>JADMLD010000532.1:0-600000 GCA_017589585.1 Phylloscopus whistleri
TTGAATAAACAATACAGTTCTGTGCTGTTAAACCACAAAGCATTATTCTGACACTGTAATAAAGCAGGGTGAAGCAAACCACTGCAGAGTTACAAAGAATATCTAGTACTGGCTAGTTCAGACTAGAAATTCATTTGCTCTGGTGATGGGTTGTTGTGTAACAGAGGCAGCAGTTCATGCAGAAGGGCACAGAGTGGGGGCAGAAACTCTGGGGGGAGCAGCACATGTGCTGCTCAGAGACAGTGGAGACACACTGGGGGTCTCAGTCCCCACCCCACTGGAGCTCTTACCCAGCACATCTGGGCCTCAACTCGGGCAGAGATGTGTTTTTCAGGTGTGGGGCTGCAGGGATGCTGGGCTCTCTTACTGAGGCTGGGGTAGCAAGAGGGGTGCACTGACAGAAGGTCTGTCTTGCCAAGTAAAGAAGCAGCGATGAAAGATCAGTGCCCTGCGAGTTTGTCTCCTTTAAGCCTGACCAGGACTCACTGATGCTGTGGGTCAACAGCCAGCTTTATTGTGACTGTATTCAAGGATTTAAGGGACTAATCAAGGATTGAGAACTGCTGGAAAGAGACAGGACCCACCTTTCAAAGAGGGAAAAAATCATCTTTGTCATCAGGCTGTGCAAGTGGGAAGAGCTTTAAAGTAGGAACAATGGGGCAAAGTCCACAGCCAGTAATTAAATGAGAAAATGCTGGACTAGGTTGGCAAGCAAGGGTTCCAGGGTGATGTGGACTGGAACATCCTTACTATGAAAAAAAAAAAAAAAAGAAAAGTTGAAAGGGGTCCATTTTAAGCACAGAAATAAAGGAGTACCTGCAAGCAAGGGCAGTATGATGGGGAACACACTCATACCTTTTCTGGGAAATGAGCATGGCTGGGTGCCTCTCTGAAGTGCCTGTACAGTAACACATGAAACACAGGCACAAATGAGGAAATAGAGGTCAGTGTGCAGCTGCAGGGCAGTGAAAGCATCCTAGAAGTGTGGTTAGAATTCACACAACTGAAGGGCTGTAGTGGATGGAGACGTCCCACTTTAGGGACATTTAAGTACAGGCCAGGATGGCACAAAGTGAGAGTCATTTTATGGGAGTGAATACATGAAGGTCTTCCTTCTGATGGATGATGAGCTAGCTGAGACCTTATGGGTCAGGATTAGAGGTCAGACCAAAGTGGTTGGTACAACCCTGTGTGTCTAATACAGGACACCTGATCAGGAAAATGCAGACAAAACCTTCACATAATTTCACTTTTTCAAGCCACAATACTCATGGAAACTTGAATAACCTCAGAATCTCCTGGAGAAACAACACAGGAGGGCAGCAGCTGTCCAAGACATATAAGTAGTGCAAAGGGTCAATGCTAGGGCAAATACTGTTTAACATCTTCATTAAGTAATTGGATAATGAGATAGAATACATGCTCAGCAAATCTAGACATGATTTTAAAAAAATGAGAGAAGCAATTGATAAATGACAAAGTGGTGGTGATATTCAAAGGGATCTCAATAGGCTGAAAAATGGGCTGACAGGAACCTCATGAAGTACACCAAACAGAAAAATGAATTTCTGTACCTGCAAAAGAATAACCCATGTACCAGTACATGCCGCAGACTGTTGAAAAAACTGCTTTGCTGAAAAGGATCTTGGTGTCCTGTTAGATAAGTTGAAAATCAACCAAGGTCCATGTGCCCCTGTGTCACAGAAGGCCAAGAACCTCCTGGACTGTATTAGGAAGAGCATTGCCAAAGTGGGAGGGCTGCTCAGCCCAGTGAGATGCATCTGGAGTACTGTGCCTAGGTCTGATCTCCAACAGAAGACAGGGATGTATTGGAGTGAGTGCAGCAAAGGGCAACAAAGATGATTAAGGGACAGGAGCATCTGTCATACAAAGAGAGATTGAAAGCATTGGGTTTACTTAAACTAAAGAAGAAACAGCCCAGAGGAGATGTTTTTGATATTTGTAAATACCTGATGGGGGAAGTAAAGAAAATGGAGCCAAAGTTTCCTCATAGGACCTGATGACTAGACAAGGAGGCACAAACTAAAACAGAGAAAAATCTGTTTAAGTACGAGGGGGTTTTTTTCCCCAACAGGTTTCCCAGAGAGGGTGTGGAGTCTTCCTCCCTGGCAGTATTCAAAATCTGATCAGATACAACCCTAAGCAAACAGCCCTAGGTGTCCCTGCCTCGAGATGGAGTTTTTGACCAGATGATCCAAAGATGCCAACCTCACCTGTTCTGTGTTTCTGTGGTACAGTAACAATGGTGATTATAGTAACAATGGCTGCCAGGGTGCACATAGAACTGTGTGTGGAGTACAAGCAAATTTGGTCCCTGAAAAAAAACATATCTACATCTGTAAATCTCTAGGTATGAATATATTATATCTGAAAATAAGTACAGTGAGCAACTCTAACGTAGATTATAGTGGTAATTTGTTTAAATTATTCTTGGAGATGGGGAAAAGGGTAAAGGCAAAAATGCGGGGAAAGAAAGAGAAATTGTTACAAGTTGTCACTAAACCAGACACAATCAGCAGTTTGAGTTTATCAGCTGTCATGACAGCAATAAAAATAAAGGATATAATAGGGTATATTTTATCACAAGTATTTTCCCTTATAAAGCATTACCATGTAGAAGAGATACTGCCAAAAAGATGCTGATTTCTCCCTTAGTCCCTCAGCATGCCTATACTTTATGAATTTTCAGTTGTGTCACCAGTCCCAAGGCTTCACTTTTGCTGCTTTTTACTATGCACAGTTCAAGGAAGATGCCAAAATCTCTGAGAGTTTTTTTTGTGAGATAAATATACAACAAGCATAATCCTAAATCTTACTGGCCAGCAGCAACGTAAATTTCTATAAGATACAGACATATACTTTCACGTAAAACAAATAAAAATATATAGTTATAGACAATTTATGTAACATGTAACAATTTTCTGAATGTTTTCATCATCAGTACAATTATCTGATTCTTTACTAAATACCACAACTTTCCTTGCTATAGAGTATAATGGCAGAATTCCACAGGATAATTGCAATATGTTCAAAAGAATGCTTTTTAGTATGGTTCACTACAACAAAAGATACATCAAAAAAACTTTTTCCTTCTCTTTATCCTTTTTAATCTTTACCATGTACTCATTAGGCCAACTTCTCCATTTCCCTTTTTCTACATTTTTATCTTTGTAGTCTGTCTGCCATGTTCTTTATGGCCTTTCATCATACAGCATTGCATCCTCTTGCTTAATCTCTTTAGAATCAGGACAATCAAAACTGAATGTAACTTTCAAAACAACTTGATATCATCAAAGTTGTACCCCTTTCCTGTGAACACTAGCAAGAAATGATTGTGAGATCAACTCCGACAATTTGTGTCAATACTTAATGAGCTGCTCGCAGGTTTTTTATGCACACATCTAGTGAGCATTAAAGCTGGAATTTCCATGACCTTGGATCTTCAGGTGTAAACCCTGTTTTAGAGTTGTATCACATACTTTCAGCTTGCAGTGTACAAACACTGCTAATTCACCTTGAAAACTGAAAACCACGACAGAGTGGTACTTGCATTTCCTTTGTCTTTTTTGTCTCTCATCTATGCACATGCAATTGACACCCTAGCAATTGCAGAGTTCCCCTTGAATTCCATACCCCATTCAGAGCTAAAGCCACTGGATACCTGTCCACAGCCCTCCTTTTCATGGCTTGCCTAGGAGCATGCTGCTTGAACAGAGAAATGCATGCTAGCTGTCTTTAGAGGGTGCATAAAGCACTCATAAGTTGGCTAAAATTCTGCACATTGGCTTTATATACGTGCACTCTACCTCACCACTAATGGCCAGAGCCACAGCATAGATCAACACACAAAAAAAATTAATGCCTTCACATTGCCAGCAATCTAGGAAATCATTACATAATAATGTGTTCTCTCAGCAGTAAGGGCATGTTTCATGGAAAGCCATGAACAGACAGTCAGTGTTGCAGGAACAGGAAACCAATCAAGTAAGGTCCATATGGATTGCACTGTGAGCACAGCGGGATGCAGAGCAGAGACTGAGTGCCATATGGAGTGTAGATGGTGAGCCCATCTGGGTGTTTTCTTTACAAAGGAGACCCACAATTTTATTATACCCATTCTGAGCTTCAAATTACAGACATTTTAAAAATGTTTGAATTATTTTTTTATTTCTACTGTAATTCATTTGTATGTGTATGCACTACACATCACTTGGAAGTCTGTAGGCTTCTGTTATAAAGATCAAACCTCTGCTGGTGAGATTCAACAATGTACACTCATTTAAAATTTCCCCAGCAGTTAGTAGCAAGAGACAGCAGAAAGCTCCACTGCCATGGGAACAGAACAGAAGAAAATTGTGTAAGAGCACAGTTAGGCCCCTAATTCTTTTTAAACTCTGGAGGGGAATTAATCTGCAATTTTTCTCAACTTGCAACCTTTCTTACTCTTACTTTTCTAGTTTCAGTATTTAAGCTTGGTATGTAGACTTTTCCATTCAGCAATGTAGTAAGGAAAAGGGAAGAGGAAGAAAAGATAACTCAGTCACCAAATGCTCTGCAGTGTGCCCTTTGGGTGTCCCACCCTGGGGAATAATAAAACTCCTTGCGCAGGAAAAGCCACAAACATTTTTTAATCAGGGGTTCTTTATCAAGGAGTGTAGTAATAGGACAGGATGAGGGCTAACAGATATAAACTGAAGGTGGGTAGATTTAGGTTATAGATTAAGAAGAAATTCTTCACTATGCAGACTATGACACCCTGGGTCATGCTACCAAGAGAAGCTGAGGCTGTCTCATCCTTGGAAATGTGCAAGGCCAGGTTGGATAGGGCTTGGAGCAACCTGGTTTAGCAGAAAGTGTCCCTGCCCATGGCAGGAGGATTGGAACTAAATGATCTTTTGTCTCCAACCCAAACCATTCTGTAATTCTATGATAACATTTTCCTCAAACAAAGAAGGAGAATCCTGTACCTCTAAAACCTGGAATGTACTTTTGTACATAGGTTCACAAAAAAAGACCTCTATTTTAATTTCCACTGGAGCAGAATCATACATTAATTACATGTCTTAGCTGAACTTTTAAAATCAGCATATCAGGCACTCAAGCACTTACCTGATCATGCTCTGAGACTTATTTAATGCCTTCTTTGTAGCTGAAGCAGGATTTTTCTTCAAAAAGAAACAGGTGTGTTACCTCAGCCACTTCATTTATATAGGGGCTAAAACCCATACATTTTCTATTTCAGCCCAGAATGTATACAATCTATTTTAAAACATTCAGTTCTTTTAGCTTTATCCTCTTTTCACAAGCTCTACCCACCATCAGAGGGAACAAAGGCCCTGAACCAACCTGGCAATTATTATATTCATTTACTCATACAGTTAAACAACATAAACCTATTTCTGTATCTGCCTGGCCCACCTCCAAGGAATTAGTCAGCTGCTTAGTGACCTGAAGACATCCCAACAAGAATGAAATGGTTTTTGTGGAGTTCTCCAACCAAAAATATTTGTATCTGTGATACATACAGTGTCCTGAATTGAAGACATATATCTTCATATTCAGAATATGCTAGGACCATCCTTCATTTTCCAGCCTAAAATTGTTTTTCTGCATATGGATCAACGATATGCAAAACAATTCACCAATTAAAAATATATATATATATCTCCAAATGAAACTGTAATATCCAGCTACAAACCTTATTCTGATTTTTAGATGACCAGACCATTTTTCCAGCCCAAGGGCAACAAGAACTTTCTGTCTTGCACTTGTCATTTCAATGTGCTTGATAAATTGGACTGGACAGTAACAAGAAGTTGGAGCCTTTGAAATTTGGCTCCATGAAAACTTCTAATACAGTAGGAGAGTCAAATAGTTGACACTTTTGCAGAAATATATCAGAAGAAGCAATAGATCTACTTTCAACATGACAGCAACTGCATCAATGTTGCTTCATATATACACAACTGCAAGAACAGTGATATGACTGTAACCTTGAGGCACTGTAAGTTTTGTTTCACAAGAAAAAAAAAAAGACATTTTCTCTTTCACAAAAGAAATAATTTTGTGAACTGGAAATAATTTTGAACTGTGATAAGAATATGGACACTGTTCTTTTGTACAGGTTTTCTGTAGCAGACAAGACATCATAGCAATTTAGGACATCTATATGTGAATATGCACATTATTTCTATTCTGTTACAAAAGAGACCAGAATACCACAGTAAATCATTTAAATGTGATTCCATTAAAAACAGCTGTTATTCTCAAAACCTGGAAAGTAAATTATTTTCTACAGCTGTACGTATTGCTACTGGTTTTGAGAACATTCTGTATCCATGTTTTCTAGCGTTTAAGCAGATTCTATTGGTCCTACTCTCTCATCTGTTTCTTGACACTTCACAAGTGATCTACCTACAGTTAGTTTTTCCTTTATCATTGTTGCAGTTTAGCCTGAATCCTTTGAAGTAACTGGAAATAGGCTCTTCTGGGATTTGCATCAAAGACAAGGAATATTCACCACACAATAATTAAAAAGTCCCAGTGACATAGAACACGTTTACATGGTAATATATTTTTACTGCAAGTTAAAATCTGCGTGTTTTATGTTTTCCTATAATTTTAATTTCAACTATATTATTCAGCAATTTCTCACATAAAATATCTTTCCAGAAAGTAGTTTTCAGTTTTATTAAAGTTTTCTTTAGCACTTGAAATGTCAGGTGAATCTTTTTTGCTAAAATTTATTTTCATAAATAAAACGTTTATAAGTTGTTTTCTTTTTTTTTAAGTAACAAAACTCATTACCATGTCAGTAAAGTACCTGCAAGAGGGTAACAAATATTTTCTATGAAATATATTCTTCTGTATGCAGTTTTTTCCCACTGCTTCAATCTAATCTTTTACATTTGCTATTGATTGTTCTTTTTATTTCATATTCCCTGAGTCTAGCCATCTAGATTTTTGTTAATTTCTTTTTTAAACTACAAAACAAAAGGAAAGTTCAGTCTTCAGCAAATATAGCTAAACAAGAAATCATTTGGAGCATTTCAACATCTAATCTATGACAATGGAAAAGCAAGTTTCCAAAGAAACCAGAGCATTGCCTTCAGAGACAAAGCCACAGAAGGAGAAAAAAATTCTCCCAAACAGAGAGAAGTTTAATTTGCAAAAGCTCTTTATCAGTGGATATGAACAAAGATTTCTATCATAATTTGAAAAGTAAGAATTACTCAACTAAAACAAAGAGATGCATTTTAATTCTATAAAATACTGTAAGCACAGAAACATACCATGATTAAATAATTAATTTCAGAATTAATATAGATTGAAATTCTGATGGACAAGCTCTGTAAGTCGTCCCTCAAACCTCCTTCAATGACAGTTTTTCTGTCACTTTAAATAACTATAGTAGGGAGATTTTATTCACTTTCATTCACTGATTACAAAATATCTGGTTTTAGTCTATTACAGTGTATGGAATATCCTGCTCTTGATTTTACCTGTGTGTAGACAGAATGACTTCTCAATCTTACTCCCTTTAAATATGTAGGAATTATATTAACCCTTTTAGACAGAGCCCTGTATTGTAAGGTTTTTTTCCATTTACTTATCTTAATAATTCCTAGAGTTTCTTAGTGTTACATCTTTCCTCACTCTAAAATCTTCAGTGGTCCTTATTCTTATATGCTTCATATGTAATATGTGCATATTACAACATTTCTACTTTGTTGATGTGTCAATGTGAATCTAGAATGAGGCAATTGCACATGATTCACCTAATTCAAAATTTACCATTTTTCCAACTTTCCAGAAAGTCCCTGTTACTCCAAGAGCTCTTTAAAAGAACATTAGGGAGGTAAAGATGACTTCAGGAAGTTAGGAAGTCAGTAATTTTCTGGGGAGATCTAAAAGACCTGAAAAATTCTCCAAGTCATCATCTGAGGCTGCTTCTAATAATTTTTTCTACTAGGTAGATGGAGTAGGAGTCAGCTTTATTCTTCTTTCTGTTTTAAGCTCTTCTACTCTATGCACTGGTGGGACAAATAAAAGTTTTCAAATGCCCCTTCCCTTGAATATGAAGCACCTTTCTCCTCCTTTCTCTGGGTGTATTCTGTGTTGTTGAAGAGAATACCTATTCATGTTCAAGACCTGGGTCGTCTGGTTTTTGTTTGTTTGAAATTTCTGTCCCAAATTTGCTTTTGTTGTTTTTGTCTAGCATGGATCTCATTTGCCTCTCTTCATGCCTGGATAGGTCTATTTACTGTCAGAGCCAAATTAACCTGACAGGCTGTCTTACATGAATCTCATGCTACCATCTACAATAAGCATCAGCTTGAATTTATGAACACATCTCATCTTTTCATACCACTTAAAAAAAAAACCCAAATCAAGGGATTTTTCTGAAAAGATTGAGCACCAGAACTTCAACTAAGATTACGTCAATCAAATCACAGAGATGTAAAACATGACTATCATGAAAGTTGCCTTAGGGTAGACATAGCTCCAACACTATAACCATCCTCCTGAAAATAGGAATAATTGGTTATTACCTTCTAAAGTTTCTGCATCTTTAAATCAATCTTTACAAGTGAGACAAAGTATTCATTCATTAAATAACTGTTCTGCAACAAAAGTGAGTTGACCAAAATATGCATATGAATATGCAGTCTTTTTCTTTCTAAACTACATACAGCTTTCAGTCTTTCCAGTCTTTCTATCTGACCTTGCTGACACTTCTAGCACTGGGCTACTTATGAGGGCAAAACAGAAAACTGAAGAAAAACAAAAGATAAAAAACCTCAACAACAACAACAAAAGAATATGAACTTTGAAATTGGGCTTGGTTTCTTGGCTGCCTTTGACCATCCACTCTCCAAAAAGAAACAGAAGTATTTCATTAAAGGCCCAAAACCATGAGTTTAAACCCAGATTACGGACTTTACATATATTCATTTTGATGACTTTCAAAAGAAGTGGGAACTTTTCCACTTCTGTCATCAAACAACAAAAAAAAAACCACCAGAAAAAAAACTTCATCGCACTTACTATGCAACACTACATAAAACATAGAGAGCTAGAACTATACTTGCTTTTTCCTAAACTTTTATTCCTTCCTTTCTAGCATTCCTTAGAGTAAAGCGTTCCAGCTGTGGTAAATATTGCTCAGGCATGGATCTGCAATACATTTTGCACTTTGATATTCATAAGCATGCATTTCTTTCCAAGTCAAAGACATTTATCACAGTTTGACTGGCAGTTAGAGACACATTTTCTAGAACAAACATGCTATACATTTGGCTTTCTTTCCCACTGTTAACTTTCGTTTGTAAGTAGATTATACTACTCCTTTTTTCTTTATATTTGTGGGGCTTTTTTTCCAATTATTTGTATATCTTTAGACATATCTACTGCAAACTACAAGTCCAGTTCTTTTGCTTATTTTCTTCAGATGAAAATGTGAATCAAATTCTATATCTTTATTCCAATAATTCAGTACTTCTTCAAAGAGCATCAAAGCTCTCTTTGATCAAATGGCAAATGATCAAAGACTTAGTTTGTTAGGAAAAAAAGCCTACACGAAGTGGAGATTCTAGTGCTTCTTTTTCACTTTTATCTAAGCTCCCTGCTTTGATTATGCGTTTTATTGTACGAAGAAGGTTGATGATAGAATAAAGTAAAACAGAAATTGAGGGCCAATGGAGGTGCATTACTGAAGTGCTTGACTGCTTTGTGCCCTTATTTTCAGTGCAATGCCAGCTTCAGAAACAGGAAGAGTTATAACTCATTGAGATCTCCATTCTCATGTACATACATCTGTTTCCACCTCAGGTGAAATAGGACTTTAAATTCAAAAAGGATCTGCCAGCAGGAAGATAATGACAGCTGCATGTTCATGATTAACCTAGTACTGCACAGGCGTCCCATGTACTCCAAGAGGGTGACGGAACTGTGTTCTGTTACTAATTGAGCCATCACAGGTAGTTCCATGTGTGTTTTTGCACTCTGACCACTTGCATTGCAACTAAGATGACTTGAGATGCTAATTGAAATATAAATAGTTTGAGTTAATACTGACCTGGAGACAGCTATGACACTGATAGTGAATAAGTTGGGGAGGGGATATTGTTATTTTCATTAATTTCTTAATATTTACTTGGTCCTGAATTAGGGCCCCACATTTTTTCTAAATTTACCGGAAATCAAAATTTTCATCATATAAAATTTTCATCAAATAAACACAATTCCTAAATGTATATGCTACAAGGAACATTGTCAGAGAGGATTAAAAGAATTCCTTTAAAATCATAATATCATCATATTTTTCAAGTGTAGGGACTTAAATTTCAGCCCTAGTTTATTCTTTTATATACTTGCCACCTGTATCTGTATGCTTTCTTACTATATATTTTATTAATTAAACCATAAATTCAGAAATGGAGTATTTTTGTATTTCAGGGATATATGTCAAAACAAAGTCTTCAGACAGGCTCAATCACATTCTGAAAATTAAATAGAAACAAGAAAACACTTTAGAATGTTAATGAAATTTAATTTTTTAACAAGTACTACTTAAAAAATCAAAAATTCTAAGTATTCAAAAAGAAAATTATCTTTACACTATTTACACTCACCATAGAAATTCCCATTTCCTTACTCCTCTCCTCATTTTCCCTCTCACATTTTAGCACTCCCTATCTCCAAACCTCATACCTTTATCTAGTCAGCTCTTTTTAACCCTGTACATTCACATTAACTCTTCACATTTTACCACCTTGACCACCCCTATAACAGCCATCATAGAACTGATTAATTATATCCTAAGACATACATCAGTAGGAAACAGTGAATAAAACCAGATTAGTTTACACTGTTGGAGATAGACATTTGCAAGGAGAATTCAGACTGTTTTCTCAGATCTGAAATGCAAATTGAACTCATCACAACTTACAAGCACATTTACAGAAAGAAAAGGCTGACAGTTAATCCAGCAAAAGAGGTGTACCAAAGAGAGGATTAATGAATGGAAGCTCAAATTAGAAAAACTCAAATAGAAAATGAAACAGAAATTATTAACCATGTTTTTTGTGACTGACTGTTGTAATATATTATTAAGGAAAGGCATTATTATCCAGTTCTGAATTATCTTCCCACTACACCTACTACATCTACTTTTTGAGAAAACAGCCTCAATCTAGAGGCTGATCTAAAGACTACACTTTTGGTAAAGTTCAGGGATGAGGGGTTGATATGTGAAATAATGTAATATACACAAATCTACTACTAAAGGTAGAAAAACCCCAGGGAAAGTGTTAATTTGGTAATAAGTGGAGGAAAAAAAAATGTGACAGGGGATGTTGAGAAAGCTGAAAAGTTTCTTGCACATTTTTGCATCAGTCTTCACAAAAACAGTTAAATGGAAGCATGTAACTGCCTGATTAAAGGTAGTTTAATTAAGGGTAACAAAGAAAGTAGTATGGTGTCAGCCCAGAAAAGGGAAAGAAAAGTTTACAAGGTAATGTCTACACTACAAATTTTCAAAACTTTGAGACATGGTGGACTTCTACTTGAGATATTTTAAGGATGATCTGAAAACTCATAGAATCATTCTACTTGTGAAATCATCAAGGAGTTGTTAAACACAAAAAGTATGGAAATTAATAAAAACAGTGTTAGCAAATATAGAAAGTATAGTTTTTATGGAGAAAAACAAAACTAAAAAGCAAACAAAATGGAACTAGAGAAATATAACCAGCTTGTACTTGGTTCTGAGAAAAATCCGAGCAAACCATTTACAAATATCCTCTGAAGGCAATACAGATCATATACTTCAATGTCATAATACAGGCCTATAAGAAGCCAGAAAGCTCAAAACAATTTAATTTCTAGATGGTAGGTGCAAAACTACTTGGATAATTGTAGATAACTATAGCTAGAGAGCAGTTAGCATAATGAAATTCAGAGGGCTTGGGGGGATATACAGAAGCCTATATTTAGTTAGGATCCATTCAATGGCTTAAAGACATGGATAGTGGGGCAGAGGATGCTTAGTGAATCTGGCACCTAAGTTGCAGGACTATGTGCAGGTGAAAAACCGGAAATTGGTGCAAGATATTCCAGTTGCCCAACACCAGCCAAATAGATGCAGGATAAAAGGGACAGGATGCAAAAGAACTGCCCTAGGTAGCAGATCTGAGACCAAATACTTGTTCCCTGCTCTAATTATCAAGGCCACAGCCTTCATGAATTGAGCAACCTTGGTTACTGCAGTCTAAGAAAGATGGGATTAAACTGGATACAGCTTAGAGAGATGATCAATAGGTGGTCAGAGGTACAGAAAATGAGGAAAGAGAAGACTGGACATCTTTTTAACATAAAGACAAAACTGAATGTGGATGTAGGATAGATCTGAATTACGTTAAAAGCTGTGGAACAAAGGGAAAAAAAGTTATTCCTGCATTACAGGGACACACAGGACAAGAATAAACAGGCCTCACCATAGAAAAGGCAGGATATTAGGAAATAATGTAGGTTAGAAGGACTGATCAGATGGCACAGGTTGAGCAGTAAACTAATGGAATTTCCACTACTGGAACAATTCACAGGCTAGGCAATACCCAGGTCTGCATAAAGCTGAAAATAATATTGTTGATATAGGTGAAACTGATACAGCTGATGTAGTTGATACAAGTGATAATCCATGATAAAACCTCACAATACATAGGAAAATGATGTTATAGGTGTAGAGTCTCATCAAATGCATTTAAGCTTCTACAACAAGTGCAGGCTGTAACATCCTTTGGAAAGTCAAATGCCATTCTGTCAAACTTCTGCAGCAAGTAAAGCAACATACCTGATTTTCATATGGCATTTCCACAGAACAGGAACTTTAAAAATAAACCTATAATTTCATGTTAAAGTACCCAGAAGAAAACACATCCATAGAGATCATTTTTTAGCCACATTTCCTAAAGCACTGGATTCACTCATCTATATTTTATTAACTGAAAATAATTTAGTTTGAAACATTCCAGTTCATTAAAAAGCTGGTTTAGAATTACTATTCAATAAACCAAGATTTCAGAATTCTTAATAAAACTGGGAAAGTTTGACTTTGAAATTCCAAGTACTAAAAACATAAAGAGTTTATTACACTTTCCTCTAAGTTTTTTGCTGAAGAATTAAAAGACTTGCAAAGTTGTATATGCATTAACTGCTTGACACAAACCAATTCAGTATGATTGAAGAGATATTCTGTGGGGGTTTGCATTAAAAATGCAAATAAGATGAAAAAGGTGTGCAAAGAAGATTAAATGATGACCAAGTGATTTTTTTTCCAAGTACCTACTTGACAATCTAGCAAACTCAATTATTCCTCCCAATCCACATTTCATACTTATATACACATAAAACCCATTGTCTAGTGCCCTCAACGGTTTTCAAAGTTGTTATTTACAGATTTTCAAGCTGACAGTAATGTAGCCATAACTTTTGTTGGACTTCAGTTCATTAGTCTGTTCCTCCCTATGGTAATTTCATTATGTCTTCAACCTGCATTCTAACTCCCACTGCTACAATTAGTCGTGAAATTTAAAGCTACCAGATTGCAAAGTTATGCTACCTACTACCTACTACCCAAGGGTAATTTAACCATTAATTACTGTAGCACCAGCTAACATTCCTCCCATCTAGTGAACAAGATCCTTAGAGCTCATAAACTTCCCTATATCCCTAGGTGAGTACTTTGATAATCTGAGTCTGAATGTCCACACTAATCTCACAATGAGTAAGAGGCCTTAAATGCACCCTTTAAATTACCAAGTAATTTCAATGGAAATAAAACAAAAATGGGAGAGCTGGAATACAAAAAACACCACAGAAAACTGTCATAGAGAGCAGGACCTCTGTGATTCTGGTTGGTTTTATTTGGCTGCCTTTGTCCATGGATGAAAAGCCTGAAGGGGCCATGTACTGAATAAACACAAACATAAATTCTGCAGTTGAACTCTCATGGAGCATAAGTCTTTGAGAATTGGATCTTTCAGCAGTCAAAGGTAGGGGAAATAATGGGAAGGCCACTTGTTCACTGTTCTGATGTCACTGTTCGTAGTCAATACACAAAGCTTGGGGAGAGGGAGGTTGAGAGGTGCTAGTGACTTGGGTTTAAGTACTTTGCCATCTTGTAGGGTTCACAATCCCACGTGATCCGTCTAAACTCTTCAATTTATAGAAAGAAATTCTAGGAACAGGAATCAGAAAACCCACTGTCAGGCTGATCAAGGGGAAGTGATGAGTGAAAACGGGTGTTATATCTCTAGAGATACCTAAGTCAGGCCACTAATCAGTAGCAACTGGTTTCTACAAAGGAATGTAGACTTTTTTCCAGACACTAAAGTACTTCTTAAACAAAAAATCTCATGCATTCCTTAGGCTTTTTTTGCTTCTAAGATCTTCCTTCCTGAAGCATCTTTCCTTTTAAAGGATTTCCTGTGTGTGTGGAGAAATATATGTATTTAGATACAGATTTTGTCAGTTTTCTTTTGTTTGAATACCTGCCATTCCATTAGTGACTCTTTGAGCTACCACACTGGGCATCAGAGGACCTAGTGGGGCCCTTCTCTTGCAGCATACAGCAGTCCAGAAGGGGAAAGAGGAGGAGACATGCACTCTTTCAAGTGCATGGAATATGATGGTAAGTAAGCACTGTCCACAATAACTAAAAGATTATCGTCCGTTTCAACCACAGACTTAAAACACAGTTTCATATTGGCTGCTATGAAGAAAATTAACTCTGTCCCAGCCAAATTCAGTAAAAGCAGTTTTGAAATTTTAGGTTAGTTACTCCTGCTGTAATGACTGGTAGGAAAATAAAGATACTTCCTATTTCAATAATTACATCGATGCAGGGCTCTTGGTTCTTACTTTCTCAACTTCTCTTTCTTTTTCTTACATCTTCTCATTTTTTTGTTTTGGTTTGGTTTGGTTTGGTTTGGTTTTTTTTGTAAATCATCAGAACCTAACTTGGCATTTGCAGAGCCAGCAGAAGCACATAATGCATTGTTTAGATGTTGATGATGCTGCAGGAAACATGCTACTAAACTCACAGCAGACTCAAAGCCTAGAGACTTGTGATCTTTCCATCGTTTCTCTGACAGTAGCATTACACCTAATTTCATTTATCTGTGTTGTTTTCTTTCCTTTTTGATAGAAACAAAATCTCGCATTTGTTTCAAGATAATATGTTTCTTCTACCAAATTCCTCTTTACCTACATCTTTATTTCTTTCTTCCTTCCCTCTAGTTTATACAGTATATATAGTATAACTAAACTCCAAAATTATCCATAGGTTGATTATCCATTATAAATTATGGATGTTTCATAGTTTGTACTAACAGGTCTTCATTTCACATAAAGGACAAAAATGTCCGGAGATTTTTCAGGAATTTTCTTTAGGCAATGGAAAATGGAAAGCAAGGTTATGCACTCTAGGAGCTCAAGATTCCTTTTCTCTATTAAGCAACTGAACTTATTCTTAATTGCCAAAGAAGAACTAAAGCATCTAAATGCAGAAAAGATGCACAAGGGCATAATTTCTTTACAGTAGAAGAAGAGAAGACTACAAAGAACCTAAGTTACACTACACAGAACTCACTTACACACTACCACAAAACATTTAATTTTTCATAAAACAATTCACTGCCTTGTGTTCTATTACAAAATTTTTATTTTCTCTAAAATTAGAGGCTCACATACAAGGCCATTCATTCAGGTTATTCTGTAGTTTGATGTCACTTGAGATAATTTTATTTTTCATTCTGTTCCAATAGTGTTGTTTTCTGTTTGACTGTCAATTATCATTGACATTTTCTCTGTAAAGATTTTTTCTTCTTTTAGAACTTGATTGGGAAAGTTTCATGGAGTTTATGCAACTTTTATCTTAAGGAATATGTTCTGATTTATATTGTGCTTATTCTGTTGCTGACATTTGATGACATTTTCTCTTTTGTTGACTGCTTTGTACTTCATTAAAAAGTAGGCTACTTGAGTGAAGGTGTTTAATTTTCTTTGTCTAGCCTTTATCATATCCAGCACATAAAGTACTCTTCTTACCTCATTCTTGCATTAGCTTTCCTCTCTGATTGCTTCTTTTCTGTGCTTTGCTTTTCTCTCTGCCCTCTTTGTGAAGTACTTTCTCTTTTGTCAGCAGTTGAATCTCTCTACTAATTTTTTCAATAGTTCAGCACTGTAGCAGAACATTTTGTAGCTATTTACTTTGAAGCTGTAGGCAAGCAAATCTTGTAACAGTATGATTTGCAAGTTCCTGTCATAAAAGGTCAAACACCCAGCCTTTCAGTCTTTCTGTTTCTCCTGTTAGCATGCCAGAACTGTGATTACTAATCCTTAAAAAATTATTCTTGCACTGACTAAAATCCAAGATATTTTTTATTCTAATAGCTGCCACAAAGGTGAACTAGAAAAAAAGACTTCTATGCCCAAACGGATGGGACTAGACCTGCAGCTTCACTGCTAATGACAGGAAATGCAAAATACTACCAAAGAGCTTTCAAGCTGAGATAAATTACCTATCTCACAGACACCCGAGATTAAATACCTGCCAAACTGCAAATAGCATTGTCTTACAACTGCGGGATCATAAACAACTGATGTTTATAACATTTTTAAAAAGTGTTAAAGTCTGAGAATTAGACAATAAAAGTAATTGGTTAATTGCATCACAGTTAATGAAAATTAGAAGCTTTAAGGTTAAATTTTCTAGAGGTGATATACTTTTTCTTCTTAATCAGTTCTAGATTTCAGAATTATTATGGTGGGGAGAGGGAAGATGGTAATTTATCAGTGCTAAGGAATAAAAGAAATTATGTTTTCTGAAAGCAAAGGCTTAACAACACAGCTGGTATTCTGGATAATATTTTTTAATTTTTAACCAATGGCTTTGCAGTTTCAACTTTCATACTCAATTCAGAGTCTCCTGTGGTCTCCTGTGATGTACATCAGAGAGAAAAAAATGTGGAAAGTAACTGGATTTTCTACATGATTAAAAATTTGCAAAGTTTTCTAGGTCTTGGTAAGATGGTAACCAGGTGGGACTGTAGGGGGTCTCTGGAGGAGGAGCCAGGGGTTGCTCAGTGCCAGACACAAGCAGCTCCAATGAACCCACAACAGGACACACGTGAACACATCAGCCAAGCTGATGACACCTCCATGAAAACACATTTTTAAAAATTCATAAAATGCCAGAGGGAGAGAGGAGGAGGGGAAAAAAAGGAGTGAGAAAGAGGAAAGACAAAACTGATGTCAGAGAAGGAGGAGCTCCATGGAAGAACTGATATCACCCCTGCAGCTTGTGAAGGGTCCATGCTGGAGCACAGAAGTGTGAGGAGGGAGCAGTGCACAGGAGCAGAGAAACTGCCTTGCACTGACTGCAGACTCCTGCATCACTTGGAGCAGGGTTAGAGGAGTCAGAAATGAAAGAATGATGTAGAGCATAGGAAACAGGGGCGGGGCAGAGTTGGGGGGAAAGGTGTTGCTTTAACATTGGTCTGTTTTCCATTACCCAAATTAATAAATGCCTATTTTAATTAGGAGTAGATTACATTGTCTTTTCCCTGTTGAGCCTGTTCTGCTTGTGACAGTAACTGATAAGCAATCTCCCTGCCTTTATCCTGACCCATGAACTTTCTCCCTACTGTTTTCCCTCTTTTCTCCCCTCTGCCCTGTTGGGGAGAGGGAGTAAGCAAACAGCCAGGTAGGTGTTTGACTGTTAGCCAGGGCCAACCCACCACAATGTGCTGCAAGAAACTCAGAATGCACAGAAAAGCATGATTCAAACATTGGGTTTATAAAAAAGTGAAACTAAATGAGCCATTTGTCCTTCTTAAATATAACTTTCTGGTATATATATGTGCTCACATGCTTTCATGCTGAGGTTCCACCCATCCATGGATCTGATAATCATTTCTAAATGAAGACTCAAATCTTCATTTAAGCAATCAACAGTCTCCTTTTTCTAAACACAACCAGAACGCTTCAATTTCCCAAAATTATGAAACAGTAGTTACACAGCATCTTTCCATGCTTATCATTTTACAGCTCAGAAAATGAGGATAAAAACTGTGACATTTCTGGGTTTATCCATTTTGTGGAGTACTACAGTTCTAACCTAGCGTAACTAAATCTTAAAATGTGCATGTTTGTGTGTCTCCTACTGTGGATTTACAGGCCTAATAGGCTATGAAAATAGATTAGGAAATTGAGTACGCTGCTCAACATTTGGTCTCTGTTTTCTACTTCTGTTTCTTGTTTGTTTAAATAATTTCCTGAATTTGAATCATTTTTATGTGTTCACACATTTTGGGTTATTGTCTGTGCTTTCTCAGTTCCTGGAATGCTAATAGCTCTGAAAATGGCAGCACCCCTGTGCCTTACGCTCCTGTCTGTGGAACCAGTGGTAATATTGTATGTCTGTCAGTAAAAAAATAAATCCCACAACAGGATTGTTCAATCAGATTTTGACACAGACAATTGACACTGAAAACAACATGCAGCTTTGTTTTGACTTAAACAATGATTTCCAATAGAATGGATATTTTCTTACTTGTGTAAGCTCCCCTTTTGAGTAATAGCTTACCTTTCACAAAGCCACTGGCAACTGAAGAAGATACAGGTACGAATCTCAGTCTCCTCTGCTGGTTATCACCATATCTGGAATATATAAAAGAAAATGATCTCTGTGGCATTGTTCAATATCTTTCTTACTCTGGCAAAGTGGAAGAAAAAGGAGGTGCTGAAGACCTATATCTTGGGCCTTCTTGAAATGAAACCACACTGCCATCCAACAAGACACAGAAAGCATCAGGAAATAAAAATTCTGTCGGAAGTTCTGCTTCTGCCATTTCATGACAAGGCTAAGAGGTTATTGCCCCAGATCATCCCATCCATTGATATTACATTAACATTTTAACATTCCTCTGCTGTGGGGCAAGGTCAGATATTGATGATCTGTCCCTCTGATTTGTCCCTATATAAAAATTGGTGCAATGGGCATCATTAACATATTCAGTCATTAACACATTCATAGCTTCAGTCATGTTATCTAACATCTACTTGCTACTCAGCCCTCAAAAGGAGGGGCTGACAATCTAAATCTCTGCTGGAAGACCAGTTGCTTTCCCCGACACCAACATTTGTCTGTACCTTCACATACATTCTCACTTTGAAAATGAACCCTGAAGTAACACTGTTCTGTTGTTTGCTAGCTTGGGGTACAAACTGAATCCTAGATCTATGATCCCATGAAGGTCAAAGACCCCAGAAATATCATGAAATGTCCAATGCTAGTGTAAAAAAAAATAGCTGCAGTAAAAAAGGACTTTGTAGAGATATTGTGAGAATGAATTGATAACTTGAACATGCAATTGCTTTACACTCTCTTTAGCTTTAATTTTGTTTCTGTTTTCTCATGGGAAGCACAAATTATATCCCTGGCTACCATTTCAGTGACATTTTGCAGATCATATAAAATTATATAAAAAACTTATAAAGTGCACTTTTAGAACAGGTTTAGTTCAGGCTTGATCCATTCCAAGAAATTGCATTCTCTCACTATAAATCATGATTTATAACTTTTCCCATTAAACCTTAAGGTTTCCACAACAGCTGTCTGGTTTTAATTGCACTGCCTTTTCCAAATTAAAGCATTAAAACTTGCTTGTTTTCTACTAATGTATGTTTAAACTGATCTGTATCTTACTATTTTTTGTAATATTGAGTAAAAGTCATCATACTGAAGAAATATCCAATATTTACATATTTATTAAGACAAGGGTCATTCTAGTGACAATTAATCATAAGAATTTTCATTTTATGGTACTGCTTATATTCTGTTAGAATTAAATTGTCATAGGTAGTGGAATTAAAAAAAGAAAATTGAACAGAATTAATTTTTGTGATGATTCCAAAAGAACTGTGTTAGGCTGGATGGCATTTAACTGTTTGGAAATATAGAATTAAATCTTTCCAAAGTAAGCAAAATTCTTTTAAGCCAGAAGTTGGTACCTCTAAAGGGTAATATGTTGTCCTAGGTTACAATGTAAAATTGTGCCTAAGGTATGTATTCTATCCCCATGAGCCGTTAGAGCCAAGGTGGGGCAGTGTTTTCCTTATCTTTCGTTAATGATCCCAACAATGCCTTGCCACATGAGTCATAGATAACTCCCTCCGGGAGTTATCTCTGTTTAATGGGCCATCAAGGACCCACTGCATGACTCATCATCCCATTGTGAGATGCTCTGCCCAGGGGGAGGAGCCAAACATTCCCACCTGGATAAATCCAGGGTTTGGGACAGCACAGATAGCTTCTATCCACTGGACTCCCAGAGGAGACAAGAGCTACCAGACGCTTCTACAGGATCACTGCTTTGACAAGACCATCTCATCTGGACTGCCACTACCACCCTAACAGGGTGTCAGGTTGTATTCTGACTCTGTCAGTGGTTTTTTTTTTGTACTATTACTTTTATTTTATGTTACTTTTCTTTTATTTCTCTTCTTTTCCTCCTATTAAATTGTATTTCTGACTTGGAGTCTTCCACTGGTTTTGCTTTCAAACCAGCACATTTTTTGGCGCCCAACGTGGGGCACGAGGTACTGAGAAAAGTCAGAATTACAATTTTGGGAAGAAGACACTTGTTCACTATGATTCTCAGCATGTTTACATGTGTCTTGTACCTAGCGCTCTATATCTTTCCGCATATGGGGCAGTATCTACAGATCTTAATGCTCCTATGTAAACCAGGGTATGGCACTAAAATTGCTTTATTGGTCTATTATGTCTATTGCATGATAACCTCCAAGGCAATGAGCACAATTCGGAATATGTACTCAATTTTGTTGTCTTGTCCCAGTCTAGGATGCTTTGTTTGGGGTCTCAACAATCTCACCCAGCCACAGTGGGGAGGCGTAAAGAATGATTTTTTCCCGTCTTTCAGGCCTGATACAGCAGTTTTTGGAAATATTGAGTTCTCTCTGGATACCAAGGACAGCATGATGTTGTTGTTAGTACTGCTTTGTTTTCTCTGCACAGCCTACACCATGCTTAAAGTGCAGCGTCTTATTGAGGCAGAGGAGAAAAGAACAAAATGCACAACAACAGCCTTCATGTCAGATTGTCACAGAAGAGAAAGGAACCAAAAGCCAGGCAACAGTGTCTGAATCTACGCAGACTGTCACAGAGGAGAAAAGAACCGAAATCAAGGCAACAGTGCCCACGTCCACGCAGACTGCCACAGAAGAGAAAGAAGCCACATGCAAAGCCACAACATCTGTGTCTGTGCAGGTTGTCACAGAGGAGAAAGAAGCCAAAGATGCCAGCATCTCCACACAAACAATCACTGAACTGGAACAGCCTAAACCGGTAGCAGTTGCCCCCGTTCAGAAGAAGAAATCAAAGAGCAAATCAGTTCGCATAGTGACTGACGAGGATGCAGCAGGACCTTCGCACCCAGCAGAGGAGACAGAGCCAGAGATCATCACTCGCTCTTTATCTCTGGGTGAGCTGCGTGACCTGCGGAGGGAATTCACCCGCCAGACAAACGAGTCCATCCTGACCTGGCTGCTCTGCATCTGGGACGCTGCAGCCAATGACACCATTCTGGATGGAAGTGAGGCCAGGCAACTGGGATCGCTGTCCCGGGATGTGGTCATTGACCAGGGCATCGGAAGGACCCAAGGAACCCTCAGCCTCTGGCGGCGACTGCTGACAAGTGTGAAGGACAGATACCTTTGTAAAGAAGACCTCCAGGTGCATCAAGGAAAATGGAGCACAATGGAACAAGGTATCCGATGCCTGAGGGAATTGGCTGTGCTGGAGATCATTTTCTCAGAAGACGAAAGATTTCCTAAAAGCCCAGATGATGTCCAGTGCACATCGCAGATGTGGTTGAGATTCGCACGACTTGGACCAGAGATGTACTCCCGTTACCTGGCAACGCTCCAATGGAGAGAAGGCGAGGACAGGGTGGGCGTCTTGGTCAACAAACTAAGAATTTACGAGGACACTGTCACCGCCCCATTTCGTACCCATGTCTCATCCGTGGAAACAAGGTTGGCTGAGCAAGTCCAGAGCTTGATTGAAGAAGGCCATCAGAAACTGAAGAAGGAACTTAGGGAAGAAATTTACCACATCTCACCAGAACCAATAAGAGTCTCTGCCATTAGGAACAGGCGTCCTCCAGCCAGAGAGAGAGGATATACTCCACGAGGTAACCTCTGGTCTTTTCTTCGAGAACATGGAGAAGACATGAGGAAGTGGGATGGACAACCCACCTCCTCCCTAGCAGCCCGGGTACGTGAACTGAAAAGAGCGACACCTACCACGAGAAGCTCATCTAGAGTCAAGGCTGCTCCAGTCTCTCGTGCACAGAACTCCAGACAGTATAGGAATGGTGATGTGACTGATCCTCTTGAAGGGACCTCAGGAACATATTTACAGGAGGAGAGCAATGCGCACCATGAGCAGGAATAGGGGGGCCCTGCCTCTGGCCAGGTAGAGGAAAGGGATAATAGGATCTACTGGACTGTGTGGATCCGATGGCCTGGCACATCCGACCCACAAAAATATAAGGCTTTGGTTGACACTGGTTCCCAATGTACCCTGATGCCATCGGGGTATGTAGGAGCAGAACCTATTTCAATTTCTGGAGTGACAGGAGGGTCCCAGCAGCTGACTGTCTTGGAGGCCGAAGTGAGTTTGACTGGGAATGGGTGGCAGAAACACCCCATTGTGACTGGCCCAGAAGCTCCATGCATCCTCGGCATAGATTATCTGAAAAATGGATATTTCAAAGACCCAAAAGGATATCGTTGGGCTTTTGGAGTAGCTGCTGTAGAGACGGAAGACATCAGACAACTAAATACCCTGCCTGGTCTCTCAGATGACCCTTCTGCTGTGGGACTGTTAAGAGTTGAAAAACAATGGGTACCAATCGCCACGGCAACAGTGCACCGTCGGCAGTACCGTACTGACAGAGACTCTGTGACTCCGATCCATGAGATGATTCGGAAACTGGAGAGCCAAGGGGTGGTCAGCAGGGCTCATTCACCTTTCAACAGCCCTATATGGCCAGTGCGTAAGTCCAATGGAGAATGGAGACTGACTGTGGATTATCGTGGTCTGAATGAGGTCACGCCACCACTGAGTGCTGCTGTACCAGACATGTTGGAGCTTCAGTATGAGCTGGAGTCCAAGGCAGCAAAGTGGTACATGACCATCGACATTGCCAATGCCTTTTTCTCCATTCCTTTGGCAGCAGCGTGCAGGCCCCAGTTTGCTTTCACCTGGAGGGGCGTTCAGTACACCTGGAACCGACTGCCCCAGGGGTGGAAGCACAGTCCCACCATCTGCCATGGATTGATCCAGGCTGCATTGGAAAAGGGTGAGGCTCCTGAACATCTACAGTACATCGACGACATCATCGTATGGGGGAACACAGCAAGAGAAGTTTTCGAGAAAGGAGAGAGAATTATCCAGATTCTGCTGAAAGCTGGTTTTGCCATTAAGCGAAGTAAGGTTAAGGGACCGGCTCAAGAAATCCAGTTCCTGGGAGTGAAGTGGCAAGATGGACGTCGCCAGATACCCACAGAAGTAATCAACAAGATCACCGCAATGTCTCCACCAATGAGCAAGAAGGAAACACAAGCTTTCCTAGGCGCCATAGGCTTTTGGAGAATGCACATTCCTGAGTATAGCCAGATTGTGAGTCCTCTCTACCTGGTTACCCGCAAGAAGAATGATTTCCACTGGGGCCCAGAACAGCAGCAAGCCTTTGCCCAGATCAAACAGGAGATCGCTCATGTGGTAGCCCTTGGCCCAGTGAGGACAGGACCAGATGTGAAGAATGTGCTGTACTCTGCAGCCGGGAACAATGGCCTGTCCTGGAGCCTTTGGCAGAAGGTGCCTGGTGAGACTCGGGGTCGACCTCTGGGATTCTGGAGTCGAAGCTACAGAGGGTCCGAAGCCAATTACACTCCCACGGAGAAGGAGATCTTGGCCGCCTATGAAGGAGTTCAAGCCGCCTCAGAAGTAATTGGCACTGAAGCACAGCTGCTTCTGGCACCCCGACTGCTGGTGCTAGGGTGGAGGTTCAAAGGAAAGGTTCCTTCCACGCATCATGCCACCGACACTACTTGGAGCAAATGGATTGCCCTCATTACACAGCGCGCCCGTATTGGAAACCCAAATCGCCCTGGGATTCTGGAAGTTATAACAAACTGGCCTGAAGGTGAGACTTTTGGATTATCCTCTGAAGAAGAAGAAGAGCAAGTGACACGTGCCGAGGAGGCCCCACCGTATAACGAGCTACCAGAGACTGAAAGACGATATGCTCTCTTCACTGATGGTTCCTGCCGAATTATAGGCGCTGACCGGAAATGGAAAGCTGCAGTATGGAGCCCCACACGACGAGTTGCACAAGCTACCGAGGGACAAGGTGGATCGAGTCAGATGGCAGAGCTTAAAGCAGTACAGCTGGCGTTGAGTATTGCTGAACGAGAGAAGTGGCCGAGGCTCTATCTCTACACCGACTCATGGATGGTAGCTAATGCCCTGTGGGGATGGCTGAATCGCTGGAAAAAGGCCAACTGGCAGCGCAGAGGGAAACCCATCTGGGCTGCTGAGATTTGGCAGGACATTGCCACTCGAGTAGAGAAGCTAACCGTGAAGGTTCGACACGTGGATGCACACGTACCCAAGAGTCAGGCTAATGAGGAGCATCGCAACAATGAGCAGGTAGACAAAGCTGCCAAGGTGAAAGTATCACAGGTGGATCTAGACTGGCAGCACAAGGGAGAATTATTCCTAGCTCGCTGGGCCCATGATGCCTCTGGTCATCAGGGAAGAGATGCAACATACCGATGGGCCCGTGACCGAGGGGTGGACCTTACTATGGACAGCATCTCACAAGTCATCCATGACTGTGAGACCTGTGCTGCAATCAAACAGGCCAAGCGGGTGAAGCCTCTGTGGTACGGTGGACGATGGTTGAAGTACAGGTATGGGGAAGCCTGGCAAATTGACTACATCACCCTTCCCCAGACCCGCCAAGCACTATGTGCTGACCATGGTAGAAGCAACCACAGGATGGCTGGAGACCTACCCTGTGCCTCATGCTACCACCCGAAATACCATCCTGGGCCTTGAAAAGCAAGTCCTGTGGAGACATGGCACCCCGGAGAGAATCGAGTCAGACAACGGGACACATTTTAAGAACAGCCTTATAAACACCTGGGCTAAAGAACATGGTATTGAATGGATATACCACATCCCTTATCATGCACCAGCCGCCGGGAAAGCTGAACGGTGCAATGGACTATTAAAGACTACCCTGAAGGCACTTGGCGGAGGGACCTTCAAGAATTGGGACATAAATTTAGCCAAAGCCACCTGGATGGTCAACACTCGAGGCTCCATCAATCGAGCTGGTCCTGCCCAGTCTGAACCCTTGCACATAGTAGATGGAGATAAAGTCCCCGTGGTGCACATGAAAGGGATCTTAGGAAAGACTGTTTGGATTAACCCCACCTCAGGCAAAGGCAGACCCATCCGTGGGATTGTTTTTGCTCAAGGACCTGGTTACACTTGGTGGGGAATGCAAAAAGATGGGGAAACCCGTTGTGTACCGCAAGGAGACCTGATTTTAAGTGGGAACTAGAATTAGTGTGTAGGGTTTCATTCTGTGTATATACATATGTATCTGTGAGAGTGTATGATGTAGATGGTGATAGAATAAGGGGTGGATTATGTCCTAGGTTACAATGTAAAATTGTGCCTAAGGTATGTATTCTATCCCCATGAGCCGTTAGAGCCAAGGTGGGGCAGTGTTTGCAGTGTTTTCCTTCCGTTAATGATCCCAACAATGCCTTGCCACATGAGTCATAGATAACTCCCTCCGGGAGTTATCTCTGTTTAATGGGCCATCAAGGACCCACTGCATGACTCATCATCCCATTGTGAGATGCTCTGCCCAGGGGGAGGAGCCAAACATTCCCACCTGGATAAATCCAGGGTTTGGGACAGCACAGATAGCTTCTATCCACTGGACTCCCAGAGGAGACAAGAGCTACCAGACGCTTCTACAGGATCACTGCTTTGACAAGACCATCTCATCTGGACTGCCACTACCACCCTAACAGGGTGTCAGGTTGTATTCTGACTCTGTCAGTGGTTTTTTTTTTGTACTATTACTTTTATTTTATGTTACTTTTCTTTTATTTCTCTTCTTTTCCTCCTATTAAATTGTGTTTCTGACTTGGAGTCTTCCACTGGTTTTGCTTTCAAACCAGCACATATGTTTAAATCTTCTCTTGATTTACACTCTTTGTTTGTATAACTGCAATCTGAGAAATATCCCGGTAACATTAATAGGGCTAAATGAGCTAAAAATTGTCAGATTCACATCTTAGAACCAATATAAATTTGGTCTAATGTTTCTTAACTTTGGAGATTTATTAAAAAGACATAAAACACTCCGTTACATCATCTATAGAATACTATTTCCTAGCCCAGAGCCTCAACAGATTTATTTTACTTCTAGGGCACACAACATATTTCAGTTCATGCCTAAAATTATCTGTACACTGTCATTAATGACAAATATTGAATTTGCATGTGTCTCCTCTGCCTTATTTTTGTTACTCAGCAATAATCCAAATTAGCTGTATCACTCTGATCTCTCTCTCTCTCTTTTTTTTTTTTTTTTTTTTTTTTTTTTTTTTTTTTTTTTTGGGTAGTGGGGAGGGCAGATGGTCATCTTATTCTTGACTACCAAACAGCAAGTTAAGCAGCAATATGTTTGAATAAATCTTATGGAAGCAATTTATTCCCAAGTTATTTTACTAACTGGGCATCTCATGGGCCAGCCAGCATTATTGTGCCTAAGTACAGGAACAGCATAGTATAAGAATATCTTTGGGATCATACGAAACTATGGTTTGATTTTAGGCTGCAGCACTGCTGGGTTAAGACTACTGTTCTCCACTCCTTGTCATTCTTTCCTTCCCTTTCCATTAACATCCCCTCAGATCCGTTGGCTTAACCTGGATATCAGCATTCGACACTAGCAGAAGCGAATAGTAGGGGTGTTTTCTAACACAGCTAATGTTACAGAAGATAATTCATAGTGAGTAAGTGTGCTCCTAGGTTGCAAGTAAGTGGTGATAACTCTCACAGGTGCTGATAACTGTCACAGATGATGATGTCCTAGAAGAAGCTATGAACCAACTTTTTAACCAGCTGAGCTGCATCTGGAACAATGCATCTGACTGCAAACTCAGAAATATTGTGAGTCAGCTATTTTGAGAATAGCTGTCAGATGCAACTAGAGATTACAAAGGGTCACATATGTTCATTATAGATAATACATAACTGTCCCACTAGATAATGCAGTTATTTATCTTTCTTTTTAGTTATTCATTTGTTGTGCATTTATTATTAAATAAACTTAGCTTTTTTGGGTTTTTTTAGATTTTTTGTTTCCAGTTGTTCCAGGGTCAGTCCTGAGAGTTTCATACATATTTTCTGAATATTCATACTTCAAACATGAAAAGACAAATAATTTCCAAAGTATTAATACTAAAAAAAAATTTCATTATATAAGGGTCAACATTATATGGTTTGACTCCAACTGAGCAGTCATTTGTAACCAGGAAGGCTTTAAGTTTTGTGGTTTTTCCATTTTGACCATCAGTTGTCAACAGCTCTGGTGCTAAATGATACAGATGCTGTAAGTTGTATATTTTTTTGTATTTCAGTCTAGACAGATGGCTGGAAAATGAAACAGCTGTATTTTTTCTGAAAGCCTGGAGGCACTGCTTCTTAGATGGCAAAAATTCTTATGAAGGACAGGTTCAGATTTTAAGGACAATCATACAAACTGTTGCAGCAATAAATGAACTTGGATTCACCTACAGAGCACTCAATGTCAAAGATAAAGACATGAGAACTACTTTGTGACATAAATGAGAGTTTTCAACTCTCAGTGGAAGCACTACTTGTAAACATTTTATTAAATCAGAAAAGGTTTCAAGGAAATAAAAAGTAATTTGAGATCAACATGAATTTTTCTTTACACAATCTGATCTCAAAGATTTTATGAATGATTGAAGTGCTTGAAAAAGGATGCACAAGCACTCTTCCTGTTCTAGAAGGATCTTGAAGCCAGAAAGCCAACCATTCCCTGGGCTGCATCCAAAGCACCGTGGGCAGCAGGGGAGGGAGGGAATTCTGCCCCTCTGCTCTGCTTTGCTCTGGCGAGACCCCACCAGCAGGGCTGCATCCAGCTCTGGGGTCCCAGCACAGGAAGGATGTGGATGGACCTGTTGGAGCAAGCCCGGAGCAGAAACATCAAGATGATTAGAGGGATGGAGCACCTCTCCCACGAGGAAAGGCTGAAAGGGAAGACAAAGTCCCAGGAAGACCTTATTGCAGCCTTACAGCACCTACAGGGGGCTCACAAAAGAGATGGGTAGAAACATTTCAGCAGATTCTGTTACAAAGTTTAATGGCTTTAAACTAAAGCAGGGTAGATTCAGGCCACATGTAAAGAGAAAAATTTTTACAATGAGGGTGGTAAAACACTGGCACAGATTCACAGAGAGGTGACAGATACCTTCACCCTAGAAACATTCAAAGTCAGACTGGATAGGGCTCTGAGCAACCTGATCTAGATGAAGTTGTCCCTGCTTATTGCAAGGAGATTATTTTAGATAAACTTTACAGGCCCCTTTCAACACAAACCCTGTGATCTATCTGATTTACTACTGGATTATATAAAAATATCTTATTCTCTGAGGTCAGTTGCTGATGAGATAGCAGAGATCTAAGCATTTCTACCTTAATGTTACTTTTCTTCAAGTCTAAGTAGGAAGAATTTGGATGCTACAGAAATGTCATTCTGAAAAATTTGTGAATTACACACAATAGGACTGGAAGTGATTATAACCTTTCTGGAAAAAAATAGGTTAATGAGAAACTACAGAGCATCTTATATAAAAACTATAGATGAGAAAAGACTTTTTTATGCAATGAAGTGGCAATTGCAATGAAAGACATCCATCTTTGGGAGAAATTTAACGAGAAAAACAGTGGCACTAATACTTTGTTAAGGCTATAACTGCATGGTGTAATGACCACTGAATAAAGTACTGCATTTTAAATTGAATGTGCTGTTTAAGATCCACATGGTATAGGAATTGTTATACAGTGTAGGAGAAAAAATGGGAATTTCAAAATACCAAAACCAGTGAAACTTGTGTAAAGAGGAAACAATATAGAAGTTAAAATAGATTCATAAACATATTATTGCTGAAACGATCTAGATTACATATTGATAGAGTAGCATAATGACTTAAAATTCTGGCTTTTAATGAGAAAATAGATGAAATCATAAAAAATTCCATCTGCCCAACCAGAATAGGCATTTTCCAAGAATCATCCTCGGTTTTCAATATTGCTTGGGCATTTTCAACTGTAGACCTTATGTGCTTTAAAGATGTAACTTTAAAATTATTTTCTTCTGAAACAGCCCTCAATCATCAAATTAATGTAGAGATCAGCAGGCTCAAGACATGAAATTGGACATTTGGGGTGATTAAAAAGACAATTGCTGATGTGCAACAATTACATTCACTTTCTGAATTGCATCTTGTGTAGGCCATTTGTGAAGTTACCCAAACTGTTTAAGCACCTTTCTTTAATGAAGCCTTCCATTTTGTACAAGCAAAAGTTTTTTCACAGCTAAATAAAAAGCACAGAACATTTGGATCTGCATATGAACAGATAGGAATCGGGAAGGGTAATGCTTGGCATAGTTATAAACTCACGGATGATAAAGCTGCAGTGGTGAGGATATCACAACATGAGATACAGCCAACTGCCAAAGCAGTGGAATAAGACACTCGGTAAAATTTTATGTTATAAACAAAAAGACAGTGGATGAGAACATGAGGAGGGCATAAAACAAAGAATGGGGGGGAAAAGTTAAGGCCTCGGAGCTTTGTAAGAGTAGTAGATGTACACTTTTTCTACCTGAATAAAATGTCACAGTAGATCACGTGGTCCTGAATACTGTGTTGGATTCTAGACAAGCTCACAAAACTGTCATCAGAAGGATTTCCCTCACACATATACAGGCAGAGTATTTGCAACATATTTAGGAGTGATTGCAGATAAAACATCAGCAAAAGTGCAGAACCTGAGTGTAACCTGAGTTACACCTGAGTGTAAGACAGAAAAGAAAGTATAGAAAATGATTTAATCATTTTACTTACTGGAATTACACATACAAGCTTGAACAGCAGAAGAGTTTCCTCTTACCTAAAATCTGCTTTGCAGAAGGAGAAGTAGATCTTTCTCTTTTCATTATCATTTCAATTTTACACTTCCAACTCTACAGATAGCATGCATGCACCCTGAAATCCTCTGCCACGTGCTCGTCTTTTAAATACTAATGCAAACCAATGTAAAAAGCTGGTCAAGAGGAGCCTTCTGTATCATTACTTCCACCGTAATATAAATTCTCATGTATATATTTGTATATGAACATGTATCTTGTGGTTAATAGGCCAGAAATGGACCAGAAATGATTTTGTATAGAAGTTTTGCATTTTGATATATATTCTATATATAACCTATAATATAGATTATATGTAGAATATATATCACAATTATGGATAACAAATACTAAAATGCTAATGAATTCCTAAACCTAGTTGTAGACTGGCCTTATATAAGATCAACATTTTGGAAGCAAGTATTTTCCATCTACTAATTCTTGAATATTATTGTTTCAAGCAACAAAATAATTCATACAAAGCAACCCATTCATGAACAGAAGAAAGAGAAGAAAAGAGAACTCACTAAATAAAATACTTCTAAATGATCATTTAGCTCACTCATATTTGATTGTCTTCTTGGATTTCATATTTGGCAACCCTATCTAATGAAGTTTTATCATTACCACTTTGTGGTGATTAAATACCATAATCCTCTTATTTGTGCAGATCCCTAGTGCTCCCCACTTCTATTAAAAGCAGGGTTCTAATGAACCTCATGAGGTGTCACTAGGAAATTACCACTTACAGTTTGAAATGAAGCTCAGTTCCAAGCCATTTGCATTTATGCACTAAAACTAAATTATTAATGTGGATTTTTACACATTTTTAGGTTTAATTTTTCAGTCTAATGAAACCATAAATTTCAAGCTTTCAAAAATATTCCTATCTCTTATTTAATTCAATATGTAATTGAGAACATGCTTTTGCTACAGATGGAGAGGCCTTTTCAAATTTGAATTAATTTGGTGCTTTGCTGAGTTAGTAGATTAAATGCTACAGATTGCCTGATGTTCACTACACTCAATCTTGCCTTTCAAATAAATGGAATGAAATTTTGGAATTTCAAAAGGTCAAAAATGTTTTTTGCAAAGGTGATAGCTGTATTTTCTGCCCTTCCTGAATGACTCCCACAAAGTGGTAACAGCTGGGAGCAGTCAAAGGCAAAATTCTACTACACAAAAGTGAAACTCCAAGTTCATATGCATATTCATTTAATACAATGTATTCAGGAATAATACACCATTTTAAAGAAGTGGATATGTTATGTTTAGCTAGTGGTACAAACACCCTAGGCAAAAACTTTACAACAGGTTTATCCTTAAAGTTCAAGGTATTGTACCAAGTTGTGAACACCAGACTGACACACTGTCTTCAGTGAGAGACTTTGGGGGGGGGGGGGGGGGGCAGGAAATAAAAGAATTCCAAACCAAAAAGAACTTTACAAAGAGCCACATATGTAATTTTACTTTTTTAAAGTCCAGTAGCATTTCCTCAAATCTTGCACAAGTACATCTGTCACTTATATGCCTCTCAGTGAAATGAATGACCACCAAGATGGGGGAAAAACCCCAGTCACCAACAATCCCACACTCTTTCTACACCAGTATTCAGCGTTGTTGAAGAATGCTATTTTCTCTGCCTTACATTCTTCTAGTCGTCTGCTCCTCTGAGCTAGGAAGGCTAAGCATATGTCATTACCTTGGCTGTCTCAGCTTTCTCCACCAGTTCCTACTGACATGGTGAGAGGTACAAAAGGGTTTCCTGCTTCACAGTGTCACTCATAAATGCCTGGCTCTCTAGGACACCTACCACTACACACAGTGTATATTTTAGGGCTATTTTATCTATCATTATTCAGAGACCAACTCACAAATCTTTATACTAATGTGTTACAGTATTTATTTCACAAAGCAATTTCTTGATATTCAGTACTGTCATATTTTGCCTTTGACAGAAGAGAGGAGCTATCACTGAGAAAATGTGAAAGGATTAACTGCTATATCCACTTAAAAAATCTACAAAGAAAAAGTGTCTCAAAAATGTTCATAGTTATAACTGCAGTTTAAAATTTGCCATTGATGATTACAGTTAACGGATACAAATCCCCTGGTTCAAATTTTCTAGTCATGGGGGTATAAAACGCAGGGTAATACCTCATTTTTGCTCCATAATATCTGTGACAAGCTATAATGCATCACTGACAATCTAGTGATTCATGAAATGAAAACTCCTTCCTGTTTACATCAATGCAACATTCCCTGGGGGTTCTTCACAAAACACCTGTCCAGTTGTACAGCATGCAAAGCATGAGACACTTGCTATCTACAAAATTTTCCTATTTCTTTTTTTCCTTTTTTCTGAAGTGCTAGCCTTAGAGAAATTTCAGTATCTATTTCATAATCTGTCACCAGAATTTAAATATTCTCTCAGTGGGTGGAAACAGCAGACTGATAACCTCACCACTGGTGTTCTCTACAACTCAGTGAAAGACATGCAGCATAACACATAATTCAAAAGGTGGCTTGCATTTATTTCACCAACCTCTCCCAATTCTCTTCAAAAAAACCTGTTTTACCTTTGGCAGAACTATACTTCTGAAGCACAGATCACACATATAAAACTAAAAGCATACTAGCTGATCCTAACCCAGAGAACTCAGAGACCTACTTGGCTTCCCATAGGCAGCATAAAAAAAAATTAGCCACCTGCTGAGAATAATCCTAATGCACTATCTGTGAGGAGACAGGGAGGAAAGCAGTCTGGAGCAAACCAGTGGAGAATTATAAACCCATGCATGTATCTAACTTCCTACCCTGCCCTAAAGTGTGGTGCCTGTGTTCACTTTGAATGAAATCACTGTTCCATGCTGAGTCTCTGCTGCATTTCTTCTGACTGAGGAGATGCTGCAGCACAGTATCCTGCAGCTCCACCAGGCACACCCAGAAGGGGGGACCTTACCACAACACTGCATCACTCACAGATTAGGTGGCAGTTGCTGGTGCATCTATCTCATTTGGAAAACACTTATTATATTTTGTTTCTCAAGCTACTACAGTCCTTCTCTGGGCAGGCTTTGGATAATTGATGGGTCTCATTCTTCAGAGGGGAACAAATAGAGCATATGGAGCATACCAGGGCTCATGCACACTCCAGGCCAGAAGTGATACCTCACAAATGGAAGCATAAGTGAGAATTTTTATTTTTTTTTCCAGAAGGTTAGCACATGCATAAACTCCTTCAGATGTTTTGGTCTCTTCCCAGGTTCTGTGCTGTTTAGAGAAACTGAAGTGTTGTACAGTTGAACAATTTAGTGCTATATGCACTGTATAAATTGTGTCCTCCATATGCTGTATAGCTGACCAACTCTCATAGCTCATTTAAAACCAGAAAGAGTTAATTAAAGTTTCTGCCCACTTTTCATTTCTAGGGAGTGTTGTCTCAACAGTGCTTGAATAACTGACTGAAATTGAGAGAAGTTTTACTTCAGAAAACTGTAGAAATGGAATGATTGCAAATAAATTATATTAGACACTCTTGCTTTGATCCAGCTCAAGAGCTCTTGCATTGTTTCACAACCCTGTGAAATAGTTGAGAATTCATTCTTCAATACAATGGGACTACTCTTCATAATTGTGACAGTACTTGGCCCAGGGGGACAAATTTCTGGCAAAAGCATTATTTCTCTGAAAACTAAAATTCATGTTTCTTTAAAACAGAAATAAGTATCAGCATATTTGTACCATGACAGTCTGTCTCAGACAGTAAATTGAAATATTAGGAATTTAGTCAAAGACAGATAAATTTCTCTTCCCCATTTGTAATAATGCACAGTATGGAAGATGATCAATAATGCAACATGAATTGCTTTATCCCTCCCACAGAGATACATTTGAACATTTCCTTTAATCTGTTTCATTGCACAAAGCACAAAACCACTCTCTTCCTAAAGCATGAGCTGCTACATCAGCTTTGTGGTGAGAACTATCCCTAAACCCAAAAGAGCATTCAAACCAAAGTTGTAATTGGGGTTAGGATTTGGGTGAGTAATTACATCTAGATTTAAAATTACATGGCAACTTTCATACTCTAAGGAAATCCAACTTTGGGTTTCAATTCATAGAATTACAGACTTAAACAAAATATTTTATAAAGGACCGCACTGATTTTCTTTTGGCATAACTGAAAACTTGTTCTTGTAAGGACCTTGGGCATAGGTAAAATGCTGATGGGACTGAGAAGAGCAACACTTAAAACAGATGCTACACTTCTGAGTTTAAAACATGTCATTTCTAAATGTATTAAATAATTTTCAGTTATTAAAAAATCTACTGAAATTTGGCATGCTATACGTAAACACAAATTCATTTGGACTTTTTGAAAAAAACTTAGTAATTAACGTATTTTTCAGAATTCCCTGCAGAAGAAACAGCTATGCTTGGTACAGGAACTTTCCATGATTCTTGTAAGCATGCAACCCATGTTGTAACTAGGAAAAGGCAAATGACTTGTTGGTATGAGTGAAAAATATGATGTTTGGTTTTCTCTTTTTCTAACTTTGGAAAGCTCTTATAAAATACATTAATTCACAGTGCAGACATTGGCTATCACAGATTTTTTATCACCTAAATAATTATTCTTTTATAAATGACAGAAGTCATCACTTGTAACTTCATCTTAGAGAAAATATATGTTAAAAAATTCAACCATCATGAGATTAAGCTACAAAAACTCTGTCAAAGAAGTGCCATTAGCTAGCTTGGAAGGGAGAAAGGGAAAATACCTGTCTTGCCAGTGATGAGCAAGGGGATTTTGTGTCTAAACTTGAGGAAATAATCAATAATGGCAGCCTTTAATCTGCTTCAGGAGCAGATTGTTGTGTGTTGTTGTGGCTGCAAAGAACCACCTGAAATGTTTCTACACTAATGCAGGCAGAGTGAGGAACAAACAAGACAAGCTTCAAGCTTTGGCCCAATTTCAGATATTTGATACCACCTACTTAAATGAAACCTGATGGGGTGAGTCCTGTGATCAGAGTGCCCTGCTGGATTGTTATGGGCTCCTCTAGAGGGATACACAGGACAGAATATGGACAGACATATGTGTATAATGGAAGGGATAGAATGTATGGAGCTCACAGTAGGCATTGGCACAGTTGAGAGCCTCTGGGTAAGACTCAAGGGGCAAAGAAATAATGTGGATATCACAGTGGTAGTCCACTACAGCTCTTCAATTCAGGATGATGATGTCAAAAAATTATTTTTTGAGGAATTAAGAGATGCTTCCAAGTCAAAGGCTCTTGTCCTTACAAGGGACTTCAGCTTGTCAGAAATCAGCTGGGAGCATCACACATCTTGGGCCAGAAGATTCCTAAAAAATCTGTCACGCATGCAGTGTAATGTTTCTGAACCTTTTGGTGGCTTTTGATAAGAGTGTTTCTGTAGCTCTCTGAAAATCGCTCACCTTGCAGAAGCTAAATCATTCCTTTTGGTCACTGCAGGGCCACTTTATCACCTTGAATAAGTGTTTTCTGATCCTGTTTCTGCAAGTTACACTGTTCCCATGAGCTTTTCTATGGATTTCTTGCTGTTATGGTGTAAGTTATTTTTCTAAACAGAAACCAAGAGACATTATTTATTTATTTTGGGTTTAGAAAAATCCAGACCATGTCTTAACTCTGCAGAGAAAGGCTAGCAAAATGAATGGCCTAGAATACATGTAAAATAAGTGTGATGACACTGAAAGCTTATAAAGTGCTGTATAGGAAATTACAGCTCAGCATAAAAGATTCAGAATTCTACACTAAGCTTCTTTTCCCTTAGGTTTGGATAATGTAAGATCAAACTCAGCCATTATATAAGCATATGGAAGTATGCTAATACTTTCAATAAGAATTTCACTTCCATTCTGGCTAGATGAGGCTTATTATCTTTAAGTATTAGCAGAAGTATAGATGGAAGCAGCCAGCTCAGATAACTTTTAATTTTGTTTTTCTTTTAAACTCTCCTGTTTCTAAAGAAGAAATCTATTGTAATATCTCTAGAACAGAATTAAAATTCAAATTATTTAAGATTCAATTCCCTATTATTATTATTATTATTATTGTCCATACAATATTTAAGCTTTGGATGCATTTCAGTATCTCACTGTTCCTTATTTTGTTGCAACTATACAAATATCTGTACAGATGTGGTCAAAATCAAAAGATTGATATTTACAACAGATGAAGGTGTTGAGCTCAATATGAATCAATACAATCTTAGATCTGTGAAACTTGTAGCACTGCAATATATACGATGATACCATAAACTGTTACTGTTTCAGAAGCTTTAACAGCACAATATTTGCCCACCTTTTCACCAGTGCAACTATTAAAAAGGTATTTGTGAAACATTTCTTTGTAGTAAAAATATTATTGGAGTACTCAGAAAAGCTCTACCTAGAAAAGATGATGGTTCCTCAGGAACCTTATCTTGGACCTTCTGTCTTTTCCAAACTGTAAAGGTTCTCACACTTATTGCATATTCAAGAAAAATGCATGCACAGACCTACACACATGCACACATCCAAGGAAAAAACTTGATTTGGAGAGGAATACCACATGAATTCTTTTAGAAGACCAACATTTAGATTGTTATTTCCTAAGTTAACATCAAGACTGGTGTTTTCACATGACAAGACCAACATTGCAAAATATCTACAAATTTCAGTTTCAGATGAGACAAATCTTTCTGCTAAAGACAGAAACATTCTTCATCCTATACAGAGACAAGGATGAAACCATGTGCCAGCTACTGCACATATGCCTACTGAGCAGAAGTTTTTAAATTATAAACAATTATAAATAAATTTATTTATTGTAAACACTGTTTGCTATAAGCACCAAACAAAGATGTTCACAATGTTAAGGTCCATGAGCTGCTAATTGAACCACTGACAGCTCTACTCATAGGGAAAAAACAATTACAAAAAATAATGGAACATATTTGTCTATCTACACATTGTAGCCTGAAGAGGGCAAATGTCCACCAAATGGACACTTCTCTCCAGTTATGACTAGCCCAGACTCATCCCTTTCACAGCTTCTGTCATGTATTACATCAGAAAAAGGTGGCTGTTTTCTTCTGATGAGAGTATGATAGAATGACAGAACCATACTGCAGCTTCTTTAAAAACTCCACCTTCTTGTTACTTTTTATCATTTCAAGAATAAAATTGTACCCCCATATATGGAACTAAAAGTAGTGCAGATCATTTGATTTTTGTACTGCACTGGTAGTACTACAGTGGTTACAAAAGCATAAAAATATTTGTAAGGACACAGATATTGGAAAACATGCTTTTGTGAGAAAGTACATAAGACAGAGAATATTGGTTTACTTGAGGGATTTCATAAAGAACTGCCTGTGGATGATTTTATAAATCTGTCTCTAGGGATTTACAATCTTTATCCTCCTTTTGCTTCTATCCTCCACTTCAGAATAAACCTTTAAGGCTTCTAACTATTCAACTTCCATGCCACTTTTCTCTCTCTTTTTCAGAAACAAGATATACTACAGCTCAAATGCAACCCTTCTGCTATTTGGGTTTGGATAAAGAGCCCAGACATATTGCAAAATGAAACAAACAAAGTATTAACTGAGTGCTGGCTTGGTTTATTCCAATATTTTTAAGGCAATTGAGAACAAACTGTACACCTTGGCACCTAGAGTAAGAAGCTGCAAAATGCCTTTTTCATCCCCTGCTCCTCCCTAACTGGGAGTGCTCTCTAAATGCTTCCTAGAATACAGCAGAGCATGTTTCTAAAAATAACCAAGAAAGGCACAGTAACAAAAGGTTTCACCCAAAACACCTGGAGTCAGTGAAAAGTCCCTCAGCAACTACAATTCTTGTATCACACCACTAAAGATCTATTTATACCAAGCAAGGCATTTATCTAGAACCTACCACAATCCCATTTGCAGTAACAATAGCTCAAATAACTACTTCAATATCCAGGGTGAAATTCATGCTTCAAAAATTTTAATTCTAACTATAATTAAAATTGTGTTATATGCTACAGTATAATTTAATAATACTTGATATATATTTCTGTCACTGTAAAAGCCTTCAGATCATTTATCGCTTTTGAATAGAGGATGTCCAATACAAAATGGCAGATAATCACTTGGGTATCATCTCATTAATTTTGGTATCAATAACTGAATACAGAAAAAGGCAGAGATGAGTGCAAACTCTGCCATGCAATAAGGAAAACAGAATTATACTGTTTTCTGTTTTAATATTTGATTTATCAGGTTTGTTGATTCCTTTTATTTTTGGCTTAAATAGTCAAGGAAACATGAGTGCAAGCAGTGCAATACAAAGCATCACCTTGTTTGTTATCAAAGGATTCACAGGGAGCACAGGGGAGGTATGACCAACTTCTTGTCACCTTTGTTCTCTGATTTACATTCACTAGCAATATTTTTTTAGTTTTAGTTATATATTATCATGATACAGTACGGTAAAATACAACAGGCAAAACCAAATTTGTCTGGATTCTTTTATTTCTATTCCTTTTTCCCCATTTATGTGTGTGTGCCAGGAAGACTGCCTGCAAATTAGAACACAAACACAGTGTGTCACTGTCTTTTTTTTTTTTTTTTCTCTTTTCAGATGAAGCATTGTTTCTATTTTCTGCTTTCTGTCTCTTTGTTTAAGAAACAATTATTGTCCTTGTTGAAATCGTAGAATGGCATTGCTAATGTCATTGGATTTTGAAGCGCATTTTTCTTGTTTAAAGTGTGTTTTTAAAATATCTATAAACTATCTCTCTATTTTGTGTAGTTGTGCAGGCAGGTGACTGAGTGACTCTAGTGCCTTTGCAGAAAGTCCACATTTTCTGATCGACAGTGTCTGATTTATGCCTCTAGAGAAGTCAAATTGTATTTTAAGGTGATGATTTTTCTCTATTGCCTGCATGTAAATCAGAATAACATAAAATTATTTTGCTAAAATACTGTAATTTAAGAATTTAAAAGTGTTATGGGGGAAAAAAAGAGAGGAAAAAGAAAAGTGAACTTTAAATTATCAAACAAATTGTACAAACCACATGTGGGGACTACTTTCCAAAGGGCAATCTTAGGTAGGCAGCAGACATTCAGCCATTCAGGCTGGGCCATACAGACAAAAAAATATAACTTTCCAAAGACAATTTAGCACTTGGGCATCATTCTGCTCTTGAAATATGCTCGTAATCCTCAATGGAAAATGAATATTTAGTCAATGACCTTTTCAAAATCTCCTCCTGCAATATATGCTGCTATTACTGTTCTGCTCATGATATTAGGTGGAAAAATTTTCTGACCTAACAGCTTTCCTCTGGAACTGCTGATTCGGCAAAACTGGAATCAGCTGATTTCCAGTTTTTGAGGCAATGCTGACTGACTGGACAGTGCCCAGGCAGAAAGGCACCTGGGGTGCTGGTGACAGCAGCTGAACATGAGCCAGCAGTGTGCCCTGGTGGCCAAGAAGGCCAATGGCATCCTGGCATGGATCAGGAATAGTGTGGCCAGCAGGAGCAGGGAGGTCATTCTTCCCCTGTACTCAGCACTGGTGAGGCCGCACCTTGAGCACTGTGTCCAGTTTTGGGCCCCTCAGTTCAGGAAGGATATTGAGACGCTTGAATGTGTCCAGAGGAGGGCAACGAGGCTGGTGAGGAGCTTGGAGCACAAGTCCTGTGAGGAACAGCTGAGGGAGCTGGGGTTGTTCAGCCTGGAGAAGAGAAGACTCAGAGGTGACCTTATCACTCTCTACAGAAAGGTGGCTGTAGCCAGGTGGGGTTGGTCTCTTTCTCCAGGCAGCAACTGACAGAACAGGAGGACACAGTCTCAAGCTGCACCAAGAGAAGTATAGGTTGAATATTAGGAAAAAGTTTTTTTCAGAAAGAGTGATAAAGTCTGGAATTTTCTGCCAGAGAGGTGGTGGAGTCACCATCCCTGGATATGTGTTTAAAAAAAGACTGGATGTGGCATTCAGTGCCATAGTCTAGTTGAGGTGTTAGGGCTGGAGTGGACTTGGTGATCTTGAAGGTCTTTTCCAACCAAGTGATTCTGTGTGATTCTGTGTGTGACTTCTTGCCAGTCACCAACCTTCTCATGCTAGGAATTCCCAAAACATGGAGCTCCTTGACTTCATGGATTCCCAACAACTTCTTTCAATGGTGTTTTGGGGAGACATGGCTTCCAGTGTTTCCCACCCTCTGCCAAACAGGAGAAGCAGCAGGATGCTGCTGAAGAACTGACCTGCTCACTCCCACAGCTCCCAGCCACACCATTTGGATCGTCAGCTGCACAGGTAGCAGCAGCCTGCAGAAGCAAACTCTGAACCCCAGGGCACAGGAAGCTGCCTTGTGAGAGGTTTTAATGCCCAAATAGATGCAGATTTAGAAAGCTTGGTAACCTTGATGATGCCAGGTTTGTGACAGCCTGTTTATGCATGAGCTGCTGAGGGACCTGACTTGCTGCTTACCCACTGCTTGGCTGTGTAATGGGATGCCAGTGTCTGATAAAAGGTAGATAGGAGATGTTTGGATGATCCACTCTTAAAACCAAACCTCATGTTTATATCTTATAAATAGTCTGTACTAAAAACTAAAAGCAAATCAAAAATTACAGATCTGTTTATATGCATGCCTTGTGAATCAGTTTCATGAGACTAGAGCTATAAACTGTTATAACAGGTGAAAATTTTGTGAGCAGTGAGAAATTCACTTCAGCCAGAAAAAACTTTTTAAGGATGACAATGCAATTACAGGCACACGGAAGTACTTGGAGAAGGTATTGGCTGTGTCTGTAAGAGGCCTGTAAGGTCTGTAAGGGAACATGAAAAGCATAAGTGTTCTCAGCTACAGCTGTGACTGCACTATGTCTAGATGAAAAGTTTTGAATAAAAGCAGGATGAGTATGACAGTCTTTAACAAAAGGAAAAGAGTGTGAGGACCCTGCTGTGCCGATTTTTGAAACCCAGCATCCAGCAGACAGGGTGCTCTTAGGTAGATATCTCAGCTACAAGTGTTACTTTAAAGGTCAGTATAACTAGGCATTAGGCATTCAGGGTAAAGCTCTTCTGACAAGGATTAATTAACTGGGTTTCCGAGATGGTGACTGAGTGCCCTTTTAGCAGTAAATTCCAAACAAGTCAACTGTCAGTGTCTTAGCAAGAAATTCCAAAGCAAGCCCTAGATGTCAGTTTGTTTTAGGTTCCCAGCTCCTGGGTTAATTGGTTCCTGGTGTTCTCAGGCAGCCTGGTAGCCTTGCAGCTTAGGGCACAAGCTATTGTCATTCACTGCAGGCATTTTCAGCAAACTAAAACATTCCACATGACATTGTTAAAATATCTGGAAAGCCCACAGGAGACAATGTGGTCTATGAGCTGACCTTTTGTTCAGATTGGTAATTTAAAAAACCAAAATCAACAAAGCCACCAAACCAAAACATGGACATCTTAACAATAAATATTTGCATTTTTCACTTAGCTCTATTATCCATCACTTCAGAAAGTTACATCAATACTCAAAGCAATATGTAGTTCACTCTACATACTAGTGGTAAAAATATTAGTGATAAATTCTTTAAAAATGAACCTTATAGGAAAATCTGGAGTGTATAAATTCACAGAGCACATTTTACAATTTTACCAAGTTTCAGTGCTTGCCTGCTGCAAAACAAGACGGTGATTAGACAAGGGACATCATCTACATTCTCTGCCCCCAAACAGATACAACTTGGCTAAAAAGCTTAGCATCATTCATTATTTGTCAGAGTAACTCAAGACCCAGTGGCCAACCACTCCTAGGGAGGCTAATCCAAAGCCACAGAGAGAACACAGAATATTAGCTCTTGCTTGGTTTTTCACAAAGCTGTTTTAGTGTGTAGTGAGCAGAAACCCACAGAGACTTCACAAACTCAGGAAAGAGAAGGAGATACAATTTGGGAAGTGGAGAGGGATATGATGAGATTTGAGCTTGGGAGCCATTCCACAGTCTGCAGAGGCGTGTAGCAAATATATATTACTTGTCAAATTTGTGTTTAACGTTTCTTAAAGGAACAATTCCTGGTGATAAGGATGTGCTCTTCCCCTCTCTCTCTCTATGCATGCATCCACATAAGTAAAACCCTGGCAAACTCTGGTGGAAGTTGGGACTAGAGGTCTGATATTACTTTTATACTGAAGATACTGTGGCAGCTAATGTACAGTCTGTTTACATTTCATCAAAGATGGCAGATTAAAAATAACAGCAGGACACCCTGATATTTAAGAAAGTGATATGTAGCAACCCAAACCAACACAATTAATCACACACACAGCTGCTTCTTCCCATTTTCAGTAGTCACAAAGAGTAACAAGAATTCCTCTGCTTCACGTATCCATATTTTTCTCAGCAGTGATTTGTTCAGAAAGATGCTGAACTGGCTGTATAAGTGTGACCTGTATAGCTTGAAATAACAAAATAGTGTGAACCTCAACATGAATACACTAATTGCAAGTTTCCTACAATTCAGTTAATAAGTCAACATGATTTTGCGCAGGGCAAATGCTGCTGGATCTGCGTACATTGTCTTTCTTCACTGTTGCTGACATGTAGTCCACAAGCAAACTTGGGAGCAAACAATCTGTTCCCCAGCATTTTGCACAGGCCACCATCCATGCTTGCTTTCTCCTCCACACCCTAGGTGACTGAATTAACACAGGAAATACAAATTGGCTACCTTTTCTGACAATTCCACTACTTGCTTCTGGCTTCTTCCGCCTTTCTAGCAGTTGACAACCTCCAAGGCACAACTCTGCTGCTTTTATATTCATTAACTTGGCATGAATGTCACTTCCAGGGTGTTTTCAAAGGTGTTCAGAAGATCCAAGTGTCTTTTATTTAGAATTAAGAATTAAAAAGTTCTGTTACAGGAAAGATTTCTGAAAGTTACAATATTAGTTTCTATTCTCACAGACAAAGACATGTTATTTCAAAGTTTATCTTTGAGGATGAGAAGAAGAAGAGATAATTATACTTTGGGTTTACTTACAGGTAATGAATAAACTATCAAACCACATCTTCATTTGACTGAGGAAGCTTAAGTGTGGTTGAACGAGCAACCATCCTTTCCAGAAGTTCAATCCTCTCCTCAATCAACCAGCCATTTTAAATCTGCACTAGCTACAAATTTAATGAAATGGCATGGTGTTATATACATAGATACTAAATCTATAAAATATTTTTTAACAAAAATCAGTCCTCATAATATTGTTATAATACAGAATACAGCATGTGAATTCACAGCACAACACTAAAAGAAATATAGAAGAATCCTTGTAGTGGTCCTAAATTTCCAAGTGGTTCTTGCAGTTAAGGACTGAATTTGGCTTAGAGATTTAATTACTGCTTTAGAATTTGCTGTTGAGAACAGCTAAAAAAATAAAAAGTCATTAACAGTATAAAAGCTCCAAATGCATTGGTTTGTACCACCAGAAATAAAGTACACATGAGAGAGTGTTCTGCCTAAGGAAAAAGGACAGTGGCAACACAAAATTATTTTGAATGCAAGAGTAAAGCAAATTTCAGTAATTTCCAAATAATTCCCATATTGTTCATCACCTTGTAAACTGAAAAAGGATTTCAAATAGGATAACAAAATAAACTGGTGAGTGTATTTTAGCACTTACTAAAACTATAACACAAAGTGTAGCCTGTTTTGCAATATATAACCTGGTTTGCTTCTTAACACTGCCAAGACTCTATAAAGACAGGAGGATGAATCTGATGTGATTTGCCTTTGAAAAAACATTTCAAGCAGTACCAATTCCACAGCCATCCTTGTGTCACACAGTAATTTTCTCTACATGATATTAAGAGGTAATGGACTAGTCTTCTTTTACAGGGACATAAAAATAGTGCAAAGATAACAAGGGCCAGATATGTTGCAACTGATGCACTGCAAAATTAATCTTGAACTGTATTGTTGTTACAAGCCACTGGGATGTGTTTTCATTTTTGATTTATTGCTCCTTTGTTAGAGAGCCACTTCTCTTAGATTAGTGCTTAAAAGCAGGAGATGATTTGGGGTGTGTCTATTTTTCTTCGTACACTATTTTCTAAACTTCAGTATATCCTACAGAGTAAGCTGACATCCAGGAGCTAAATCAAAAAGTACTTGTGAACTTCACCTGATTAACCACAAAATATCTTCATTTTCTCTCTGGTAATAACATCAGCCCAAAGTGTCATGTGGCTTAAATAAGGAGAGAATGTTGCAACAATATTTCATGCACACATTTCTGTCTTGGAAATAGAAATGTGAATCTAGATTAGATATTCAATATTAAGACTAAATTTTTTAACTTTAAAATTGGGTTAAAAAAATCAAATGCAAAAAGATTTTGGTGAAATAAACCCCAAAAAATCAGAAGACTGGGGGTCTTTGCAACTGAACTAAGTGTCTTTTGATAAGATTCATGGCAGCAGCAGTAGGAAACCAAATTTCAAGAGCGGAAAAAAAATAAAGCAATTTTTTTTTATGTATGTGGAAATCCCTGTGGGAATAAACATTCATAACTGGTTAACAGACAAAAACAATGGAATGTCTATATAGATTCATGCAAGCATCTCTTATGAAAGCAGACATTTAGAAACAGTTAAAAACAATCAAAATATATTTTTCAAACTTGACTTCAAATAGTAAAGAATTTATTCATTCTCCTTGGCTTCCTCTTCTGTGGCTCCAGAGAAGCCAGTTCCAAAGAGGTCACTGGTTCAAACACAGCAAAAGGTTTTAGAATATATATTCTCTTGGAAAACCTTATTTTCTACTATGCTAAAACTTTGATCAACATTGCTTAATCTTGTGATGTTTACTAGCAGTGAAAGAAATCCCTTAATTTTTATTCAACATTCTTTATCCATCTCCTAGATCCTGTACCACACAAACATGTAGCTAAAATAATTGCACCCCTTATATTCAATATATAAAATACTCTGCTTAAACAATTTCCTATGTTCAGCCTAGCACACAAATGCTGCTGAAGTCATATCACATGAGGCTTTTAACAGCCTTGTCTGTAAAGGCTGGTGGAATTCCATGGTCTAGAATTGATGCTACCTGATCCCTGAGAAAGGACAGCCTCCAACAGTCAGAGCAGAAGTTCCAGCCCCTCAAAACTCAAATAGTCATTGCAGTAGTTACACACCACCACCTTGTGACACCAGGGTTTGGAGAAAATGCAAATAGTTCATTTTGAAGCATAAGCAGTGCTTTCAACTTCAGCATTTTCAGTGTGTATCTACTTCAGTGAATACTATGTTCTAGTTCCTTTTTTAAAAGGAGGCATCTTGCTTTTTAAAAAGGTGTTATATGCTCATCCCAGCCTGGGTATAATCAGTCATTGCTGTGGAAGGATGGGAAGGGCTGATGATAATAATTCTTTATTTCTAAACAGAATCATTTCCCATTACCTGTAGAAAGGCTTAAGGCTGTCATGAATCAGAAGTTACTCTTTCTTTTACAGATTACAATTCCCAGTAATAATCTTGAGAAAGGTTCAACTTTGCAGGTGAGTACAAGTTTAAATTTGACAAATACATGTTATCCATAGCAGGCCATGAGGTTTTTGAATTATAACTTGACAATAATAGAATGGTAGTAGATAAAAATGTGCACAATTTAAAAGAAAAACAAACAGACAAAATAAACTAGCAATTTAATGTGATGATTTTATATTTTGAAATCGTTACCTACCAAGAAAATTTTTTCAAAGAAGATGAGATTAAATCGAGTTCATAACAATAAATTAGTGTTTCTGTAACCTCTGGCACAAAATTATGAATTTACAACTTTAAGTAACATTACAAGTTTGGTGCCTGGATGAAATGATTATGGTTATCTCAAAGCACACAAACTAATCTTTAAGAAATGTGGTACTTACGGATATTTCATTTCTGAAGTCATTTCTTGTGAGTAAAGAATGTGAACATAATGAGAAAAAAAATCAATAGTCAGCAGAATTATTTCAAATAACTGAATAAGTAGCTTATATTTTTAAAAGTGTAATTCACATTGAAGGTTTTAACTGAATGACAGAAGGTCAGGAGTTTTACTGTGGTTACTTTTAATATGTTGCTGGAATGTCACTGACACCTATTATACTGCAGCAAAGAAGAAGATACCTTTATCTGTAGTTTTTACTGTAATCTGTACTATTTCTTCTCAAAAGGCTTAGCTATTAAAATAGATGTATTTATATAGAAATACCAAAAATCTGGTACCATTACAGAATGTTTTACAGTGTTTAAGAGAGTGTCAGCATTTACTTTATAAACCTTTGCATTCAAAGGTTTATGTCTGAGGCATAAAAGTCAGTCCATTGTATAACTTCACTTATTAACTCTCACTGTAGGAGTCTTTTCCCACACCCCACTATTTCTCCTTTGCTAAATAGTCAGATTTTCTTTCCATGCCAAAGTTACAGATATATATTTTTAGAAATACTCTTTTATGAGTGATTTCCTTCCAGTTACTTTCCCTTCACTATTACACAATAAGGCATTTTAGATATAATGTAACATTTTAATATAAATGTAAGATGATCTCTCAGCTTTCGAAGACATAGGTTGTTAATAACTGAATAAGCCTAACACATTTAATCCCCAAGTCCTGAGCTTCTGTTTTAGCTCACCTGATTCACTAATGAGTAAAAAGTCCCTTAGTTGTTTCTCTCTGTTGTTGCTAGAAGCCTCTGCAGCATCCTCTAAATCAGTCTGTAAAACTAGTCCTGTAGTAAAACAAGGACGTGTTAATCATAGAGTCAAAGTACACATCAGCTGGCTGAAATACAAGAGAGCCTACAAAACAACTTTTTAATTTTTTGAAATGTTTTCCTAATTACAGGGACGAGTAAAGCAACAAAGGAACCCAATTTCACAGCTAAAATTTTCATGCACTAATATCAATAGACATTTTTCTTTTAGCAAGTCAACAACCAAAGGAGGCTGGTTCTGTTCTGAGCCATCTGCTTTATTGTGTTTAAAATTACACATAATGATTATATGAATTTGAACATTTAACACTTCTGGCTACTCTGAGAGAAAAATGCAATTTCGTAGCCCAACTTTTCATTTATAGTTTGGCTTATGCACTGACAAGGGAGAAAACAGTTGCTCTGCAGCAGTTGTTTAGGTCCCCAGCCATAAAGTGAGTCAAGATTTTGGAGAGTTGTATAGAAGACTTTCAGGATTGCTTCAGCCTACATTAAATTACGAATAACATCAAATGAAAGTAGCCACAAATGAGATATTTTTACCTTTTTTGCCAGGGAAATCACTCAGGACCAATGCTCAATTCAATCAGATTAAATAAATTTATGGTAAACATCATTAGGGACTTAGTGTATGCAAGAACGCAACTTTTAAATATTTATTTCTACAGAGAAATCATTGCTTTGAAATCTAGCCAAGTCCAAAATCAGGCCTTATATACCAGTCTTCCTTCATTTCTTGGATTTTTGTTTTTCTTTGTTACCTTTTCATCTTCTCCACTCTAAATATCACCAAAAGTAACAAGTCAAAGTAGCTCAAGAGAGGACATGGTCAAAAAATATATATATTCTTATGCACTGGCAGGAATAATGCAAGTAAAATAATTTCTAGCCATTTTATTCTTCATTTTCAATTAAAGCAATCCTACAAATACCTCAAATCAAACAACTTTTTTTTCTTAAATTGAAATGTCTCTGTGAACATCTTTGATTTAAACTTTGATTAGTGTAGTTATATCAATAATTAGTTCATGCCCTAATATTTCTTTGGATCTCTCCAATCCTCTTCTTACTTTTAATTCCATTACAAGTTTGATGAGGTGCTACTGCAAATTATTAAATTTACTGTTAATAAATGAAGTGAATCACAGGAAAAAGGGTTTCACTATATGGATATACAGGTATTTAGTACCTTATTAATAACCGCTTTAATAAATTGTGCTGATGAGTAAAAAGAAGGCAGAAGGCGCTTAGGGCCCTAATAAAAACCTGCTCAGACACATAGGTTATGGCTAGATTCTTGCTGAGAATTTGAGGAAGGTTGGCTGCAAGGGTTGATGCAACTCTTGTATCAGGCAACTGTCAACCGTTGCTTGAGAAAGCATCTTTCCATGCATCCATGCTATATATCACTCCCATGTTTTTCACATTTCCATGATTACATTTAAATTTCCTGTTAAATATTTCCTTGTCTTTGTATGACAAGTGTATTTTCAAGTGAGGATTCCTGCAAGGAGGTAACAGAGTAACAAAAGTTATTTTTGTTAGGACTTTGAGACACAATGCTCTTCATTTATTGATTAGGAATCACATTAAAAATGTTGAAGTAGGGGCTTTTTGCTGCTGATACAAGGCAAAAGAGCTACATATATGAGCTCATTTTTCTCATAAAATATGTATTGATAGAGTGTTTCAGATATTATATGCATTATAAAATACTATTACATTACAGTAGTGGAGCTACAATATTGTGTGACAAAAGGGAAGATAATGACTAGAGAAAATATATCCAGTGCCCATTTTAAAGTGCTTAAGCACTGTTTTGGAAAAACATTATGACCTTTATCCTGATATGTTGCAAGATATGAATGTGCAAAGGAGTTATAAACCTTCCCTGGATAAGCAGCTAAGGGGATCCCTTAATGACAGATTGATGGCAAAGATGTCACCACAACATCCGCCTTGTGGCAATGAAATTTTTGTGAAGACTTGATGCTAGAGACATGCCAGAGTGCCACTTCACTCTAGCTGACTGCCAGCCTGTGTAATGATACTTTGGATACTTAGAGACTGACAATACTATGATGGTATCAAGATAAGGCTAACTGAAGGTTGGCATGAAACCTTTTCCTCTACTGCATAAAGTCAAAATGTGTTGAAGTTGTTTCTGAATTTATTTTGACTTTGCAATAGAAGCACAGTGGAACTGAGTCAAAATTTTAAGCTCTTCTCATAACTCTTAATAAAATAGTATTACTTAAACTTTGTGCTTAAAACATCTTGCTAAAAGTATCCACTACACACAGGGAAGAATTAGAGCAGTGATAAAAATGTAATCTAAATGCACGAACGAAGAGGACACTAAACTACACAGAATAATCTAGAGGTTGTTTGTTCATTTTATTTTTGTTATCTGCTAATGTATCATAACATTCAACTGTCTCAGTGATGTTAGTATTTCATAACTCATCTAAAAGAAGAAGAAGTAAAGAGTGACTTGAAAATGTTGCTTAGAAAAAAGAATTATATTTCTCTCTCAGGGATCTTGTCAGTGTTTTAACAACTGGTAATCACCTACTGCATGTTTTCACATTTGATACACAGTTATTATGTACAAGCAGTGTGAATTCATTAGCTTTATGAAAACGATAGTTATTATGCATGAGTTTCTTCCTGTCCCTCAGGACTGAAATGAAAGTGAGATCTGCATCTCTAAAGGCTTCCCTTTAGCAATTTTCATAAGTAAATACCATAATAAAATGTTTGTTAAATAGGCACTAATGTATACTGAATCATATCCTATGCAATTTGAAGAAAATCTTAGCAAAATTTCCAAGAAAGGATGACCCAGCTCGTGAATTTCCAGTGTTAGTCTAGAAGACCTTTATGTAGCAATGTTCAGATTGGGTTTGGGTTTTTTTGCCTGTTACTGTAGACTTCTAGTCTAGAAGTCTAGAAGACTAAAAGACTTCATATTGTTCTTATGGGTAATTTCCATTATTGAGCAAAAAATAATCATGAGCCATCACAGAATATTACAGTCCCCCTTTCCAGTGAATGGCCTTGTGATGACTGAGCATGTAGTTAAAAATAAAAACCGCTTTGAACAGTTGTCAGTAAAATCGTCGTTGGTATCAGGAAATAAAGTTTCATGTAACATGACAGTTTATATTTTAAAAAGCAATATTCTCCAATTCCAGTTAAAATAAGTCACTACTTTCTGAGGAAACTTGTATTACTTGCATGAATCAAATCTGGCTTCAAGCTTTCAAATTTTCAAAACTTCTTATCCATATTATTTCATTTCCCTTAACTTTTGTTCAGCTATTGTAGCACAGGAAATTATTTGATGAGGTGATATGAATCTTGAAAGCCAGGACTAGTACTTCTCAGAGACAGCATCAGAGAAACAGCCATTTAGCTGAGATTTTGGAAACTGTCTGGACGACTTAAGGAAGGAGTAGAAATAAAATATTTCTGACTGCTCAGTTAAATTAGCAATTTTAATTAGGTGTACTAACCTTTTTCTCTCATGAGGAGTATCTTCTGGCCACGTAACTGAGCAGCATGAACAAGACAGGCAGGAACATTTTTCTAGCAGACTTGAGAGCCTCTGCCAGCCCCCTGCCACATTCAAGGAAGCATCAGCCATATCTCCTAGCCTACATCCTCCTGTGACAGAACAGAAACATATGCAAGAGTTTGATGAGCATACCCCAGTTAGGTTTGCAGTTCTGATAAACAGTAAGTGTGGATTTCTAGGTCATCCTCTGATGTCCAGAAATCTATACAAAACTTTTTCTTAGTTTCATTTTTTTTTCTGAAGCTTTTGCCTCTCTTAGTGTAACAGCATCACAAATATTAATTGCTTATCTTTGTAGGAATTTACAAACTCATCAGTCATCACAATACAACCACATTCAATAATGCGGTGGAAGAGAGCAAGGAAAAAACTCAGCCCAAAAGCAAGTAAAACATCCAGATAAACTGGATGTCCATCACAGCCATTAAGATCATGTCTTGGATTATGGAACCAAAAATGGGTATTCTATTTCATCTGTTGAAAGCAGTTGGGGATTTGTTCTTCTTTATCTCTTGTAACTCTAGAAGGAGGGGGGCGGATGCCTTCTGATAATGGGCCAACTGTTAAAACCAGGTAGGGCAGTGTTTCTTATCTCTTTCACCACCTGTCCTCCCTCCAGAGGGATATGTTCTCTAATGGACCATTAAGACATCCCCAAAGCAGTACATCCATATTCCATCATCCTATTGTGAGATGCTCCACTCAGTGGGGGGAGCCAACCATTCCTACCTGGATAAAAACTGAGACGTAGGAACACAAGGCATCTGGCTTCACCCGATTCCCAGAGGCAGACTGGACCCTTCTCACCATCACTGGACCCTTTTCTACAGAATCATCTCTACTTCAACAAAACCACATCTGCCACTCCAGGAGGACTCACTTTTGGACTGCTTCCAACACCATGACCAACAGGGTGTCAGGTTGTAGCTCTGACTCTGTCAGGGTTCTCCAGGATTGTTGTTTATTTGTTTGCTTGTTGGGTTGGGTGGTTTTGTTTTCTACTACATTTGTACTGTTAATATTCCTAGTAAAGAACTGTTATTCCTATTCCCAAATCTTTGCCTGAAAGCCCTTAATTGCAAAATTATAATTTGGCGGGGGTGAGGGGTTTACATTCTCCGTTCTAAGGGAAACTCCAGCTTTCCCTGGCAGACACCTGTCTTTCCAAACCGAGACAGATCAACACTGAATTTTCTTTTTTTCTTACACCACTGCAGTACCATTCCTTTCAGTTCCATTACCATATAATTTAAAAGCTATGGTTTACAAATCTGTCCTGGCAGACTCCAGGCATCCAGGGATGGCTAAGCAGCCTCTTCTACACAAACATCTTTAGTACTGTGGGCACTTCTCAAGAAAAACATCATGAAGCTAAGAAGGACTAATAACCTTAACAAGGACAGATGAGAAAGACTGGTATTGGTTGATGCAAAGAGAAGGATGATGGGTATGTTTGAAGGTCTGTAAAATCACAAGGGTAAATGAACTCAAAACTATTTATTGAGTAAGCCCAAAGAGAAACAGCTAGCCCTTAATGAATTTATCATATCAGTTAAAAGCTTTTAAAAGCAAATATTTTTATAAAGTAGCAAGTGAACTTCTGAAACTTGTTGCCTCAGGAGCCTCTCAGAGGCAGCAGATTAAAAAAACTCAGGTAAATTTAAAGACAATAGGGCCATAAACATGTACCAAAGTGAATAAGAAAAAAGGCACCTTCTGATACCTTTAATCTAATAATTGTGGATTTATAATTTCTCCAATATCAAGAATTTACAAGTCCTTTCTATTCTGTTCTTACAATTTGTTAATACAAGTTTAATGAGTTGGTTGGACAAAGCCCTGAGTAAACTGCTCTCACCTCACAGCTGATTGTGTTTTGAGTAAGAAGTCGCATGAGGATGTCTCCTGAGATACTTTCCAGTCTGAAATAGCTTATGATCCTAACTTTTGAGCTCAATAATTTAAAAATTCAGGAAAAATAAAGTCGTTATTGTTCTAGTGTGAGTATTCTCCTCAGCAGAAAAGCTTCATCAGAGGGAAAAGCACAGCTGTATTGAAAGGCAGAAAATTAAAATTCTGCTACAAAGTTTAGCACATATTAAAGTTAATCGGCCATATTTTGAAACTGCTTAAAGTCCATTCATCGTCACTGTAATAGTTACAATGGGTAGAGGATAAGTTTTAACTTGGTGGGATTCAGGAGCCTAGCTGGAGGGCAAATCTTAGCCCATGGAAATGTTCCCTTTTTCATTGGGAAGGAAGGTAGTTGAGCTTTCTTGCTTAACAATAACCTCATTAATAAAACTCCACAGTGAGAAACTTGCTTGTGCACTGATCCAATGGTAATGTAAATGGGGAAACCAGGCTGTCCATGAAATGAAACACTTTCACATCTTGTAGAAACAGGATTCATAAAAGTCTATCACTGTTTCCCAGAGAAGGGGCCTTTTTGCTTTGCCTCTTACCTGCTTCTTTTCCTCCATGTTCATCACGATATTACACAGTAAAGTTAAAATGCATAAATCATCTCTGTTTCTGCTTCTTATTCTAGATTTTTCTTGCTGGGGGCTTCCTGAGCTTGCATTAGGAATTTACAAAATCTGAAAGTGGTTCTTGAAAATCCCATAGCTGCTTCCCCTTCTTTCCAAGCCCATTCATGCATCCTCACACATGGATTTGGCTGTTGCTATTGCCACATTCAGTTTGGAAAATGGCACCCCACACTCACCTTACAGTAAAAGACATTTATCAGCAATAAATATTGTCTTACTGAATTTAGTAGTAACAGTATCTGTCAATAGTCATATTGCTGCGAAGGACTCGGTAATACAATTCAGTACATGTCTTGTGAGGAATTTGATTTTCCCCTTCCCTTCTTGAGTCTTTATAAAAAGCAAAAGTTCATCCTAATGCTGTGCAGTGGACCACAGTTTACTCCACAGCCCTAGGAAACTTCACAATTTTCAGCTACTTTCTAAAAAGTTCAAATATGAGTCGGGTTCTGCGACTGTGTGATAGAGAGAAAAACAACAGATTCTATCACATCCAGAATATAATATCCCAAATTATCTCCAGTTTTGAATACCAGCATCTGTCCTTGCCATGTCAATTGTTCACTCTAAGAGGCTCATGACTGAAGCATTTATATCAACCATTTTATTTCCCCTGGGAGTGAGTCACAAGCTGGTGATGAAAACTGGTGTCTTTCCATTGATTTTAATGGAGCTATTCCAGCTGGCACCATCTAAAAATTTCATGCCTTATCTCAGATTCCACACTTCATATGACTTAATTCATTATGAAAGCAAAACCTTGTGGGAAGAAGCCATGCCTCTCTGCTCCACTGTCTCATTACTAACACTTACAGAAGATTAGATTTTAGAATTCATGATAAGCTTAGTACTTCAAAAATAAAAAATGTTAAAATAATAATACCAAAAACAAAAAGAAAAAGAAATGTATTTTCCAAGGTCACTTATACCATAAAACATTAGAGAGGAGTGAAGAAATAACTTGAGAGACCCTGTATAACAGCCCAAAGTTTACACTTCATTTTTAGGTAATCTCCAAGTTTGTAGGATAAGTCTGAAATGGTAGAGAAACTTGGACATTTTTTGGGAATTTGGACAATTTCTCATGATGCTTTTTTCTGGTTATGACTGTTCATGTAGAATTTATTATTATGGAAAGCCTTTATATCTGAGACAGACCTTAGATGCAAATCTAAGAGAGATTTGAATTCCAGACCACTGAAATACCTAACTTTTCTTGTTTGTTCATTTTAATGAGGTATATACCTCTGACTTAGTTTCCTAAAATTCAGCTTAAGAAGTATGGAGAGAAAAAGGAGTCTGAAAACCCGAAAAAATCACAGAGCATAGCTGGAAGCCAGCTCCGTATAATATTTGTAAAGCAAGTGGATTAGACAGTGGAAAAGATACTCTGCAGCCTAGAAGGCAGGCTACAATGAGGGATAAATTTTGGTCTATATTCTAACTACTTGAGGCAAAATCAATATACAGGTTTGGAAACTGCATTCCTGCCTAAGGCCACTCCCTCTAAATACAGCAAACATCCATCTCTAAGGATGCAGTTATGTTCACATTCACTCCAAATCCTTTCTTCATTTATAACTTCTCTTGATCCCTTCCTCTTTTCCCTCTTCCCCCTCCCTACACACTTAAGAACTCAGAGTACAAAGTACTGTTCCTATAAGGTTACTTCCACCAAGTCAATCAGAAGTACATCTGACATACAGATGGTGTGAAACTCTTCAGTGTCCCACCCACAAGCTGTCAAACACCTCTCAATGCACAAATTATGCCTCAGCATCTGACCAGAGAATGGAGCCCTTAAGATAAAAGATCAAAAGCCTTTAAAATGAAAACACACCAGAGGAGGAAGGAAGTGATGAAGGATACTGCCTCTGTTTAGAAATTCTGCAACAGAAGGGAACCTCCTGATGAAACCCCACAATGTTCCCTGAAACAAGACAATATATAACACTACCAAGTAAAAAATTCCGACAAAAGGGAAAACTCCTTCTTTCCCTCAAATCATAGAATGCGTTTTGTTGGAAGTGACCATGAATATCCTCTAGTAGTAAACCCTTTACCCTGAGAGGACTAGAGACAGTCACACCATGCCTCTAAAGGGTCTAAATGTAACTGCAGTCAGAGGCTTTCCTGGCATCTGTCCTTGCCAGCTCCCAGTGTAGCTCCACTTTTTCAGAAGAAAACAGCACAAGCCCTTACCCCAGCCACCATCCCAATACTTCTCCCCAAACCAAATCACTTACTGAAGAAGATATTCTTTCTAAGTGAGCCAGAAAACTTCAGACAGCAGTAATTGAATTCAACAGTGATACGAAGGAAGAGAATAAAAAGAGTGATCATATCTCCTTTCAATTTCTGTGTGGTACTCGTATACAGGGTTTGTACCTTTCAAACTTGTTGACAATGAAGAGAGAGAAAAGGAGGAAATAAAAAACATCAATTGCTCGATGTGCTGTCACAGTCAAGAAATTACCACATATCCATCTAAAATGTCATTTCCTCCAGAATATTATGTGCAGCATTGATCACAGGGTTTCAAAAAAAATGTCACACTGGCAGAGGTTTAGAAAAGAAAGCTCACATCTCTGAAAAAAAAAAAATCCAGAGAAATTAACAAATGGGTGGAAAAACACTCAATAAGGTTGGAATAATTTTACTTTAAAAGGTGATACAAAAATATTACCTTTTGCTTTAATATAAGAACATCAGAATAAAAACACATGCACTGATAGTCTGGAAATGGTCACGAGCTTCTCATCTCCATTCCTTGTAATAAATAAGTATGAAAGAATTTAATTAAAGGATGTTAAATTAATAATAAATACCTTTTCTTCCACACAGCAGAATAGAATTCACTGTTCCTCAAAGCTACGGAGGCCAAAATCTTAGAGATCCAAAAATAACATATCTCTAATCAACATCAGAATCCTTACAAGTGTCAATAAACTTTGTTTTGGAATATGTACCAAACTTCAGGAGTAAGGCTGAGGGATTTCTATCCGGCAGAAGTTTAAGACCAAGAGGAACAGAAAGGAAAAGGGCAAATTTTTCTAAATTAAACAACTGAGAAATTATCTTTTTTTCTTTTGCTACAGATACAGTAAATAAAATCCTTCCTAAGGTCAGAATAAAAATACTGGGCAAGTTAGACCTCTGGTCCACTCACTCCAGTATCGCAACTTCTAAAACAAAGGAGATTAAATTTATGTAGAATAGAAGAGTGATGTTACATTTTTGGACAGAAATAGATCAACAGCAACAGTATCTCTCAAAAATACAAAATATACATACAGGCAATAAACTATATGTTCTCTTGCTTACGTGATGTTTCATTTTTTTAGTAAGCAATACTTTTTATGTTATTTCATTCTAGCACCTTCAGGTACAATTGTTTTGGGATTATTTCTTTATTCTGTATTTGAGTTCACCTGTGCGTTATATACTTTGTCTTCCTTGGGTCTGTTTTTATCCAAACTTTATCCTAAAAAGCAGCCTGGTGCATGATTAGTAAATTAAAATTCATGGTGTATACCTTATTGTACATACTCATCTATACCTTGCAGATATTGGGCTTTTCATTGTTTTAATGGCAGCATAGTTATTGAATAAAAAACAAAAAAATGTCTTTTAGTAAGTTAAGGAAACATTTATGACCTCACTTTCAAAAGTTATATCCAAATAAATATGAAGAATAGAAGAATAAAATATTATGAATTCCACAGTCATTGGCTGATATTACAGTATGCCTGTGATAAACAAGGTTAACCAGACAGTTGAAAAAACTATTTTCATACTCTTCAAAATTGTGTGCTTTTATACACTGATTCATTTTAATGAAATATAAATTTAAAGTCTTTGTTAGTACATGGTTGAAGTGTTTTTCACATGGCCATTATAGCCCTTTATTTCCTTTTCCATTAAATCATTCATTCTTTATCTGGGTCCAGTAGAAAATAGCAAGGATGACTGGGGAACAAGAACATCTCTCTTATCAGGACAGGCTGAGGGAGCTGGGCCTGTTCAGCCTTGAGAAGAGACAGCTGAGAGGGGACCTCATCTTGTCTGTCAATATCTGAAGGGACAGTGCCACGAGGATGTTTCCAGGTTCTGCTCAGTGATGCCAAGCAGTAGGACAAGAGGCAACAGGCAGAAGCTGATGCACAGGAATTTCCACCTGAACTTCTTTACTGTGCAGGTGAGTGAACACTGGAACAGATTGCCCAGAGAGGGTGTGGAGTCTCCTTCACTGGAAATACTCAAGAACTGTCTGGACCCAATCCTGTGCCATGTGCTCTGGGATGACCCTGCTTGAGCAGGGAGGCTGGACAAGACCAACCCACTGTGGTCCCTTCCAGCTTTACCCATTCTGTGACTATATCTGGTTTTCAGTAAGTTTATTTTCTTTAGGTTTGTACATTTTAGTTACACATGTCCAAATTGGTTTTGCTACTAGAAAAGACATAAAGTCCCACTGCACCAAATTTCCCAACATTTTTTGTCATTATCATTATTATTATTATTCCTGAATTTCAGTTCATTTCTTAAATGGAAGAAGGAATTGTTCGTGAAAGTTTTATATATCCTGCAAAGTCTTATAAAATTAAGCCATTGGTTTTCTAAGAAAAAAAGAATCAGAAGAAAATAAAGTAGCAAACAATGTTAATAAGCTTTACTCTTTATAGATCTTATGTTAAATAAGCTAAAATGATACAATGTTCCTGTGCAGCTTTTATTACATATAATCAAAATCTTTCTTCTGTTAACATTTAAGCAGGTACAGTTTTGACTTTATTTCATGCTAAATTTCTGAATATTTGATAAAGTGGCTTCACTCCCTTATTTCCTTAATGAAATACCATGAAGCTTTGATTTAAACAAATAAATCAATCAATAAATGTAGAGCATCTAATGACCTAATTTAATTTTCTTTTTTAAGCAGGCAAAGCAATCTCAAAGACTTGAATGAGGATTAGAAACACAGACATGTTTTCTCAATTTTCACTGTTAACTTAAAAATTTTGAAAAAAGCAAACCAAGAACATTTCATAAAAGCTATTGTATTATAATGTTAATTTTTACAATTATATATTTTAAATGAATTAATTTTGAAAATTTTATGCATGATCTGTGCTTGTCTAAAAAATCAAACATGGAAAATTGCATTCAGATGTATTTGTTTACCAATATTTTTAAGTGTTTTTACATAGATACATAACAAATCTGCATTGTATTCACTGAATTTATCCAGAATCCCACCCTGCATTTTCTCTGGATAAGCATGTGAGTTTGAAATAATTTGGTCACACTCACATGATGAGAGTTACAAAGTAATGAAAGGATGAGAGCATCTATTGTCTCACAATAATAAGCTGTAAATGAGTTTAGATTGAACTACTGAAAAAAAATCATCTCACTCTAATCAGTTACAAAATTTTCAGTGTGGTCTTCAACCCTGCAACATATACATCACACAGAGTGGCATAACATGCAATTTGCATAAATTGGGCTTGTTCTACTTTTTTCATATTACACTGAAAATTATTTCAAAGATATCTTTCTAAAGATCCCTATCTCTACTTGTTAAATAATATTTCTGTCTTTGAGTGGCAGTTTTCCTTGGCAGACCTTCCTGAGACCTTATTTTTCACCCACTTTGCTACTCAAATGAACCGTTCAAATTATAACCTGACCCTAAGCAGCCAGGTTTCTGCAACTGTAAAAAAAATATGCTCAGTACAAAAATGAAAATTAATCACATCTACTTATGTTCTACTTCCATTCAAAAATTCCCATTTTCCTACAAATTATAACTCAGCAATTTAGGTACACAAAAATAAACAGGCACCAGGATGCTCCCACACTAGCAGGATTTCAGGTCAGAATACTCAGCATTGTGAGGTTCTAAGCTAAGCCACCTTTTACTATGCTCTTGAGCCAGATCGTGAATATCCAAACTTATTAGTTATTACATCACAGGTACAAGAGGAGGCAAGATTTTCTTTGCTGTGGGACTACAGCAGAGTTCCTGCCTTGTTCAGCACCAAAGCACCCCCACACCACACTCAGAAAGAACAAGATCCCTCTGAGCAAATTCAGCAAGGGCTTCTCAACCTCTGCAGAGAGAAAGAAGCATTTCCGTGACCACAGAAGGCTCAAAGGGCTTTCAAATTTCACAAATCTTCTGATCGTTCCTGCTACAGATACAGAAAAGTGCTATAGATACAGAAATAGATACTGTGAGAGAGAAGAACCAGTCTTTTAGCCTGCCAAAAGTCCAGGGTTTGATATGCTTGCCCTCTGCAGATGTATCAAGAGGAACTGTATCAAAAGGAGAAAAATGTCATTTCATATCAAGGATAATGTGACACAAGAAAAAATTGACCATAAATTGGACATGAAGAACAGAAATCCTTCTTGAAATTCAAAGCAAGTGCCTTGTTACCAAAAGCATCAAATTGCTTTTAATGTGGACTTTAATAAAATGATTTTTTATGTATCTGAAATTGCAGGATGCAATTTCAAGAAAGGGAATGGAAGGAAGAGGGAAGGGAAGGGAAGAGGGAAGAGGGAAGAGGGAAGGGAAGGGAAGGGAAGAGGGAAGGGAAGGGAAGGAAGGGAAGAGGGAAGGAAGGGAAGAGGGAAGAGGGAAGGGAAGAGGGAAGGGAAGGGAAGAGGGAAGGGAAGGGAAGGGAAGAGGGAAGGAAGGGAAGGGAAGGGAAGGGAAGGGAAGAGGGAAGAGGGAAGGGAAGGGAAGGGAAGGGAAGGGAAGGGAAGGGAAGGGAAGGGAAGGGAAGGGAAGGGAAGGGAAGGGAAGGGAAGGGAAGGGAAGGGAAGGGAAGGGAAGGGAAGGGAAGGGAAGGGAAGGGAAGGGAAGGGAAGGGAAGGGAAGGGAAGGGAAGGGAAGGGAAGGGAAGGGAAGAAATTGTGCTGAGCTAACCAGGGTATCAGAATATAAAAAAGAACATCTGATATTTCATTGTTTGCCTCACAAACTGCAAGGATTAAAGTTGCTGATTCAAGCAAATTTACAGTCAAGTTGATCCAGCTTGCTTAAGACACCACTGCTGCAATTCATCTGTCAGTGTCCCTATTCTGATGTGTATCATATTCATCTTTTCAAGAAACATGTCAAGTAATAAAAAAAGCTACCGCTCCTTTACCCTCTAGTTTACAAAAAAAGCCAATGATGGCAAAAAAAGTAGGAGTAGGTCACTATGTTCTTATGAGAAAGAAATAATAGATGTCACTAGCTTTGATGGTAATGCAGTACAGACAGATTTGGAGTCTTGAGGAATTAAATTTAAAACTACAAGAGGTTTTTATATTAAGTTCTTTTTGTAAATGTGTCACTCCATGCTTTGTCTTCTAATGTGATCTTTGAAACCATTTTTTAAATTAATACAAGGTAAGACGTTTTATAAATAGGTAATATAGATAATGAAAATTTTATAGAATTATTATAGACTAATAGTGTAAATTATACACCTTGCTGTATTTTTTGTGTGAAAGCTCAATGTCTTTATGAAAGCACAGAGATACACTTTTGGATGTACTAGACACAAGGTATAAAAGTTTTGCAGAAATGCAGCAGTCCTTCAGGAACTATTCCAAAATACAAATCTGTTTTCTGGGGAATTAGGTTTCTTTTCCATAAAGCATGCTTGTACACAGATTTGGGGGTCAATCATTCTCAGTCTTCATTGAAGAAATTGGAGATAGTTTGATGATCAAAATTAATTAGATGAGAAAGAAATTTTTGAAATGCTTGTAAAATTGAGGTCAGAAAGGAAATGTTTGAAATTATCTATAAAATGAAAGTATAGACATATATCAGGTATTACTAGAGACAGTCAGTTTATTGATTGTATTAATCACATCCAGAGGGACAATTCTTAATTTAATTAGGTAATTAAACTACACTGGAGGCAGAACATTCCACTGTGCTCCTTGGCTCAGTACTCACAACCTTATGGGTCTTTTGCCATGAGACAACCCTTGCTTTTGGCACCTCTAAAATGGTAATTTTAGAATTCACTGCCTACAGTCATAATGACCCAAAGATGTAAAAGCAAACAAATTTATCATTAAAAGGGAAATCCTAAAAAGAAAAATAATGGAAACATCTTTGTTCAATAGCTGATGCCTATAAAGACACCTGGGAAACAATTACACAGACATAAGTTACGTAAATTTAGGACAGAGAAATAACAGCAGATATTTTTTATGGTTTTATAATCTTAGAGAAAGGTCTTCTGAAGATTGTTTTTCAAATCTCTGGACCAAATCTAGAAACAGACATGTTGGTAACACATATTAAAATCTCTCAAAATAAGACATTATAATTGTTACTTAAATTGTATAATCTTCATGCAAATTTATAATCTAGTTTCAAAACTGGCATTCATTTTTATGGATACAACTAGTGATTATTTATAACATTTACTGACAGGTTGGATCATTAAAAGCACTTGATGTCACTTTTTTTTTTTAAAACTATTCTCTAGGTTGTACAGTATAAAAAGAAATAATCTGCTTTTCCAGAAAATTTCAAATTCATGACAGCATCTCTTTAATGCACATTTATAAAGGTGACATATATTTCATAGAAAATTAAATATGCCATTTGAAACGATTCATTTTGTAGAATTACTGTTTTTACTGTTGAGATATCTTCTACCCTACCACCAAATCTGATCTTTATGTTTTCTTTTGCTTGATTTGAGAGAATACGGGTTGTCTGATATAAGATACTTGTCATCAGAAATTTTCTCAATTGTTCCTTTAAGGTATATTAAAAAAGTGTGATTTTAGGGGTTTTGAACTCAGTAGTGATGTTGTCATTGATCTGAATAGGGATCAATGACTCCATATAAAGGAGTGTTATTTACACTCTTTTAAGAGAAAAAAATACACAAAATCCATAAAGTATTGACAATTTCTATATTGATGAAGGAATATGTACTTCACTCAGAAAGAGACAAAAGCAAATTAGCTTCAGATTCTCAACAGGATCAATGAGTGATCAGTTATTGATCAACCAGTAATAATTACCTCCAACCTATTTTTATGAAGTGGATAATGGAACTGGGTCTCAGTATCTTATTTTGGATTCTTGGCTTCAATGTTTGAAAAAAGTGTAACTTGTTAAGTGATACACATTTTTTGTGCTGAGGGAGCTACCTATCATTATGACTTAACCACCAGTACTTATATGATAATTTTCAGTGTTCAAAGCCATTTTGGCAACTGTTTCAAATCACTTGTAAAAGTTGGAGGTACAGCATTAGAAGAAAAATTGTGGAGAGATGGCACAAGGAAAAAAAATGAGATGGTAAAAAGAATAAGCATTATATACCTTCAAAATCAAGTATTCAATTTAAAAAATATATTCAAATCATAGAAACCTATAAAAAAGACCAATACAAAAGCACCTGGAAATTACATAGCAATTTTTTTTTTTCTGCCAACAAAAGTCATGCACCTCTCTGGGTGCTAAATTTTATGTGGGGAGAAAAATAATGAGATTTATCTAAAAATACGTTTTTTTCAAGCTTGAAAAATAAGTATCCCAGATGATAACTGGGACAGTGTAAACATGTAATTTTTTTTCATTGCTTAAAATTTCTATTTCCTAATGAGTCTATAGCTATATTTTGAAAGACAACAAGCTTTTAGAACCACTGGTATAAATAATAAAGTCAAAGTGATACCTGCCATCAGTAACCCCAAATGCATGTCTGACTTTTTCCGTCCTCTTCTTTCCCCATCTTGAAGCATTTACTGGTGGAGTAAATGCACCAGCTTTTCAGAGATCTCATGGTTGTATTAGCAGCCAGTCTGACATTAGGAAGAAAGTACAGCTGTAAGAGCAGTATTTCTGCGTTGAGACACAAGGGATGTGAAGGAGAGATGTTAAGGATGGATGTCTTCTTCTGACAGAAGGACTATCTCCTCCATTGTGGTACAATCTCACTTCATGAATGTTACAGCTCTTTCAGCTGAGCATTAAGCTAAAACAGAATTGCTCTCTTTAGTCCACCTTCTCTCTCCTTTTCATCTCCTATCTCCATCCACAGAAAAGGTTCTGATCAAGTAACTGACAAGTAACTGACAGAACTCTGAACAAAGAGAAAAAGAGATCTAAAGAGTTTGATCTCCTATCAAAGGTTTGGTTAATCTTATACCATTTGACTTGTTTTAGCTAGAAATCCCCACTTTACCTAACATTTAGTGATGTTATATATTCATATACACATATCACTTCACCAGGATCACAAAGTTCTTTCCAAATTGAATGTACACCGTGTAAGAAACTTTTCAGGTCCAGGAATTGTAGCTAGCTCTAAGGTGAATTTTCAGAGGCTATATAGATTTTACACAATATTTTATAATAGAAATTGAAGGTTGCATCTACTTTGAACTGCAGGTGAAGTTAGGTAAGGAGAATTATCCAAACTGGAATTGGAACAGAGTGCTAACAAATCCATTCTTGCAGAACAATACTGACATGCTTTTGGTTTTGTCACTCATGTGAAAAATGTAATCATCTTTATCATATGGAGTACCTTATTCACTGCTGAGCCATAAATTCAAAATTTACTTGAATCAGTACAGGGTTTTGTTAAAAAACCCTCAACAATTACCTCTTGATTTTCTTTCTGGTTTCTATCCTAGTTTTACCAGAGGGAAACACACATCTTTGATTACTTTCTTCTTTCTTTTTTTCCCCAGAAACCAGCCTGTTCGATTACAAAACTGGAAAAATATAGTCCCAAATGGTTCTTGCCAATGGAAAAAACCATTTTAGATGCGTCTCAGAAGTTGATCTTTGTTCTCTGCCGAAGCACTAACATTTGCTTTTTATGAACAAGGAACAAGTTGTTATTTTCTACAAACAGCTATTATTTGAAAGACCTTGGCTTTCCATGAAAGAATTTTTTGTTGTTGTTGTTTTCCTTTAGTTTTGCTTTTACGTGAACTCAAGAATCATTCCTTTCATCTGGAAGCAGAGCCTTTGATACTGATGAATGCCCTTTAAGAATTTTACGTGTATGTTTCACAGTGACCCGTGTGCTAAAATCACATAGGTCACTGAGAAAGTCATAGTTGTAGTTAATCTCAAAGTTAACAAAATCTTTAAATATTACCAGTAATTATATTGAAAAAAAATAGCTTCTTATTGTGACTGTAATTGAGAAAAGACCCAGTCATGCTTTTGCAGTTCCCTTTTACCAGTTATTCTGTCTGAATTAGATACATCCACTGCAATTATCCTATAGATCATAAGAAACACTGAAGCTACAGCCTGAATACAGACAACACACATTATTTAGAGACAGGGCTTTCAAGATGTGAGTACTAAATAACTGGAACTTCTATACCATGTTTCAACTCCAGTGGAAACAATGGAGGGCAATACTTATTACGTCATCATCAGTTCATAGGAGGTGCAGAAAAATATGTCTGTGTCCCTCAGCTATTTTCTGAAGACTTGAGAGCAGCTGCAAAATAGGTCAGAAATAGGAGTTTGTCAACTTTCTCATTAACCAAAATCAGAAGATACACGTTTCCAAGGAGGTGGTGCACATTAGAATGAAACATGCTGAGGTTCTTCAGCAAAAGGTCATAATGATTTCTGTCATTCCCATCTTCTGACTGGATTGTCTTGCTGTGAAGAATGTATTGTAATCCACTCCTTCTCCTTACTTAGTGGGACTAGGACCCAGAAGATGCCCTTTTCTCCATTGTGCCAGATCATGACAGCACTTGGAAGCTGGTGCAAGGACTGCTCCCAAAAGAGCTGTCTGTTCAAGGATTCACCAACTGGAGCAAGGGGATGGAGCACAGAAGATGGAGTATTACAAGTTTTTATAAAATTATAATAGTTGCTTCTGCCTTTTATAGCAGTTAACACAAGACACTCATCATTAAATATTATTCGACTTTTCTGTAAAGAACTAGGATCAATATTACAGTAATCCAAAACACTATAACAAGCTACCTCTGTGATTGTCCTTCAAGATTTTTACATATTTTCCATTCATCACATTAAACTAGCCTATTAACTTAAACAGTTAATGTTTCAAGTACTTTTCTTACCACTTTCCCACTCCTTGGCACTCTCCTAAATGAACAGGGCAAAGTTTAGCAAAAAGTTATGCATAAAATCTAATCAGGTCACCACTGAGTTCAAATAATTGTAAGATGTAGAATAGGACTAAGTCAAGGTCTTGATCAACTTTGCTTAGCTGTTCCCACTGAAATCAGAAGCAAAATTCCTACTCACCTCTCAGGGAGCGGAATTAGTGGACACTAAGCAGTTTCAGTAGATTAACTACAATTGCACCTTTCCTACTGCGTTCTACATTTTTTTCTATTCCAACTGCTCTCCTGACCTGTCCTGCCCTTAGCGTCACTTGTGCTCTCTGACCTGCATCTATTTAATATTATTTCACTTGGACTGCCCCTATCCTAACCTCAGTTTTTAATCCATGTTTAAATTGATATTTGTACATTAAACATCAATACATGACTATGCAGGTAAGGGGATTTTTTCAAAGTTATCTTCAGTGTCTTTCTTGTTCTCTTATCTCCTCAACTAAAAAGTAAATTAGACTAATTAACAAGCAACATCTATATGAAATTTGTCAGCGACAGGTGAATTCTGAAGCTTAATGATGGATGATATTATACAAAATGCATAAAAAATAAGATTATCAGTTTTGTTCCCTAGGATTAACTCAACAATGAATACATACTCTGTAATAAAGTCAGCTCAATGACAGTTCAAAAATTTTTTCTGCTAAATAGAATGTGCTAAATAATTCTAGCTAATCTAAAACTCAGAAGATTAGCCCACTGGTGCAGATTTCTGAACAATTCCATATATTTATCTTACCTAGACAGTGCCACTGGAACCTTTTCTTAACTTCTTAATTGTCCTATTGTTTCCAATAAGGACAATTAAGCTACCAAATTGTGCTTATTGGAAAAAAATAGGTCAACTTCTCTCTTTCAGTTTAGACTGCTGATACTTCCAACAGAAAAAGATGCTCATTTTCCTGTCACTTTTGACTCTACTTCTCCAGGTAAACTTCAATACAGCACACCTTAATTAATTTCCATGTTTCAGTTTTAGGGTCACATTTCAAAAAAAAAAAAACAAAAAAAATCTCCATTTTGGGCTTGACTTCATAAATGCAAATGATTTTCTCTGCATTCAGCCTAACATTTTCTAAACTGCTAGGCTGAATGCAAGGAAAGTAATTTTTTTCTGTAATTACAATACAAGTCTCATACATGCAGTATACTAATCTTCATTTCATTACACAACTGCAGTCATACAAAAATACTTCAAGCCAAGAAAAACAGTGATTTGGATTTGATTTCATGCAACAGAACAATTGCTTCTACAAAACATATTTATTTGTTATAAGTGCACTCTAAATGGATTAATTTTGGAGCTACAACTAGAAAAGCTGTTGTTAAGATATTATTTTCTAACAAAAAAAATCTGCAGCATGTATCCCTTTTTTTGTCTAATACATAGCAACTGAAATAATGTTTTATGTAGAATGCTTGTTATTTTCTATCACCTCTTGTTCACAGTAAGTAAAGTTGAAGTTTAGAGTGAGATTGCCCTTGCCTTCAGATCCAGCAAATAAAGACAAGTAGCACTCCAACTGATAGGAGCAGTCTTTGTCTGAACTAACCCTAGCAATTTTCTGTGGATCTACTGGCAGTCAAAACTAAAGCCCTCCATGGATAAGTAATTTCCAGAATGAGGGTAAGGTTTGGAAAGAATTAGAAAAAAAGGTTCTCTGGAATATACTCAAGCAGGACATTGCAAGATGTGTTAGAATGAAATTTATGACTACAGAATGAAAATTGAGGTGCTTATTCTAAGACAAACTTAGACTGGATTCAGATTAGGGATATTTTGTTGACATTTTTATCACACTCGAGGCCAGACCTGGGTGATGAGCATTTAAATTGCAAAATTCAAAGTACAAAAGACAGACACATATAACAAATATGTCTCAAAATCTGTATCAGAGGTTTTAAGACAGATTTTTATCAGAAAGGTTCAAATTAACTAGAGATAACTTTCTGTAAATTCTTAAACTCAAGAGGAAAGTAATAAGTGTTTGTAAAAATGAAATTAATTTTAAAGCATTGCAGCAAGAAAAGAGTTGGATTGTATTTTTCAGATTGTTACCAGCACTGTATTTGCTGTCCTTATTAACATGCTGAAAAAAAAAAATTTATGAATGTTAGAGGTTTTGAGGATGGCATTAAGTCCTCTGACAGTCTGTGTGTTTATTTTCTGAATTTTCATTTTAATTTTTTTTTTCATCTGGATGAAACTTGAAAGACCTAATTATAGATCATGAGGCTAACATGGGGCAAGAAAGAAACCAAGAGAACTGAAGCTGACAGAACTCTTGGATGAGTAAGCTCAAAGAAGATTTAAGGCAGAATATGATGATACACTACCACACAGACAAAAGAATATCTGATCTCACAGTCTTCTGACTAGCTCTAACTAGGGTGATAAAAGTGGTGAACCTTTTTCGTTGGCCTTCTCCACGGGGTGCAAATTGAAAAATGGAAAGATTAATATTCTATATTGCTATCTAAATGGCCTAAAGTTATATTATTTGTGGGGATTATAATTGTGGGGAATGTTCGGGGTCTGTGCTGACTGAGTATCGCTAAAGAAAACACAGCTGACCAGAAGGATAGAGACGTTGAGAAAAGCAATCTCTAAAAAATTTATTGTGAATGTTAGAGCCCAATGTAAGCACCTTTTGCTGTTGCCACTGCAAGACACAATCCTACTGGTAGTTATCTTCAACAAACACTCAATAAGAAAATGTCCATGGAGACTGGGACTGTCTTCATCTGTAGTTTTGCTGGGAAGTGGCCTGGGAAAAGGGTAGGTAAATCACCATTGTTCAGTAATCAAATGCCAAAGAGTCACTGAGAACAATTTCAAAAAAATAATCTTGTTGATTCCTGCTCTTTTTCCAAGTCTCTATTTGGTAGTGCAAGTAGAAGCTAATTTGGGGCATAGTTCTAGCAGTGGAGTCCTGCAAATCTCCACAGCCATACAAAAAAAAAATTTCAAAAGCTAAATATGGAAAACTATTTACATATAACAAATATATTATTTACTAGATTCTGTCAGAGTCTATTGCACGTACGACAAAGATCTATTAAGCATTAGCTGACTGATATATGTAACATAAACTAACATCAAATGGCTCAGACAAAATCCTCAAAGAAAGATAATCTTCCATACCATTTACCTATCAGCTATTTGAGGCTTATGTGTTCCAAAGGTCTTACACATTCTCCTTTAATGAGGAATAAGTTACCTTATGCACACATCTGTCCTTATTCAGTTAATGAAACTTCTCTTCAATTAATTAACTTGTTGACATATAATACCTTGAATACCTTACAAGCTATATGTCAAATTGTGACATGCATATATAAAGAAACACAGTGCTGGCAGGAGTGAAATACAAACTTCAGGGCCAGAGAGCTAGCTAGACACTTGATAATTTCTAGCTCCAGCCATAAGAAAATATGTTTTTGGATATCAGCCATGAGTGCTATTGAATTTATCAACATGAATTATAAAATATAATACTGTGTGAACATAGATGCAAGTAACCAAGGTGACCATGACCCACAGCTGAAGTGATAAGAATAGATTTATTCCATCACCTTGCTGGCCGGAGGATTTCATGAGCAAGCTGGAACACATACACTGCTAAGCTCATTCCATCTTTACGGGGGTAAAAAGCACGTGACCTATTCCCCAACCTCAACATATCAAAGGGTCTGGCACATGCACAATTTACCTCCATGATTTTCTCTGTGCTATTTATGACCTATGCTTTGATCTCTCTCCCAAGACAGGAAGCTCAAACATGTCTTGGAGAGGGCTTCCAAGTCTCTGTAAACACCTATGTTATCTCTACACAGAAATTCTACTTCTCAAAGCAGAGGATAAACAGCACTAATATATGGTTTTCCACTCTGTTATTTGCTGGGACTTGGCATTCCCAGCTACAAGGTCACTCGAGTAAATCTGCTATCCTCCTTGCCATTCTTCCACTTTTAATTTTTTCCTCCCAACAAATATTACCTTTGGAATAAAAATGATAAGAATTTAAAAAGTGAACAGGGCTGCAAACAGTGCTGCAGAAGACATAGAAAGCAGCATCTTATATTCTCCACAATTGCTATGATTTAGAAAGGAAAAATATCAGAGGAATTTACAGCTAAGGCAGCTGCAGTGAAACAGGTGGGCAAGGTGCACCAGCACAAAAAAGTGCAGGGAAAGAAGGGCAAAATATTCCTTGAAAATAAACTCCAAAGAATAATATACCTTGTGGTCATTCAGGTGATGAATGAATGGTTTGTCCATAAAATAAATATGCTCCCAAGAGCCAAGGTGGCATGAATCCTACAGATCTAATTGAATGGTTTGGAAAGGATATGACACCTCCAGAACCTCACGTTTCCGCCCTGCTGTCAGGAGTCATTCAGTAGCAACAAGAATTGTATTCTGCCACCTCCATTTCCAAGGCACTTACAATTTCTCCATCCCAGACACCAGGCCTGCAGACAACTGATTTAAGTCAACTCAATTAACTACTCACTAGTTAACATCTACTTTAAGTTTCAGTGGAAATAAAAAGAGGGCATAAGAGCTGTGAAAATCCTTTTAAGCTGGTTTCTCAGTGGGGCCCCCACAACAGAAATGAAAGCTGAAAGTGTGAACACACTATTTTAGTGAGGCACAGATCAGTCCAGTGGAGGCAAGTGATGCATACAGTCTCAAGCTACCAAATTGTCCTTATTGGGAACAATAGGTCAACTGCCTCAGGAACACATCAGGAGACAGGAATTGCTGTCCTAATATGATTTGGTGGTTCTCACTGAGTTTTGAATGGTAGAAACACTTACAGTGTGCAGCAGTCTGTTATACAGCTCCTTTGGTAATTCAGCAGGAGCCAAGTGCAATTGCTTCATACAAAGGCAAGATGATGGGCCATTAATCAGTAAATTGGTGCTGTCAGGGTAGAGGAGTGACTATTTTTAAGGTATTGAGGACAGAAAAATACCTCATATTAGCCATGTTTTCTCTTCAACTTAACTTTAGGACCAAAAGCTTTTGAAAGTCTGAATGGACAAGAAATGCAGGAAGAGTCTACAAAGATGTTTTTCTTACATTGAGAAATTATGTCATGGGCAGATTCCTAAGAATATTTACACAAACCCAACTCTTGCAGAAGTAATGGAAAGTAATTTCAAGCATTATTGGATGCAAGGATACTCAAAGTACACCAAGCCACAAAATTACACATTAATTTTATAGTAGTTGGCACTTAATCAAAGCTGCCAAAATAACCATTTAGACTAACCATTGTTTAGGATGATTATCACATACAAAACAAAACTGAACAAAACAGTAAAAGTCCAGTGAAGAAGGGTCAGGAGCTTCAAGTTTCAGCAAGATCCAGCAGAGAGTGAGGATTCTTATTACAGTTACTTATACATTAATATAATCCATATCATGTTCATTCCCAGACCTAAGCTATTATCTTAAACAACAGGGTTCAATGCTTAGCAACCTCTCCCATTGGTCACATAAACCAGCCACTTGTTTAACTATGTTCCAGCATTTTCTGTGCTGTCTGAAAGTCACATCCAAGTGGAGCACTGCTCACAGTGACTGGTGGTGCCCAACGGCATGACAGCACTGTTGGTTTAAACCTCATTCCTTCAGAACTAAACTGACCACTGAGAAGGAACATCATAGCTGGAAGTTGCCTCTTGTTTCCATGGCTTTCTCAATATGAGATTTGAAAATGCTACAAATCTTTTATAGATCTTATTAAAATATTTTCACAGACAGCTGGGCAGCATTGCCTGATCTGTGTTTTGTTTTTAAATTAATCACTGCACTGAATTTAAGCAATTCAGGTTTTTCAGAGCTGATAAAAATGCACCCAATTTTATTACTGATTTTTTTTTTCTTTTTTATATAGGAAATCCCTAGACACAAAATAAGGGTAAAATAGAAAGGACCAAACTACAGGCTTACCTTGTGGACACAGGATTCCAGAAGCACCTTTCAATCTTCTGTTTCAAATGAACTTTTCCGTTGTTTACAAGGCAAAGTGCTAGGTAACACCAACAGTGTCACAAATGGCACAAAAAACAGCATTACACATTAGCCACTTTTGTTCTGTCTTGCTGTTAATGAATGTGTACACCTAGTTTGGCTGTGTTCTTGAAAAAATCTATGCTGTCACAGCAATAACAGCTTGCAAGACTGTTGCATTCTTAGACATGTCACATATACTCTTACCATCCTCAGGTTAAATTTAGTTATTTATATTGTGCCTTACCTGATTTATTAATTATTTCCTTACTATTACTATTGTACTCATAAACATCTAGAGTTTAATTTCTAAAATACTTTTTTTTTCCTTGTGCTCCCTGGACATCCAGCTTGTAAATTAAAAAGTAATATAGCAGCTATTCATTCCATTCTGAAGAAATTAAAGTTACAGCATCATGATTGCAATTAGTTATAAATCAATTTCCAAAATTACTTTTTTCATTATATACATGGAAAAAACCAAACAATAGTAAAACAAATAGGTGAAAAGCATAGTGAATAGAGAACAATCAATATTTGATTCTGATAATTAAAAATACTGTAGTGTTATTTATCAAACTGTGGGGAAAAAACATGGAGTTAAAAGCCAAAGTATCTTCATGTTTGCAAGAGAACATATAAAAATAAATCTATTCCTGCTTTTTGTGTAATTTGGTTTTCAACAGGGATAGTCCCAAAAATGGAGGGAAAGTCCACTTAAAGGGCTGCAATCAGCATAAGATTCAGATGCCTCTAGAAGTGACAGGAGTTTCACTGGATGCATAGACTCTATCAAGGCAGTCTTCCTCAGTATAATGGCACCTGCTGACAGACTTTATTAACCTACATTCTACATTCTATCATAACTGCTGGTGAATTATGGTCTGGGGTACAATGATAAATGATATTTTGTACTCAGTATTTTTTTACACATCACTGCACTGTCATTGGTTTATTATAGTGACTGATTTGATTTATCAAAGTCTGATGATTTATTGATTATTTTTTTGAAATTCCAAGACTATATTTCAGTGGTTAGTGACACATTCTGTTGTCATTACTTCAGCTAATTAGCACTTCTGCATTTATTTTGTTACACAACTGACTGAAGATGAAACACAACAGCAGCAGAAAATTGCTGCATCCCTGGACATGCTCAAGGCCAAATTCAATGGGTTGTTAAGGAACCTGATCTAATGGAAGGTGTCTCTGCCCATGGTAGGGGGGGCAGGAACTCAATGATTTTTAAGGTCCTTTCCAACACAGATCATTCTAGGATTCTATGACAGATGTGGCACAAATAAGACTGCAGTTCAAATGCTTTGGACTGCAATTTAAACCTGCTATTTTAGGTTTCTGGAATTCTTCTGGGGAAGCAAAGATCTACCAAATACACCACAACTGAATATGGGTTCTTAATATTAAACTATGATGTTCTTGACTTTTTTTTTTTTTTTTTTTACAGATCTGCACTGCCTAAATAAAATTTACCTCAGCAGGTCAACAAGAAGTCTATGAATTGAGCTCCTCTCAAAATATCACTATAACCTAAATGGTCTTTTAATAACTCTCTATAGAAATGAAAATTCTTCACCCCCACCACTCCCTGTCAATCTCTTTATTTTTATATATATATACAGAGATATGCTTTTTTGAAAAAGAAATATAGGATTTTTCATGTTAATTCATATAGTGGGATAATCAAGGACCAAGGGCATCCAACAACAATGATCAAACAAAATGCTTAAATAGGCATGTTTCGTATTTGACAGGAGAATAAAAGGAAAGTGTTAGCAATTTCTTGAAAAGAATTCCTGTCAGTAGCAATAAGAAATATACCATCATGACTAGTAAATACTTCATAGCTGAAAATGGTTTACATCTCCCTCCCCTTTCCACTTGTATCTGTATCATGGAATGAACTGCTGATCCCAAAGGAAACATGATCAAAGCCTAAGCTTGGAGTTTGCATCTTATCTTCTATACATACTGTGTCATTTTCTCTAACAGTTGTTTCAGCTGCATTGTGCTGTGTGTTATCTTTCCTTTCAAGAATGTGTATGAATATGTTGTTACCTTATGTTTTCATGTTTTCATTATATTGCTTATCTTCAGTTAACTCTAAACTGTCAAGAAAAACAAGTATAATAGAAACTCAACTTACTGTGATCAAATACCTTCTCTTTCCCATTCTTGCTTGTTCTGTCTTACTCAATAAAGGTACAGCATCACTGTCAGTTTTCAACCTCTAGCTATTTTCCTCTAAAGCTGCAGGATGGCCACAGGCAACATGCTTAAATCTGGAGGCAGTATCAGATCAGTAGAAAACACTTGATATTCCAGTTTTATTGATTTTTTTTAAAAAAACCACTGGTATAACATTTCCCTATTTGCATAACAAATAATAGATATACTTTATTACAGTAGCATATTCTCAGCTGAGTTTATATGTAACATTTAGGACATTTTATAGACACCTCGACCTTTATTTCCAAAGTTACTTGTAACATTTAAAAGGAGACAAGCAAATAACACTTCTTTGCTCATAACAAGTTTCTTTTTATCACTATAATATATTCTCTGGTTGTGATGGCACATGATGACACCTTTTACCAAAGTCGACACCAGGTTTGTTTTTTTTTATTATTATTATTATAATTAGAATTATAAATTAGGAGAAAAAAAAACCAAAACAAAAGAAAACAACAACAACAACAAAAGATAATTGGGAAACAAATGCTTTTGTTATACCTTTTTTATGATGTGAGAAGCCAGGAAAGGAATTAAAGGCAATGCTATAACTTAACAAATACGAGAATGGCTAAGAGAGTTAGTGTTTTAAAGCTACTGGTAAATTAACTCAGAATCAGTTGCCGAACTGAAAAAACCTCAGAATATTGCATATATTTCTGGCCTTTTTTTTTTTTTTTTTTTTTTTTAAGAAATATTAATTTAAATTAGAATGGATTCTACATAGCAGGACTAATACAATGATTAGATGACTGGAAATTTTTTTTCTTTAGTTGAAAAATAGATTAAACGAACCTGGCTTGTTTAGTTTACAGAAGTTAAACAGAAAAGGGAAGCTGATAAAGTCTGCAAATATTGAAGGGACAGGAACAAATATTAAGATGAAAGAAGAATTATTTCAGTTATGAGAAGTAATTGTCTATGGTCATGCTAAAATAAATTCTGCTTATAATAACTTAATAGAAAAGAAGTGTGCTTTCCAGGCCTTCACAGACAGAACTTCCAAAGTGAAATTAAAATCTGGAGGGAGCACTCATGTTCTTTGCAAATGAGAGAAAACCTGGCAAGGGATTATGGAGCAAAACAGTAAGCTTGGGTTTAAAAGCCTTTCCTAGCCATCTTTTTGACCTCAAAGGTAAGGTTTGCAGGAACAGAACTGTTGTTTGAATGTTTGATCTCTTCTGCTTTAATCTTGTTGAAAATTACAGTTGATGCTTTTGCCTCTTTCTGAATATCTCAGGTTTATCAAAGTGCATTGAAAAGCATTTTATTAACTGTTATGAGGAGAAGGCAAATATTAAGTAACATAAATATATCTGAAAATGTAAGAGTAGGGAAGGGAATAGAGCCTAAAGTACCTCAAGACGCCCACTCTATCTTTGTTCTTTATATCACCCCTTTTTTTCTCCTTTTCTAGCTGTATATCCTCAATCTGCAATGTTAATCACAACCCTTCCTCTCCCCCATACATGTGTGCTCTCAAAGATTTGCTTTGATGTTAAGGGGTCAGAGCTACAGAAGGAATCAACACAAACACAACAGTCTCTCTTCTCACACTCAGTGCTAGAAATCTGTTACAATTTGCTAGTTTTACAAGGAGAAAAAACCCTTTTTTTCCTTCTAATCTGTGAACAGCTGACAAGTTTCCCTTCCCTCCTGCTGCGTGGTGGTGTGTGAGGCTGTGATACAAGAAAGTTACCCACCTAACTCAATGTTAGGCACAGCTGATGTTTACTTACAGGGCAAATAATCAATTATCAGCTCTACTAAGTTTTCCAGTCTCAGCATCCCTGTTTATATGCCTCACAGAAACAGAAGGAGAATTGTTCCTGAGGTCACAGGGACAGATTGCACAAACTAATTTATGGAAACTGAGAGACATAAACCACTGTAAAGCAACAGTGTGCAATTTTACTGAAACAGAAGAAAAGTCAAATGAAAATGGGGTTTTTTTTGAGTCTGGCCTAATAATTGGCTTCTTAAATACAATAATTATCAAAGATATCCAAGTAATCATTCTCTTTCTTGCCATATTATCTATCTATTGGAAACTGAAATAAATTCAAGGTACTGAAATAATTGCTTTTTTTACCATTAGAGACTAATGAAGTAGCATTTCTAATTTTCCAACAGCAAATGGAGAAAAAGAAACAATAATGTAAAAACAGTTTATATAATACAGTCCCACAACTCAAACCAAAAATTCCTCTCTAAAAGAGTATGAAAAACTTGGGGTATAATAGATTTATGCAATTGTTCAATGCAAATAGTTCATGCAATTGTATATAGTATTTTCTTTTCCCTGAAAATACTTTTTAAAAACCCCACATAATTTAATTAATTTTTAAATTAATTTCTTTCAAGAAGCTACAGCATCTTTTAATGTTTACTGTAGAAGAAATTACTTTTCTAACTTAGTCTATAAATAATGGTAATTAATTTACTTTAACATGGGATATGAGGAGATACATAGCACACAGGGCAAATACAACAGGAACAGATAAAAATTCAGCCAGGTTATTTTCAAGGAAAGAGAAAGCACATTTCCTTTGAACATTGTTTGACATAAGCCAAATGAAATCTTTCCTGGATAAATGATTTGGACTAAGACAACTGTTTCTTCCCCCTTCAGTTTATCATACTATTCATGTAATTTCTTTTCTGATTGTCATCTCTGTGGCTCTGAGCATTGCAGCTGCCCAGTATACAAAATGCCAGAAGCTAATTTACCGTTCTGCTTAATTAAAGTAGAATATACCACTGAAGGTAAAAGAAACTAGATCTCTGTTAGCTGCCATGAAAAATAGTAAGATGTTTACATTTTTATTCAAAAGTGCCCTTTCTCCCCCAAATTTTCTATAACCTGCTGGACACATTTTACAAAAGGCTCAAATTCCCCCATGCAACTGCAAAAATATCAGCAGCTGGTGCTTCACAGACTTCTGCTTCAAGACGGACATCAGGTAAAAAATAAAAAGGCACATTGCTTGAAGACTGACAGGTTCAAAAAACTCTCCAATACAAACAACCTTTGAGTTCTATATTGCAATCTTATTTCCTGTGTTGAACCTCTCTGTCCTTTACAATAGAAAAAAATAAATCGATATTAAGGCTGGAAGAAGATACAACAGGAAGGCTTTTACCTTTACAAATTACTTTTACACCTTACCTTTACAAGTGTCTATCCAATGTTTGATATTTTTCAGAATTATTACAGTTTCCTTTTCTTGCTTGCTTTTGTGGACTTTGAGAACAGTCACTAAATAGGTGGAACAGCATGTGACTCATAAACAAACACATAATGAAAATATATGGCAAAATACAAGCTGGCAGTAGACTCTGCATCATGTTTGAGTTGAACACTGATGGCATTACACTCTAGTCAGCAAGGATCTCCCCACATATCTTAAGGGACTGTTGTTAAGGCCAGCTGGATAATAAATTTAAGAAACTCCTGCAGAACTGCAACAATATTCAGGACCTTTGTTCAGATTAAACAGGAATTAAATTTATTTTCTGGATTTGCTTTTACTTCTTTCTTGACACCAAAACTACTGACATTTTATGATATGCTGTTAGTTGTTGAGAAAGCAGGAGGGTGACAGCTCTGAGGGATTCTGAAATCTAAACTACTTGACCTGAAAGGTTTATGGTGACCTATGATCCTTCTTGTCTCTCACTTGCCCCAGAAAACAGGATGAATAACAAATAACGCTTCATAACTGCAGGGTTTTGCAAGGTGCTTACAAGGAAAGAACATAACAGCAGAGCTAGAACCTGAAAGCAAATAAATCCAGAAACAATCTGCAATAAAACTACCTCAGAAGCATGTCTAGAAGGTCACTATGGCAGCCACATTTAAATAAATCAAGAAGGAATAATTGCCTCTCATTTTTTATTTCTGCTATTTGTTATTTCTGTTATTTCTGCTAGCAGATTCACAGATGTTTACTATTATTTTAGCACAACATGTTTTAAAAAGAATGCTTCAACCAATATAGTGCATTTCACACAGACACTATGTCAAAGGCATCTTTTTCTGATAGCAAGAAGTTCTTGGACTGAGAAAGAATTTTGTAATTAAATAGTTCATAGAGATGTAAGATATAATTAGAAACACAGGCATATATTTAGAGAAATAGGGATCTCTATGAGTTATATTTTTAATGTATTTTATTTTGAAAGCCCAGTGTATTTACAAGCCTGTGTACCTTCATGAATCTACACTTTTGTGATTTCTTTCAGGAATCTTGCTATTTCAATGAGGATCAGTTGGGCAAGCTTGGGGCCATTTCTCTGCACTTCATGTCATCCCATTCGCTTTTCTTGCTTTCACTTTGTTTCAGAATTTTCTCTTTTTTTTAGCATTTAATTTCTTCAATTTCTTCTCCTCTTTCTTTGTTTACCTTTCTTCCTTCCGGTCTTTTTCACTACACCTCATTTCATCTCAGTACATTTGGTTGTAGTCACTCCATTTCCAAATTTTCTGGGTTTTTTTAAATTGCATTTTATTTGATCATATCTCCTTGTCAGACTGTTCGTTACACTTTGTTCTCTGACTTCAAGATTTTATTCCCTTTCCTGAAAGGAGGATTTGCAGGGTATCATGTTACCCTCATAGGAGAATTAACAGCAAAAATGTAATCTTCATGAACCACAATCACACTTGAACTTGTAATGCCAGCAGCAAGTAAAGGTCCCGTGTTAAGTTATTGTTCTTGAGAATGGAGGGGATGGCTTTTGTTCCAAACTCTTCTGATTGTCAATTTAAAACTTCAGGCTTGACTGCCTCTAAATCTTAATATTCTACCAGATTACTTTCTGGATCTATGAAACTTTGCAAAAAACATAAAACATTTTACTAATATAGTTCAAATATGTAATCTGAATTGTTTTTTAATCTGATGCATGCTGCTGGACTCCTCATTTTTAAAAATATTTTAATGTCAAATTGAAGATATGTGATAGCTTTCCAATATACAGGAACTGCTTCTCCAGGGTCTTTAATGTGTGCTATAATGCAACACATGTCTATTTCTACTGACCTAAATTAAAAGGTAATGAATTTTAGTGCAAATGATTCTTGTGTTTGCTAAAAACTGATGAAAATAAATTTTAACCATTCTTAAAAGTAAATTATAGTTGTCTGCCAACATATAATGAAAATGTTGACTTCCCTCTAGATAATTTTAAATTTATGTCTAACATAAAAGATTTAGAAACACAGCCCAGCATGATTGGGCAAGAGGAACAACACACATCAAAATTCTGAATGTGTCCTTTTTTACCTTGGTTTCCAAGAGTAAGAAAGCTGTGCTTGGTCTTTGAAACAGTTATGAAACCTTGTGGCAGATTTACAACACTGCTGGCACAGAAGGAGCAGGACAAGCTACTGTACACTGGACAGGTACAGTGACTAAACTGGCCAAATTTGGGCCAACAGGTATCCCACATATATTCCCATGTTTCCAGTCATCCCTAACCCTGAGTGGGAACGTTTCCTGAATGGAAATCCCTAATGTCAAAAAGACTTGGGCACTGTACCTGACCTGCATTGCGTAGATTCTCTTTTTCAACTTCCTGATGGCCAAATGAGAATTGTAACTGCAAGTTCCACCTCAGAATATTGTGATTCTGCAAAATTTCCTATGAGCCTATTACCAATTCATACAACCTACATACATATCTGTCAATTTTTTGTTCTTTTCATGGGCCACTGTGTAGGTATGACTAGGTATACACTGCTTCTTGCAGCCTTCTGTAGGTGCTAAATCTACAGAAGATTTTCTACACCCTTCTGTAGGAGCTAGGTTTAAGACATACTTCTGCACACAACATTTTTCATTGACTGTTAGAATATAGTTTATTTTTGTGACATATAAGAGTATGTTATACCAACAGTCTTGAGATATTTAGGCTAGCTATGAAAGAAGTAGAATTTGGAGGTGCAAAGACAGGTCCTATAAACAGAATATTAATATTAGCTTATTCTTATAGTTATTAATGCTAAAATCACATTTGCTAGTAGACAGACTCTTACTTGAGTTACCAAAGGTCATCCCTAATGAAAAAAAATTACAATAACAGAGGTCACTAACAGTGCTTCTTCAAATTTCTTTCATTATAAGAAGAAAGAAAAGATGCAACACTTTAAATCTAAGTCTAAACAGCTCAGTGAAAGGTAAATACTATAGAGAATGCACAAAATCTTTGTTTAATTATTTTCATAAAAGTAAATTAATTAAACAAAGCAATGAGTTTACTGCTGGCAAAGTTAGTTAGACAGCAGAAGGCCCAAAATACGTGAAATGGAAACAAAATATAATGGACTAAAATTCACATAATTGGTTATTTGTTGGGTTACACAATAACCCAAATACATTGAATTAAAAGCGAAAGATGAGCACATAAGGCCAGATTATGAGAAGAAAATGGACATCTTCGATTATGGGCATGCCAAAATTATAAAATATTTACCTTTTTTGCAATATCAGGGTGGACAAGAAAATTCTTGGCTTAGTGGAATTTTTCTTCCCTATAATTACTTCAGTGTCTGGGTTCACAGAGAAAATACTTTTAGTGCACAAATATTTTGCAATTCCTTTCTTATTCTTTACATTTTATTGTTGCTTGACTCTTTTTATTCTCTATTTTCTACTGTTCTCATGGACTAGGACCTTCTCTCACGCAATAGTATGAACAAAGGTGAATCTATTCTATTTCTTGAAGTGTTTTTTTCTATATATAAATCAAAAAAAAACCCCAGTAGGCTAACGGGGGAAGTGATTCTGACTTACTTAGTAATTTTATTTATTTATTAATTAGTGATATTAAAATGTTGACTGTAGCATGATTCATTGCTTCCTATTAAATCTAGCTCTATGTTGATTAACTATTAAATAAGCACTTTATTTTAGTATTGAATGAAGTGGTGGTGCTACAATTTGCATCCCAGGTTGAGTACAAGTATTGGAAGGCTCTTAGTGCATTTGTAATCGGTTCTACATTAATATTTAAACTGATTAAGAGACCTTCTCTACCCTAAACTATTTAAATAGCTGCCTCCTCTTATTACAGTACCTTGTGCCCTGCACAAACAAGTTCTTTCTTGTCTTATTCACAAAGGAACCTTTTGCAAGAAAGCCATCTGTGAACTATATTGTAAATTCATGTGTAGTCTCAGAGAGGGGAAAGAGTGGGAGAAATGGAAACCTGGAAGCAAAGCTCATTGCTGATAAATCCATGCTGCAAAAACAGACTAAATTTCAGTCATTGCAGAGAATCAACCTCCTGCCCAAAATCAGAACACCAGGATTCTACTTCTGCTGGATCACGAACGTAGATGCTACACTACAGATGTATTACTAACAAGATTCCATATGATCTTCTGTGTATACCAATGATATGCAACATGCTGACTAGGAGCTGCCTAGGAATTTGCCCTGAGAACCACTGAAGACAGAATTCAGTTCCTTAAAAAAATAATTTTTCTGTGTTTTTAGGGTTTGTTTGTTTGTGGGTCATGGGGCACTTTATTTTTTTTAATCTGGCAAACACTCCCAGCATCTTCATGTTAAATTTTAAACAAAGATTCTTTCCATATGGTGAGTCAAGACTTCCTAAGGCATAATTGATAGAACTTACTTTGTATCTGAAATGATGACATCTTCTCATAGTCAATGTGATGAAACTAGAAAGCCACTACTACATTGTAAGAAAACTAGCACAAAGAGTAAAAGCCTATATAATCAGGAAAAAAAGGGTCAGAGGTATATAAATATGAATATACACTCTAAGTGAAAATAGGCCTCTAAAAGAATAGAGATTTTAAAAATCACATTTTGGCAATAAAAAATATTTTGATTCATTCACTAAATTGGACAAAAATATTATGATTCTGAACTCTCTCCACAGTCTCCATCAAAAAGAGAACGTAAATATTTTTTAAAAAGCGTGAAGCACCTCCCCACATTGAAAGGCTTGTTTGAAATAAAAGGCATTATAAAAAATTAATTAACAGTCATTATTTCTAGGGTCAATCCATCAGCATTTTCCAAAGGGGGAAAACAAACTTCATCAAAGTATTGCCAATTACATCATAATTACAGAATCACAGAATAGTTAGGGTTGGAAGGGACATCTGCAGATATATTTTCTCTAAAGCAAATGAAGCAATACTTACTTTTTGCCTATGTAAATAATAGTAGCAATCTTTTCATTTCCAAATAATAAAGCATAAAAGCCAAAATATGCAGCTTTGCCAGTCTGTGTAATTTGCGTCAGGGTTAGTAAAGTTGAAGAGTGTTCCTACAATGTCATAGTAGTATGTTCAAAACACAGGAAAAGATAAAGGGATATTCAGAGCAGTGCTGCTCCAGAGAAAACATTTGAGGATGTACCCTACTCTTTTATAGGTTTTTCTCCTTTTTTTTTTTTTTTTTTTTTTTTAAATTCATGTTGCTATTTCTCAACTTTTTTTCTTTCTTCTTTGTTGGGACTCGTTTTGTTGCATGACAATATGGACTTTTGTCACATTTTTCCTGATCTCTACACCACCTGATCTAAAGATTTATGCTCTATATCCCCAACAAAATTCTTTTTCATTCCTTACTATTTTAAGAATGAAGAGTGGATAACAGTGGAATTCTCAGTGTTAATGATTATCATAAATTTTGCTGTTCTGTAGTCATGTAAAAAAAATCAGAAAAATATATTCATGCCCAAACATGCCCACAATGGGCAGTGAAAAATTAGATGAAATTGCAAAACACAGTGAAATAAAAGGAACTTAATTAGACAGAAGTTTCAGAAGGACGATCTCAGTGACAAGAAACTATTTTTCTCAGCTGTTTCAATATTGATTCATCAAATCATTAAAGCCATATGACAATGATTGCATGGTTTAGGTTTTACCACCAAGTTAGATGATAAACTATTGGGAAAATTATTGGGGCAGATCAGCAATATCTGCTGAATAAATGGAAATGATTATTTAATGTAGCTAAAAAATAATTATGGTTATCCTTACATGAACTGAGTATTTTCATATGCATATTTGAGATGAAAGTCACCTTAGTGTTAAGCTCTGTGATTTTATTGCACAGTAAAACATTCTCTGTAGAATCATTTAATAAATCAAATTGAATACTACCTATAAATAAGGCCGATAATTCCCAGAACAGTAAAATCAAAATGTTCTGAAAACAGTGTGATTTATTTTTCCTAGCTTCTTATTGGATCACAAATCTTTTGATACAGAAATCTTAATGAAGATGTGTATCTCTAATAAATTTTCAACTCGTTAAATTTCATTTTCTATTAATTTCAAATACATATAGCTCTATAATCAAGGAAACCAGCATAGGCAAAGTCACTTTTTAATTTTGGTACGGAAATAGTATAATAGGAGTTGCAACAAATATTTTATGGTAAAATAGAAATTTCACTTGTGTCTCTGAATATTATTCAAATCGTTTTGCAATTCTTAAATAGGATTATCTTTTAGAGGGATTAAAATAAATGACATGTCATAATGACTGATTAAACAATAAATTAAACAAGACTTTTTATTATTGCACAGAAAGTTACTATAACTCTAACATTGTTATTATGATTGGAAGAAAGGCTTTTACAACATCAAATTATTTGAGAACGTGACAGGGTTAATGGCAGGATCAGAGTTTCCATAAGAAATCAGACTCTTCAGACACTTTGAGGTTTTCCCTGACCTGAACTTCCACTATGGTTTTGCTATATGGGATGTCTACTGTTACAATAGCATTGCCCTTTCTATTATGTAATTAAGCAAATTACATAAAGTCCTACATGACTGTGAGAAAACACCTTTATTTTCCTGTAGCAGCATGACATAGGCACTATAACCACACCTCTCTGAGAATATTCCACGGCTCATTTTCATTCCCTTAATCTTTAAAAAAAAAAGAAAATCATAAATATTTTCCCAATAATTACATTCTCAGTGCTCAGCAAACAGACTCAGTAGTTTCTGTTTGCAATAACATCTTTAGCTGCCAATATTTTCTCTGGGTTCATGGTCAAGCTACAAGAAAAGAGAATTTTAAGAACTGATCTTTGTTTCACTTCTGAAAACAGAAGCAGATATGAGTATCAAAATCTTTGCTGTCACTTCTATGACGTGTACATATTTAGATCTTTAACCACAGAAGCAAACATACGTGCATGATACACTGGCACAATATGATGTGCAACAGCAACAGAAAGTAACTTCTCTGGGTTCACTACTATGTGAAAGGACATAAAAAAGCACGAAAAGGATTCACAACTACTTCATCCAGATTTTTTGCTTTCTGAACTACAGAATTTCTGGAAATCAACTGATACTTAAAAATAGGCAACCACTCACATTTAAATAAACTGGGTTGCATAACATGTAGAAAGACTTCAAGGCCTGCTATTCTGAAGATGCAGAAGAGACCACACTGAAAACAGAGGCTTCAGCAGGTAACAGCACATCCACCTGTCTGGAGGAAAAATCCCCCAATTCTTCCTTTATGAGCAAGGGTAGAAGGAACTAAGACACCTCATATTTCCCTCATTATCCTGTTTCACCCTGCAGGATCTGCCATTGTGCTGGAATAGCCTGAGACAAAGAGGTAGTAAAACACAGGAAAGGGGCAAGGACAATTCCCCTTTCCTTTTACTGTCTCCTCTGGAGGAAACTGCTTGTACAAAGCTTGCTATCATCATCCACTGCAGAAAAATGTTCTAAAAAACATTTTATTGGCTTTGACAGCTTTCAGTGGGAACATAGTTTTAGATTTACCTACTGATCTGAGCAACAAAAGCAGATCTCCAAGTAAAGTAATAATTTAGAATTGGGGTCAGCAATAGTTTAAGTTAAATCTGCAATGGAATTTCCTCTGCCTTTTGGTGTTTAAAATAATCTAAGTACCAATAGCACATTACAGTCCTCTACCCCAAATATTTAGCTTGTTACAAAAAGCAAGCATCTCTAGTTCTGTTTTGTATCACTTTATCAGCATGATCCTGCAAACAAAACAAACAAATATAGAAATTTGTTGAGTGTACAGTACAAAGTTCACTTATGGGCAAAATACACAAAGCTTGAAAGAATTGTGAAAATGTGCTGGGTTTTGTTTTGTTTTGTTTTTAATTTAAAATTCATTTTAGTCTAGAAAAGAAAATAATGGCTAAAGGAAAAAAAATTAGAAGCCCCAAACAGCAAGTTCAGTCTGTACTGTTGCTGACTCGTCTTTTACACCTGAATGAAATTGCTTGTGGTAAACAGTTATCAATTATATGCCTCACTCCATATTTAGAAAAAGGTTTATAAAAGATATAGAGCATCAAATTTTCCTTTTCCATCTAAAAGTATATATTTTGAAGCTCTATTGCCTATCCAATGAATTGCCTTAGTCCATATGAAATGATAAAACCTCTTCTTTAAAGAGGCTTAGAAAACCATTACATTGCAAGAATTTGCTGATTTTCAGCAGTTTAAAATAAAATTAGTTTGGACAAAAAATGCTCAAATTGGTTAATGTGAAGATCTGGATCTTTTTTCAATACATAGAAGCAATTCCTCTAAAGCCAATATTCTGCTTACAGCATAATTTTATGTTCCCATTAAATACTCATACTAATTCCACCTTGAAACATTAGTATACACCTTGGGCTGTAGAAATGCTTGGGTTTTATCTGGAAGGGTTTTGAGAGTGCACAGATGGCTATTACAGATTACTAAAATGGGACTGTGCAATAACAGTGCCAGCTGTGTAACAACCAGTCCATCTCTAAAAGATATTTCAAATTCAAAGAGGTAATCCTTTCAGTAAAGGTCTGGGAGTTGCTTCAGATGATCTGAGGCTCTACATTAGGAGGACAGAATTCTTTTACAAAAAGGACAGAATGCTTCTATCATATTTACCATTAAAACTGGGCTTGCATAGCTGGTTTAGGGAAACGAAAGAGCTCATATATTCTCTTTTATATTACAACAACTATACCACTCAACACTCAGCTCTGTTTTATTTTAATCTTTCTAATCTGACCATAAAAAATTAATTCCAGAGAGATCAGATCAGTGGAGAGAGTTACTAGAGGGGCAGGCGGATTTCTAGACCATTAATCCTAGCTGATGTCCACAGTGCTTGAAAAATGTCTCTTGAGGAATATTTACCAGTTTATTTGAAAATATATGATATCTTTGCATATCATTGAAGTGGGGGAAAAAAACCCCACAAAATTTAAAAAGAACTGCATTCAAAAGCCAGCCCCAGAATACTTGAATTTTCACACCATTTTTTTTTCTTTCTTTCGAGAGGCAACGATTCCCCAGAAAATTTGGCTTCTCCTTCATTTTCTTTCCCATTCCTTTTGTTCTGGCCCACTGATACATTTAGCAAATTTTCACTAAATGCTTTTTTCATAACTGCTGAAAATGTTATTATATATGTTTGGTATCCTAGGGTTCAGTGCAATAGGGATTGGCAATAATAAGTATCTTGCAGAGAAGGTACTTTGATATCAGAAACAATTAATTAAAGTAAAACTCTAAATAATTCTATCATCATTATGAATGCAGGACCATCTACACAAAGATGTCAATAACATCACATAAGACTGAACAAAGAAGAAATTGATATTACAGCAGATACTGCTTTCTGGTGTGTAGCTGAAATACTGAAGACCAAATAAACTATACGGTCACTTTTTTCTCATACATTCAGATTTAAGCAAAACTCTTACTCCATACTGAAGTGTAGAATTTACTGTATTTTCCATGTTTATACTTAAATAAATACATGAATGAAGCAAATCTTCTTCCAGCTTTTTGGCATTTTTTTCTCTATCATGAAGAACCAGATCTTAATCCTTACTCAATACAAGGAACCAGATCCCAGGAAATATATATATTAACAACAAAAAAATCCACCCTGGGTTAAGGACTTAGTTGAACTCACAAGGAGTTTAATCAGCTGAGGATTTAAAATTTTTAATGTGTCCTTGAAAATCTTAAGTGAAATTTGTCCTTCCAGAATTTAAAGAGAGTTTTTCATGAGATTTGAATTGAATCAACTAAAATAACTGGATTAAGTTTGTGGCATGGCAGTATGATTCTACCCTTTCACAGGCTGCAATTCATAAATGTATGTATAAAGGTAGAAGACAGGAACAAGTTAAAAACATCTTCATCAGATCGTATGTAAAATACATGGCTTGAGGGGATAGAAAATGTTCTTATGGCTGGCTAAGCAGGGGAATTGCTTTGACTACCATCTCCTTCTAGTAACAGAGGTGGTACTGAGCATAAAACTGCTCAATAGCTCCTGCAGCAATGTCGGCTGGAGTTCAAGTGGTACCAAAGACTTCTGGAGTGTCCTTTACAAGGCAGAGTTACTATCCTGTTAATGACCTGTTTTGTTTTCCTGATCATGTCATTTGTCGTGGTTTATGTCTGACTTATACCACTATTAAGGAATAAAATCATAGGTATTTGCAATGATATAACATTTTAATACTAGTCTTTTTCCAAAAGTTCAAGTATTTTTTTTGGTGGAGGAGGTCATTATTTAGTGCTTCTATTAGGGTAGACCCAGGCTTCTGAGCTGAGCTGCTTTTTTTTTGTTCAGATTTAATGGCTCTTTTATAGACAATTGTATCATAAATTGTTTTAACTATTCTATTTGGTCCTTTTTTCTATTAAGAATTATTATTGTGCCTCTGGCTTAGAAACTTTACTTGCTAATTCTCCAGTTTTCTTACATCAGTTTTAGGGCTCCACTTCTGGAAGGCTTCTAATATTTTATGGGGTGACATTTCTCACGTTCTAACCTTCATCTGAGAGGTGATCTTTTTCTTAGTTTGGGGTGGGTTGTCTAGCTAGGGAAATGACATGACATACATTGAAGATCACTTTAAAAGAAAATAAAATTAAGGACACTCATTTATTTCCTTATAATCATCCCAGAGGGAGAGCTACCAGAGCTGAAATTAGAAATACTATTTTGGAAGTTGCATTGGGTTCATACCATTAGAAAATTACTTTTTGTTCTCATGTGGGTGCAGTCATTGGGTAACTCCCTAATAGTCTTCAAAAGTGTTTCATTTGCTGGAAATAACAAAAGAAAAACCTCAACAAAATTATTTGGAGGCCACCATATAGTACATTCTCTAGCTAAGACAGCTAGATAGATGGTAGGAAAGAGATAGTTGCCAAGAGAGATAATTTAAAGCTGGCCAGGGCACATGAAGAGACAAATGGCTCTTGCAACACGTTTTGTAGCCTAAAAAGTTGGCGAACACTGGGTATTCCAACAGAAAATCCGTCTAAAAACAGAGCCTTATGAGCAGTAGCATTTTTTGTCTACTAGATTAGTTCCTTTTGTCCCTATTTGTTTAAGCAGATAAAGGCTGGAAAATTAATAAATTTTGGTAAAAATTGAAAGAAATGCCTGCAGAAAGAAGCAGGGTAGGAGACAAATTGCTATTGGTGCCATGGAAATAATAAAATGGCACATATTTAGTAAAAATTAAACTGTTTATTTGGGGACATTTTTTTGTGGTTTCTTCCCAGAAAATATATTCATTAACTTGTTTATGTTTGGCTATCCCACCTCACACAACTGTTTTCCTTCAACTAAATCATGATGTTTAATTGTTTGACCAAGCAAAATATTTTTAGTGTATTTCACTCCTCTGGCAAGGATTTCTGAGTGAGGCTGGCTTCTATCTTCTGCAATTTCATGCATTTGTATATTTATATACACTTCTTTCAAATATGGTATAATCTCCACCTTTCTTTTACCCACTAAAGATAATTAAGAACTGTGAGATTAGAATGAAACTCCTTCACCTTATGTCAGAATTTAAAGGGAATTTTCTGTGACAATTCTTGTCTTTTTAATGCACATTTCAAATTCAACTGGAAAAAAACCCCAAGATATAAAATTTGTTAAGTTTGCTACTTTCTTATTACAAAGAATATAGTGGAAATAAAAAGTATATTTATAGGACAGAGACTACACATAACAGTTCAAGTAAAGAGGTGTTTTCTTATAATTTGCAAAACAATGTTCTCATAGGAAATGGGTACTTTTTTCATTTAGACATTACCAAAAAGACTGTTCTCACCTCCCCTGGTAATTAATGATACTTCATTTTGCTATTGGTACTTCAAATTTTATATTGATACATATGCAGGACTTTTAAGATTACAACCATGTTTAATACCTTATGTACCAAGTTACAGACCTCACCTTAAAAGTCTAAGCTAGGCATAATGTAGTGCCAAACACTACCAGGAGTTGAAAGCAGAAACAGGATTCTAGGAAAAGAGCCAATCAAAAATTTTCTCACATGCATGTTTTCACATTTGCATGATACCTAACTGTACAAGACATTACTACTGTTAGATGTTTATTACTGTTGTTTATTATTTTTATTATTGCTAGATATTTATCTATTATTAGATATTTATCTATGCTTTGATGTTTATTATTGTTATCTGTTTACTACTGTTAGATACTTATTTGTTATTGAATACTAATTATTAATAGATATTTAGGATAGAGACTCGGCAAGGAAAAGGCCTTGTCAAGCCTTTAAAGGGGGAAAATGATGCCTTAAGTTTTAGCTTTCGTGTTTTTCAGATTCTGTGCTGCTTAGGTGTGTAGTTCTGAGCCTCGTATCAAATGTTAGTCAGCTCTCTTCACAGAGTAGGTAGACAAAATAAATCCTTTTCCAGATGGATACCAAGAACAACTCTCAACCCAACAGCATAAACAATGAACTGAAGAGAGAAAACAAAGAAGGATGAGACCTCACAACCTGAAGCTCTAATTGGACAATTAAACCCCAATATGCAAATGGAACAAAACTTATAAAAATGTAAGATCTCATGACCAGTCAGCCATTTTGTGACCATCCTTAGTCTACCTTGGATGTAGTCCTGGTCAAGCTCCTGTCCTGCCCAAGGTGGATCCTGAAGGCCTTTCAATAAATACCTACTTTAGCTCTGTCCAGTCTCTGTTTCAGGTCAGCCTTCCCAAGGCATCACTTGTAGCAGTAGCTAACATTTTTGAGCTGTATAAGAATGCCACATATTTTAATGTATTTCGACCTTTAGCCAAGCATCCCAAAGTGCTGTTATTCCAAATTTTTCAGACTGACTGCAAAAGCCCTCAAAAATTGCACTAACAGCAGTGACAAAACATCATCCAATTGTATTCTTATTCTGTTATCCTGGGTAAAAAGTTTTCAGGGCAACATCAATGGAAAAAAAGGAAATATACAATTGTCTGTGGCAGGTTTGACAATACCTGGAAGCGCACAGGTAATGCTAAATGCAATGACCTAAGCACAACATCCTGCAATAAAGAGCATCTATGTTATTGCCTTGAACTAAAAATTGCTTCAGCGGAACCAGTACTTTTGTCCTGGCTTGCAGTTCTAGTTATAATAAGTCATAAAAAGAATGCCTCAGTGGTACTTTCACATCTACACACACATGCACACACACTAAGTATTAATGGTATGCTTTGGTGTCTAGCAGGTTGTTGAAAGGGAAGTTATTCAGTCTAGGTCTGATGAAGGGAAAATACAAGATTACAGCACATGTGATGTCCTGCAGGGAGTCCAGGGACGTCTTATTTAGCAGTGTGCACCAGCTGCAGCACAATACTGAGTTCAGATTCATGTTTTCTCAGCAAGGAAAATTAGGCAAAACAGAATCTAATGCTGTCACAAATCTAATGTTTTAAACTAAACTACTAGAGGTACCTCTACTAGGACAGTGTACTCCACCTATCTGGAAGCACAAGAAATCTCCATCAGTACCATCTGCAAAGGTGTGATCATCAGTACTTGTGACAAGGCTTTGCAAGAAGTCATACCTGTTTTTCTCTTCTGCCATATCTTCCACCAACAGTATGTGTGTAGATCACAATGGCCTACTTGACTTCTTTGAAAGCCCTTTCTTTACCCTGTTTTAATTTGTTGCATCACAGAAGACCATGTTCTTCTGACACAAGAACAAAGGAAAACAATATCCAAGCAGTTTATATATTTAGGACTATACAGACCACTGTTTCTGTTTCATATGTAGCTAGGATATTTTTATAAATAGCTCATAAATAACAGAACCATAGAATGGCTTGGTTTGGAAGGGACTGTAAAGATCATCTAGTTCTAACCCCTTTGCCATGCACAGGGACATCTTTCGTTTAACCAGGTTGCTTAGGACCCCATCCAACCTGGCCTTGAACACTCCCATATCTTCTCTGAGCAAGTTGTTCCAGAGTCTCACTACCCTCACAGTAAAGAATTCCTTCCCAATATATAACATAAACCTCTTACTTTTCAGTTTGAAGCCATTCTCCTTAGTCCTGTCACTTGTAAAATTGTCTCTCTCCATCTTTTTTGTAAGCTCCCTTCAGGTACTGGAAGACTGCAATAAAGTCACCCTGAAGCCTCCTCTTCTCCAGGCTGAACAATCTAAATTGTCTTAGCCTTTCCTCATAGGAGAGGTACTTCATCCCTCTAATCATCTTGTTGGCCTTCCTCTGGACTTGCTTCAACAGGTTGGTGTCCTTCCTATGCTGGGGAACCCAGAGCTGGATGCAGTATCCAGATCGGGTCTTACCAGAGCAAAGCAGAGCAAAATGGAATCATCTCCTAAATGTTCAGTAGACTTTCATTTTAACATACACCTTTCTTGTCAGTTTTATGGTGAAAGACAGAACAGAACAATCAAAGACATAAATCTTTTCTCATATATTGGTCTCCTCTTCCCTTGGTCTCTGACAGCTCATTCAGATTAGTAATTACCGGTAGGTAATAGCATTTAGGAGAAGCTCACAGTTGTACCACTGACTTAATGGCAGATGATTTTCTCCCGTGAGATTCCTGAGCATATGCCCTCCTCAGTTTAGGATTTGACTTCTCTTGGCAATGTGAAAAGATACAGATGGTTTAGATTGTAGCCATCTTCTCTGAAGGATGAGCTATTACTATTAATGATGACATAAGAGCCTCAGACTCTTTCCTCTACCACGGTAGAGCTGTAAAAGACAATTAGAAGAGTCTGGCTACATAAATTATTTTCTCATTTTCCAGCCCTCCAGAACTCAACTGGTCAAGGAGGATGGCAGTTTAAATGGGTCTTTTCTTCCAAACCCCTACTAAACATGGAGTCTGTGCTTACTAGGTAGGAAGCTTTAGATGTCAATAAGGCCACACTGCAAACTAAAGCCAGTAGAGAATGATCACTTGCCCTTTTGAATCATTCAAAATTCATGGTGAACAAGTGTAGTTAGACAATCAATTTATAAGCATTTCAGATTTACAAAATCATGTTTTTCTGCTTTATGAGGCATATAAATAAAGATTCTTACCTGCAGAGAGATAGTACAGTTAGAAAAATGAAGGGCTTTGCAAGGAAGAGTTCAAGATAAAATTTCCTTTCCCATGGAGACTCCACAACAGACAACACTCAGGTTGTAGGTGACAGAAGCATGGAAGATTCTTTTAAGAAGCTTGTAATATGATTGAACTACTGTGCTTTAAAACTAACAGTACCATGTGCATACAAAGATATTCTTGAATCTATTCTTTAAAGCAAACAAAACTGGTTATAAAGGTGCAAGTTTTATATTTAATAATAAATATTAAAAAATATAACTTTCCAATTTTAGTTAAGTAAAATATTTGATACCTAGTAGAGTACATATCATTTTTTTTTAGTTTAATAACCAATTTTCCTGTAGCAAGGAAATATAGCAATGAATACAAATATATTGTTGCACATAACCAACAGCAAGTTTTAATATCACAAGAGTTCGTTAAGAGCCTGGGCCCAGAAAAGTTGCAAATATTTTTCCCACCTGTACTATTTTATTCTGCAATAATGGCTACTAAATATGTGAGGTGAGGAACATCACGCAAAAAAATTTAAGCTATACATCTAGGTTTCCAGCCAAGATTTTAGGTTTTCCATTTTCTAGGGTTATAAATAACTGCAAATGTAGTAACTTCAACCATCTTCTTTGATTTACTTCACTTCTACCCTAGTGACTGCCAGTTCTTGGACTAGTTCTGGGCCATTACATGACAAAAAATCCATATGCTTGATTTATGTCTTCTATTCTTTCTCCTATATTCTATTTTTTCCACAAAACACAACTTTTAGCTAATGACAATTTCTTCATTTTACTGAAAGTAGCAGGCCTAGTTACTACCTCCAGCTTATATGCAAGATCATGTGGCTTTAAAGAGTTTCTATGAAAACAGGACCTCAATCATAATATTGCTTGCAATTACATCAGTGTAAACTGCTTCCCAACTCTTGTGAGGTGAAATGAAGAAAACCCCTGACCCCTCTCACTGTGCATCTTTTATGACACTGGCTGCATATCAGTAACCTAAAATATCTCATTGGTCTTAAAACAACTGATTTATGGTGAACTTAAAATGCACGCCTCCAGAAAACAAGGATGGCACAGATTTCACTCTATTTGAATCAGTGAAGCTTTGCAAAATAAACATTATTCCTTGTGGGTTCTTTTGGCTTCCCACTGCACATTTGCTAGTGTTGACTCAAACAAAGAGGAAATAAGACACATAACAGCATGAAATGAGAAAGACATGCTTACTTGTTCGGGGAAAGCACTTAATTTATTACACTAATTCTTTTTATTTAAGAAAAAGCATTTGACGCTAAATGTGATAACTTCTCCTGAATCAACTAGCAAAAAAGTGACATCCAAAGTGTTTGTATGACAAACTTGTCTCCTTTCAAGGAGGCTGTGATTCTGAAGCAGTCTAAGAAGTTCTAGGTTCTTCTAATCCATATAACCAACAACAAAGCTACACCCCTGTCTATAATCTAGGAAATATATTTTTCTAAGATGGGTCTTAGATAGTGATAATCTTCAAAAGTATCTGTTTTTTCTTCAAAACAAAAATTGCTGACTTTTCCTCCTTTAGTACATCAGGATGACTATTCTAGTAAAACCTAGGCATTGTAGATGGCAATTCCTCTGCAAATTCAATTCCTCTCAGACTTTACTGGTCTTCACCAATTCCTACACAGTCTTGATTTCCTTATTGTTCTTGCTAAATCCATTTCACTTTGTTTTACAAATATATTGTTGATCCTTTCCCAGCAAGTTCTTCCTGTTAAGACTACTTTCCATGCCAAATGGATTCTATCCTAATCAGATACAAAAAATCTAAGCTAAATTTCACAGAAGTGTACAACAGCAGCATTTTGCTCACAGATTGTCTCAGCCTATAGCCCTGCCATGACAGCTGCTCCCATGATAAATGATAGGAGCTTACAAATAAGGCAGAGTTGCAAAGGACAGTGGATTTCAAGGAACCATTTGCTAAGGTATTTGCAGATAGAGCAGCTTTTTACAATGTCTATTGTAGCATTTACAGTGCAAAAATGGATATGAGATCCTTTAGCATTCCCTAGCCATACTGATGTTCTCATCTATTTTCACTTGTCACCCCTTCTGTAGCTTTTTCTCATTCCTCACAAGACACATACACAAGCACACAGAAAACCCTCTTCTGCTCAGAAGTATTTTTCCAGGAAGTTTCACGAGGATAGACTCTAGATAAATACACAAGATGACGTAAATTACAGAAATAAGAAGAATGCTTGTTAATTGTTTGTGGCACTCGTGTTGGATTCCAATGAAATTTCTACTGCTTTCTAACTAAAATGCCATTTAATATCTAAGTGTAACAACAAATCTTCTGACATGAAATCTAAATTAATTCCCATGCAATAATTTATTTTAAATGTTTTAACCCCTGTACTGCCCTATATTTTGACCAAGACTGTGCATAGTCTTAATAACAGGATGATGATAAAATAAAAATTTCTAAATTACTAGGTAGTTTAGACATCTCTGTCTTCAACATAAAAAGCTACATCTATATCTGAACTCCCTACAATCCAAAGAGATATTTTGAAAGAAATCACAGCAGCACTAATCAGTAGTTAAAACACTAGAATTAAGACTTGAGAGTTTGAAAAACTTGACTTCCTCTACTGTGCAAAAGAAAATATTATTTCTTCCTGAGAAATATGGAGTGGTCACATAACCTGAGGATTCAACAGGACTGCAAAACCTTCCCTCTTAAGGAAACATCTGTTAGGATTTAATCTTGCATTCATCTCAGAATAAACCAATGCAGTATTATTTTCCAAATGGAAAGAGATTCTCAAAATGTAATCAGACACAGGATTTCATTCTGTTTAATTATATGAGCAGTCACTCAAGGTGAATGCAATATAACAAATAAAAACAATCCTTGCATTTCAACACCTCACAGAGGGGCAAGAAAATATCCCAAACTCAACCAAAAGTATCCTAACAAGAATTAATATTTTTAAGTGCAATTTTTTAGGTCATTACCTTCCATACTTGAATAACATACTGATTCCCCTTTCAAAGTCTTCCGTTTCCTAGGCACTGAAACAGAAAGTAAGAGAAATTTACGCATTGACATGATGAATATTCACATATTCTAATCTGAGCATTCTATCTTGGGCTGAAGCTAATATAAGTCTCCTGAGATCTAGATTACAGACCCTGGAGAAAAGAAGGCTATTTTTTTTTTTTGTGCAATTTGGAGAAAAATAAAGGAACATCTCCTGAACATCTGGAGAAATGAAGAACAAGCCCCAGTGGTGCAGGAAGGATAGGAAGAGCTGCTCAGTTTAAACAACCACATTGATGATTTGAATAAATCCCCATTATTTTCTTTCCTCACAGCTTTTTACATAATCAAATTATTTTGTCAGCATATCTGTGATATCAAAACCAAACCAAGGAAAACTGCTATTGATCACTGACAATTACAGGTGTGGCACAACAGTACTTACAGATATGTAGAATTTTCCTGAATACAGTACCTTTTTCCATTGCAAAATTAAAAGGGAGAAAAAGTATAATGTTCTGTGGAAGACTTCCTGCTTAGACCAAGCTCTCTCTCTACATACATCATTTCAAACCAAGGCAAGGACTGCTCAGATTCATGCATCTGCACTGAAGCAGACAAGTATGGACTTGGTTGATTCTGGCATATTCCAGGTAAGTAGAGCTACTCTTTGAATCTATGGATACTTAATTACTTATAGAATATGAAGAACAGATTGAAAGCAACTCATGCCAGTACATTCAATTGCATGGCATGAAGGATGTTCATCTAAGATGCAGTCTAATCATACAAATCAAACCTTGGTTCTGAGACTGGCAGAAACTTTAATTAAAGAAGCATCTACATTTCTAGGTACAGCTAAAAGTATAATTCATGCACATAATAAGTACTAAAACTGCTTCCACTGTCAAACATATCCGAAAGTATTAAGTAGGAAATGAGATACCGCCTGATAATGCATTGTTAAAGGCAGAAAAGTCTGCCAAAACAGAACTCATAAGACAGATTCCTTGCATAAGCTGAAAGGAAACCAGGTTTCTTGCTTTCGGTATAGATAATCTAGATAAATTTCAAGAGCTGTGACACTGAGAAAAATACTTCTCCCTGTCACAATTTAAACCCAGCTGGAGATGAAACACACACAGCTGCTTGCTCAAGCTCTTTCCCACACTCTTGTGGAATGGGGAGGAGAATCAAAGTAAACTATAATGCAAAATATAATAATAATAACGGTTAATTATAATAATAATGTATAAAAAATCCAAATTATGCACAATGTAATTTCTCACCACCCTCTGACAGATGCCAGACCCTCCCTTTCTGAATCCAGATTGGCTCCTCCTTCTGGGTAACTCTGCTGGTTTATACAGCAGGTATAACATTCTATGGTGGGAAATATTCCATTGATTGGTTCAGGTAATATGTCCCAGTTATGTACCTTCCCTGAGGTTTTTTTTCAGGGTGTTTTTTTGTTGTTTGGGGTTTCTTGGGGTTTTTTGGTTTTTTGTGTGCCTCCTCACTGGCAGGGCACGAGACAATAAAAAAATGTCCTTGATTTAGGACAAACATGATTTAACAAAAATTCAAACATTACTGTGTTATCAACATGATTCTCATTCCAAATCCAAAACACAGCACTGCAACAGCTATTGACATGAAATTAACTCTACCTTAGTTGAAACCAGATCACACCGTTTTCAGCATTTCAGGCTGTCTGTAGAAAAAAAAAAGAAGCCAAAATTTTGTACAGATCATATAGTTTAATTTGAACAGAGTGCATGATCAAGGGGAAAGAATGAATCTGTGGAGAGTTTTGTACGCTCTCAGTGTTGTTTCTCACACACAGGCAACTGGTACAGTGATCAGCAAGGAAATTTTTTCCTGTACCTTCTTATCTGGCCCTTTCAAATCATAGAGAAACCTGCTAGGTTCTCATCCCCAATTATAATCAAATTTGAGCCACAGTTCCCCCACTGTGCCTTATCTGCAATTTTTAGTTGGCCCTATATTAACTTTGCACATCATCTCATGTGGTCTCATCAGGACTTTAGACAATGCTGAGACTTAGGTTTGTTTACTGACCGTATTCAACCCCAGACTACAGATCACCTCTGAAAATGCCAAGCCCTTCTCTCACCAGTGCATATACACAAGCACAAATCACTTACAGGTTTATCATGCTGATACAGGAAGTCTTCAATTCAAAAATAATTTTAAAAAATACAACACTGATTGTTCTTCGATTTACAGAACCATAAATAAAAATTAACTCTTTTTTAGTCAATTATGCTACAAAATTATAATACTGGCCTAAGAGAACAGAAAGTAGAAGAAACACCCACATGTTCTCTCCTATGTACATTCATAAATGACCAGGAAATGCCAAATCCTTATATAGGATTTAAGGCAAATGACAATTTCATTAAAAATTACAAAGTGTTATCCAAGATCACAAACATGCTAATCCAATGGATAGACTTATGAGTGGTTTATGTCTATTGCAGTAAGGAAAAGTATTAAAATTATTATTTCCTTACAGATGATCATGTTACATATGACTCTCCCAGGCCTGCATTAATACTGAGGTAAAAGTCACATGTAACCTCTTGATAATTTCCTGATATCAAAATTCCTGCTGGAACAGCCAGACAAGCACAACAGGATGCTCTAAGGTCCTCAAAATTTTACATTCATCTTTCCTGGTTCTCTCTAGCATTTGTAGATATATTAGCATTTTCAGATACACAATAACACTCTGTGTATCTAACTCCAGGCACTGACACAAATATGATGGAGGGGTTTGTCAAATCCTTTTCTCCCTGTGAAATTGACAAGAAGTAATAAAACTTCAGAAAGTATCTGACAATATGCACATGGAAAGATCTTTTTTGTGATTTCTTATTTGTATTTCTTTCACAGATTTTACTATAGCAACTGAAGATAACTTCCAAAACAAAATAGAAGAGGATAAGTACAGTATTCACATTTAAAAAATATTAGCCAGCAAGCAAAACTCCCAATTAAGCACTTTGGTTTTAAAAAATTATTCAATTTTTTACAAAGAATTAGACTTATTTTTTAAAACTGCTTTCATAATAAATAGATACACTTTTGTTCCTTATTTTGGTCACAGAATCTTATTTAAATCTATATTTTGGCTCATTTTGATCTATATTTGCAGAGTGACAGCAAATTAGTGACTTGTGGTGTTCTAAAGGGGCTTGCTCAGAAACTGCAGATTATCATGCAGTTTCAGCTGAAAAAAATTACATTCTTCCAAGACTAACAGGCAAAACTGGGAACTCAGATATGATCATTTCTAATGGAGAAACATGAGTGAAGAACAAAGGAGAAAATTTGTTTCTCCTTTAGAAAAAAAAAGTGGTTTTACGTTGTTAAGGAGTACATAGAATTATTTACCTCATTGTCTTTCTACCAATAAAAACAAGAAAAAAATCTTTGTAAACCTCGCAAATATGAAAGAAAAATGTAAATTTTTTCTATAGAGGATCTGAACACCCATATAATGTTGGTGTGATACTAATCCCTAGGAGGGCTTTTTTGTACAAAGTCAACAATCTGTTCCAATATCGCTATCCTGGAGGGAGGAAAAATCTTAAATGCTTAAATGAGAAGTCTTTAAAAAGCATAAAGAATTACAGCATGTTTACAATTTGCAAATCCCATTGTTTTCACTACTCTTAAAACTCTGCAGTATCCAGACTGGAAAAATAAAAGCAAAGCAAATAGTAAATGCACAGGTCAATAGGGTAATGACTTCATTTGAACTATTTGGTGAACAGATCGATAAGTCAGTGAATCAATACTGGGGGGCTTTTTAATTATACATTACATCTATGCTGAATAACAAAATTAAAAGTGGCATAAAAATGCAGAACTATGTCAGAGCTGATATAGTCAGGGAAGCAAAAAGACAGACCAAAACTGGCTGAACTCTCAAAAGTAAATATGACAAGTTATATATTATTAAGAATATTAACAATCCATCTGTCATTTTATCACCACTCATCAGGGTCTGATAAAATTAACCTTTAATTGACATACTGAAATAATAATGACTAAAGACATTCACAGCTTTTACTGTTGTACTTTTCTCGTACAGAATGCAAACAAATATAAACTTTGCATGTGAAAGGAAGGATAGAAGGCAAGGACATTATCTGAATTGTCCCAGATTTTATGCAACTGGAAGTAGGGTCTGTGTTTCATTTCATTCTTCTGCTAAAAACTGTCTATGGTGAATGACATTGTCTTGGGTTATGGAACCTAAAATGTGTATTCTATTTCATCTGCTGAAAGCAGTTGGGGAATTGTTCTTCTTTATCTCTTGTAACTCTGGAAGGAGGGGGGCTGGTGCCTTTTGATAATGGGCCAACTGTTAAAACCAGGTAGGGCAGTGTTTCTTATCTCTTTCACCACCTGTCCTCCCTCCAGGGGATATGTTCTGCTGATGAACCATTAAGACACCCCTAAAAGCACACATCCCCAAACTTACCCTCCCCAAAATAGTACATCCACATTCCATCATCCTATTGTGAGATGCTCCACCCAGTGGGGGGAGCCAACCATTCCTACCTGGGTAAAACTGGGACTCAGGAACACAAAGCTATCTGGCTTCACCTGATTCCTGGAGGAAGACTGGACCCCTTCTCACCATCACTGGACCCTTGTTCTACAGGATCATCTCCACTTCAACAGAACCAAATCTGCCACTCCAGGAGGACTCACTTGTGGACTGCTTCCAACATCCTGACCAACAGGGTGTCAGGCTGTAGCTCTGACTCTGTCAGGGTTCGCCAAATTTGCTTGTTTGTTTGGTTGGTTGGTTGGGTGGTTTTGTTTTCTACTCCAGCTCTCCCTGGCAGATACCTGTCTTTCCAAACCAAGACACTGATACCATACATGGTGAGTATTGCTAGAGGCACATGAGAAAAGTATTCTGATGCTATGAGAACTGGGCATCATGCAAACTGGTATTTGGTGAAACCTCTAGTTGAAAAAGTCCTGGCACCTTAGCATCCTTGTTATCAGAAGAGTAAAACTGATATCAAGTGTTTTTTAAAGACAATATACCTATAACAATTACAACCAATTTAACTAAAAGACTGCAAGATACAGTTTGACAATTCACAATGGTCTTGTTCTACAAGAAATTGATGGGTTTTCACTTTATCCTTAGAAGGTTTGCTTTAACTACTCAGAGGCACTACTGAGGGGTTTTGAGCTTATACACATGATGAAATTAAGTACAGTGATAACACACATCTTAACTGAAAAAAAACCATGATTGAAACATCTGTGGTGTTTAATACCTCTGAAAAGATGTCTAAAATGTAGGTATACCAATTTCCTATTCTGCAGAATCATAAAATATTGTAAACCAAGCCACATTAAACTCCGGCGCAGTAATGAATGTTCTCCCACAGAAAGAAAACATTCATAACTCAAGCTATGAGATTATTATTACTGAATCAAACAAACAAACAAACAAACAGACAAACACAAAAACTAAAAAATCCTGAAAGAATTAGTTGAAAGCACTTTCTGAAAAAGAAGTTTACTATAAACCTGGTAAGTTGGACTGCTCTGTCTATAATGCAATTTTCATTCTTTCTTAATATTTTCCAGTCAGATTAATGAAGATAAAATATTAGGATCAATAAAGCCTACAACAGAGTTCATAAAGAAATCCACTCTCAAGAAACATGAAGTATGCAGAAATACATGACAACATTCCACCCTTGCAGGACATGAAGATGGCACAGGATGGAAGTAACATGTGAAATGAAAACATATTCTGAAAAATGATAAAGAACAGCACTGCAGCCTGCTCACAAATAGTCATACCTCCCGGGGAAAAAAGGAAGGAAACACAAAACTGAGAACTAAATAGAGCAAAGCAGAAAAGACAAATTCAATTAACCTCTGTCACAGAAGGCATATTTTCCCTGTTCCTTCATTATCAGTTATATCACTTTCAGTGTATATTGTCAGGACTTCAGGAAAGGAGATTTTGATAGGGAAAAGTCAACACTTGCTTCTTATTACCTTGTCATCCCCAAGGCAGAAAGCCAACGGGGTTTACAATAATGGTAATAATAAAAACAAACTATATGATGCAGAGTCTTGACCTTTAAAACAATTAAACATTTTTCTTCACTTCATATTTAGCTCCTGACATATATTTCATATTGCTCTGTCATGCAGCAGAAAAGTATAACCTGGAGTATGGTTAAACAGAAGCAAAGTGTAGATGTAAAAGTTACATTCACCAGCCAAAATAAAACAACAGAAATATTACAGATAAATCATCATCATTATCAGTTGAAGGTTTGTTGCTTGCTATGAGATGAGTAATTACAAAGTCTAACACAGCAACAGGCACCCTTATTCTCTGAAAATGCGTCAACACCCTGTCATATAAGCATAGTCAGAAACAGTTCCTGCACACATTAAATTCATTAAATTAATTGTATGTTATTAGATGTAAAGTCAGTGTATCAATCTATGAACCATGGTCAAAAGATTGAAATCTTTTGGTACTCATGCAAGTTTTGGCTTCACGCCAAAGTATAATAATAGGAATTATAAAAAATTTTGAGGTCCAGAAATTACATTTATTAAGAAATTCAAGTGTCAGGCTTAGAGACTGTTCAAAATTCTCTTATTCAGCTCACTACCCCTTGGATTACATATGGATTACATCTTATGAGATACTGTGTGTTGCCCTGTTTTTCTCTGTTTTTCTAAAGTTTTTCTAAAGTTCCTTCAGCCTTCTGTGTTTACCTTTTGCAATGGAGTTTTCTCACACACTTTTCATGTAAACAATGATTGTTTTGCATTCGTTTCTGGAGGAGGAGAGAATTGATGGACTGTTGGGTTGACCAATGTGGTTGCAGAGGAAGATTTTCTTCCTCCAATCCATGGTCACTGCTGGAATTCTATAAATGTCGAGGTCTGTAAATAAACTGCCCTTTTTTGCCTTGGACATCTCAGTGCGTGAGCGTCGTTTCTTTTTTGTCGTATTGCGACAATTGTGTCATAGGATATGGCTGTACTATTTCAATTTTAAATAAAATTTTAAAAGGACAAACAAACAAAACAAACCAAAACATAACAAACCAACACTACTGTGCAATCATTGCCAGAACTGTGACTGGAGGTGAATGCCCCTGCTCTGGAAGTACAGCACCATTTCATTGCATGGCACCAGCAGCAGATCATTTTGCACAGAGCATTTGGTTGATTTAGGTGGAGACAAAACTCATAGAGTTGGCTTGAAGCACAAAACCTCAACTAGCTTGGAGGCTCTCTGCACTGGGCTACCAGGAAGCCTACTGTTTCCTTAAGATCAGCTACTTGCCTATAATTGTTGCTCTCACCATTTCTTGGGAGCTTGAGGAGGGCTCAGGACATTTTGAAGGTTTCATCCAAGTGTCTCAGAAGCAGGGAATATCTCCATGTACACTAACACAGGTTCCTGAATATAAGTGAATTTTCTGAAAAACAGGGAGTGGGTTTATGAGGCACAACTCTTCACTTCTGAAGATATCACATCGTACAGTGAACTTGCACGGCTGTGGCACAATGAGCTTGCATGCTTGGATGCAAAACCCCTTATTTACTCACTTTATGAGTGAGTAAATATAAGTCTGCCGTGTAAGCCATGACAGAAAAAGAAAGGTTACATTATATCTGTGTATACTGTGCTAGTGATATGACTACTATTAGAGCACTGTATCCAGTGCTCTAATGTATCTTCAGATTTTAGCAAGTATATCAATAAATTGGAAAAAAAGAAAAGATAAACTCCAATGAAGGTTCAAAGAAACATAATCTTTGAGTTATAGAAAAGTTAAGAAGTTAATTCAATGTAGTACATTGCAAAGAAGCATACAACCTGGATATAAAAGACAAAGAAAGCAGATTTTTAACTTTATCTCCTCTATTTCTCAAATTAAGACTTAATGAATGTGTACAGGTTATAAATTAAAGGTTAATAAATTAAATATAAAATTATAACAGAGATTGAAATTAGCCATTGGTATAACTCAATAAGCATTGCTTATCAATAAAAGTAAGAGATTCAAGGCTTGAGGGTTTTTCCTAGAAGCAATGACAACTGAGCACTGTGCATCTTCCAGTCAAATATCATTCACAGAAGTTCTATAGCTTCTGTGGCAAATGAAGTCAGAACAAGATGGCCATGGTGGTTCTGACATCTCACCTCAAAGCTCATGAACCGAAACACCTAAACAGTAATAAAGAAACATTTAAAAATTTGTTGAGGTCTCCAGAATGATATGCAAATGCATACTACAATACAAAATATTTTCTGTTACTTTTCCAAAATGCTTTGTAAACTATACACTTACAAAGTAATGGAGGTTCAGTATCTGTGCTTCAGAGTACTAGAGTTTTATATTAGAAATTTCAGTAAACAGAATCAAACAAACTGCAACATATCTTGTGTCCTACTTTTCTCTCCATTAGAAATCAGCCAGACTGCAATCATTCCAATTAATCTGCTTTGGAAGTAACCTGTGAATTTCTCTCTGTGAGAAATGTTCCAATGTTCCTACTTATGGGGGCACTCGGGCTTTGAGAACTAATGACTAATATAAATCTTATTTGCCTACAAGAAAACTTATAAAAACTTATAAAAACTTATAAAAAGTTTTTTCCACTATGTCCACTATGATTAGACAGATACATTTAGTATTAGTATTATTAGTATTAAGATTAGTAGTAGTAGTAGTAGTAGTAGTAGTAGTAGTAGTAGTAGTAGTAGTATTTATTAGTTCAAGAGCTGACATCTTCAAAAGAGCTCATTTTGGAGCATTCTTGAAGTGTTTTCTCAAGCAATGACCTTAAAATGGTCTCTGATATTTCTGAAGACAGTTTTTTCTAATGAAAAGTAGCAAAACTCCTTCTTTTGGAATGTAGCTGTAATCAAGGATACTTACTCATCATAAAACATATCAAAATAATGGATGTCATTCCCAGTAAAGAGAATTAATTTAAACAAGTCAGGTAGAAACATGTACATTTTCACAGAGAAAAGTTTTTTTGTAGTGGTTCAGTTTATTTATTTCCTCTTTGGAAAACCATACCATACAATTGCTTTGGACTCATTTATTTTCCCAGCACATGACCTTGAAATAAAACTGAATTCCAATATTTCCAGTAGTAATGTTGCTTCTCTCAACCTGTGGGGGAAAAAAATCCATTTTGACTTCCAGCTGGCCTATTAGTTAGTTAATTAGTGCAGCTTATTACAAAATCAATAACAACATGCCTTTGCTGATACTTTTCCCATTTACGAATGTGAATATACAGGGCTTCCAACTACTTCATTATTGAATTTATTTCTTGGAAAGATTCTTCAGTGAGTAATGGATTAGGCTGGCCTAAAATCTCTCCACATATATAGAAAAGAAATAAAAGTGAGAAAGGGAAGACTGATTGCTTGATTTCTAATTCTACAAAGTCGGTTTAGTTACCACACTTTTCTCTACTGTATGAAACATCAATAAAATACAGTATTAAAAACCCACACAAATTTTCTATATCCTTTAATACAATGCCCTCTAACAACGGAAATTAAAAAAGCAACATCATTGCCTCACTCTAACTCATGTAATACCAGCAGTATCAATTTTGTGTGCTTCTGAGCTCAATAACATTAGATGCACAACTATCTCTGGTACTGTAAAACACAAAGGGGAACATTTCTGGTCAGATAAAATCCTTTATAGTACTCAGTAGCAACAGAGTAATTCCAACCAAACTAAGTTGCCAGCACATGGGACGTGTATTCAAAATTTAATTTTAGCTCACAGTGTTGAAACATTATTTCTCTTTTTGACCACTTTGATGGATTTCCCGACCCTGGCACTCCTACTTCTTTACCGGAAATAGGAGACCTACATGCCATGTAGTCTAGGCCAAGTTACAAGAGTGATTCCTCAAGGTTTGCTAGAAGCTTAAATTATTCTGGTTGTATGATGATACTGGGTAGAACTCAGTGATACTTGGAAGGAAGTAAACAGTAGGATTTGTACTTGTTCCTAGCATTCCACTTAGTACCAAAAATATCAAATGCAAAAAGTACAAAACCATAAGCCCTGGAGAAATTAAACTTCCTTCATTTTGGTTCTTTGCTAAAGTGTTTCAAAGCATTGTTGATCTAAATAAGCTTCTTATGTGGCCAATTAACAGCTTGTCATGCTTATATTAGATGACTTTTAATGGCTCAGAATATTAGAAAATAATGTTAATATATTGTGATTTCTGACCAATGTAATTATCTATCTAGTGATGTATGGTTGCTTTCCTTGGTAGCTGGAAGCCTGTGTGAGTGGTTACGTGCCTGGATGATCTGTTCAAGCATTGTAAAGGAGCAGGCTACGCGCGGTGGTGCTGTATCTGCTTCTTCGATACCCTAAACAGCTCACGGCTGACAGTTCAAATGTGGAAACACAAATTTCTTCTTTCACCAGCAAGAAATATGCCTCTGGCATCTTTCTTTTGCACTTGTCAGTCATGAAGCTGTACTACACAGATTTTGAGAGCACTACAGCAGCAGGGCTAATACAAGAGTTACAGAAATACTGATGTTCAAGGATCTGAAGGGGGGCTTGTTTTCATGCAAAGTAAATGTGAAATGCTGTGAAAATGTTTTGCAAATATTCCATGGACTCCAATGCTTTGACTGTGCCTGCCCCAACATCTTACTTGGATGATCTCCCTGTTGCTTTGAAATGTGCAAAGACTTTGTGCAGAGTCTGATTTCAGTACAGTTTGATCTGACCAGACCTGGATTTACCATTATTTCTCTCACCACAGAACTAACAAAGCACACATAATTTCTTTGATAGAACTTTCTGGATATTTTCATCATCTCACAATAATCACTTTAAAATAATAACCACAATAAACTAATTTTTTGAAGTATTGGCTTTAAAAAACATTTGCTCCACAGCCAGGTGGTCTATGGGAATGGACTGAGATTTCCCAAACTGAACTGCACAAAATTTGATACAATTTATCAGATTGTATAATTTGAGCTCTGATACACAAGAGACAATGGGCTATTGAGATGAGACTGCTTATAAATCAATGATAAAGGCTTTTCCCAATCACACTTTATGCTGCACTTTCTCTAATTTCAAACTTATTTTTACCTGTAAACCACACAAGCCTGTGCTCCATAGAAACCCTTCTGTGTAAAGTTTCAGATGAACTAATAGAATAGGAATGACAGACTAGATGTTAATATAAATATTTTCCTCTCAAACAAAGATTCAGTCTAAAACTCCTCTCTGTATGTGGGGCTTGGTTAGTAAACTGATCTACAGAACTGGTTTTATTCCTGCTCTTTTTTGCCAATAATGGAAGCTACAAATATCTGAACACCTTCAAGGAACTTATCTCTCTCTTAATAGTGCACAAGTTTTCCCCAATGTTTGAAGAATAATATACAATGGTTAAAAAATGCAAGGCAGATGATAAAGTTTAAGAGAAAATATATATACATATTTCTCTGCGTACTCAACATGTTTTCTACAAATAAAACACTCCAATATCTGTTTGTTCTGCAGTCCCAGTGGGAATGTGAACTATATTTTAAAAAGCAGATTTTTCTGGACCTTATGTGATATAAGATGAAGTGCTTCCCTCAAGTGCACCGTGGAGTCCTGCTCTCTGCACTCTCTTCTGCAGAGCTGCTCTGCTGTCTTCATGTATCACTGCAGGTACAGGAACAAGGCAGCAGACGTGCAGAAAGGAGTGCTCCATCCAGAGACAGCATAAATTTGTAGTGCTTGTGAAAATCAGGTTAGTAGAGACAGACAAACACAAGCAACAAAGCAAATAAGATTTAACTGTTTAGGTAACAATGCACAGGAGAAGACCTGGGCAAAGGTGGATCATCAAAACATGAAACACAGCTACTTAAGCATATGACCAAAATGGTTCTCAAAATAATTTCTTTCTGCAGTACTACTATGCTGTGCCATAACATGCATTATTAATTTTTCTAGGAGAGTAAGTCAACAATATTTTCTATGCTATGTCACAGATCAAAGACCGAGATACTGTTCCTGTTAAAAATGACAACTGTGATAATCATTTTTTTTAATATTCCAACAAGCCAATTACATTATTTTTTGGTAGCAAATACACAGCATCACTGAGCCTTACTACATTCTCCTCTTTGCTAGAATATAAATGGAATGATAATTTTCTTCCTCTCACAGAAAATAAGATGAATTTTAAAATCTTTTTATACTGTAAAAGCATTGTAATATTGTAGTGCATGGAACACTTGCAGAGCATTTTCAGTTATTTCCATAAAATCAAACCTTTGTATTCAGTCCCCAAGGTTTGAATAAATTTTGTGATGACACTGCTGTTCTACTGCATCATTTGCTCTTAAAAGCTAATCAAGAAATCAAGTTTTGGAGGAACTGAATAAAAACTTCCTGATACCAAGAACAGACAAGGACAATTGAATTATTTCCACATTTCTTTAGAATCTCCCTCATGCTGAGACAGTTCTGCATTGTGACTCATGTTGGAATGTAGGTGATGTATTTAACATGCAGCAAAACAAGTTATACAGAGTAACTTGCTCTTTATTAGAGTAGTAAAGTCTACTGCCATAAGAATTATAAATCTTAGGGGAATAATGCACAGCGTAACCACATAGCTTTGCAGGGTTTCCCCCTGCTTGGATCTCTCTCCATAGCTGCAAGATAAGGTAAGAGAACCTTTATCTTTCTTACTGTGCTCCTTTCCAAAGTCTGCTCCTTTCAGTTTCCTTATGCCTTGTATGAGAACGTGGGACCACATGGCTTACAATTAATGCCTGAGAATCTCTCATCTTTTTGTCACGTGTACAATACCAGATGAAAAGTTCAAACTACCATAGCAGAAAACTTGGGTGCTAGGAAATTTACCACTTCTGAGGTCAACTAAGACACCACCTTACTGATTGACTGATCTCAGAAAGTCAAATGAGAATCTTACAATTAGCTATGAAAATCCTTTTATGTGGAGAAGGCATACTAGATTTTCTGAAATAAGATCTCTTTAGAGAGCAGCACATTATGAATTTCGAAGTCCTATCCTGATGATTCTTGCTCACAGGGGAGTAAAAGATCAGACACATATCAATAGCTTTGATTTAGGTAGTGCAGGTGAAATGACACATTTTTAGCAGTTTGGCTTTTTTTAAAAAGTGCGTCTACATATAAATTTCATTCATTTGATAATTTCTTTTTCATCTTCCCAGTTATTACAAACTTGCTGGCACAATGGCTTTTACAAGAAATCAACGACTCAATTCTAAATTAACGTATTTGAAAAACTCTTCAGCAGATGGCTAATTTTGTTTACTCTTGCTATCCATAAATGTCTGTGCCTTCAAATTTTATATTTACATGTTACATATGTTTATTATATGGGCTCATAAGAAGAGGCAATCAGAAAGTGACGACATTTGTGTCTACTTATATGGTAAGGTTAGAATGCAGATGTTAATATCTTTGCAGTGTTTCTCAGGTAGTAGTACATGGCAACCACTGTTAATTCTACTTCTCAGTATTGACTAGAATTACTTGATTATAGCTGATTAAACATAAGGAACTATCATTTGCACCACATCATGACTCCTTTCATTATGTTCTAACATGAAGTAAGTTCCTTAAGTGGAGAAAAAAATTTTGTAAAAGCTTACCAAAGAGGCAGGCTGGAAGACTACATCAAAATCTCAGACAATCCTTAGATAGGAAAACCAAAGAAAAGAAAAAGAATATCTCTATTTAGTAAGTTCACTTTTTATGTAAAATGTCCAGTTCTCACACCTGTAACTGCTGAGAAAACTCAGAATGCAAGAGATGTAACAAAATACAGGCCAGTCACTACAAAGATGATCTCATAGCTGAATGCTCATGTTTAAAGTGTGCACACAAAGCTTTTAACTCTTAACTTGGAGTTGCCACAGATTGCCATGGGAACTGAGGTCAGGAACTGGGAATCTTTTTTAGTGGAGGATCATAGATAAAATAACTTTAAACTTGCATGATAAAGAGCTTTCTTTGGTTTGGTTACAGGTTCTACACCCTGTCTAGAAATCTGGAAAATTTCTGAACACTGAACAGATTCTCTCTGTAACTGAAATCTTTAAAACCTCTACTCTCTCTTCTCATCCTTTCTTTTACAGCCTTGTTCAAAGCTACTCATCAGAAGGCTAAAGGGCAGTTTAAGCAGAATATGAACTGGACTGTTAAAATTTTCTGACAATGCTCTTCCAGTATAAATCAATACATTTATGAGGATCTAAAAATATTATAAAATAATTCTGTCTCTGTGTTCAGCCACTCTTTGCTAACTGAAGCAGGGATTTTATGCACTTCTGTTTAGGAAAACAGTACAATTCCAGGGAATTAATGCTTTAACCCCAGAGAAAGCTACAGTTCACTCCTAAGCATGACTTTCTAAAGGGCAGCTCGATTTCAGTCATTGGTGATACAACCATATACATACATTTAAGGTGGGTAAATTTTTCAAGATTTTTGGGATTGTCCAGGAAAAAGAAGGCAATATGAGCTCTAATAAAAGCAGAAACTATCCCAAGGACCTACCAAAAAAAGTGGGGAAATGGAGGTTTCTTTCATTTTCTGCTTCTTGCGCTGATCTTGATAGCACCAAATGTTTGGAAACTTCTCTTTGGCTTTTATTTCAAGAATTAGAAATCCCAATAAAGAATTATAGTTTCAACTTCACTCTTTGTTGAGAATTTCTCAACTACGGTTCATTTCAATGAAACGTTCCACCACAACATATTTTTAAAAATCAATTTTATATAAGATTTTCCTTGTCAGTTGAGTTGATAGCACCCAAATTTCTAGTCTGAAGACTGCATATGGTTGACAAATCTGATAAAGTTAAGAAAACAGTTCCTAATCCTGGCAAATCTCTGAAAATGTATTTTTGTACTATACAGAAAACAACTATTAAACACTAGCTGGAGCTATGTTCAAATGCGAATGGGATGAATTCCTTGTAAAAGGAATTTTATGTGAATGTGTAGAAAACTGAGAATTATTTAGTGAAAAGCAATGATCACCTTTCCACCAGGAGATGGATGACAAGAGGCAGTAGTCAATACCCCATTAGCAGGTCCATTATAACTTTGGAATAGAAACACATTTTATTTTAGAATGTTAAAACAATTGTAAGTGAATTTTAACAGCTAAACAAATGTATGCACTAATCTATAGTTACACAAGTCAAATAAATTAGTCATGCCATCACTTCTACTGCACAAAAAAGTTTGTAACTCATTTTAAGACTCATTATCAAACTGTTCATTTTGTTTACACACACTTTTACTGTTAATGTTATGTCAGCATTTCCATAACAAACATTTCTTTCTGGAAGAATGATTTAATTGTTGCTGAAATTCTGCATTGGATCCTTCATTCTAGGAGGTGCTTATAGGGATGGTCTTAGTACAGTTCTAAAAACTTACACAAGTGAAAGAATAATAGTTACTATTTTAGAGAATTATTTAAGGTTCAGAAATTTCTCTGCAGTTATGTATATGCAAATGTTTATCCAACTCAGGTAAAAATTGAGACCAAAACACCAAAAAAAAATTTTCAAGACTGAAATGTTAAAAATATGTGAATTCTTTCATTTTTGCCTCAAAACTCAATTTATTGCTCTGAATATGTTCCTTTATGCCAATTTCTTACTTTATGCCAATTACTTACTGTCATAGTATCTGGATTTCAATAAATGAAATGAGAAAACTAAAATTCATTTTTGTTGATCCAACAGTCCAACATGATCTGGGACTCTATTTACATACATTTTCTGTTAGTGGAAGTACATTATTAAACTACATACTGATTTAAAATTGTTGTCTTCTCTCATTCCACTTGAAATCAGGAGTTCTAGGTCCGCAAATTCAGATTTAATGGGTTTTTTCTTCAGCATAATTTAAAAACTGGACCTTGAGAACTCACATGAGCCTTTTGCATTCAGGAAAACTCTGCTGTTGGATAGACAAATGTACACAAAGAAGTCAGGAAAGCATATTGCACTGTTCCCTCTGGGGGGGGTCTGTCATGGAAGAATATGTTACTTGAGTTTTGTGAGTCAGTGAAAAAAAAATTCTACAATTTCATACCTGCCCAAGACATGAGTCTCATGTAGGGCTCCTATATTAAGTGTCTTTCATAACACACAAAAAAACCAGAAAAAACAAAACCACACAAAAACCAACAACCCACAAACAAACAAAAAACCAACAACCAAACAGTATCAGACCAGAATTTTTAAAAATATAGCAATCCAGCTGGACTACAGCTTTTGTTAAACCAAGTTTGATATTGACAAGAGATACATTTTCTAAACCCATTTTTAAATTTTACATAGCTATTCTTACCATGTCAAACTTTTCCACATCTGAAGACCATGAATAATAATAGTGCATCAATACTGGTCTATTTGAAGAAAATACTTCAAATTAAACCCTATTATAAAGAGCTTACCATGATACACTCCTTCCCACTAATCCATAAGACCAGTTGTGTCATGGTTACATATGATAGTACGTAGAGGTGCTCCCTTAGGCAGGAAATCTGAAAATATTTCAATGGAGGGTATATAGGTCTCTAAAACAACGTATGTTAAATGCTCCTTTGCTAAAAAGATTCAAAATACATGTAAGTATACAAGCCAGACAGATGGATTTCTAGCAGCTGACAGTCACACAGCTTAAGGGTATATATTGTGATTACTGCATCTTAGGTACATCTACCAAATTTTGCTCTTGGCAGATAACCAACAGTCTGCAGTACACACCTATCTGAGTATGTTCAGATTTCATGGTGGATGGAGCTACAGACTTGGGTGCATCCTCCTGAGGAATGCTACTTTGAACACTTTAACAGAAAGTGATTGAGCTGTATGCATTTTTAAGAGATAAGTGATCCTGACTGCTGCACATGTTGCTCCCCTTCCACCTGGAAAGCACTGATTATCCAATTAGGGCTGACTATATCACTGAAAATGAAAGACACTCAGGAGAAAACGTGGTGGTGTGGAGAGGGTTAACAAATGCAACTTGGCATGTTTGAAACGTCAGGGAATTCCTAAAACAAAACCCTGTGAATGTAGGATTCTCCTCTGAGAGATGCAAAAAGTTCAAAAGCAAAGGACTGTTACACATGTAAAAGGAGTAGCAAGAAACAAGCATGTGGTGGTGTTCAGTCCCAGATTCCTACACAAATCTAAAGATAAAATAAGTGGAGTAAAAACATTTGAAAACTTCTTGGTTCTCCAGACTTACAAAGTAATAAATACGACTTTTTTCCTCTTTTTTTAACAAGAAAACAATTGGGGAAAAAAAATTATGCCATTCAAGTGATCAAATTTTGCGCTAGTAACTACAGTCCAAATCCATTTAGCATAAAACTACATTCTCCTGCCTCCTCTGTGTCCCCTTCTGCATCTTCCCAAACCAAGACTGAAAAGCAATGCTGCCCTGTTCCTGAGCCTTTCACTGTCTAATCCCAAAGCCTCTTGTGTTTTCCCTAATTCCTGGATACAGAGTACAACCCTCTCCAAAACTGTATTTTCACCAGCATTCTGTATATTTTAGAGCAACTTACATGTGTTTGAATTGTCCATACCAGGAGGCTCCTCTAACAGCAAGAACTGTTTCTCACATCCCTGCAGCGCCAGAGTCCCTCTCTAGCTTTGGAATCTCTTATACCACACACTGCTTCTCAGCCCACTATACCCACAGCTTTCACCAAGTCTAAACGTTGGAAGGGGAAAAAAATGGGAGAGAAATATTTTTCACCATGGTTCAGGATAAAATTGTCTCCACAAAGGCTTTACCAAAAGTGCTTGTTATGGTGTAAGTGCTGTTGGTACAAGTAGAACACACTTTTTAAGTGGAACCAAAAATTTACTGTTAGTTCAGATAGCATCTAAATTATTCAATCAAAGTATAACACTTCTCATTAATTTAGATACAATAAGATCAATTGTCTATTAATAATAATAATAATAATAATAAAGGCCTTAAAACTGTAATGAAAGACAAAAATAATATCCACTGAACTTCTCTCATGTTGTAGTCTCCTTTCCAATGTCCTCCTAAGTCAGAAGATTGGTGACTCCTGGTCTTCTCCAGGCAGAGCTGTCCTGTGACATGTCACTGTGAGCTACCAAAATTCATAACTATCCATCAGGAGAAGTACAATGCTGCTGATGGGGGTGTTTTCCTCCTCACTCTTGAATCCTGAATCTCTTTTTAATTATTTTCTCATCACAGTCTATTTCCTCTCCCTTATGCCCCCCACACTGGTTTTCAGATAAATTTTGAAAGCTGCAGAATAAGCTGCCACTGTTTCAGCTGGCACAAAGGGCTGTTGTTTGCTGGACCACCACACTACCTGATATGCTAGATCTGTTAATCTACTCCCTTACATGTGTCAGATATCAAGGATGAGGTTAAATTAAAGCAGATAAGCAACAGTCAACTCTAGAAAATTGTTAAAAGAAGCTAAAACCAGTTCAGGCCTAAGTCCTGTCAGGTCAATATAAAGTCTATCTACTTAAATTAACCATGGCAAAATTCATATTTTGCTAGGCTGTGAAAGATAACTGTTTGTTGCCTGGATTCTGATTTCTACCCTCCCTTCATATGTTCCATTGGCCAGAGGACAAGAAAAGATGGGTAGAGAAAGCAGTGGACATCAACTCCAGCTTCAAAACAGCTCCAATACAGAAGGTGTAGACTGTTATCACAATTTTTGTACTAGAATTATGTAGTAGTTTCTAAAAGAAAAAAAATTAAATCTCCTCTTTCAGATCTTGCTCTTACAATATTTCAGTGATTTCTACTTATTTTATTTTCCTTCATCTTGGAATTTCATAATGAGAAGTCTCTAGTTTTGTTTTAGTTTTGTACTTCAGTGTTATCTACTACAAAGGACTACTTTTCTGATTGTGGCTTTCAAATTATGTATAATTACAATGACTGTTTAGATATCCATTGTTATTTTTCAGCATGACTGTAGCAGTTATTAAGTAAATGAAGTAAAATTCAGAAAATTAAGCTATAAGATTATTACTGTATTCCACAGTCTCAAAACAGATCTTCATATTTGAATTCAGTTCTGTCTGAATAAAGCATCATATTGAATAATTAGATGTCTTAAGGAACTTGGGGAAGAGTTCTGAGGCATTACAGACTCCTACTTATTAGAAAATTATCATTGCAAAATATAGTGATGGATGAGTGGTTCTCTGGCTCATTATTTATCACTTGCAATATTCTTTTTCCAGCTCACTAGCTAGAAACCCCCTTGCAGGAAAGTAACTCATAATTGCAGGAATTGCCACCATCCCTTCATTTGAAGTCATTGTGGCTTTAGCACTGTTTATGTCTTGGTTATACTAAAGCATTCTAACAACACACAGATAAGTGAAATGAAATATCACTATAACTCAGAATTGTGACAGTAGCACATTAACATTTATGTTCTAAAATGGTTGTTGTAGTCTGTTACTTAACAATTGCACTGAAAACAGTGACCCATTTTGCACAACAAAATAGAACAATAAAAATATTTTTGAAGTTGAGGGGGTAGGTGAAATGTTTTTTGTGAGAAGAGTTTGTTGCAAAACTCACATTTTCAGGGTTTTTTGAAAGTGATTGCAGAAGAATGCTTCTGAGACACCTCAGAAAACTAACATGATGCAGGTCAGCTATGCTTTTTTCTATCTCCTGATATTCTTGTTCCTGTTTTCAAGCAGAAACTAGAAATTGATTTCATCAATTCTGAGTCTGAAATGGATGGCCTCTAGATACCAGGCAATGATAGTAACATCAATTCTCACTCTTAGAAAAGCAAGAGCATTAAAAATAGTAACAGGTCTCAAGGAAGGAAAAATAATGGCAACACTGAAACCTATTGGTAAACATTACAATGCATTTGAAAATACAAACTAATGTGACTACACAAATGAGAACATCTGATACACTAAATTCAACTTGCAGGTGTGGGGAGCTTCCTCCCTACCACTAAACTCTAATGTAGATCTTTTATCATGAATTGTCCATTGGTTTACGTCAGCTTTTTTTCCCATGGGCACCAAACAGATTCAATAATTTTCTCTGTGCTGCTCTTAGGGTCTGAATATGTCTTCAATTATTTTCACATGAACTGAATTATTTAAGAAGAAATTGACACAAGTAAAACAGTCTCAAAAAATAATTGCAGTTCTACAATTTCAATGAAAATGGAGACAAAATATCATTTGAATACCTATACTCACAGAAAGACTTCAGGATGACTTTTGACCTTCCTAGACTCCAAAGTCAAACTGATCTGAGAGAAATCTATAGCAAAATAGACTGGTTTGCATTCTAGATTTTACAGAAATATTTGTTATGGAAAGAAAAAATAATTCTAAATCCATGCCAGTTGTTACTGTCCTTCTCATTCTATTACCAGAATAAAAAATATGTTAATTGGCATATCAATATATCTTCTATAACTATTACTTGCCACATAAATCACAGATATTTTTTGTACTATGGAACTAGTAAAGACTAGGTTGGAGGATCCAAATAAACCTCTTTCCTAGTTTGACTGAAACAACATTTATCTCTTTTGATTTGCATCCACCAGCTTAAAATGAAATTAAAGATATTACAGTGAACCATTCAAGGAAAAATATAATTATATGTATTTCTCATTTTCTTAGTTCTATTAGTGCACAATGTACAGATAAGTCTTACCTTGCTCTACTAGTTTCATAAGGCATCACCTTACTGTTTTACCTTTTCACCTGCAGTATTATGTACTTAATAGTTGTTTAGCTGTACTTCAGTAAATTAATGTGACATGAACCAGAAACATGGTCTAAAATCAAAAAAAAAAAAAAAAAGCCAGAAGTAGTAGAAGATAAAGCCTATGAGATGACCCTTTGAGTTTTATTATGAAAAAAACCCCCACATTATTTCAACAATTGCATCCAAAATAAAATCTCCATTTTTTGTACACAACTATTTTACACCCATGGAAATGAACAAAATACTCAGTAAGAACTTGCATACAGCACACACCCCAGCTGTTGAGTACAACTTAGAAATTGTATTTTTTCTTAGTATAAGGTGCTTTTGGTATTCCACAGACAAATCTTTTATGTGATAGACAAAATGAGACATTATTCAATAAGGACAAGCTCTAAATCAGGTGTGTCTTCCACACACAGATGTACATTTATGTGGGTTTGGTTTTCAGAGATTTTGTTGGAAAAAATAGAAGGCAGAGGTTTATGCACACACACATAGAAGATATTTATGTTTGTCTTACCACACTTTATTGTATTAGAACTCCCTATTTTTACATGTGCTGCATCAAATGTATCAGCAGGGGCATATCTTGTACTGGAGAATTAACAAAAACACATGCTGAGAACAGCATTGACGTTATATACAAATCAGTGTAGGGATATCTGCAAGAGAAGGGTCAAGATCAATCCCATTAACCAGAAAGCATCACTGAAATAGATTTTAACCCCTTGGATGTAATTATCATGATTGCTGTTAATAACACTCCATCCTTTTGATGGATTGAATGCCATTAGATACTGAAGTTTTAGTAAGACTGTAAAGTAATCCAGAGCACCTAAGGGTGGATAATTTGTGTCAGACTCAACTGATACTCCACATTCAGCCAAAAACCATTTTAAATATTAAAAAAATAATAATAAAAATAAAAGGAAAAGAAAAAGGGAAGGAGAGACATCTCCTTGCTTCATCATTTAGTCTCATTTTTATTTGCCAATACTCATATAAACTCATAATGGAGACCAAGTCAATTCAATTCCCTTTTCCACACTTTGCCCAGAATCTTCCTGGAGGAAGAAATGAAGACTGTTACAACCACCCTGGATTACAGAACCTCACTGGGACTTTGTTTCCTTACACATGCCCCACCTACCTTGAAAGTATGGGTTGCTTTGCGTACTAACATCTGAACAACCAATTCATCTCCACACAGTGGCCTCTGGAGGGCTATTCCTGGACAATGATGCAACATAGACAAAACTACAAAAAGACACTCACATATATAGTTCTATATTCTGCTTAGGAAATGCCTAATGAAATAACAACCTTCTAATTACCAAATTCCTTAATGAACTTAGGTGTTTCATGTCTGTTATATCTAGAAAAGTGTTTTGAGCAGAGAGCTATACCAAATAAAAATTTGACTACATTTTCACTGAATTCTGCCAGGATCAAGAAAATATGCAGCCAGCTGAGAATGTTGCTTGCAGGGCCTTTTAACCTCTCCTACAGAAATTACACCATTAAACAGAACTCAAGGTTTCTCCCTCATCCACCTGCCTCTGAAGTACTTGAAGATTCATAACCTCTCATCTCTCAAATTTTGTATTTGCTACCTCCTAAGCTGCTAGGCACAGAGGAACTTTTTTTTTGTGCAAATGAAAAAGTATAAACATTGGCTTTTAGACTACAAAATTGAAGTGTCTAACTGTGTGTAAAAGGAGGAATTTACAGATCATGAAAATAAAAACATTATTTAAATATACATGCTTTATTTAAGCATTTTTTAAGGACAGTTTAAGAATTTGAAATTGTTATGTATACAGGCTCCTATAACCCTGACTTAACAACTTCACACTAATCTAAGAATGTAGAGATTCTGTGACAAAGACAAGATATTAAAAATCAAGTTCTTTAAAACTCAGCATTGCTGTGGACATCTCTCTTAATTTGTCACTTATTCATGGATATGGAACACACAGAACCTGTCTCACAGTAGTAACTGGGGCTACCAATGATGTCAAAAGCTCTAAAATTATTCAGTGAGGGTGTATTGATCTAACTGAGAAGCACAGCTAGATCTATGGAAATCTGTATCATTTCTTCTTCAACAATGCAAGTTAGGCTGTTAGTAAAGGGGGTGGAAGAAGGAATCAGGAGCAACTGTATGCAGGGAAAGTTTGATTATGAATGTAAATTATTTCTGGAGACTGCACTGAGACCTTCATTCTCTTTAATATTCAAAATCAAGAGTTATGAATGGTGGGTTAAATGTTATTTTCTACCCTGCTGTAAATCCAGACTAGCTATTGTCTTCAGTGGAATAGTATTATGTTACCAAGATCAGTTTTTTCCCCTCATCTATTTTTGTCCTTATCCAATCACAAAGTCGTTTTATAAACTAGTATATCAGTGTTTGATTACACAAGTAGTAGCTACTAAATTTGTTTAGAAACTGTGGAAAATGTTATTGACCATCTGTTTTTAATTACTGGAAAAACACCTAAAGCAATTTTGGTGGCCCATTAATAGTAGCTGCTTTGCACAGCTGTGTAGAGGCTCCTTTGAAGTTCAGGTTGGCTGGGTATTAGTCCTCATAAACTATTAAACATTGAGGGAATCTGTGCCACTTTTTCCAAGTTGTCCAGACCAGAATTCTTCTCTGGAAATTCTGAAGTAGTTTTCAAATAGCCTTCAGTAAAATCATAGAATGAATGCCATTAACATCATTATAGTTATTCCAATATTTTCAAGACTCAATCCATAAAGAAACAGTCACATACTTGACTTTCTCAGTTTGAAAGACGTAAGGAAGCAAAATACATCAAATTTGCCTCTTATAATATTATTAGATAAATTTCATATTTATTCCTCATTAGTTTACTAAACTTTTTGAAGTATGGACCTAATATTTCATATGATACTGTGAATAAGAGAGAACTGTCTAAAGAGGATGCTAGCTATTTGAAGAAAGGTTGTCTCCTTTGAATTTGACAATTAGGAATTAACTTCAGCATTTCTGAGGAACATGAGTAAAACTACCTAGTGCAACTTAAATCTCAAAACCAGATATAACTGAAATATTTTGGTACTGGATGTGTGTTAACTAAGAAAGAACCATCATTTTGTCAGTATGATTTACACTAATTCAATACGTTCGAAAAGCAATTTAAATGTAATTGCATTCATAACACAGCTGCTGGGAGGGGGCACCATTAGCAGACCAAATTTGGTGAACTCATAGTTCTCTACCTTTAATAGACTCTACTGGCAGTAGTGAATACCTTGCATCCAGAAGTATGACATGTTATTGTTTGTACTCTAATACAAATCTTGCCTGGTGTTTCACTGGCATTTGCTGCATTCTTCCAGTGGTCATAGTTTTTATCTCTTTTATGCGACTGCTCTGAAAGACAGGAGAGAGTTCAAGACTGTCCAGGAAATTTCACAGCTAAGTAAAGCTGAAAAGAAACTTACATTTCAAAAGAAGAGCTTTGGCTATATGGGAAAATCAGCAATCCAAAGCTAATGTCAGCCCTTATTCAAATAAAGGGTGAAATGCCAAATGTTGTTTATATTTTTGAAGATTATGACAGTTATTTTATTAAGTATATGAAATCTGAATCCATTCCTGAACTTATTTCTCAAATAGTAAAATGATGAAAATACAATATGTAATGTGTGCTGGGATTTCATTTCATTTTTTGTAGTTGTTGTTAATTTTTAATAAAGTTTAGATTACAAGGAAAATAAATGGGAACAGCAACAGTATCTTTTGCTTATCATTAATGAATAGTACTTCATGAGTTTAGAAAAGTATGCCTTTTCTTCCCAATCCCCAAGGAAGATATTGACAATCATAATATTCATTCTTTTTCTAACACTACCTGAAGTCCTGAAGGACGAGGATTTCGATCTTAATTTTTAAGTTTGTAAAAAGTAATTCTGGATTACATTGCTGTAAGAAACAAATTCTATCCAGTATTTTGGTAAAAAAAATAAAAAAGCTTCTGACACTGTTTGCCCTGCAATATCACATTCATAGCAACTATTTCTGACAATATGACCAGTGAGCAGTGAGCTTATCGGGCACAGTTTTCACACCCTATTTTGTATTTGCTTCTCTTTTCTGGCATAGTTAAACTTTATGCTTAGTAAGTTGGGTTTTTTCCCATATGAAAAAGAACCTCTAGCAAATTTGAAGAAAAACACTGTAAACAACAAAACTTCTTCAAATGACACCTCTAATAGCATTTAGTTTGGGCACAAATATGCAATTAAAATGATTATTAATAACTAAGCATTTTGTTAGCTGTACTGACTTTAAAATAACATTGGGAGAAAAGTACCAATAAAAAATTAAAAGTGGCATATATATAATGTAATACTTCTGAATTCCTCAATTTCAAAGAGTGAATAATGCAGCAAGGTCAAAGATTTGTGTTTAACAAAAATAGAATTATATTCTCTGATACATTTTCTTACTAATTTAATGACTATCAGAAAAGTATTCAGAGATCCTCTTTGGTAATAAAAAACAAGGGTTTAGGATTTCACTTTCATTGCTTTCCTGTACTCTGAACTGTCAGTTGTTTTATTTCATTTTATAATGTTGATCTCAAACCAGAAGTTTTTTTCTCTGATTAGTAGCCACTGTAATTTCTTTGAATTCAAGTGATTTTGCTTGATGTATACAATCGTAATAGACTACAATGTAGCCCATGGCATTTTAGGACTAAGACTTTTGAAGTTATACCCAAGACACAGTGGTAGAGTGTCATCTCAGTTGTGCATCTATGTTAGTCCCACTATTGCTGATTTCAAATTATTAAACAGCTGAGATAAAAACTACTGCCCAACAAGTGTCATATGACAATCTTCTCCTGGTTTCCTGCCCTTTTTACACATAGGTCTTTTTCTTTTTTTATGTATTAAGACCTGACCTTTCCTTCACTATCTCTTCAATCTTTTCTCACAGAATTCTCCTTTATATATCTGGGGTTGGGTCTTTTTTGTGTGTGTTCTCAACTTTTAGTGTAATATTCTCCATACCATTTTATTTCCATTTTGTCATCAATAAGACATAATGTAAAAAAAAAAAAAAAAAAGAGATATTATGTCATATCCTGTGGTTTTCTTTTTTTTCCTGATTTTTTTCTAGTCAGAAATCATGACTCAAACTGCTCTGCCTGATTATATCAGCCAGGTTCAGAAATTATTTAGATTATATAGGTTACGGTACAAGAAAAAAAAGGAGGCCTTTATATCACAGTATCAACAAAATCAGTGCATTAGTTTTCAGTCATTAACTAATAAAGAATAAAGATTTAGACTGTGATGTTAAACTGCTGCAGGGAAATCAAGTAGCCTGTATCTTAACCTGTCGTACTTAGATGGTATATTTTAAACTCCAATATAAGTAGCTCAGTAATCATCCTTCTTCATCAAACATACTTCTTTTCCTGGGAACAAGCAAGTCTCTGAAGCTTAAAGCACCTCAGACCTGGCATCCTCCACAGCCTACCACAAAGGGAAGTGAAGCTGCAGGCTGACTTACACACTAAAAGATGTGCCTCAGGAGAGCAACCAGGATGCAGAGAAACACTCTTTGAACTCAACTGTTGTAAAAGTGTCTAGAACTAAAAACTATATAAGGTCAAGCTATTGAAAAAGGGGGAAAGTCTAATAAAAAGACTGGCAGCTTATGAAGAGATTATCAACTACGAAAAAAGCAAGTCAAAAAGATCAACGACCCAAAAGAGCAAAAACATATCAAAATAAAGAGGATGTATTGGGTCTTGAGACTTTTCTAAAAGCTCAGAGTATTGAGAAGCTCTTCATACTGATCCTTCACAGACCTCCCCCCCCCTATATAAATCACACAACAGTACACAGAACTAACTGCAGATACATGTTTTAAGTTTCACCAGATATATAACAAGCCATGTGAATATACAAATATATGTCAGAACAGAAGGCGTATGTAGAGAACAACCACTGGCTGGCTCAGTTCTCTGGACTGATCTTGAGACAGTTCCTTCTTTGATGATAAAAGCATAAAGCTATGCTACTCACCATCAATACATGCCTTTTTGTTTCTTCCTCAAATTCTGTGCAATTTTGTGTAAGAGACAGGGAGGAGACAATATTGCTAATGAAAAATCAGTATCATAGCAAGTAAACTGCCCTCCTTTAAACCATATGCTGAGAGGATTTATTGGGAGATTTTTCTCTTGTTTTTACATAGTTTAGAATTAGTCTCTATTAATCAAGTGATTTGCACAACATCCCTGCTGAACGGTGCAGTCAGAACCATACAAGGATCTCATCTTCCTTATTCCACCATGATTCCACAGCAACTACAACAATCCAAAGACTATCAGTTCTACTAGTTTACATTCATGCTTGAATATCATTTAAGCAAAATTGATGAGGTTTGAATGTATTAAGGACAAACCTAGTTATGTTAGAATTCTATCCCAGGAGTCATCATAGGCTATAATCAAGCCATTAAAGAAAAATTCTTGATTTCAGAAATGAACTATTCCATTCAATTTGAAATCCTCCCAAAAAAACCTAACTTGTGTGAATTGAAAAAAGCAGGTTTTAGGTGTCATTTCATCTTCATTATGAAGCATGGGGCTAAGTATTAGTTTTTCATCAAATGTAAGAGCTGAACTTTGATTAAGAACATACATAAAACACTAAAAAAAAAAAGATTATAATTTTTCTCAGTGATAAATTACTTCTTTAAAAACAGCTACTACGATTTCAGGATTGAACAGAAAATGCATAAGCTCCTTCAAAAAGAATAAAATTTGCTGATGCAAAGAATTTGTAATTACACTTCTTAAACATCATAGTCACTATTTTGCTATGTAAGACACTGTGAGAGCAAATATCTGAGTGGTAAAGCTAGAGAAGATTGCTCTTGGATATAAAAGATGAGTAGAATTTTCACTCACTGAAAACCTGCTGGGAATGGCATCTGTACTACCGCATGAACCCGGTGCTCATGGTTGCCTTACGCTCTTTTCTCAGTGTTGATTACCAAAGAAATTGCTTTAGGTCAGAGCAAAATAAATATAACTTGTCTACAGCAAGCAAGATGACCAAAGTATAACAAATAAATAATCCATTTTCCTTTTCATCATCATTTCTTTTTTTCATATACACCCTTGGAGCACATCATCCATGATACAAGACTGCCTCGGTCTCCAGTTAAGTCTTGGCTGCACAGGAGTTTTAACACAAAATTTTTACAGATGAGGCAAGTTATTAACCAATGAAAATTTAAATTTTAAATTGATCCTAGGATCAATGATGTGGTAAATAAAGTCTAATTCAGATGGTGGCCAGTCATTAGTGTTGTTCCCCAGGGGTCAGTAATGGCAACGGTCCTGTTTAGTAACTTTATCAATGATCTGGTCAAGGGGATTGAATGCACTCTCAGCCAGTTTGCAGGCAACACCAAGTTTGAAGTGTTGATCTCCTGGATAGTAGGAAGACTTTACAGAGGGATTTGTACAGGCTGGATTGATGAACTCAGGCCAATTGCAAGAGGTTCAAAAGGTGAAGTGACAGGTTCTGTACTTGAGTCACAACAACCCCATGCAGCACTATAGGCTGTGGGAAGAGTGGAAATCTTCCAAATGGAAAAAGACCTGGGGGTGCTGGCTAACAGCAGCTGAACATGAGCCAGCGTGTGCCCAGGTGGCCAAGAAGGTCGATGGCATCCTGGCCTGTATCAGCAATAGTGTGGCCAGCAGGACCAGGGCAGTGATTGTCCCCCATTTTATTGACACTGTTGAGGTCACACCTCAAATCTTGTGTTCAGTTCTGGGCCCCTCACTACAAGCAAGACAGTGAGGGGTTCATGTGTATCCAGAGAAGGGCAACAGGGCAGGTGAAGGGTCTGGAACACAAGTCTCATGAGGAGCAGTTGAGAGAGCTGGGGTTATTTAGCCTGAAGAATAGGAGGCTCAGGGAAGACTTTATCAGTCTCTACAACTACCTAAAAGGAGGTTAGGGTGAGGTGGATTTTGATCTCTTCTCCAAGTAACAAGCAATAAGACAAGAGGAAATGGCCTCAAGTCACTCCGGGGAGGTTTAGGTTAGTTATTAAGAAAAAAATTTTCACTGAAAGTGTTACCAAGCCCAGGGAAGTGTCACCATTCCTGGCTGTGGAGATGTGGCACTTGGTGACATGGTTTAATGGTGGGTTTGGCTATGTGAGGACTGTGGTTGGACTCGATGATCTTAGAGGTTTTTTCCAACCTAAATGGTTCTGTGGTTCTATAAATGTACAGGCAAGTTTCAATATTTGGTTCATTTTTTCATCAAAATATGCAGAACTGAACAAGATGAAAGAATGCCCATAGTTTTATCCAAATGAATAATATTTTCTAAAAGAACTAAAAAACAATCAAGAAGTTGTTGCTAGCTATTGTGCTAGCATTTTCAAATTAATCATTTCAATTTTGCATGGCTTTTCATAACACAAGTGTGCTTCACTTTTGCTATACTGAAAACATTATGCTCCCCAGTTGAAGTGAAATACTTTGCTTTGGGCTGCACTAAGTATAAATCACGTCAACATTAACTTCACCTACTTTCTTTAAAAAAGTCAAAACTGAGCAATTCTAGGCTGTACATGTAATTTTTTGTTTAATATCTTGGAATTGCAGCCACTCACTCCAAACATTTGGGGTTTTAAGCAAACTTGGTGGTTTTTTTTCCTTTAACACTTAGGGTTCTGGCGTCTTTCAGCTCACCAGTTCTTTTTTCCCATTGTAGCTCTACTACAGCTTGCATATATACTGCTTTGTCAGACTAACCCTGGCTGTGTCTGTACTGCCAAATCTCTCATCTACAGTGGGCTCTTTCAGTGCATCCTGTTAGGCCTGAGCATGAATGCTAGTATAGCACTTAGTCTTTTAAATTATGCTGTGGAGTACTACTCCTGGCATTTTGATCACTCCCTGCACTAGGAATTATTTATACCTTTCAAGATATACCTCACCAGACAGCCCAGTATGGCTACACACACCAGTATCACTATCCATATCCTACTGCCAGAATAGCACAAAATGAGCACAGCAACATTTTTCCTCCCACCTAAAGCCAGAAGATGACAGGGATGGAGCCACATCTGCGCTCAGAGCCCCACCAAGCTCTTTGAAGTCTGCAGACAACCTTACCCTCTGCTTAGATCCCAAGTCCAGCTTTCTCAGCCACAAAATGAAATATTCCTCTGTAAATCAGCAACCTGGCCAGACTTTGGTGTGATGAGGTCCAGCCAACATCACTTGCCAGAACCATACATATGTGCCCCCTCTCTGCAGCCACCTGCTGTGGTGACTCTTCTCCCTAGCCACATGTCCCTGTATCTGAGGCATCAGCCAGAAGGCTCTGACCATCTTTGTGCTCCCACAAGGCTGTGTAGCCCTGGCTGTGAGCACGTGGAAAAACACACAGAAATGAATTTCGGATTGCCCCAGGACAGTCTACCTGTGCCTTTGGGATGCATATGGCAGAAGCCTGTATGCCCATTACATCCGTTGTTTTTTACTGTCATCCTCCACCTTCCACCTTCATTTCTATTTGTCAATCACCCTATGCAAAGCCCCTTTCTGGAGGTCTGGACATTCAGTGCAAAATTGTCTTGCTGTGAAGGATTCCTTAGAGAGAGATGTGTGAGCTGCAGGTGTTCTGTGCACACTCTCCCCAGAGGAGAGAACTGCCTTCCCCTGGGAAGCTTGGTTCAGCTATCCACCAATACCAAGACGTGACAACCACAGGCAGGCTCACAATGCTTGACAGTACATCATTTTTCAAGACTTCCTTAGGGATGCTCCCTGCAGCCTCGCAATTCTAAAATAGAGCATCCCCTGTCTTCCAGCTGTTATCCAGCTCCTCTGCAGAGAGAGCTGCAAGAGCTCATATTAACAATTTATCAGCCTAAGCCAGTCATTTTGGAAAGAGCAGGAAGAAATCCTGAAACTTTATGTTACCAAAGATAAAAACTTTCATTTTTTTAGAAGCTAAAAGTAAACAAGCTTTTAGAAAAAATTTGGTGAGTACCTATTTTTTGTCCCAGATGTGGCCAACAATGTACCCTCTTGCTACTCTTCTCAGAGGATGGCCAGACCATTTTTCAGGATTAGTAATGACCAGGGTCATCCCAAAAGTCTCGTGGGATACCAAAAATTCATCAGCACCAGGCTCCCATTTTATTTAGGAAAAAGAAAAGGCTCTCTGTACCTGATTAATCTGATTCTTCCACAGAAGTTTTGCTAGGAAGCATGGAATTCAGTATGTGTTTCTATATTGATAAGCTCTGTGACCACAAGAGTTCGTTTCAGCAGCTTCCGTATCTCCATACCTGCTTTATCTGCACCTTTAACTGCAGATCCCTAAGTGTCCTCTATCACTTTTTAACAAAGGGAAGGTGCTCTACTTTGCAATTTTAGATTGGTAAAATTGCCAACAGGTAACAACACACAGCCCTTTTCTGTTCTATAATTTCACAGTGACAAGGAAAACAAGAGAAGGATGAATTGAACACTTTTCTGAATAGGCCAGATAGGAAATGGCTCACCTCATATCTCCTAAACTCCATTATGAACTATTATATAATATAGGTAATATCTGCATTTGATTTGCACAGCCCAGATTCATGTAAGTACATATTTGGAACAGGGAAGAGAGAACGGCAACCCAAAATTAATGCAAGGTTGAGAGGGATGTGTAATAATTTATTTCCTAAGTATGAATGTCTGTGCATGCATTACTTCAGCAGCCACTTTCCTGTAAACAGCCGTTTACAAGAACTGTTGTTCTTAAACTACTTTATCTATCCCCTATTCTTGATGCATGGGGAAAAAAAAAAAACCAACCAAAAAAAACCCCAACCTTATGAATTCTTTCATATCAGTCTTCTTAGTTTATAAAATAATTTTTTGGGGATTTTTTCAGCTCTGCATCACCTTGGTTTTTTCCCTGTTATTATATTCTTCTGCAGATTTTCAGGTATCTTTCAACAGAATCCTCTTTAGTAAAAAACTTGATTGCCTCAGCATAATAGTCTGGTTTTACCATCTATAAGACATCATGGTACTAAAATGACCCCTCATTTTGCCTTTGCAGGGCAGGTCTGTTTGCCTGCTTTGTATGAGATGGGCAGGTACAGAACCTAAAAAACTCTGGAGTACTACCTACCCACTTTTGTCAAGTAGCCTGAGAATCTATATCTCAAACTACCCAATTTTTCCTCAAATCTTGTTTTCTGAAAAAGCATGCATTTGCTGCTAAAAAAAGATGCCTCTCTTCACTAGATCCTGTTTGCAAGGCACCTTTCGGCAATGCAGTAAGTGGCTTAGACTCAGTTTCTTCTGTAAATAAAAAATCAAACTATTTTTGGTTCTCAGATACTAAGGCCAAAGACACTTTTCTGTTTAACTTTCCTTAGTGATGGTGATGCATAGAACACACATCTCTGGGGTTTTCATATGAGAAAAGGACTGTAGCAACCAAGTTCCTTACAGACATCTATGACTACAGACCTGCCAGTCTGTTAAATATGGCCCATTCGCTCACTTTTCTCTACAGGATTTTCCAAGTGTGTTATCTTCATTTCAACTTAACATTTTTCTTAGTATGCTTTAATTTATCAGGTCCACCTCTTCCTCAGCTGCACTGAGTCTGAAGTCATGCTTTTTGACCATTCTTTCATCACATTCAGACATCTGTACCTTTTAGCATTTTCTTGGCTAAGACTTAACCAGTGGAAGCCTGAGAGAACAGTGTCTCCTAAAATGCACACTGAATGACTATATGAATGAGAGTATGTACTAAGTTTTTTATTCCTAAAGGAATCTTCTGCAAACCCGAGGGTATCACAATAATAATAAAACAACCACCACAACAACACCACCACCACAAAACAACCCAAACAAATCCCCCACCCCATTAAAAAAAATCCAACCAATGCCCAAACAAACAAAAAAAACCCTTCCCCATATCAGTACCAGTCTTCTCCTCTTGTTGGTGTTTATCAAATTCTTAAATATATAATTTTAAAAAAGAATCTGTTTTTTTCTAGAGCCACAAAGAATGCACATTGTCTGACAGTTCTGCTATTGATTATTTTCAGAGCTATCCATGTTTTGGGGTTGGGTTATTTTGGTTTGCTTGGGCTTTTTTTCTTGTTGGTTTATTCAGGGATTTTTTTTTCTCTGCATAAAGATTAACAGAACTGTTTTGGGGGCATGAATCATACCTCAACTTTACTTTTTACAGATTCTGTGCTACACGCAATTTAGAAGTTCTTTGTCCACTGGGATATCCTCAAACAATTCCTCAACCATTTTGATTTTCTTAGTCTCCAGTGAGACCACACATATTGATACATTCTTATGTGTCGTATCTTTTTAGCCCTGCTACTATTACAAAACTTAATACTTTAAAAAACGCTGCAGGACCTGCAAGTCTAAAAGTTGTTCCTGGCTGACACAGGCCATCGGGTACCATTTTTTTCCTTTCACTGCAATCTTCCAAACAGGTTCAGGCAGCTAATGGGAAGATGTACCCTTTTACCCTCTTGAAGAAACATGTTAGTGTTTTGGGCTCTCTGTGAGTAGAACCCAATTTATAATGATTACACACCCCAGAGAATACAGCATATTGATGTTTGCTTCACTTAGCCTGTAACTCAAGTCAGATAAGTATTTCTCTATAAAATCCACACCATCAGATAGGGTTCATAGAGTTACAGGTTCTGAAACTATAAAAATTAATTAAACCCATGGGTAATCCACTTACAATACAAACAAATCTCAAAATTCTTCCTTCCTTTCTCCAAGTCCACATTTGCATCTCTAGACACATCTAAATCTTAGTCAGGTAAGGTTTGAAAGTGCAAACCACTACACAGCTGAAGCAACCTTGTTAACCCAGTTATCAAACACTTTTCATCAGCTTGTTCTGCATAAGATAAAATGAGTAAGTTACTGCCCTCCCTTAAAGAAACTATTACAGCTGTTGGCCCCTCAGTAGTACTGGTGTTTGGAGGCAGCTCTCATCGATACCCCATGTTACTGATGGACTAAAAGACCTGCTCAGCTCCCTCAGTAGAGACAAGCTCAATGCCATAAGCACACTGCAGGTAATGTTACTCAAATGTCCATGCTAGATCTCTAGACACTGCATAAATTTGATGAGTAGGAGTAACAACTGACTTCATCCTGTGAAATAACCTTCACATGAATATGTGGGGGAGCTTACTCAAAATACAGCTTTCATCTTACTCAAGAACATCATGTAACCTCAAAAAAATTTGCATAGAATCTCATGCAACCTCAAGCTTGTATACCCAAATAGAAATAGATAAGTTTCAGCTTTACTCATAAAAATATGTGATTTCTAAAAGGCAACAGTAATCATGTATTTTCTGAAAATCAAGATTTCTAATGCAAAAACCAGATCTGTCTAAAGAAGAATTTTCTCTCTAGCAACAAGGCTAAATAAAACAGCCAGGCACCTGGAAACATGAAGGATAAGGAGAAATAGGTCTCTCATTTTCAAATCAGCAGCAGTGCTTGCATGCTACTTTAGTTAAACAACAGGAGCAGCAGTCATCATCTCTCTCTGTGGAGGAAACTGTAAAACTCTAAGCTATTGTTTGAAGAAAAGAACTGCAAAAAAATTTCTAAAAAGGGTGTTTTAAGGTGGGAAAAAGCTTGTTTGTTTTTTTTCTTTTTTTTTGATGGACCTGATCCTGTCCATCCTGTCCTGTTTCAGATGTGAAACAATCTCACCCTGCAGTCATCCCTGTGCACACACAAATGACCTTCTTCCTCTCACTGTCAGTCAGTGATAAGAAAATGGGAAACAGGTAAGCACATGTTGCAATTCCAGGCATCTCTGCTTAGGAAATTGCAGCTGTTGTATATTCTTTCTTCTCCATGATGCATACCAATTTGTGGGGTATGGCTGGAAAGCAAGCCTTTGAAGCCAATTATGAAGCAGGATATGCAGAGTTGACCAACAAAAGGGTGCCACTGCTGGAGGAGTTCTGTCAGTTTTTCAATGCATCTTTGACATGCCAGGAACTTTTCTAAATACATCTAGGACATTGACAGAAGAAGTAGCCTTCAGTATGCACCTACAAAATTGTGCACACAAACACACACATATATATTTCTACACACACCTGGGTGAATGTACCACCCATGCTCTCCTTCTACAATGCACACAGGACAGCCTGTATTTTCCTTTGTACACGTGATTCTTATGTTCTGCTGAGTCTGGCATTCCTGCAGATCTTTGAAAATGCCTAGGAACCCTTCCAGTCAGATTTCCTCACCCACACTGAAACAAGAGTATCAGTCAAGGTTCAAAACATTAGTTTCACATATAAATGAACATGTAGCAACCACACTTATTTTTTCATTAAATAAACCGAATGCATGTTTTTATCCAGATATCTATGGCAGGCATACAGGCATGCATACATAATTTACACAGCAGTAAGGAATAGAAACCATATTAATTACATTGTCTTATTAATTATTATTGTCTTCCCGGCAATGGTAAAAGACAACTTACTCATTCTGCCTTCTCTATTTCTGGCTCTCTGTGTTAATAACTCTAAGGTATTTCTGAGACATGTCTGGACTCTAGAGGGAAAGGACATTTACTGAAACATGGGAAATCATCTTGTTGAGAGTATCTCAGTAATCATGGTGGGTTCATCTACCAGAATGTCATTTTCATGAGGAGCCACTGTTCTACAATGTATGGGCAGGTCAGCTGCCAAGGGTATTGTCACTATTCTGTGCTGCTTAGGTAAAATGGAATAGTACTGATTTTATCCTTTGGCTTGTTATTTCAAAGTACAAATTCTCTGTGGGGAACAATAAACCAAAAATCAGATGGCTTTCAGTGCCTGAGCTTAAATGGTGAAAGACAAATTAGATAAGCATTGTGGATATACGAGTAAATTAGATAGTATATGCCACAAAAAGGACTGGATGAGTAAAATCATTAGCGTTAGTCCTAAATCTCTAAGTGTGCTCCAGATGCTCTTATCAAATATTCCAGACACACAAACAAAAAATGAAGTTTTACTTTGTTTCCTTTCATTTAGTTTTTTTAAAAGACACAGAGTTTGAAAGTCACGTTTTCAACAAGAAACAAGAATAAATTCAGCAACAACCCCTGTCACATGGTAGAGACCTTTCCTGAACATTGCAGATTAAAATATCCTTGGGATTTAAGTGTGTTACTCTATGCTGATGAAAGTCAACCTTTTTAAACATCAAATGAAAAGAACCATGGGGTAATTACTATTCTAAGATGGGGAACAAGCAAAACAAAGTAAACAAAAAAAAAAAAAAGGAAAAAAATAAACAAACAAACCAACAAAAATATTTTGGAAGTGAAAATATCACAATAGACAACCAAGATCAGTTTTCCATCTGCCATATATTGTTTCAAAATGAAATAAAACCTGCTGAGTTCATCAAAGTAGTAAGTGCTTTACTGCTACAGCCTCCAGATCAGTGTGAATCTAATCACTGGGAAACAAAAGATGAATGCAATGAATTAGCTGGGAAAGGGATAACTAGTTTTCATTTATTTTACCTCTAACAGCATCTCAATCTGAATAAAGTACCATAGAACCCTGCCTGAGCCTAAGATTAGAAAGAAATGTATATAAGGCATAGTTTAGAGAGTCAGGCTCAGCTGTTAGCAGCCAAGATAATTGCATACCAAGGAGAAAGAGGATGAAGATTGGATATGTAGTAGTAGTATATGATGATAAGATGATTTCTTGCACTTTAAAACTGGTTTTTAATGCATGCTGAATTTTTTTAAAGATCTTTGGATGGACTGTAAAGTTTGTTATTTTTTTTGTTCTCACTCAAATTACAGAGATCCTTGTTTACAAGAGGTTCTGATGGTTTCATCCTTTTCAAAGGTTGCGGACAAAGTCCTCTTTCAGCAGGGGAAAGAAAATATTAATTGCAAGTAAAAAACCTCTCAAATATTGTTGTTAATACAATTGCATGAAGTTGCACAGTCCCATCTAGTGGTCAAAAATTACTACATAGACAAAACAAATACAGCACCTAAACCATAGTCCCAACAGATCTGCAAATGTCCTTATCTGTTTAAGCATTGTACCCATATTCTCATGCATTCCAGCCCAACTATATTTTACTGTACAATATCCTAAGCAGAGACATATACAGTGAATGCTCCCTGTCCACAGCTAATTCCAGTGAAAACAGATACAATTGCATCTCAAAACTGGACTCATCTAAAGAAATTGAGCTATCATTGATTTTATTTTGCAGCTTACCCTGCTTACTGAGAATATTTTCTTATAGTAAATATCACTCTCTAATAGTATTCTGGAAAGTGGCAGCTGATGGTAGCATAATAAGCAGCACTTTACAGATATTGTGGATTATATTACTATTGACACAGTCTTAAACCCAAGCAGAATTCAATTTTTACTGCAATCACAACATCTCTCTCGCAGTCTCCAAATCAGTATTTCAAGGAAGGCTGAGTCCTGCTGCTAGAGATGTGCAAGTTTTTATGGCCACCATGTGCCATATTTATGACTATTTAAAAATCTCTGGCATTTGTTGAAAATTGACTGAAAAATTATTTTAATGAAGTTCAAAAACACCCTTCTTATTAAACAAGTAAGTAAGGTAATCCCTAAGAGCATTCACATTTACAGGGTTAACAGTCTGCTGGTTTGGAGACAAAGTCCCTGATTGGTTCAATGTAGCTTGATTTTAATCAAGGGTTAATGCGTAAGCTCTGCAACTTCAGTAGAGAATGTGAGCAGCCAAAAAATTATGCAGCACTGTTATTTGTCTCTTCAGCAAAAGGAGAGGAAAAAGCTTGGTAATTGTGTATGTGGTGAAACCCACAACATGGGTGGCATGAGAGTAATGCCCTTTTCTCAGAGAGCTGCTACAAGCACTGCAGTTGATGTCATCACTTCTGTTAGGAAGGGCCACATGCCCACCCCAGAGGCAACAATGCCCAAGGAGACTGGAAGGGCAAAGAACTAGAAGGTGCTCTTACATATGAAAGTGAACTACACACCAAAGTGTCCTGCTATAATTTTGCAAAAGAATGGTTACATCGACTTACCATTGAGTGACACTGTCCACTGCACACACAGCAGGCCCTGCACGTTTTCTCAGTCTAAATCCCATTCATCACTCTGGAAAATGAGATTGCATTTACACTTGTAGTTCTGCAAATCCATGTATTACCTGAAAAATATTCTTGTCATCCATTCTGTGTTGTGTGCACACATTGTCCAAGTAAAAAAATCTGCATTCTTTTCAAAAGCTTATAAGAAATTTCATTGCAAGGAGACCTGATTGCTTTACAATATTCCAGACCTCTTCAACCCTAACCCACTGTGTTATTACATCAGCCAGATGAGTTACAGCCAGTCAGCAAGAGGTCAGTTCCCACACCTGAGCTGGGAGGCTGCAATATATGGGAAGCACAAATGTGTTTCAAAGCTCCCCAATTTATCTAACTCTTTCTGACATTTCAGGGCAAGCTTGACTGAAATTTTACTCAGTTTTATTCAAAATAAAAATGTATGCAACCTACCTGGGGGAAAAAAATATATTCTGGTTCACCAAGAAATCCTGTGTGAAAACCTACATGAGTATGTTGCAAACAAACAATAGGAGAAATGCATATTGCAGGATGATAAAAGCTGGCACATGTGGTAAGAAAAAGTCCTGACCTTCTGCTGTATAGTTCTGTATTGAACTAAGGTATTCCCCCTATGTTTATGAGAACAGGGCTGATTGCAAGTGGGTCTTAAAGGTATAATTAGATGCAGGTGCCAAAGAAGTCTCAAGATTAGAAATGAACTTGCTTCAATGCAAGTTAAAGTTGGTAGGCAACAGCTCATGACTGGACATCTATCAGACTTAGAATAGTCTGCCTTGTTCACTTTCACTGCTTGCATAGTTAAATAATTCTGGCATATCTCATAGATTCTGGCAAATCTACCTCATAGAGTGAAATACAATGCTGTATAAAATGTGAGGTACAACAAAAAAGTCTACTTATTACAAGGCTTAGATCATATTAACATCTATTATAAGTGAAACTGTTAATATAATGAGTTAAATGAGTGCTACAATTAAAGAAATAAAATGTTACCTGCTTGTTGGAGTTCTTTGAAATTTTATACAGAGAAAATGGCAAATTCTCCATTCTGTCATTGAATCAGCAGAAAATGTCTGCTCAAGTCATTAGAGTGAAAAATAGAAAATTAAGAAATAGGCACAGAAGAACCCATATTACACACATTTCAGTGCTATTTGTTACCAGGGTGAGTAAAAATGGAACAAGGATCAGTTTACAAGTCCTTCACCAATCACAACAGCCTAAACTACAAGATCTTACCAGCCAGTTTGCAGTCCTGATTTTGCCATAGGAAAAAAATAGAATGGCAAAGAGAATTGGAAGTATCTCTGATCATGAAGTACTGGATAAGGTGGGAGTTGAAAGGGAAAGATGCAGAGTGATTTAATATTTTAACTTTTTCTTAGCCCTTCTTCCTCTGAGTATCTCCTGTGACAGCTATTTATATCTTGAAAGAGGTTTTGAGAATAAAGGAAAGACTTCTTCTTTGAGAAGCCAGGGGATGAGCAGTGCTGCAGAAAGTGGACAAAAGGCAAAACAGCAGTTTTTCTTCTGAGGTCACTAGCTTGGAGGCCACACAGGCTATTTAAAAGACTGACATCAGCAGCAGAGCTCTGGCATCAGGAACTCAAGAAGGTTATCTTTATCTAATTGCTCCCTAAGCATCACCAGTATCAAGATAGCTTTCTATTACATCAACTGTAGTTCTGTGGTTAAACACCACAGCTAAGACCTTTATTTGTCATTGCATTATTGTTTCCTCTGATCTGTCTTTAACATCCATCCTCTTTTGACATGTTCCTTCTCTCACTTTGCTTTTTATAGGTGCAGAAGATTTGGGCTAGGAGGGATTTCTGCAACCAATATGTATTTCAGAATATATTAGATGGGTGTGGGTCACCATAGAATTACTTGGTCTTACATTGTTTTGGTTTTCTCTCCAGAACTCCTGTGAGACTTGATACTTACCTGAAGGTTTCTGTTCTTTACACATATATTTTATGTTATCTATTAAACATATTGTTCATTTCACAAGTAGAAAATATGAGCATTTCCTGTCTACTACAAAAACTCAAGTACCTCCAAAGAGTTCAGGTATTGAAAGAGAAACACAAATACTTGCACATTATACTTTTCTTTAAAATGAGAATTTGTGAGGCTTTATTTAATCCTTAGTGCTTAATTGGCACTGTAGTGTCTATTTTGAATTGTTGTGCATATAGTTTCCCAAAGCAGTAAGAAAAGTCTTCATCAATTTCTCTTTATAGAGGTATTTTAGTTGTAGATACTACTGCAGTTTACAAAGACTTGGATGTATAAATGAACTTAGGTGAATAGGTAGTCTTGCTGATCCCTAGAAAGTTTGGGTAATTGCAATTTAAACAATTTTAAGTAACAAGTGGTTACAGTTAATTTCTATCACATTCACTTTTGGCAGTCACAAGGACTATATGAAAACTGTCTGCTGAAGATCCTGGTTTTTTATCTATTTTCATTCCATCTCATTTCTTCCCTTAAATATCATTTGCCTTTTTAATTCTTCTCACCTTTCTGTTTTGTCAGTGGTAAGTCTTAGTAAGTCTTTGGAAGCACAAACTTATTCCAGCTGCCCTTTAAAGTCATAAAGTGTATTTCTGTCACATAAATAAACAACTATATGGTGGAATTTATTGCTGCAGACATCTTTGGCTTCCAGAGGGTCAGCAGCAGTAATAATAATAATAATAATAATAATAATAATAATAATAGCAATAATAATAATAATGAACATTTTATGGAAAAATGATAAATCGTATTAAACAAAAGCATTTGGAAGGAATAATAAAAATCATGCCTAAAGGCATAAACAAATCTCTAACTGATGGGTTGAAGAAAGAAATTTTTTCCTCAGGGCAGATTTTATAATTGCGTAGCACGTCTTCTTCCAGCTTTCTTTAAAACACATTACGGCACTGAGAGTCACCACTAAAAACAGAATAGTAGAGTAGATGGAGGGCAGGATCGTTTTTGCAATGACATTTCTTATAGCCCACATCACTTTAATGCTGTTTTCATTTAGTTGCTCGGCCCCAGAATTTGCTAAACAGATTCTAAGATGACCCTTTTCTCAGTTATTTTTTCCATTTTATATTTGCTGTATATTTTATGCAAAGTTAACTTCAGCAGACTCTCTACAGTACTTACAGCCCCAGCTACATCTTTCACCTCATAGCCTCATTCACACATTCTGTTCTCAGGCTACTAGAGTTCTGTTTTGTTTTTTCTGTCATTCTGTCTTTTCTGGGTTGGTTTCTATCTTTCTTGTGCTTTTCAAGTCTTACTGAAAGCTTTTTTTTCTTTCTGAACAAGAATAGTTGGCATATTATTCTGCTTTACTAAGAAAGAAAAAACAAACAGAATATAAATTACTAAAATTGGTAGAGGATACTGGTTTTCCTTCTAGGATTTGATTTTTTTCATACTACTTTTTTTACAGTAATGGATTGTTTTAATCCATACTAAATGGGTAAAAAATTAATTTTAGCTGATACAGATTAAGTCTATCAACACTGTAGTCACCAGTTAAACCATAAGGAAACAGCTTTTCAAGAGTTCTGTTCTGAGATCCATAGGGTGAAAAAATAGGGCAATGTAGCCAAAATAAATTAAATATACTTACAATCTGAACTGGATGGTCTGGTTCTGGTAAAAGAAGTCATTTACTCTTACAAATTTATGTTGTAACATATAAAATTGAATTTGTATCTAGAAAACACAGCAGTGACCAATGTAAATTGACACACAAAAGTAAATGATTTTTTTTGTCTTTATGAATATCAATTTTACTTGCATTTTTTCATCCAGGTGAGTCAACTATTTACCTTTTGTATCATAAATTATGCAGCTTAAATAAGTATGACTTATCTATATAAGTCTGATGCAAATAAACTGACAGACTCTAAATCTTGTATGAAGGTATGATTCAAGTATGATTTACTGTACTTCATAATCAGTTACAGCTTTTAGCTTTCATAAGTAAAAATTTGTTCCAGCATTTTCTTTAAATTACCATTTCAAGTAAGACTTTCAGTACTTGTGTGATGATACAGTTAGTAGGTGCCAAAAGACAATGTGTTGTGATAAACATACTCTTTTTTCCACTTCTGTTTCATCTGCCAGTGATTCTGTGTATTCACAGGCTTCTTAGTGTTTTATGTGATGTTCTAAACTGGACATTGTTCTGCAGTTAATTTTGCTTACAAGGTTTCCTTTAAACATTGCACACATAGAGTTTAGTACTGAAGTGTCCCCCCATATTTTATTCCGTCTATGATTTGTTGCAACTAAATGTGCACAGAACTGAACAACAGTGGTGATGCTGGCAGTCTTTCTGTGATTCTATTTAGCTGAATGGATGCTGTGAATATTAAATCCCCATACATACAAGAACAAGAAGTGTGAAGGAGCCAGCCTGAGGATACCAGTAATAAAGTAGTTTAAAGATAAATTGAGTGAGGATATAGTACTTGCATTTTGAAAATGAATTCTCTATTCATGTCTAGCATTCATGAGTGTATCCTTTTTATTCAAATAGGAAATTATGATTAAATCTTAAAGGACTCAGATCAGAGACTCAGGGAGAATAAGTGTTCTTCTAGTTCAGAAACTTAGCCAGATATTCTTTGCACTTAACAAAATATGGTTGCATGAAAAATTGCCTTTTTGGTGCAGTAGTTTAAAAAAATCGCCTCAGGTCATCTCAGGATTAATAATTTCTGAATTGTTCCCTGATTTTTTTAGCTTTTAACTGATTTGTAGGCATATCAATTGAATAGAGTGCTGAGATTCACAACATTACTAGAAGGAGAATGGCTGTCACAGGACCTCAAGAGTTAGTCCATGCAGAGGGGAAGTATCTGAGCTCAGGCTTTCACAAATGCAGGGTACTCAGAGGAAGATGATGTTCTCAGTCTCTTTTTACAACATTATATCAATAATTAAATTGGCCCTAGAATCCTCATCTCTTAATGAATGTCTTAATCATGAAATCAGACACGAGCCTCTCTCACATTTCTGTGTATCCTTTCACCTGTATCAAGCTCACTCAGTCCCACACAGAAACTCTACTGAATATTGTCAGTGTGGAGCTGGGACCCACCCACCCAGCAGCACTGAGCTCATGCCCCTGCAAAGCAACTACAGGGCAAGCTCAGCTCTGCATTGGGCTTGTTCATGGGTCCTCCTCTTGACTCAGAGCAGAAGTAGAACAGGAGACTGTAGATATATCTTGTCTTGTTCCTGTTCTAGATGCAAACCTGTATTGAAAATGGAACAGGATTGTGCTCAAAATCTGTTCCAAATGTTTTTATTTGTTCTTCTCCATTCACAAACCCTTTGTGAGCCAAGACCTTTGAACATTCATATGACAGCTATTTGAAACCTTTCTCCTGTGTAGGCAACAGTGCTTGTCCCAGTCCTCTCAGATGACTTGCATTTAAATTTTTCCACTCATATAATGGCAGAAAGGGATGTCTTTGTTCTGCCAAATTCTGATTCATCTTAGTCTCACCCCATTAACTATACTGTGGAATTTGAGGAGAAAACTCAAGTTTTTATAATAAAACCCCAAGAGGCAGAAGGAACTAAACCTTCGCTAAGAATTCTTTTATTCTTCTTTGTTATATATAACCAAAAATTAATTGTTCCTCAAATTAAATGTAATTATTCTAATGACTCCTTTTACTGAATATATCAACATTTCTGCCGTAACTCTGCTTTTTAAGTCAATAATCTTGGTGCTTGAACAATTGACTATATGTTGCTTTCCTATAGTTCACAGCTAGGGAAATTAATTTAATTCTGTTCAGACTCAAAGCAAATGTTTGACTAAATGGAATTAGTTTACTGATACATGAACAAATCTAGGACAGGATTTAATTACATTTACAGAAATTTAATCTAATGAATCAGGTTGATTTTTTTTCTAGTATTTAATGGACCTTACCAGGATCAGTAAAAGTAAATCACCTAAAATACTACAGCAATTACTTCCACATTCCTCTTTGAAGGAGCAACCTGTAAAATTAATAAATAGCTATATACAGATTGTACAATCATATGAAGGAAATCTTTCTTTATTTTCCTTTCTCCCATTCTTCTGTGTTCTAGATTATAATCAAGGCTGGTTTCTGTGTAACAACATAAGTGTCTTTGCAGAAAATAGCTGTGTAATGGACACATTATGGATAGATTAGCCACATTGACTTTCTGATTTGGTGGTCTGTCTTCAACAGTAGTCAGTACTGAGTATAGCAAAAGAAGCTAAAGATTTTTTAATACCAGATAAGAACATGACAACTTTTTAAGAGAATATTTCTTTAAAAATATTTGTCTTACTGTCTTGAACCACAAGGAATTGTTTCCAGCCTATCCAGAAGGTATAACTGTGCTGAACTTCACCACACAAACACATGTACCTCTTCTCCCACAGTAAGATTGCATTTTTACTAATGTCCCATGGCAATGAATGCATTATTCTAATATTCAAGTGAGAAATCAGATTCTTTCTGGAGCTACACAAATATGGAAAGCTTCTTCTGTTCCTGTGCAACTGCCTAAATGTTGTCAAATTTGTATTGCCCACAGCATTTATTAGTAATAAACCATGGTTATCCTATGCTCTTTTACTGATCCCATGTCAAAGGGACCCATGTCTCTTTTTTTGAGGCCTTTTGATGTTTCTAGATATTTTTTTTCTGCCTTAGATGTGTGACTCTTTGTATTAGTTTCTCAGACTACAGTCTTTAACCTATAGAGTTTTGACTCAAGCAAATTTATGAACTCCAGTATTAAGTAGTTTATAACATTAAAAATTCCTTATCTCTGCTCTGATTTTGTAACCTCGTTTAAACAGGAAAAAAACCTGTCCTCTACAAATCCTCTTCAGACTTCTCCAAGTTTGCAGATAACATTTTCATAATAAACTTTCATTATGATTAATGAAAACTCAAGATTTACTTTTTGTTTCTATAAGAAATTGCTATAACAATTAGAACCAGAAATGCAATTATTTTGAGGATTTAGAAAAATTTTCTTTTTTAAAGTTTTTAAAGTGCAAATGTAGTACAAAAATATTTCTAACAGAGGTGTTGGATTTTTTTTAATCAGGTTTTAAACACTAGCCAAGGAGGCAATAATGTCTAGAAGGTAATTCATTCAATTAGGATATGACACAAGTCTTTCATTTTTATAATATTAATTGCAAAATCATACATTGCTAAAGCAAACAAGCATTTCTAGACTTGAATCTTATTTACACAACAATTAATGGAAAAATTAACAAGGCTGTATAAAACTTCTATTCAAACCTTCACTTTGAGGAGAAAGGTGAATGTTATATTTCCAGTAGCCAGCAATTTGGCTTTCACTCAAATGCACATTGCCTATGTTATCACATGAATAACATAATCTGTTTACCAAACTTGATCTTGTTAGTAATCTGTTGTATTTTAAAAGTAAAATAAATTCTAATCCCATTTCTTTTTCCTAAATTATTTCACCTAGCAAAAAAAGATTGATTGTAAGAAGAAATTATTCTCAATATAGTGAGCTAGTTCAAGCCATTTATGGCCTAATAATTGCTCAGAAGTTTTTACATTTTGTAGCTTTTTTTGCTCATGGATTGTCATCTGGATTAGGTGCTATTTCTTCTCTCTAGGACAACTTAAATCCAGAGTTCTAACTAAAGTAAACTATATGTAAATGTGGGTTTAGTTGATGTAGCTCAAATTTATGCACAGAGACTACCAAGAATTAAAAACAGCAAAAGAATTGTTGCTTACCTGAGAAATATTTTTAAAACCACACATATGTAGAGCTATTCTAAAGTTATTCTGATTTCTTCTTTCTTTTGGATTATTTGATGGCACTTTTATCTTCCCAGTGAAGCTTTGTTCTGCCAGCAGTTATTGAAAGAGCAAGAAGTAGATCTTTTTAATGATTTGTGGCATAATCAAACAGGAAACTGAGGAGAGAAAGTGGTTAAAATAATCTGAAAGTCTTGGGTAAGTAAAAGGGAAAAAAAGAAAAACAAACTGTAGGATATTTAGTACACTTTCACACATACCAATATTCATGTACATGTATTCGTATACACAGTCAGACATAAAGAAATATAGTCACACAGGCAGAAATCTATACAGATGTTTCCAGAGAACGACAGAAAATTATGCAGCTTGATTGGCTTTTTGTCTTTGCCACTTTCAGATTCTTTATCACTGCCCCAATTGCAATAGTTACTGTATTTTGGCTTATACCACATAGACAACAGGATTTTCAGTGCTTTAACAAAAGAGTTCATCCAGAATTGTATTTTATTTACATGGGCAAAAATAATGGAGATGAGATTTTATAGACCTTTACTTTCAGTGCTGTTTCCCAAGGAAAAAGCTTCTTGGTTCAAAACTGTTGTTGGTTTTACTTATAAGTCAAATCAGAAAGATGATGACTATAATAGTAATAACACATTCTTTACTGGTTGTTTTAGAGTACAAATATCTAAGGAATATTGGCACAACAGCAGTTAAGTCCCTGAAGAAGATCTGAGTATCTGCAAAAGACTACAAGAAAAGAAAAGAAAGGCCCATATAACAAACACCCTCTTGTGAGTTATGTAAATTCTGAGAGCTGCTTGGATAAGAGGTATCGTGCACCACTGAATCCAAAGAAGCTGTGTAGAATACGTTGAAAGCACATGTTAATTGATTAAAAACAGCCTTAATCAGAAATATTCATCAATTGTGGCTATATGTGCCCTTCTACACTGCTAACCACACTAAGTATGGATTAACACCTACTCCAAAACTTTGTAATATGTTTATCCATGGAGCAGAACTAAATATGAAAAGCTGTGCTGATGAAATGGTGGGAGAAGCAAAGGTTTGCAAAAAGACAGGACTTGCCAAGGAGTTCACGCTGGCCTGGGTAAGAAGCACAGAGGAAAGAGCAGCTGGAGCTGCTCTCTGCCAAACCAGCGTGATCAATCCTACCACTGGGCACATGTAGAGGAGATAGAACATTCACTAAGTGAAAAAGGTGTAGAAAAACATCTTAGATGTGGGCACAGAGAATGGCAAGTGGGTAAACACACTCTTCTTTAGGAAACAGAGAGAGAAAAGTTATTTTTAGTCTTCACAGGAAGATCAATTAGAAACTCTTACAACTAGCTTCAGCCTGAATGTTGCAGAGACAGAAATTCTTCAAGACAAATTAATTTACAAGTATTAAAATAATGATGACCAGGATCTCTGCCCTTTTACCTGCTAAGTGCAGGGACTCATCCTGAATTCTTTTGTATCGGTGTTCAAAAAACTGTACAAAAGAGCAATTAACTTTAGTGAAATTACTGTTCATTAACCCCTTTTGACATTAGAAAATAAAGCATTTTGGAGAACTGATACTGAAATTAAAGTTAATTGAAACTAGAAGACATACCTCCTTGAAAAAAAATTTATCTCTTATGTCAGCAGACATCTCTTATTCTAGTTGTTGGATTCTTCTTCAGCTCACTTTTTCTCTGTGTAAATATGAAAAACAGTAAATATAAAATAAGGACTTGTTAAACATTTTCTTTTTACAACCGTAGCAATCTTCCATGATAACAGCATATTTCCCTGGAAAATAGAATTAAAGTGATCCATGTTACTGATTATAAGTAGCAGTCATTCAATTAAATAGTTTTATTCAAGTCAAAGAGATTACTTTTGTAAGAACCTAATTCTGGTAAATATATACTTTTAGATTTTATATGCTTTATACCAGAAACACCATCTTAAATTCAGACCCTCTTAAAATGAAACAAGATTTTGTAGTCATGAAATGGAAAAAAAGTAGCATGAAAGATAATGAAAATTACAAAGACCTAATGCATTGAATCTTGACAGTTTCATGCCAATTAGCTGGAACAACTTCAGGGGAAAACTGGTTCCCTCTTGCTGAAATGTGACAAACTCATGAACAAGCTCCTTAGTTTACAGGAAAAGCAGTAAGATCAGTGTGGTTGTGCACCATTTAATTAAATTAATTAATAGGCAATTCTAATAAATGCATAGAAATATAACTGAAATACAGAATTAAGATTGGAAAGCCATTTTTCAAAATACCAAACTGCACTGTTAAGTCACAAATCTATTCACAGCTAAGGAGTGCAGACTTCAAACCAATATATCTAACTCCTAATGGTTATTTATGTCTGACATCAGTGTGATTTAGACACCCAAATCCTACAGCCGTTCTGAACATACTAGCCTGAATTACAAGCTTTTGGAGCAAGATAAGCCCCGAAGCAATATAATGCAACCACATTGACAACATCTAAAATTTTTCTGTATATAAGACATACTATATATTTGAGCTGAAAGAGAATCAGAGCAGCCTCCTGTAAATAATAACCAGACACAGTACAAGGTGCTTAAGATATTATTTTACAAATAAACCAATGAAAACAACTTTAATTGTCAACATGTCTAACTCCTTGTTTTCTGAGGCAATGTGTATCATGCATCCCAGTCCCTTTCAGAAGTGGTCTCTTATCAAATCAGTTAGAGGACACAGCCAAAACAGACTTGAAAGAAAGCCTATTTCAAAATCTAATTTTTCTTATGCCTACCAGATTCCTACCCTTCTAATGTTTGCTTCTAATGTTTGTTTCCATTGTCTTTGGTCTTTTGATTCATGTGAATTTGCTCTTTGACTGGGATGATTTCTCTGTGGCATTTGACCAGCACTGTTTTTTCTTTTGATAAACTTCTGGCAAGCAACTATATGATCTATGAGCTAGATGGAAAAAGACAGAGTTTTTCAGCACTCTGGTAAAATGAACTCCCTACTTTTCTGATTACTCCAGCAGCCACTGTCTAGACTTCATCTAGATGAACTAGAATTGAATGAACAAAGAATTCAGGTCAAGGGTATAACAGTAACTTTTTTGTATTTCAGTATTTCAGTACTTGAGTGGAGTATTTTCTCCTTCCACAAATTCTTGAAATTTATTGGATTAAGAAAGGCAAAGCTAAGTGTAGCAGCAACATTTGTGATGAAAACATGGTCACAGAGCAGAAAAGAAGATATGAGATTGGTAGTCCACCTTTTTCAAGATGACTTTAATTTTTATTGGAGTCTCACAGGTGGAAGGACAGTAACTCACAAGTCACTGTAGTACATCCAGTGGCCTGGCAGCATGCCCCAAAGAGTTCCCAGCTTCCTACCACCTTGTCTGTTGAGTTCTGCAGCTTGTGCAAATGTTCAATGGTAACAGCCACAGACCTGCTTTACTGTCTCAAGTTTTCACTGAAACAAAAAACAAAACAAAAACCAACCAATGACCCAAAAACCACACACACACACACACACACACACACAAAACAAAACAAAAAAAAAGGCAGCTATGAATCTCATCAGTCCTAAAGACAGACATTCCAAACTGGATCAAAGTTCAGAATATTTTATGTTCAGACACTGCAGCACTTGTATGATGTCCAAAACAATGAATTCAATGTCTGTCCCATACTCACAGAAAACATCAGAATCTTTGCACACATAGAGGCACAGACCTTAAACCACCTGGCTGAAGCACTGTCTGACATTATAAACTAGAGTCAGAAAATAATTGTGCCATAACTTTTGCCAAAGTTCATGGCTTACAGGGACAGATGGAGCCTTACTATTTTTGGAGTAGAGTAGACTCTTGATGCCAATGGAAAAAGAAAAAATACTGAGATGCCAATTTTTTTTTCCTGTATCTACTGCATCCTTCATGATTGCATTAATTACCTCTCAATACTGAATTGGACAATTTTCTACCTATACAGTTCATCAAATCAAGATTGACTCTGGAGCTGATCATCCCACATAGTTAAAAGTGACTTTATGCAACTGAGTGTCCCAAGTAGCTAAGAAGAAAAAATTTTCATTCCCACTTAGCTGTGGTGAATCTAAATTATGACAATAACCGATGTCTTATTGAAGGACTTTCTCTCAAACCACTGAAAAAAATAAAGAAGAAACTGAAATATGCTGTCAGTTCCTCTTCACATCTCCAGAACTTATAACACGATACACAAATTGCTGCCTGACTCAGTTTCTATTACTTATTTTACTTATTATATAGTATTCTCTCTGAAAATTAAAGAGTTTTCTTCTTGGAGGCCTTTTAACATAATATGTAGGATTGTTTCTGCTATTCTCACCTTGAACACAAGATCTTTCATAGAAAGCCCACCTAAGTACAGTAGGTTGGAAATGTTTGCCTCTCAAGCTTGTCCCCAAAAAAACAATGAAAAGACACAGAATCATTCTTCCTTGGTGGGATACCTTCACATATTAAAGGCAGAATAGCAATTAAAAATATATATACTTGCAAAACTTGGAATTCTGTCCCATTCAGAAATCTTATTTGAGGTGAAATTGGCATCTTTAATATTGTGAAGTAATATCAGAAAAGTTTGGTACATAAAGTTTTAAAAATGCCTTTTTTCTTTTCTTTCACTACTCAAATAAGTATTACCACTGTTTTGGTGTTTTGGTTTTATATATATATATATTATCTTTCTTTCCTCAAATAGGACTCTCAGTATGTTGAGATATGTGAAAAGTAAAGAACCTACTCTGAATAAAAATTCTTCTTACTAAAAACATTTTTATTGTTATTTAATCTGGCAGAAAAACGCATAAAAATACATCTCAGAAAAAGTATGAAGCATCATTGAGGAAGTTACCAAGCAACCACTATTTAAAGCTAAGTAAGAATAATATTTTCTATCCATTTGGTAAGCCTATATCAGAAAAAATATCTATGTTAAATTGTAATATGCTGAGAAGAAATGCCAATGCAAAATGCAATTTTAATTGTAACAATTGGCAGATGAAGATACAGAAATTACACCAAATGCATAGCATAATTACTGGAGGCACTGGAAAAAGAGACAACTTTATTGCACCACCTTTTCCAGAGACAAGCTACAGCAAAAAATAAGAGGTATTGCTGATCTTCCAGTGTGTATAACATTCAGGAAATATCTAGGGCAATCTACTAGCATTTTATTAAAATGAGTCTGTAACACTGTATTGTCTAGTAAAGTGATCACATCTGATGTGACCACCAATACTACTGCTCCCAAAGTTACAAAAAAAATCCTAAGATAACTAGTAGAACAATTTCATGCCTGTAGTGGCGTTAAATTAACATAGAAATCATGCCAGTGTAATTAGATTGTCTAAGGTCTTTAAAAAAAAGAGTATACTCTCTCATGTTGCTATAGTAAAACCAATGTCAAAGTAGTTTACTGTTAACCACTTCTTTAAACATATCAGGATGGAATCAACACACACAGAAGATGCAGGGGTTTTATACCCTTAACCACAGGAGATTTAAGCTAGTAGAATCAGTCAGCTTATAAGCTATTTTTAGATCCTCTTTTTTTCTTTTCTTAATTGAATATTTTGTTTCCAGAGCATTATTTGAAACCAAATCTCACAGGGAAAAAAAAAAAAAAAAAGAGGATAGAAAGAAAAAGAAAAAAATGGACCAAAACACTGTCACACAAACCAACACACAAATGTGAGAGAGAAAGTTCTTTGAGTCAAAAAGGAATCTGTATCCTGGCACATGAGTGGTTAAATAAGAATGTCTGAAACATGACAAGCAATTTTCAGGATTCTGCATTCTAGCTTTACGAGAACACATTCAGATAGGTTTACATAATGTACCTGACTTCAGACAAAAATTTTGCAGTATTTCTTACAGTAGCAAGAAAACTTGTTAATGAGAAGGAATAAATTGTTTATAGGCTGCAGATATTCTGACTGCCAAGTATATATTAGTAATTATCATAATAATAATGAATAATATAATAACAATAATGGCCAATAGATCAGTTGTGTTCAGTGTAGTCAAAATGAGATTTTTTTTCTGTTTTACTGCTGTGCTTAAGATCAACTTTGACCTTTTTTCCTTTATGTTGCTACTTTTCAGTAATCCATAATTCTGACTGCATTCCTTACAAAGACAATAAGGATGTAAGTTAGCCATAACTCAATTATTTTTTGATCCTTCTATAGAGGTGATTTAATTCAATGTACAATTATTCATATGAAAATTTAAGTAAAATGCTAACATTTGCAAATCTTTGAGAAGAAACACGTCAGTTCTTATTGCCGTAAATATTCACTACAACAACATACATCTCAATGTAACTTGGATTTCAGAAAAGGTTTGCAGAACAGCTAACTGCATTTTTACTTTCATTTTCATAACTTGGATTTAAAGATCAACAAATACACTAGAGCAGTGTTAATGTTGTGTCATAGAACCAATAAAGTTCAAAATCTTTGGTAAAATGGGGCCTATTTTCTTGAGTTACAAATACATATATGTTCTTTCAACCTAATATTATTTGTTGCTCGTACTTGCAGCACCTGTCTCATTATATATTATTCCTTCAGTCTGTTACAGGCAACACACGCAGAAAGCCAGAATACTCGAACAAATATGCTCTTAAAAACAGCAGTAATAGTAATCAGTGTTCTGTTTATTCTTTACAGATTGCCTCTAAAATTTAGCTTTTAAAATGTCACTATTCCCTTCACCATTCTTTTACAATCCATATTACATTTCCAGTCTATTGGTAAATCTGCATCACTCTTACCTTTTCTCTCTGTCTTTTTTCTCTGCCTTTTTGTGTTACATCATGAAAAATTCTTAAAACTTATGCTTCTGTAATTATACTGTTAAATAACACTAGGAGAGCCTCTTTTTTGTTTAGGGGCTTTTTTTGTTGGTTTTGTTTGGTTAGTTTGGTTTGGCATTTGTGATTTTAGGAAGACGGGTTTGTTTGAGTTAGTTGTGAGAAGATTTTTACTTGGAGTTAACAGCATTACTTGCACAGTCAGGTAATATCTTTTAATTATATTGAATTTTCCTCTATTTTATAGCTATGTGTGGAAATGTCATCCTTCTACCACAAATTTAATAATTCTACCTTGCAATTTCACTGACTTCAGTAAGCTATTCTTGTTCACACAAACGAGATGGATGCTTTTCTATTCACTAGATTTTTTAATTATACAGTTGGGCTGAGATCCATGCCTTGTTGACATTGTTCACTGTTTCTATAGGGTCTGGCTCACTGAATAAAACATAAAACAGATAACAACAACAGTCTAGATTACTTGCTATCATCATGTTAGATAAGCCTTTCAGAAAATTCTCTTTGTGGTGAATACAATGTTCAAATGATGCCAGAAGGTCTTTTATACTTTGAGTCCTATTTACTTTTATTGGCCTTTTCTTTATGAGTGAAACAAAACATTAATAATGATTTCTCAGAACAAGATTTCTCATCAGTGGCATAAAGATTTACACCTCAAGGGCTTTGGTATAATTGTTCATGATTGCACAAGTTAACTGGATATTGTCGTGTTTGACAGCAATATGCTTTTAAAAAGTAGTTTATTTAGTAATAAAAATGTGATAGAAGGGTTGAAGTGGCTCAGAAGTCTGAAATTAATCAACTACATTTCCAGGGTTGTACTTTCTCTTCTAGAGGTATAGCTATGCTTTTTGTCTCCAAATGGTAAATTGCACTGTTTCCAGAAAGGCAATATTTTTAAACTTTTTTTTTTTTTTTTTAATCAAATCATCCTTTTCTGAAATCCAAAAGCCCAATTTCATCTCCTTATCTTCCACAGTTCATAATATTTCTTCACTCAAAAATTTATGACTTCTCATTCAATTAGAGGAAAAATAAGCAAAATGTCAAACCTCCTCGGGAGGAGAACAACATTTTGCAGGTTACTGAATAAACTTTTTATTCCCTCTCCCCTTAGAAAAATCAATCCACATATGCATTTATTTGTCTGTTGCTCTGACATATTGTGTGGGTTGCAAAAATACCTACTTGGAAGATAACTCTTGCTCTAAGACCTGCAAAGGGCTGAGAGTCACACCTTCAGCTAAACATTCAGACCTGGATGTCAGCTGAAAACATTAGAAAAGAAAAAAAAGTCTCAAGATTGATAGTTAAGTGTGGGAAATTGCCCTCATCAAACACCATACTCAAAATTGCTGCTCACACACTCTGATTAAAACACTGGAGTGTATGGAGGTGATGAACTTGGATGACACAAGTTCTCCTTTGTTTAAGCAGAAGAACTTTAGTAGAAACACTTTTGTTGAGTCAACTTTAGTTGACATGCAAGGCTGACGCCACTCAGCAACAATTCAACAGCTGAGATTGTTAAAGTTGCCCTTTCCCCAGGAGCTGGGATGGCAAGAGGCAATGAGGAAACAGGCCTTTTGGCATCCCAGATCCTGACTAATAGGTAACAAGGCCACCTATTTCTGCTGTCAGCTCACCACATTTACAGGACACAATATCTACCTCTGCTGCAGGGAAATTAAAGTTCAAGTGGAACCTCAATTTGGTAACAGCCAGAGGCCCAAGAAGCTGGCTTTAGATTCAATATCTATGACATTTGCACAACAAATAGAAATAAAGCTGATGCTTTAACTACCAAAACCAACCCGGTCCATTGGGATCATCAGGTTATATTCACAATGAAAATTGTTTTTTTTCTTCTAGTAAAAATACTGGAATGTGTAACAAGAAAAAAATTAAGCAAAGTTCCATCAATCTTCACATCAGTCTTAATTTAAAGTCATATTCTATGTGTGATGTTGGTAGAGCAACTGCACTGGACTTACTCATTTGCCAGACCAGGAAAAGAGGTGAATATGAGCAATGAAACCAACACATCAGTTGAGCTTAGGCTGCTACTGAACTCTCTGCAGCAGGGCCATGGTGCACCACACCGCACAGCAAGTGCCCAGCCAGAGAACAAGCAGGTACAAAGAGGCTGCCACAGATACAAGAGACTACAGATTCCTTGTCCCAGCAGGCAGGGTCACCTGCAAATGTCCCTTTTTTCCTACAACAGTGGGATCTCTTTCTCAGAGAAAAGTAAGCATAAGAGATCTGCTTTTTGCTGATACACCGGACTTTGAAATTCAGTCCAGTTTTTTGGTACCTCTTTAGTACCTGAGCTGCTGCTGTTGCTCAGGGAATAATATACTGCTCTATGTTGAGAGCTGAGCAACAGTCATTCACAATATATTTATGCATGCAATTCATTTTTACCATGATATTCTGTGGAAGAAAGGCTTGTGCAGCCCACACACAACTTTCTCTTACCTCTGCACAAATGTCACTCAGCTCACCTCAAAACAGTGATTTAATCTATTGACTAAATTTAAAAGAATTTGAAATAGCAGTGTGCTCTCAGATTCAGCATCCTAAGATATTCTTCATCAGCTTCAGTTGCACTGAAAGGATGTTGTGATCCATCACATATAATTAGAAATAGCAGCAGACAACATGTACTCACATTAATGAAGCACAAAACACATCAGCTAGGGAAACAATGGGAGCATACAGCATGACCTACTTTCTTCTTCACTGTTATTCAGGTTCCAGATTTTGGGGGTCAATAAAAGCATTGCTTGAGTTTTGAAGGTACTGAATACGAGAAAGTGTTTAGATGAATATTTTTTCTTGCATTTTAATATGGAGTTTTAAAGCCTCTATATAGAAAAAAAACAGGTGACAAGCAAAATAGCTAATCTCAGTGACAGTGAAACAATATGAGAGTAGTAGATTTGAAAATTCATAACTGTTGCTCATACCACCATCACAAAAATTTCACTATGTATTTTTACTAGGTAGAAGGACAAAACCACTGTTTTAACAAAACTTATATGAGGAAAGCTCATACTACCTAGCAAAATTTTCTCTCCCATCAAGTCTGGGGTATAAAGTACAATCAAAAGTTTAAGCAGGAAACATTGTCAGCCAGTGATGAAGAGGGAAGAGAGGAACTGAGCTAAAAATAGTGGGGTGCTGTGACTGATATATCCATAATCTTTGCTCTCCATACTTTCAACTGGGAGAATGTTATTCAAAGGTATCAAAGTACCATGAATTTAAAAATCAATGGGGTAAGTAAAAATCATGGTGTGATTCTACAAACTTTAAATATTCTCACTAATGGATCATGTTACTTTCTTTCATTGATGATGAGCCAGTTTAACTCACAAAAATTAACAACAAAAATATTAATTTCCCTGAATATTTCTATATATCCCTTATATCCTTTTGGAAATCTTTGTTTCCCAAGTGGATTTTTTTTTTTAATGTGTACCTTCTGGGAAGTTGCATTCCTAAAACAAAAATATGTAAATTTAATATAGAAACAAGTCATGGTCTTTGCACATCCCAGAACACAGATCCAGTACTAGGACAGTAGAGCAGAAAAATATAAAACAGACATTCCTTGAAGCTCTGGAGCTGAGAAATTCTGCAACTTCCATATAATTCAAGCGCTGCCCCAGGGAAGATGCAACTAAGGAACAGATGTGTACTTACTGCAAAGCCTTAAAGAAGGAAGGAGCAAGCTCACGGCTGCCCACAGGCTGAACAGAAAGCTGACCATGTACCAGTTACCAGTGTCATTTTGACAAAATCAAAAACAAAAACCAAAAGAAATGTATTGATTCTGAGCCAGAAAGACTATGCTCCTTCAGTCTTTATCCTTTTCTCAGAGCTTTTAAAATTGGTGCCAATTATTTTGAGGCAAATTTCTACATATAGTACCTCAAAATCATTTCATTTTATCTTCTTTTTCCTTCTCCTTTTTTTGGATGAAATCACTCTTTTTGGTCCAAGGGTTATGACCTAAAAAAACCATAAATTGCATCCATCCTTCTTCTATCAGCTTTTACAGCAAATAGCATCACCTCAATTTTATTGAAGCCTGTCCCACAAGTTACCTTCACATATGCTTCATTCTCCTCTTGCTTCTAATCTCAGATCACAGCAGGAAGCAGAGGTAAAAGTCTTCATGTGGTCACTGTACCAAGAACTAAAAAGCCAATATGTTGTCACATAAATAATCATGTAACAACAATAAACTAATATATATCCTTTTTGAAAGGAACTTATGTAGCAAATTCCATTGTCTTCTAATTAATTCAGGTAAATAAAATAATGTTTGTACTTTGTACTTATTATTGTTATTATACATATCTCTGATAGTTTTATTACATATCCTATGTAAAGCAATATTTGAATCAACAGCTATTTGGATTTATATTTAAAATTATATTTAATAAATATGTATTCTTAACTATATCTATGTTGGGTCTTGACTTCTGCTAGGAGACTAGATTTTCAGGAGAAGAAAAATGCCAGATCTTGTACAAACAAGTGATAGAAAAATACAGACATTCCTATTTCAGGCTGACCTTTAGATCAATGACCTCCTTCTTCTGCCCTAGAGCATCTGTCAACAGGCTGTGCCACAAAACACCATTGCTAATATTCAGTCTTCAATTCTCCTCTCTCACTATACCCTACAATTCAGGTTACACCTACTATCCCCTGAGCCATTAAACAACTCCTGGATTTTTCCTGTAGGGCATTTATTGTTGCTCTTACTTGCCAGTATTTAGGAAGCCAGATGGTAAGGGCAACACTCACTTTCTCTGGTGTAGTTTTCTTGGATAAAAATAACTGTCAGTCTACATGGTTTTTTAGCAGTAAATAATGAATTTATTCAGTGCTACAAACAAACTAGACTGAGTTTTAGACAGAATCAACAATATCAAAACCTGCCTATTTTTAAAACACTAGCAAATCTGCTTGTCAGCAATGAACTACAGATTGCCAACCTGCCATTTCAAACGAAAACACCTCCAACATTCTTGAACAGTGTTATTGAAAGTTGGGGTGGTTTTCTTCCCTCTTTTCCACTTCGTTGTCATTCCCCCCCTCTTTTGCGACTACTACACTATTAGAACCTGAATTTAAAGTTCATCCTGGTTCTGAAGGATAACAACATTTATACAGTGGCAACCTCAAGTACATTGTCATCACTCACATTGATAGGACTTTTGTCTAGCAATTTAATCTTGTTCTGACTTGTCAAAAGGCAGCTACATATAATTAGTGAATAAAACAAATTTTTGATTACTTTTATATTAAATTGCTTTATAAGAAAGGCACAATTTCCTGAGGAGTCTGTTTTGAGTTTTGCTCACATGGGAACATCAAAGCCCAAATAAAAAAAATAAAGATGTAGACTAGAAGAAAGGCTCATCACAAAAAAAGATACATTTTTTCTTATCATGTGTAGAGTGAGACTGTAGACAGATATGATACAGGATTTCATATGACAAAATTAAAGCAGCTTGGACTTAAATAGGGCAAGGGATGTTACAACAGCCCTGTTCTATAAGCAGAACAGTATTCTGAGATTTCAGGAGAATAGTTATGTTTAACAACTGAATGCTTTAATTTTGCTGTTTGGCTTTTATCCAATGGTTTATGTTCTCCTTACCATTAGGCAACTTTCTGTCAAATCACTTACCCACTATATAAATGAATTGCTATGCACTTCTGAGGTATATTTACATGCATAAATAAAACTGTTGAATTTATTGGAAGTCTGAAAACACAGGCACTCAAAGTGAAATAGATGTGCAGCTGGGAAACAAAAAAATTAAAAACAAACAAACAAAACCCCACCCTAATCACATAAATTTTTCACACAGCTGCCTGCACAGTCCCCTGTATATCTCCCTAATATGACTTAACCAAAAAAAACCCAAACCAAACCAAACAAAACAAAACAGAAAGATAAATATCTAGAAGGTTACTTGTCCTTATTTTGTTCTAATTTCAACAAACTGGACAGCTGGGGTGCAGAGAAGTGAGGAAAACTTGCAAAACTGTATAATCTGTGGTAGAATTTGCAGGCTGATTGACTAGTTACACATTACACTTTCTTTGTGGGAAGGACTCTAGAAACCTGAATTTCACACTAAGACAGAAAAGCAGCCACATTTTATGGTGGTGGTATAGGCTATGTGCGACAAGGTCGTTTACCTCTACTAGTGTGTTAGGGTGTGCTGTCATGTACTGAATCTAAGTGCCGTGCTTAGAAAAGGCAATTTTAAGGTCTGATTGGGAACCAGTAACTCAAACTGTAGCCTAACCCTCCATCTGAGCTGATGCAGTTGTTGAAAGCCCTGAGTATACATCTTCCCTTTGCCAGCCCTCATTACAGATGCCTTTGCTGGACATCTCCGCCTGCTGAAGGGGATGGTTAACCCATGGTCCTTAGGACCAAAAGTTAATCACAGTAGTTCCTAGGGTCTACAAGTGCAGTTATGGTAGATAAAGACTGCAGGGCAACCACTGACAAATGGGGCAATGATTAATAAGCTTATCCTCTTGTGCTTTGATTGGTTCTCGCTTTCTGCTTAGAGCCCAAAGGTGGATTTTTAGCAAAGCTGTTTCTCCCTGTACTATTTATTAGGAGAGATACTCTGAATGTTGTTATTGAAATAGTTCACTGATAAGGCTAATACAGACATAGGACTTCAGGGCTTTTAAAAAAATATTTTTTAAGGTCTATCTCACAGGAGCATGAAAGCACAGTTTTTGTACAGAGAACATCAGAATAACAGGTCAGGAGAGAATTTTTCAGCCAGTGCACAAAGATTGTTTCCCTCTTGGCCTCTGAAATTAACTTGATTTTAAATATGCATGCAATAGTTATTGAAAATTCTTCCTAAATGAAGGTTTAAGACAAAAAAAGCAGTGACTTGAGAGGGAAGGGGCTCCCCCCCTTTCAGGGAAATTGAAAGCAGATCTATTTAACAACATCCTGGATTTGGCTTGGCTTCCATCTTGGTGTTTGTCTTGTTTTAATGTAGAAAAGAGCTGAGGAAACATAGCCTTGTGCAAACCAACTAAAGACATAAATAATAATACTAGGGTTAGTTTTCAGTATAGTTCATTCTCCTGTTATCATTTGTTCTAAACCTTTCAGGGTAGTTTGTTCTGCACGTCATTTTCCTGCTCAGATGGTGCCATGGCTTAATCCCAGCTGGCAACCAGTCACCGCACTGACTCCACTGGTGGGATGGGGGACAGACCTAGAAAAGTCAAAGTGAGAAATCTCATGGCTTGAGATAAAGACAATTTAATACATAAATCAAAAGCCATGCATGGAAGCCAAGAAAAACAAGGGATTTTTCACCACTTCCCATCCCAGTTAAATCGTTACTTAGAAAAAATAAATTGCCATATATGAATTTTTAAACAACCTAGATTTAATTCTTAAGAAATCTAGATTAACATTAAAAATACATTTATAGCTGTGTTCATCCTCTGTGTTGTGAATATGGTCATGTAGGCACAGCTACGTGTTAAACAAAGATATTAAGAAAGCTCAGAAAAATCTTTCTTTTAGACTGAGGTTAGAATTCCTATCCCAGCCATTTGCAGAATATCCATTTTACGTGTAGAGCAAGACAAATGACTTCCTGTTTTGACGATTTTTTTAATATTATGAACAGTCTTAGTCACAACACCTAAAATTACTTATATATATCTTACAGAATCTCAATTATGAAGTTTTACATTCAGACAGAATTTTTCCTTTCATACAATCTATATAGAAAAGCAGATGCTTCAATGGAGCATCCTTGTACCTTGCCACATGATAGTGAAAGGGATGGTTTTGGTCTTGTATCCCACTCCAAAAAAGAGACAAATATCAAGAATGATTGCAGTCACATAAACAAATTGATTTCTTTTTAAACAAGTCAGTATAATTCTTAAATTTACGTAATTACACAAAAACAATATCTTCAGAAAATACTTATATAGAAAAATAAGAGATTTTCATATAGCAGTATGTTTTATAGTTTTAGAGCACAGTTTAGAGGAGTGAAAAATGCAACTAAGCCTCATAGGTAAAAGACATTTTAAAACAAGCCACGTGGAACACCCTCCAAAACTTTGCATAGAGAAAAAAAAACCAGGACAGCATTTAAATACTATTAGTGTCAAAATGTTAGGTCTTTGATAAGGGGTATATTGGGGAAGGTTAGCCACATCTATTTTAATCTTTCTGAAAAACATTTCTAGTCTGCTGACTGAGCATCTTCCTCTCTTTCTCATTGTCAGGAGAGACAGAGAGGTTATGAGGTGTTTAAGAGTCACACCAGAGGTTGCCCTTTGAATAATTGGTACAAAAATCTATTTTTAAAATGATGTAACTTAGCTGATTATCTTAGCTCAGCTGATGTAGCTTTTTCTTTAGATAGCTTCATGATTCCAGTAGCCAATTTCCTCTGGAATATCAATTTTTGTGAGCAGGAATGAAACATACATCAAAGTAAATAAAAAGGATGAAATTTTTAGAATCAATTAATCATTACATACTGATAACAAGTTTAAATCTTTAGTCCAGATATTACTGCCAAGTTTACTTGTTTCACAAATACAACAGTAACAAACTTTTTTTGGTTTTCAGTCAAAGAATTTTTAATAATTTCTAAATGATGCAAAATCAAACCTGATGAGAAAATTTTCAAAGTAAAAATGACAATTTTTGAAAATAAAAGCTCTTCAGAAGAAAAGATTGCAAAATCTTGTGCCAGAAATAAACACCCCGTGACTCTAAGATATTCTTGACTACACCAGGATGAGACATTATAATGTGCTACTGATGTTCAGCGTACTTTCAGACACATGGTTATGGAACCTAAACTGTGTATTCTATTTCATCTGCTGAAAACAGTTGGGGAGATGTTCTTCTTTATCTCTTGTAACTCTGGGAGGAGGAGGGCGGGTGCCTTTTAATAATGGGCCAACTCTTAAAACCAGGTAGGGCATTGTTTCTTATCTCTTTCACCACCTGTCCTCCCTCCAGGGGAATATTTTCTGTTAATGGACCATTAAGACACCCCTAAAAGCACACATCCCCAAACTTACCCTCCCCAAAATAGTACATCCACATTCCATCATCCTATTGTGAGATGCTCCACCCAGTGGGGGAGCCAACCATTCCTACCTGGATAAAACTGGGACTCAGGAATACAAAGCTCTCTGGCTTCACCCGATTCCTGGAGGAAGACTGGACCCTTCTCACCATCACTGGACCCTTCTCACCATCACTGGACCCCTCTCACCATCACTGGACCCCTCTCACCATCACTGGACCCTTGTTCTACAGGATCATCTCTACTCCAACAGAACCACATCTGCCACTCCAGGAGGACTCACTTTTGGACTGCTTCCAACACCCTGACCAACAGGGTGTCAGGTTGTAGCTCTGACTCTGTCAGGGTTTTCCAGGATTGCTTGTTTGTTTGTTTGCTTGTTGGGTTGGGTGGTTTTGTTTTCTACTACATTTGTATTGTTAATATCCCTAGTAAAGAACTGTTATTCCTATTCCCAAATCTTTGCCTGAAAGCCCTTAATTGCAAAATTATAATTTGGCGGGGGTGAGGCGTTTACATTCTCCATTCTAAAGGAAACTCAGTTTTCCCTGGCAGATACCTGTCTTTCCAAACCAAGACACCATGAAATTCAAACTCTTGGTCCAAATGAGAGACAAGAACTATAGACTCCTATGAAACATGTCTGGATCAATAACTTCCATCAAAGGGTTTACATTTTGCATAGAAAAAAATGACAGGTTAATTCAGCCAGATGGGAATTAGGCTAGTTCTCTCTTTCATGCACACAGACTGAGAGAAACTCTGGCTTCTCCAAGATTTTTTTCTGTAGTATGCACCAGAAAAAAAAAATCAAAATTACATAAATACTCCTATGACCAACAGTAAACCAGCTCTTTCACCATTTCTACATAAGGGCTGTAACTAGAGAGCATTAACATCAGGTTCCTTCACTTTTACTGGAGATCGCTGTCAAACATTGTAAACACTTCACAAAATTCCATGTAATCTGGGACACTGTATTAAAAATGTATTTAAAAGAGTATTTGAAAAAATTCTTAACATAAAACTTTCAAATTAAAAGTGTCTGTAAAAGATAACTAACAAAAAATAAAAGACTATATTTCTACTCATGTCCTCAGGTAAACAAAGCATAAAATTTTAAAAATATGGAAACAAAAATATGCACATTTGGATGTCATATATTTGCATGTGAACTGTCTGATAAGTTTAAATATACTACTAAAATGTCTATATTCTCCATGGAAAATTTTGAAATATTTTTCTGAAATATTTCCCAGTTCCTCACACCAAATAGGAAAAAGGAAAAAGTAGCACCAGAGAATTAGCTGTCAATTGCAATAACAGAACTAATGTTGAAAACAATTTAACAGGATCATTCCCATCTTCTCATGTTTTCTCTGTGTCTGTTCTCTTCAACAACAGAAAAGTTCAGCATTTCTGTTTCTCAGCTCATTTTATATGAGGCAAATGTAATACAACCTGATTGTTTTCTAACATCAGTAGTTCATATTTCAAATAAGGTTTACACTGTAGGCAGACCAAGAAAGAGATAGCAGCAACAGAAACCTCACTGACCAGTAAAGAGTGGTCTGACCAAGTTTTATAGCCAAAATTTACAGAGAATTAAAAACCTCTCTGGAATGATAATACTGAGGAGAGGTGGAAGAAAGACTGTAGGAAGAGACAACATTCAAGACTTCTAGGCTAAGAATCAGAAGGTTTTATTGAAATCTATGATTAGAACATGTATTCCTATGTAATTGTGACACTTCATGCAAAACCACCACATGTATATAAACAATTCCCAAACAGCATGTAAGGATTAGGAGCAACGGTCAGAGATGCTACATCATTTTTTCCCCTAAAAGGATGAAAACTTTGCATGACACTAAGAGTACAGAACCATAAAGCATTCAGAGAGAGACATAAAGCAGTCAGATGTCTTCAGTGGATGAGAAAACTTCCAAAAGTGTGATACACAATACTGCATCCTTACAAACATGTAGATTATGCAGTTTCAGTTGTATTGAGGTGCAAAATGTACTTGGATAGCTCAGCTATCAATATCAACATGTTTCTCCCCAAACTCCAGCTATAGTACCTGATTTCCAGGCAAGATGATTATTATATTAATCCAGACCTCATGTTTTGTGTATAAACATGAATGTCACAATCCATGTGCCTGCCCAGAGCTCAAACAAATATCACCTAGGAAGTGGATATAGCTTCCAAGAAAAGCCCCTGGATTTTCTTACAAATCATTCTCCTCTTATAATTTTATGTTTTTAACAAATTAAGAAGGGGGGGGGGCGGGTAAGAAAAAAAAAAAGGGGGGGGGGGGTAAAAACCACCAAAACCACCAAACCATTAATTAACAAAATTATAAAAGGAAACAAAAGTTTGCTGACTTTATATCTCTAAATTCAACCAAGGCTGGGAAAAATCTTTACAAGTACACTTTAGGTACATCTATGCATGGCACGCTTTCTTTTTTGAAAGGTCAATTAAATGCCAAAAGTGTAACTAAAAATGAGAAATTATTTAACATTCAGCAGTTATGGCTTACCTGTTGGTATACATTATACCTAATTAAGTACTTCACAATCATTTCAGAAAAAAAATCATAAAACATTTACAAAATATCTTCAGCCTGTTAGTCATAACAAGATTTTTTAAAATACTTTCAGAAATACAATTAAGTGGAAATTTACTCTACTTATTTAAATTGTTTTGATTGCATAAAAAGTCAGCAGACAAAATATCTCCAAAACCCCTGGAATCTGCATTGTATCTTGTAAGATACAATTGTGAATGAATAAAACAATCATATACTTATGAGATTTTTTATCCTTGACTAGCTATATCTGCTATTAAAGGATTTTTTAAAAAGTAAATGCATTCCCATGAAGTCCGCTGTATAAGAAGAAAAATGCATATTTTGTAAACTGTAATGCAACTTCTGTCAAGCTGGCAGGAAATGCCACGCTGGAAATCACAGACCACCAGGTGTTTTTTCACAGTAGTCAATAATACTGTCTGTATTCAAAAAATTGTCTCTGGTGTGTTTTTCTATTTGGAAATATCCCACAAATCATAGACCAAAAGATAATCTGATATTTTATAAATTGTCATTTTCAAAGTTGCACTGTCTACAAAACACATTACTAAGGTCCAAGTTCTCATATCCTCAGTCTCACCAGATATCTTCTTTTTGGTCAGTCATGCAGAAAGGTGACATTAAAACAAAAGAAAGGATATTCAAACCTTTCCATAAAGGAATTAAATCTGCACAACAACAAGACAGCCCTCAAACGGGCCAGCAGGAAGCCAAAAAGAAAGTACATACTTATCAGCCAACAAGATGAGTCACACCTGTATTTATTTTACTAATTGTAATTTTGTATTCCTGGATTTTTCAGAAGATTGTTGTTTTTTTTTCTAGCCCTTGTGAAAATAACTGTTCATCTTTTTAGTTTCATGCTTCTGGAATTAATCTGGCATTACCCTAAGAAAAAAAAAAATCCTCTTATTATTTTATAGAAATCTACAGGCAACAAAATACCTTTAGGTTCTCCAGAGGTGGACTCTTAGAACTTCAAAGGCACAACGGTCCCCCAGCAGTCCCCCAATTCTCCAGGAGTGTGATCAGTAGTTCTGTGAGTTCAACTCACCTTTGCAGAAGGGTCATCTACAGGTCCCCTGGGCTTACTGCAGAAATTATTCCTACTTCACTGGAGCACAATATTAGTTACAACAGAGTATTTGTGACTTCAGCCCTCACAAAAATATATGCATCAATATGCAAAAAGACCAAGTTTGATTTATGCCTGTATCTGTGTATGCTTTCACTCTTCTTCCTTATTTTTTTTTCCATCATGGCAGGATAGTCAATTAGTTTTATATCACCACTGTGAAGTGTAGACCCAGGCTCTTTCCACAGAGTTATTTGAGACAGTAAAACTGTGTGTGGGTGCTGTATTAGCAACAAAGGTGATCCTGTTGACAGCCTTCGACTCGATGCAAGATGCTTCCTTGGTATGCAAATGGCAGCACCTGCCTTTCTAGGTATCAGAGCAACAGAGCTGTACAAAGTCAAAGCCTCAACCGAGAATCAATAATATTTGAAGAAGGATTCTTTACTTCAGGAGTGAAAATAGTGCCTTGATCATGAATCAGTCATTTTAATTATGCATTACTTAACATCTTCACTCTTCTATATCTTCATTCTTCCACATCTTCACTGATGATCATCAGTAACCAAGTGACTTATTTTGTTAGCTTGTACATCAATCAAATCCATTTTCATAAGTCACACATGCAAGTTTGGTAGTACAGGGTACCTGTGACTTTGAGTTGCCAAAATGTCATTGACATTTGACCAGGTCGACCCAGGTTGGATGCCAGACACCCACCAAAGCTGCTCTATTACTCCACTTCTCAGCCAGACAGGGGAGGGAAAAGATAACAAAGATTCATGAGTTGAGATAAGGTCCAGGAGATACCACTCAACAAATACTGTCACGGGTGAAACAGATTCAAATTGTAGATATTAACTGAATTTATTAACAAAATCAGAGCAGGATAATGAGAAGTGAAATAATCCCTCAGAGATTCAGGGAGGCAGGGCATGGGGGGTTATGGTCAGTTCATCACACATTGTTTCTGCCACTGCTCAAGAAGAGGAGTCCTTCTCCTGCTGCACTGTGGGGTCCCTCCCATGAGAGTCAGTTCTCCACGAACTTCTCCAATCTGAGTCCATCCTACAGGCGACAGTTCTCTGCAAACCCCTGGAATGGGTTCTTACTTGGCATGAAGGTCTTAAAAAATTTAATGCAATAAAATTTACTTTGTAAGTGCATTTGATGTTCTACAGTTTACCTCAGTTTATCAACACACATTCATCAGTCAGCAAGTGCATGCTCTGAAATGTCAGTAAGGCTTTTAATTTTCTTCTGATACAAAACCACATTTTTATGTTTTCATAACATTTGCACCAAGTCTATCTGTCCTTCCTAAGACAATCTCAAGATCCAATGAGTCTGAGGTTCTTTCTGTACCTTACACTGATAGAATATAGAGTTTCTACAAGTGAATTAAGCATATTTTTCGCCTTTAGGAAATTCACAGTTATCCTTAAAGATGGAAACAAAAGAAAAAATACCTTATTAAGGAAAAGTAATGAATTTCAGGTGCGAGCAATAAGTTTACAACTTTATTTTTTCAGCTGTTGACCCCAAGATGCTCTGTGCTGGAAAGAGCTGGGAGCTTTTCCTTCCAAAATCTGTAAATAGTGTAAGATTGCAATAATTAGTAGGTTGGTATCTACAGTTAGTCCTCATAAACAAGGATAATCTTATCTAGCCACTGTTTTTGGATAATCATAATTGAAAACACTATATGTAGAAGTTTACTTTTGCACAATTTGGGTACATAATGCACTTTATCTAAGAGACTTCACAGTTAGGTGGCTTTAGTGCCTGCCAGATAATAGCCATAATACTATCCCACCACTTTGCAATAGTGTTACACACTTTGCAAAGAGCTAGATGTAAAATGTCTTCAGATAATGCATGATTAGACAAATTTGTCTTCTGCATTTTTAAAATACTGTTAAAAATTTTTACACCATCACATTTTTTTTTTTAATTTCACAATTTGATTCCAGTATGCTTGGACTTACACAGTTAGTCATTCTAAGCATTCACCCTCTCCTAACTCAGGCTCCTGGATAGATTAGCAATTACACTGCATTGTCTCTGATCCCCAGCCAAAAGGACATATTTATATTTGTAAGGAGGACAGCTTAAAGCAACATCTTTCTAGTATGGCAATATTATTTACAGCCTTCTGTTAAAGATCTTAACTTTTCCAAGCAAACCTTAGGTGACATGAAATTAGAGTTATGTTTCCAGTCAAATAATTCAGAATAAGAATGTCTCATTTCTGTGACTATCTGCCATTTACTATCATTACATCCATCTTCTATTGCCACATTTTATGACATTAAATTATTATTCCCATTACAAATTTTTGTTCCTATTTTTCAGGTAGTGGTCTAATGTACTAATGCCACAGGCACACAGATAGTTAACAGGTTAGAAATGTGAGGGATAATGACCATCCGTGTGAGCTCCTAAGCCACATGAAGGGCATAAGCTGTTTTCAAGGAGCTAAGGGTGAGAGAGAACAACAAATTAAGCAAGCAATTTCTATTCTAGCCTTGATTCTCCTACGTGAGCAGAGACAATCACAGCTTGTATGTATATAGGTTTTCTTGCTGTGTCATGTTATTTTTCTGTAGAAGACAGACAGGATTTCCTAATGATTTACAGGATAAACAACAAAAGTCACTTAGAACTGCAGTGCCAAGCAAGAAAATAATGTGTGGTGTTTAAGTGCTGGATTATGTCTCCAAATGAGTCATGTACATCCCCAGCCCCTGGTATCAGCCATGAGCAGGACTATTTTTTGCTATAATAATCAGTGATACAGTTACCTGCCAACACCATCACTCCCCGGGCATCAGAAATTTGGATTCCAGAACAAGATCCCATATTTATTAAACAAGGTTCTGTTGCAGGTAATATTCTAGCCCTGTGATATATTAAAGAAGCACAGACAATTTCAGGAAACAAAAGCACTGTTAAATGCTGGGGATTTTTTGACTGCTGTTTGTTAGCCTGTGATTTGACTGGCTTTTACTTCATCATTTACAATTTCCAGCTGCTTATCAAATATATATGGCACACAAATTTCAACCTGTGGATTGCTTATAAATGGTTGACTCTAACAACTTAGGTTTAAATAGGTTTTAGTCTCATGAATATTCAATCATTTGTTTTTTCTACATAATGTTGTTTTCTTTCCTGTCTGGGTGACATAATAATTTGAAATGGTTCTGCTTTCTTTCACATCTAATGCTATTTTACACACAAAACTTGGATATGTACCCAAAAGTGCATTTTCTTGAATAAATTTCCCTGCATAAATATGTGTACAGGAGTGGGGGGGGCTAATTAAAAAGCCCATATACACAGTCAAGCCCAGATTGTATTGGGAAGGCAATGAAATTGCTCCCTTGCTGCACACTGTGAAGTGATCTAAAAATGGAAACTGCTGTGCTACTCTGTTAATGGAACAGGTTACAGTACCATTCAAGATCTTCCTCTCTCGTTCAGAAATTACTGTGGCTTGAATGAGAAAATTATCTCTTTCTCCTGAAATGCACATATAGAAAATGATTTTCTTTCTGTCCTTCATTATAAACAGGTATGGATCCCACTTAAATCTGCCAAAACGTAAGATAATCAGATTGGAAAATGCTGGGAGATGGCATGCTTACAGTCTATCCTGTTAATGCAAAAGTTTAGACTGTTTTTCCCAGGGGATCAATTTACATTCATCTGTATTAGATTTTCCCTAACATTTCATTCATACTTGGCTCTTGTAAAGCCCATTTATGAGTTTGTGCTGCCTGCCACTGACCCCCTCAGTACCTTGAACAACACAGTATCATATGCGCACTTTCTCATTGTCTCTGACCACCATCACCAAATTCATCTGTTTATCTTTCAGCCAATGACTCGTCCATGTTAGAATCTTTCCTCTTGCCCAACCAACACCTTAAAAGCTCTAGGAGAATGTTTGCCTCTTGGAAACTTCAGTACATTATTTTAGCAGACCAAAGGATCCCATTGATATGCCTGCTGCTGCTCTGAAACCACTTCAAGAAGCCATTAAAAGGCACAACCCCTGAAAACAGCTGTGCTGAAATCTGCCCTTCACCAAAGCTTCTGCTGATCTGCCCAGTACAGGATTCAGAATGGCCAGCCTAGGCTTCCCCACTTTGCTCTGATCAACAATTTTAAATTTAGGATGTAAGAGTTGCCTGTGTCTGGATACCAGGGCTGTTCCAAAGGGAGTCTACAAGTACTTCATACTGAAGCTGTGTTTGAACTAGTATGTGAATATTAACCAACTTGATGATTTGGGCGAGGGGGGGGGGGTCCATCTAATTGTACCACATATTCTTCTGCAGTGTTTTGAACATATCCTATGCTGACTCCTTTTTTTTCTGTGTTAGACCCTTAGAGGGTGCAAACATTTTTGCTTCTTCCACAATGCACATCAATGCATGAAACTCATGGAGCTTCCCTGAAATGGCCTCATGCTCCTTGAGTGCTCCCTCTATTGTCACAGTACAGGCCATCTGGTAGGCTTCTTTTCCAAATACACAGGAAAAATTATTTTGTTCTAGTTTTGTTCCTTCAGCCAGCTTTTTCTCACTTCTCCTTGACTTGCAGAATAATATTTTATTTAAGCTACCAGTGTTTATGATAATTCCATTTTTTCTATTTATTTATGATTGCATTTATTTTATTCTTATAATGGTTGTCAAGTACAACCATTTACGGTGTCCTTGCCAGTGATCACAATGATAGTAAATGTACGGGTCTGTGGTAGACGGTGCTATACAAAATCATCCTCCTCACCAGTTCTCTACAATGAGAATTACATCCTCTTTGCAGTTATTACCATCTCAGATGGTCACCAAAAGTTGCATCCCTAAGCTTTTTCTTTCTTTCTGCCTACACAAGTATTTTTGTCACTCTGGCAGAAGACTCTCCAATAAGTCTTGACCACCCAAATCCAGGCCACTCAAGCACTGTGGAAAGAAGCCATACAAGCATAGATGGTTATATATAGATACCTGATTCCCATCAACACAAGCTAACAGAAGCATGCCAGTTGCTTAAACTAAACTGCCAAAGTTTAGCTAAATTCAGTATTCACCAACTATGGCAGCAATGCAATTCTCAGCTAAGTCAGGCCATTTAAGTAGTGTATCAAAAGAGGTTATAAAGTCAAAATGTGTCTACCAGAATCTTGAAAATTTTTCTTTTCAAGCTTTGAAAATAAGTAATGAAAATCATATTTTCCCCAACAGAACGAAAACATTCTCTTGTATGAGAAAGAGTAAAGGCACCAGTTCTATTCCAAATGACTATATCTACAAAAATTCCAATGATATATGTATCCTGGCACACCTGGAAATGCCCTAGCTATACATTTATGTATTCACTCCATAGAGGGATCAGTATTCTGTCAGATTTTGCAGTGCATATAACAGCAACTGGCATCATGTCACCACCCAGTTGGTTAAAACAAAAGGAAAGGGCTGTTCTTATTCATTGGCAATTGTATCCTTTAATGATAATGCATTCATTTCCCAGTTTTGTATAGCCTCTTATGATTTTTTGGTAACTATGGCAACTATTCATTTTTGTTTGAATAAAAATGTGTTGTAATGCCATGCGACTTGCTGGCATATAAACTAAGGCTGCCTGCTGGAACTAGGATGCCAGATTTCAGTTTTCCCACCAAGCTTTAAATTGACATGTTCACTCTTGGTGAAGAAAGTGCCTATCTTTGCTAAGGGAAAAAAAAAGTATTTGTCCTGAGTAGGTGGAAAAGGTCACTTAGTTCAGTGCACAAAGCACAGGTGCTGATGACTGCTGACCGAAGAGTGACTCAGTCAGGCTGAGCAAAGAAAATACTGGAATTACCTTTTACTAAGCTACAGCATCAATACCAATCAAGAAGAAAGAAAGAGGGAAAAAAAAGAGGATGAGACATGAAACCACAGCTGAATCTTACTGCATCTTAGGGAGCAGCTGGACTCCCAGTCATGAGAACACAATCCAGCATTTCTGGCTTAGGCTGTGATGTGCAGAATCACTGATGCAACACTCCAGAGCTGCTGTCATTCTTCAGGCCAGTGTAACCTTGACCCTTAGAAAATACTGCTAGCACCTAATTCTTCCTAAAATAAAGTCCCTGAACTTTGATTACTACATTTTCAGACTCACATATTTCAATGGATTAAAGCATCACAACAATAAATTTTTCTCTTCCTAATTCACTCCCATCTGTTTATCCTCTTTTTTTTTTTTTTTTTTTTTTTTCTTAGAAAAGCAGGAGATTTTATTCAAGTCAGTTAATGCCAGAAGGTACAATTTTACTTCTTGTATTGTGGCAGCTGTTTGCATTTCCAGTATACCTGAAATTTCAAATACATCCTCAGTTACTTGAGCCCTGTTCTGGTCTCTCATCAGTATAACACAGAATGGTAGAATAATTCAGGTTGGAAGGGATTTCAGGATATCCTCTGGTGTAACCTGCCCTTCAGAGTAGAGAGTCAAATTTATTTCAGACCAGGTTGTTCTATCCAATTTCAGCAGCATTCCTCCTGAGGTATCTGGGCATAGATGAAAGAAGAAACTGCCTGCAGCAAAAGTAATAAATTGATAATTTGATGAAGGACATCGAAAACCAAGGTTAACATAATACGCATATTTCTTCTTAATCCAAACAGTAGTTTATCTTGAAATATTATCTCCAGAATTACTTTCAGAATTCCCTATCCAACATCAGTACTAAGTTTCATGGCATTACTTCTCCAGATAAAGTTCAGTATGTGTATAAATTTCATGTGAATTGAAACCTGAAAGATTCATGCCCTTTGATCTTTGCAAGACATCATTACAGCATTATCTTCCCAAGCATTAATTAATAATAAACGCTTTATTCATCAGGAAGCTAAGGTAAGCACATTTTTTCACATCCTCCCAGTTCTAGGACCCAAATTCTATTAAAAAACCTTAAGACTACCACATCTTCATTTCCAGATGCTTAAGTCTCTTAAGAGCAGAATTAATGCAGCAGGATGTTTTAGTACTATTATTTTTCAGATTAAGGTAAAACAAGTATCTCTGTTTGGTTTCCTTTTCTATGATAGTACTTTACATTAGCTTTTTATTTTGGAGGGAAGAACTCAAACACCAACATTTCAGTAAATTGTTTCAACACAGCTAGACAAAACATTAGATCTCACAAATATCAGCAGTAGTTTCCAAGCTACATTCTTTTGATGTTAGGTTGAAGCTCAAGAAGACCAAAATCATTATTTCCTGAATTTTAGATTCTGGTATAATTGTTCACTGGAGATACATAGGTCAATGAAAGGTAAATAACACACAAGTGAATTTTAGGAAGGCAAATGATGGTTTAAAGCCAGTTTTGACAGATCTGCTAATTTATGTATTGTGCTCTTGGGAAGACCTTTGACTTGAACAAATTTTTGTCAGAGTCAGAGGTCACTGCTTCAGTGATTCTGTCTTAAATCTTACAAAGCTTAGTGCAAATAATATCAAGTGCAGCATCTCTTGCTCCAACTCACAGGAAAATGCCAATGCAAGGAGAATTTTGCCCACCAAGCATCTGGGTGAAATATGAGCTAAAAAATTTCCTGTACTTTCCTTCAGTGGGGCATGACAGCAGATAAAATGCAGTTTCCAGTCATAAGAATTTATCACAGAAGGAAAAACAAAAGCAGGAGATCACAGAGAAATTTTGAAAATCACAGGGATCCTATGAATCTTGTCTCCTGATCCCAAAGGTCAAAATTTCTGACCTTGATACCACTCCCAAAAAAACTGTCTCCCCATGAGAAAAACTTCCCCACACAGTCTATATATGTCTACAAATATAACCTTCACTCCTTATCATTTTGTTTCTGAGAAGGGGCTAGTCAGTGAAAATCTCCAGTGGCAGATGGAGTCTGGGATTAACAGTTAAGTCATGTAGTTCTGTATTTTGCAGCAGACTGAGGAGACTGTCCCAGTCAGATTCTTCTGTGGAGCGAAAGAAGCAAAGTTTCTCATCAATAATATGAGCATCACCACCTGGAAATGACAAATGTTACTTGTCATGTTTTTCTCCAAATTCAAATTGTCCGATGGAACCTGTGCAGATGCATGATTCATGCATAGTGAGTTTATGGATATTTTAGGATTGTATGTTAGTGCTCAGAATTCCTTTCCTACCACCTCACCATACCTTACAGGCTCTGCTAACTCACAGTATCAGTCATTTCCTTAGACAACAAAGTAAGTAAAGAGAAATAAGAGCTAAACATGATGAAGTTATCTGTACCACTAGTCAAGAATCAACAACATTACCAGCAGAGTCACTTTTAAATTTGGAAAATATCTATAAGTCATTTTGGCTATAGTAGAGAAACCCATGATCCAAACCTCAAAATCTAGTAGTGAGTGACAAGACAAGACAATGAAGGGAAAGTCTGGTCAATAGTTGGTGCAGGGAAGAGTCTCTAGAAGACAAGATAAAGTCCGCTTTAAAAATGTCTCTAGGATTCAAAACTGAAAACTGCAAGTACTCATTGAATTGAATCAATTAGAAATACCATTAATTTAATTTTCTATATATCCACTATATATACCATTAATTTAGTTTTCTATTATATCCACCTAGGATATCAGATTTACATACATTGCTCAATACATTTACTTCTGAATCTGTTTTTTCACTGAACATGAGTCTAAAAGGCAAGAAATAAAGCAAGCACACTTGGACCTTCAGGACCACCACCTCAATTTACACAAAATTCCCATTGATGTAAGCAAGGATAAGGTGAAATACAACCTTCAGCACATTTCAACATCTACCAGTACAACTAACAATTCAGGGGTAGAGGAGCTGAAACTCAAACATGATGTAACCAGGAAAGAAAAGCCAAAACCACAAAATCTATTATTGACTCGTGTCTCAGTAAAAATGCTCCAAGATCTTCCACATCAATAAGTGATTGGATCAGTCATTTTATTATTCTGAACACAGTGAAGATCTATAGGTCAGGAATAAGAATGTTTGCTTTATATTTTCTGGAGAGGTGAAACTTCTTAACTGAATCTTACACTTAATCATTTCCAAATCCCAGGCTATATCTGCTGATCCCTGTTTTGATTTAAAATAAAATTCATTTTCCGGTTTGCTGCATGACTTTTATTTCAGATTTGACTTAGAGATTTATGAACACGATATAGCTTTTCTTGCTGAACACTTGAACAATCTTGGTCCCTGTGGTGACTTCCACATAGCTGCAAGTGGAAAGAAACACTCACTATTGTAAAATGATATGACATTCCTACTTCAAAAGCCAAAACAAATTTTTGAAGGCTGAAGTGTTCAGTTGCAGGAGGGATGAAAACCCAAGGGGATCTAGACCTTGCACTATTGTGAAAAGTCGATGCCAGTTTTCAATTCATAGCTTCTTAATTGAGAAACAGAGAGAATCTGGGCACACAATGAATCATTCCCTGTATGGAAAGGGGGAGACAGGGAGATTATCGATTGAACCCGCTGCTTCTCTTGTCACCACTCACTTAAATTTGACTTTGACTCAGAGTAAAATGATTTCTCCTGAAGATAACTGCTCCATGTTGCACTGCATAATTTACCACAGAGGGTAAATATATAGCAAATGAACCACAGGATTCTGAAGACAGAGTTGGACACAGCACAGCACAGCAGCATGACCCCATGCAGCATGGCATCTCCACTTAAAGGGTAATGGCTTAGGTAATGCTGACTATTTGCACACCCAAAATGTTTGGTAACTCAGCTTACAATACCCTTCACAATGCAAGTGACAAATGCAGCAGAGATGATCTTTTCTACTCACTCTAGTACTTGAATACCACTTGAGCACAAAATGGTCTGGAGCAAAGGCAAAATGCAAACCATGATGTTGAGATCCCCTGCTCTGGTTGCTTGCTTAATCCTAGGGTTTGGGGTTTTTTAATGTCTAGAAACACACTGGTTTTTACAGAGACAAATTTATTCAGTGTACAGCTCACACTGACTATGACTTTTAATAATGTGGGATAAGTACACCCAGTGCACCCCACAGGCCTGTTTATTTTGTCATACCAAGATTCCCATGGGAGCACCCCACGCCTCCAACCCTGCTAACCTTCCAGTGCAAAATCTCCACAAAAAAATATATGTACTTTGTATAGCATGTATCTGTTTAATGGACGTTGAATTGTAGAAATTATGGGGGCATTTGGAGTAAAACAAATGCAAATGACTTTGTGGCCAAATTACTTTTTTTAAATGGCATTTGACGTCTAATATCATGAGGATAGCATAGTAAGGGGCAGGTTTTTTCTTTGGTTTATGTGTTTTGCTATTCATTGTCTGAAATCATTAAGGGCGTTGGTTACCTCCGATCTCTCGAAAACACACAAGCAACCTATTCAAACATTAAGGAACTTCAATGCTGTCAAAGATCATACCTCTCTGCACTTGCACCTTTAGCTTGGGCTCGGATGTCTTAAAAAGGGACAGAAGGAACAAATTAAATGAGAAATGAAAATTATTTTCCAAAAATTTGAAGGCAAATTGAAAAATAAAGAAGACAAATACATGGGATTCAGATCTAGCTGGAAAATACACAGCTTTCAGAATATCAGGCAGCTCAAAACAGTGAAATCAATGTTCAAAGTTAAAAAATAGATGAAATCCCTAAGGAATAACCAAACTACATCTTCACAGACAAAGCACTTGAAGGCTATCTATGTTGGAGATAGGTGTACTTTAATTCTCAGATCTTGTACTTTACAAGAAAATAAAATGGGATATTAATCACTAATTCAGTGATTAATATAATGTGCTCACATTTTAAAAAGCCAGTTGCAAATTTTACCTCCTTTAGAGTTCTGCTTTGCAAAGCACTTCCCAAATAATTAACTTTAAGCAACTTACTTCATTCTACCAGTATCTTCTTGACTATCTACCATTGCTCATATACTCAATTTCCAGAGCATTTCACTTCAAAATGAGATGAACAGAAGTGTGACTCATATACACCTAGGAGCACTGAGCCATTTGGCACTTCCTTTATCACAAAGCAAAATCAATGTACTGAAAATCACTCTTGTATTACTTCACCTTATTCACACTATTGCAAATTCCTCTTTTTAAAAAATAATAATAATGTAAGAGAAAGAACCATTTATTCAGGTTTACATCTTCAAATATTCTACAACCATTAATATTCAGAAAATCTTTTAGCTAAAAAGTACTTCCAGCACTTGATCTAAAATTGAAGAAAATAGCCCCATCAATCCTAGATATGTGGATGTCTCCACAACTTTAAAAGTATTTGCTTCATATTAGCCTCTTTTTACTGCAAAGCACTGAGACATGAGTTCTAGAGTTCAAGATATTTCAGGGTAGAAACCAAGTCAGTCTGGGCTCCTGGTTTAAAATGGAGATAAACAGGCCAGTCCAAAAGATAGTTCTCATCTTCTGTTAACCGAGTTGTAATTGGAAAATGTTATAATCCTCCACCAATTTTAGCAGTAACTTATTGTAACAAGGATACTTAGGTTAAGTGTTTTAAGATCATAGTGAGTGAATAAAAGCTATAACACATGTTTGACAGAAGAGGAAAACAAGGTTCAGCATCTTTCAAGACCTAGCCTAGCTCATCCCTACTGCCAGGATGGACCTTACAAAAGCATCATGGAAAGTGATCATTATACCTCATTTGAAAACCCCTCCCAGCATGACTGACTTATTCTGTAAAGCACAGAGCAAAAGGCTGTGGCAACAAGGACTGAACAGCTGAGCAGTCTTCCCCTCACAGCTTACCTAGCTCTCAGACATGAAACGAATGTTGATCCAGGACTGTCAATGTTAAGGGACAACTTTCACATATCACCCTATTTTGCAAAGACTTCTGACTCCTATTCAGTAAGTTTTTGAACATGGGAATGGTAACAGTAACAATTCAACCCATACATTTTTTTAGCAGTGATGTATATAGTTACTCAAATCTGAACAGCTCAGATGAAAATATCCTGATATTTCTTTCACTTGCTCTGCCATTCAAAATTTTAAGATAAACTAGAGCAATGAGCAGGGTTGGACTAGTAAAGATTGATACAAAAATGGCAAACATAACTTGATCAAAGAGAGACATGTATCTAACAGCTTATATATGAGACAAAAGGTACAATCTTTGTGATGCATGAGACAAGTAAAGGAAATCTTAGGGGACAGACCAGCCGTGGAGGATCAGATGACTTTCTCAATTACATGGATATAAATCTGAGATAAGCGCCACTGAAACACATATGTTTTAACCCAGATCAAAATCTGTCTAGTGTCCAAACTAGCTCTGAGCTGATATTCTCTTTGCACTATATTCCCAAGCAATTTGAAGAAATAAGTGTTTCAGGCAAGCATTCATATCATCTGTCCGTGTGTGAAAAGTCCTGACCTTTCTTTACTTGACAAGGATGTGTTACATACAAGCTGCATTAAGTCCTATTAAGATAAAATCTGAGGTGAAAAAAAAAATTATATCAGGAAAACCAAGAGAATAAAGGTGCTGTAATAACATTAATCAAAAACTGTAGCAACCCCAAGACTTTGTCTCACTGTATGAAAAAGCTCTCCTACTTTAAAGGGCTGATCAATGTAGGATAGCAGCGATTATCCCAGACCTTAGGTTTTAGCCCCCAGTAATGTATGGATGAAGAAAACAGAACTAAAAATGAATTTTTAAAGATTAGCACCAAAGGCACCTCATAAATACAAAGTGCAAACTCTACAGAAGCTGTACTCCTGCTGCTAATGCTGTGGTTCCTGAGGTGGCCTCATTATTTTTCTCTTATATCATATAAAAACATTAAGCATCATTATCAAAGATATTTGTACTAAAGTTGTTTCCTAAGTTTTTGATTTTTTTAAATGAAGGGAACCAAGACTAAACAAAAACGTTTTCCAAGAATAAGACAAAGATGTATCTACAGCCCCTTTTTGAGTGGTATTTTACACTCAGGTGTCTTTTAATAAAAAGATTTTGAAAGAGTCTGAAGATGAAGCACAAAACCAAACCAGGATCCAGATTATCAGGCATCAAATGGGGTTCTCCAGATGCTCTTTGCATTTCAGTGGTATTGCAGCTGCTACTACTATAACATGAAGTTTGCATGAAACATAATGAACGGCTCACTCAAAAGATAATGAACAGAGACTCCTTGGTATATTATCAGAAAACACAGGTAAATAAACACAAAGTTTAAAGAATTTTTACATCCCAATAGCACAAATGCAAAGCTGAGCACACTTGAACCCTTCATCCAGGGACTTTCCCTTTCCTTACAAGTTTGTACTATGCCTAGCACAAAGAAGATCTGCAGTTCCCATCTGCTTTTGTATCATAACACAACTGTTCAGTAAAAAATAGGGCCAGGTAACACACCAGCACAACATCAAGACAGGGAACTTGTTTAACAGTAGGATTTTGTATTTTATGGAGCTTTGCTTCTGGCTCCTCTGTTAAGGGTAAGATGAGTTTCATGCTTAAAATAGAAATTCCAGATCTTTGCAATGCATAGAGGCTTTTTTTTTTTTGTCTAGTTGTAAAACACTTATGCTGAGTGTCCCTGAATATAAATGAATCCTCTGAGAATATAAAGTGACTGTTACTCAGAAATAAAATTAGTTTGCATATAGTTTCTTTAAAACCTTTAAAAAATCCCTTACATAATTAGTATTTATCTCAAATGTTCCAAGAATTTTAGTTCTCCCTGGCATGTATGAAAATCAGCTCTGCTGGATTAGATTAGCATTTAAACAGGCAGGCTTCTAAAAACCTAAGAAAAGAAAATGGGTTCAAAAAGCTACCAAATAACTTAACTCATATGATCATCCCAACAATCATAGTGTTCATAAGCCTCTTGTACTTGATTTTTTCAGTGCACAAAAGGTAAACAGAAGCTAAAATTTCAGAAAATGCTTGGGATTTTAAGAAGCCAGAATTTGGGCAGCTCTCCAGTAAAAGAACATAGATATAACTGCTGGAACATGTTCCACATGAAGATTTGTTTCTAATACTGATTTTAAGATCCTTTTCACTAATATTCTCTAAAGTAATTTGAACATACATTTTCAATTTAGAATGGTTTTGTGCAAGTGGTAAAAAACAAAACAAAACATCAGTCTCAGACACTGTTAACCAAAGGTCTTTTTACTGTCTCTATTTCCTACTCCTCCTTACTATGGGATGGGATAGCTACTGTCCTGTTTCTTCCCACTAGACTAAAATGAAGTAACGTCCATGCTGAAAAAATTCCAACACTTTGCAAGTCTCTTCTAAGGAGATAATTTATTCTTGTAAATAAGAAGAAACTCTACTTATCTCTCTACTGAGACCAAAGCTTTCAATTTTGAAGAAAGGCAGAAAAATGAATTGTCAATCATAAATATTTCTTTGCTTAAGAAATCCTTTTCAGCAGATCTAGTCCACAGAGATGGTAGGAAGTAAAGGTTAACAGAGGTGCACAAGTGTACTGGGAAATGTGTGAGAGAGCAGGTGAAGCAATGGAAACCCTTTATATACTCCAGCACCCTCACCTTCCTCTCATGAGGAACACAGCTTGCCTGCATGATTATGATGTTTGTTATGTACAGCTCTTGAACAGCAGAAAGCAGACAACAGAGTAAATTTCAGACACATCTGTTCCACCTGCAGATTATTAGATACATCACGTGTTGGTATTTTCCTTATTTTGCACTGATTAGTGTAATAACCTTCACTTCAAAACGAAAATCAAGGAAAAACAAGGTAATTCCCCATAGGGATTTATATTTTTTAAATTGAATCTTCCTATAAGAGGTCCATGGGAGACAGACTTAATTCAGTAAACTACTGGACAATAGATAAAGCACTTTTTTTTTTTTTTTTCCTGGTGGACAAACCACAAAAAGAGAAAGACAAAAATGAATGTATTCACTATAATCACACAGGAGAGATTAGAACAGTCCCTACGGTCTCCTTTCCCACTTTCTCTGTCACTGAAAATAAACCACTTTTATTTCTTCAATAATCTCCTACTTTCTACTTAGCCATTCAGTGGGGAAAAAAAACACACAAGAATTGCAGTCGAAATACCTGTCTGAGATTTGTGAGCATTGGAACAGCAGAGTTTGCACACATTTCTGAGTCTCTAAGGTATTGATTCTCATACTGATTAATCCATAAAGCTTGCATGAATCAACATGTCTCCAGTTGTGTGCTGGCACCAGCTAACATTGTAAAAGTGACACTAGAAATCAGGAAAGCTCTAATAAGCAACAGTTCCCATGGAATTCCCATGTGAGGTCCTTACCTCAGACAGCCAGCTGATTTAACAATTCTTCTTGCACACATGTAGACCAAATTCTGTATCATGAGTGGATTTCAATTATGTCAGAAAAAAAAAATCTGCAAAAGAGGAGGGAATAAAATATTGCTATTTCTAACATTTTCATTGCAACTTGTTTATAATTAGAGTACACATTCTGTTATGGAAAATGTACTAAGATAGTAAGTCACAAGTAGAAAATAAAATTAGTTTAAGGGAGAGACAGTCTTCAGCTCTTCTTTAGCTATTAAGCCTTCCCATCTGTGCTCATTTTAGGGAAGACAAGGACCCTATTTGGAGAGAGCTATTCATTACCATATAAAACAGAGAACCCTCCACTGCACCAGTTAATGTTTAAATTTACTTTAGTGACTTTCTCCCGCAGTAAATCAAACTTTTGCTTCTGATCAGTGCTTTTACCTTGTGCTTCTGAGCAGTCAGTCATGACTACACCCAACAGCTGCCTCACAAATGTTGCCTATTGAACTTATTACATTGAAAACACACATCACAGGGCACTCTCCCATTTTACAATTATAGACAGCATTCATGTTCAACGAATAGATAAACCAACAAAACCATCTTCCAGAATTTGGAAAACATTTACAAATGTGAAATATAGGAAAAATGTTTTAGACTGAACCTAATATGTATCTTTACATCTGCCAAGTTAAAATGCCACATCCAAACAAACAAACCCACAAAACAAACAAACAAACAAAACACCTAAAATCTGCAAAACTGAAAAAAGGTCAATAATGAGAAGAAAGCTTGGAAAGGAAAGCATAGGCAAGGAAGTGTGAAAAAAAAATCAAAATACACTAACACTATCTATCCACTTAAGGCTCCAATAAGAACAGCAAGCTGTTCATTCTTAAACTCTCTGTCTGGAGGGTTCATACATTTGCCCATGCATAGACATCTAGAACTCTTTCAGATGTTTTAGGGCTTTTGGCTTGGCCTTCAGGTGACATGCTAGAAGAGGAAGGGTCTCCCATTCATCTTGTATCATATTTCCCAACTCTTCACAGAGGTCTTGGATACCCTGAGGGCATCTCACATGGTGTTATACACTTCCATGAGGCCAAGGAATTACAGTCAGTGTCTGATCTTTCAGTGCCATGAGATAGTCTGACTCTCTGCATATAGTCTGTGATTGAAAGTGTCCCAAAGTAGTCTAAATAGTCTGCTCTTAGGAGCCAAGAATAGTGAGCTACTCAAAGACTTAATTGTTCCCTTAGTGACTGGAATAACTGAAATGTTCTTACTCCTCATGCTGAATTCTTTGACTGAAAACCATAAAAACTATTACTCATTGCCTTAGGCAGGCCTGAGTCTGTTTGAGTCTTCACTGGAGTCCTCAAATTCTAAAAATACAGCAGTAAGACTCAAGCAGCTTCTTACTCAATTGAATCATAAATATTTTTTCTGTGACCAGACTGTTTATTTTAATAAGTTTATTGGGACACCAATTCAGAAAATAAAGACTGACCCATGCTATAGAAGTTCACAACAGCCATAAATTAACAATTTTATTAGAAAAGTAGAGTTGGATTTTAATTCATGAGGGTGCTGAGAAGGCTGTCAAATGGAAATGATAAAATTTTAATATCTCATTAGTGGAAAAACATAGTGTACTCTAAACGTTCAAAAATCCAAGTGTTTCTCTCATTAGTTAATTTTTTTGTATGGAAGCTTTTCTTCCTAATACCATTAAAGAATAAGGAAAATAGAACAGCAACCCAGTCTCCTGCTGGCGTTTTCCTATTATCACTAATCCAGGATACCATTACACAGCTACCTCAAAAGCAATAAAGGAAAGCACATCACTGTGTCTGTACCTCTGCAGAGTGTTCCTCTTCACATGAACTCTGAGCTTCTCTTTAACAACATTACCCTTTTCAGTGGGCTTCTGCAAAGAGGTCATGTAACAGCAAGAAACTTGTCTGATTATGAGTTATCTTGATGTAGATTAGGAGTAAGACTGCTTCTCCCTTTTCCAAAATGTTTTCAAATTTACCAGTCATAAGATAAGCTCTTTGTAGTGTTTTCCCTTCTTGGGAGCGGTGAAGGTGACCAGAAATGGCACAGAAAGTTCCCTTGCAGAAATGGTACAACAGCTTCGAACATGCTCATCTTTGTTTACCTCTTTTCAACTTCTGAATTTACTTCTTTACCACAAAATTACCAAGTAACTGTCAAAAGACTATTGTTTATATTGGATACCTTAAAAAGATTACTTTGATTTTAATCAGCCTCTCATCTCCACCTGAATATTGACTTTGTGCAGATTCTGAAAATAATGAGCACAGAATAGCAGAGCTATCATCAAGGTACAAGTTCTACTCATTTTAGTTTCAGAATACTTAGCAGTAATTAACGATGTTGGAAGACTGCAGAATCTTTTCCTGTTAATAACTGTGTACCAGAGAAACAAGACCATTTTAAAGTTTAAAAGATGATTTGACATATTGGGTGAAATTACAATGGCTCTGCTATCTCTGCTCTCCTCTATTTTCTTCCTACGCATTTTGACACAAATAAATAAAAGGCATACAATCAGTGGTAAGGACTAAATAAAAGGATGGGACAAAACAGCAGGGACAAAATAAATTTTGAAACAAGAACTTTGTTTTAAGTTAGGGTCCCTATGTTTCTGTAAGTGCCTCTTTTGCATTTGAAAAATAAGAACACTGGATGATGAAAATAAATTCCATGAATTTTGTTGCTTTAAAGGCAACAACGAAACAAGACACATACCTCTGTCCTCCCTATGCTAAATGAAAACAATGGTTAGAAAAATTTTTTGCATACTGATTAGGAAATAACAACCATTTCACATGAGATATTAGACAGATACGCAGAGGGTCTACGACAGCCTAAGCTTCACAGGTAAATATCATTGTAAAATACACTTTGTGTGTAACATAACACATAATTAGAGTATCAAAAAATTCCAACTAACAAAACAAGTGACAGGTGTGCACTACTAAGGAGACATTTAGGGTTAAATTATATGAAATAGAGAGAAAGCATTGCAAATGCACAGGTAGACTTTACTTGGCTGGTCATAGCTGTCAGTTATGAGACTGCAGAGAAATGTAGAGTTGTCTGATGGAGACTGCAGAGAATTGTTTATTTTGCTCAATAAACCATTTTATATGCATGGTATCACACAGTACAGAGCATGCATTCATCAGCCAGCAAACTCCCAGCTATCACAAAACAATTTAACAAGATGCTGCCAACTTGAAATATTGAGAATCTGAAGTCTTGCCCCTCTGCATAAAGTCTTGCCCCTCTGCAACCCACTGCAAACAAGCAAACAAAGAAAAAAACAAACAAACCCTCACCACTTAATTCTGCCTTTTTTTTTTTTTTTTGCAATTTTTTAATCAGGTTTTCCAACCAAATAAAAATTTTCATTTTTCTGTGGCTATGTGAAAGTTCCACCCATTGGAAAACTGGCTGCATTAATAAAGGGTAAACTAGAAAGAATTTGCCTATTTTATTTTATCCTTATTACTTGTAATAAAAAACTTACTATTCATAGAAAATACAACTAGATATTCAGAAAGAAGAGTGGCTTTTTCTTATGTGTAACTGTTCTTTAAACAGCCTAGTCTAAAGGCCCAGCTGGCAGAAGCATTCACAGGCTTGCCAAACTCTAAACCACAATAAAATTACCAGTAATGCTATCAATTTAGGTTCCATTACTTCTGTTGAATGCACCTAACAAAATTACTCTAAAAGCATGTAATTTTTTAGATAGTATTTGTTATTTAAACTTCACAACTTCATTAATGCACACAATGGTTGGAGCACATAGAACAGGCTCTGGATGTCTAGCCTAAGCAAAAGAAAAAAACCAAACCATACCCACTGTGTGAAATTAGTTCTACAGGAACTAAATGCAGGTAAGAACTGACATTTCAAGGTATTGCTCTCTGTGTATTAAGAACATTTAAAATTTACCAACCAAATCTCCACGACCAGAATTTCTAGGGTTTTATAAGAATTTTTTTTGTTTATCTATATTCCCTAGAAGATCTGCAGGGCTAGAAATAAAGGAAAGAAGAATCTTGGCGTGCCATTTTCTCACTATACAACAAAGTATAGTACTTATAAATAACATATGTACCCACCAAGTATTTCACATAAAAATTAACAGAATTGGAGACATACAAGCCTGGTTCAATGCACAGATAAATCCAGGTAGCTATCAAACCCCATTTCAATTTCTTTTAGGCTTCTTTTAGTAATGGAAAGAAATGAAATTAGAACAACGTGTAGAATACCACAAGGTTATTATGAAATAATTTATTCCTTTCAGCATATTAAAAATACTCTGAGTAAGTTATTCTGAGATATTACAGCTAAAAACCATGTAGAAAACAATTGCAGATTTGTAAGAACCCCTATTTGGGTTGAGTTATGCTTTTAACAAGCATTTTGTAACTTTCTTTCTTACTATTATTACCATTTTATTGGCCAATTTTGCTGTGGTTCACAAAATTTGAATCACCTCAGAATCATATTTCACACTCAGCTAACTTTGAATATATCTTAAAAATTTCACAGATGTAAGCAGCACTCAGGAGCATACATTTCAATAGGTGTTCTCAAGCTTTCCACCAGCCACCCATTAGGGCAGCCACCCCATCACCACCCACCCACCCTTCAACTCTTCCTTTCTTGTGAGAAGCAAACGGCATGTCTATGAGGACCTGGTGAGCATGAACTTGGACAAACCTAGCACTACAATCTCTTTGTTTGTTTGTTTTTGTCTATTAATGACTCTGTGAAAGAATTAGAAACACTGTGCAGAGTCATCAGGGCAGGGGAGAGGCTGCAGCCTCCAAACTGCTCTCAGGACCCTCGTGGTCAGTTGCCAAAAATGATTTGAACAAAACTGATTGAAGTGATTTGAACAAACCTGACTGCACCCATAAAGGTGTCAGCCCTTGTCCCAGCTTCTTTCTCCCTTCTAGGACAGCTCTCCCCTCCTGCTCCCAAGACAAAGTCTGCAGAAGATATAACCACTACACATAAAGAACATAAACACTACAATTTTCACTAAGTTTTGACCGCAAACCTAAGAGGATGTATTCTGTAAATACGAAATGATCAGAGTTCAGCTTTCTCAATCACAAAAGCAGCCACCCCTTACAAAACCACATTCCATGTGTTAATTTACTATTGGATAGAGCAATAAGCACCACTAATTTCCTAAAAATACAGATTAAATTGCAAGAAGAAACACATATATTTGACAGACATCTTTAAGACACCTGAAAATTAAATGATATATCTTAATCTTGATTCACTGTAATTTAAAAGCATAATTTATTCTTTCCTTAATATTATATTTAAACATATATATTTAAATAATATATTTTAAGTCTATAATAATTTAATATAATATATATTTTTAAGTCTAGCTAAACAATAATTCACAGAGAAAATGAGAACTACAGTTAAGAAGTACCTTCACAGTTCATGAGATAATGAAAAATAATATAATATTCTTCTATTTACCAGACTTGTCAAAACTGTCACCTGTACACTTATTACCATAATTCAATCAGAAAAATCATAGTGTACCAGCTTCTCACATTTAACAGCTAAATGAGTTCTTTATGGTTTTATACCTCATAATCACCTCAAGAACATCACCACACTGAAGCCCTTAAGATGAGAGGGACAATTAATATGTAAGAGGTCCATCTACTTCATATCAAGTAACTGCAACCTCTAACTTCTTCATGTATCTTATCAGGATATAAAAAATGAACTTTTATTTAAACAGAAGTTTTACTTAAAAGTTCATTTTTTATATCCTGGTAGTCAGGGTACCATCTGGTCTTTCTTTTTCTCTGTTTCTTTATTGAGCTTTCCCCAGGCTCCTTAGAAACTTCCCAGATGTGTGTTTTCTCCAGTTCCCAGCCCTCTCTCTCCAAGGGGCCTAAAATGCCCATTGTTACAATCAAGCTCATCTGCACTAAGCTGGTGAAAGAAAATAAAGCAAAATTACTCAAGAGAGATCTGTGTTGAATGTTATATGATTTCCTATAACCTGCTTTCTGATAAACTTCTTGTTTGCCAGGCATTTGTCAGATGTTCTGTACTTATTGTCACAAGGGACATCCATCCTAACTTAGTTCTTAAGAAAAATTTAGAAGGAAACTCATGCCTGACATTTATTATATATAATGCTAACATTTACACCCTATCACTATCATAATCTTTTTGGGCTGCTTTCTATTAAATCAACATTACAAAATGCAGAGTTAGTTTTTTTAACCGAATTTACTTTATGTGCTTTTCTCCTAAATTAAATATATGTGACTGCAGACAATTTTCAGAATGAAGTAAAGATTATACAACATAATTCAAACTGCAATAGCAAGTGCTAAAATCTGAAGATAAGCTACCCCTTCATCTTGTGATTTGTGAAAACACTACATCATTTCAGAGATATATGCCATCACCACAATGTTTCTTGCATAGAGTCTGTGTTACCATAATTCTAACCAGATTTAGCAAACAGAAAAATCTTTAGGTAATGTGATTTCATTCCCCAACACTACAAACCCATTAATATAAACGTCTGTCAGGTCAGAATCCTCTGGCATAATTAAAATGTCCTCAAGCTTCTCTTGATATATTATCTTCACATACTGGGGTAAAGAGAGAATTTAACTTATGCCTAGCACTTTTCTAAACAGCAATCACAGGCAGCCATTTTATGATGAGAAACTTCTTAAGATATTGTCCTACATTGTAGTTTCTCCAACACCAAAGCAATTTTAAGAAATCACCTGCTCTCTCCAGGCCTGAGGCATGCACTTGCCATTATGCAGTAAGACAACTCAACAGTGGGGATTGTTTGTTCATGTTGAAATCAGATTGCTCTGGAGCGTGACTCCACACAGAATCAGAGCAGCACGACTGAGAGACCATCGAACTGAGGCAAGGAGGAATGTGTTTGAATGGGAACACCTTTGTCCCTGGAGAAGTCTGACTAGGGGCTGCATGATTTGTCTGTGAGAAACGGTCCTTCAGAGACCTGCTGATTACAGAATCCTAGGTGAGCATATAAAGTCTGGTTGATGTTTGCAAAGGAGGCTCTATGTGTGGGAGTCTGGAGACAAAGGCCAGTGAAAGCTGGACATGCAATTCTGAGCTAGTCTGGAAATTCCAGCACTAGGGAGAAACATATGCCCTATGCTTATTCAGGTAACTTGAGATTGCATTTATCTCACTCACTAAGCAAGGTATAAAAAAAAATAAAATAAAAGGAAAGAAACCACAAAGAGTGCAAAATGAGAACAGAGAATATCCAGGACTGAGACAGCCTGAAACAGATGCAGGCAGAGGGGAGGCAGGAGGGGAACTACACAGGAAGACTGTCAGAGCTACTGAAGCAATGAAGAAGAAAAGGAGGAAGGGGGAAAGACAGGCTTGAATTCCTTCTCAGTAAGCTTTGGCTTCCTGCAATATAGAAATGCCCAAACTAATTTCCAAATGATCAGTCTAGCTTGTCAGTACTGTGTAAGGACATGATGATTAGTGAGGACTAATTTATCCTGCTTTTCAGCCTCTATGAGAGTAGATATACCTGAAAGGCATGAATACACACAGTTTTAAATGTATTTCATTAAAGTATGAAATAAGGCATGGCCTAAATAAAGCTTGACAAATTTATAAACCACATCACCATGAGCTTATAGGCCAACAACCTACATGCCCAGTTATCGCAGAACAGCTAATGAAAAAAAAAAAAACACTGGCATAAAACATTTAATTTTTAAATAGCAATTTAATATTGATGGATTCCAAAGCTTTTTCTGTGGTCTTTTGGTTTGGGGGTTTTGTTTGGATTTTTTAACATGTTCACCTTTTCAGCTGGATTATTTGCAGCTACAGAAGGAAAGAACCTGACCCTCACTCCACTCTTACCTGGACTCTCATCCCGATTTTAGAACGACAGTTTCAAGACTCAGAAAAGAATATCCCAGTTGAAGAACGTAAGGGTTTTCCTTTCTGTGAAAAGAATGCTTTTGGTAATTTATTCATTGGAGAATTTCCTTACAAATAACCAGCTGTAGCACAGCCAGCTTCTCAGGGTGATATCAAGGAAGTTAACAGATACTTTTGAAGAAACATTACTAAGCAATTCAAATAGTGGAATCAAAATGCAACTTTCACTAGAGACTATCTCTGCAGAGCTGTTTCTTTTTTAGCTACTAGTGGTTTATGTTGTAAAGCTGTTCTCTTTCACAAACCCAGAAGGGAGCCATTTGTGTCTCTGCTGTAACAAAAAGCAGGACACATACAATAAGGCAATAATCAGCAACAGCAAATTTGTTGGTTTTCTTGTTGTACTGTAGGGACTGGCCACTAGTAAGCTCACATAACACAGACAAAATACAGGTGAACCAACTTGGGAATGCTCCATCCTATGGTGATAAGCTATAAAGTGGAGCACTACATATATAATTATGCTATTTCACCAGTACTGTATTCAGTTTATAATAAACATGACGAGAAAAAAAAAAAAAAAGATGGAAAGGCTATTCTTACAAAAGCATCGATTTTAGACTACACATTGGGACTTAAGGCCATAGCTGAGATCCTGATTTAGATTAAACAGGTGTCAAGGTCTTCCAGCTTCACCTGATCTCATAAGACCTGCTCCACTTGGATTAATTTGGAAGAATGTACACTCCTTCAAGGAAAGTTGAATACTTTTTCTAGCAAGAAAGAAAATGGAAATATGTTTTATCTGTAAAAATACAAAGAGAATACCATATTGCTCATCCTCAGAATCCCAGAGAGTTTAAAATTTATCTAATTCAGAACGACTAACTCTTTTATTTTATATAAAAATAATATGTTAAATAAATAAATAAATAAATAAAGCAAAACAAAACATTTGTCAGTCTGAAAAGTATCCAAAAAAGAAAGATAACACAACGCAGTTGATATTGCTCATGCACATACACTTTGATAAGAGTAAGGAGCAGTAAGCAATGAAGGAAGGAATGGTCAGGAGCACAGATCTCCAGTGAAAGCATTTGAATGATTCATTTTTGAAAGTTTATCAAAGCAGGAAGTTACTGACCATTCCGCATCATCAGTTTTGCTGAATTTTCAGAGAAAAAGAAAAAAAAAGTTACCTCTTGATGGAAGGATCTAGCTACTGACACTGAAGGGAAAAACATCCATATGCAGGCTCAAATTCATGCAAAAAAAAAAAAAGAAAAATTAACCTAGTTTTATGTAGACAGCAGCATTACATGTCAGCTTAAGTTAAGAAATATGCATTTTGTCCTTCACTGGGACAAAAGCAAAGCACTTCAAACATTATTGCAGTATGTCCCAGGATATGTATTTGAAATATAAGAGTTCAAATTTTGCCATTTTGGTTTTAACTGGTATTTCTCTTTCCTCCCATTCACTTTCTTTTTTTCTGGTCAAAAGTACAAAAAGAGCTTTTGGACTTTCAAGCCCAAAGATACTAAAATGTTATCAGAATTAACCCATATCCTTGAAGCAGCATACTTTGAAGACAATATATGTCATTAAAATCTTTTTAATTGGTATCCCAATATCTTAATTTTTTACTAGCACACCTGTCAATGTGTATTTAAGTGTGTACAAGGAAAGGTCAAAAATAGCTTTAGTCAATTTAAGCAGCATTGACAAACATTCCATTAATTTGGTTGACAATTCTACTGAGTGGATAGGGATTTCTGAGAAGGTTCTCATTTAAATCCTTCTCACAAGACAATGTGAATGTACAGGAGATTTTTTTTTTCTTCTTTCAGATCATTTCACCAATCCTTAAAGAAGCCTATAACAAACCAGTAACACTTGCTAGAGCAATTTTTTACCACTTATTAAGATGACAAGACAGCACTAACAAGTTTCAAACTCATGAGCACACATGATATTGAACAGGTTGAGCACAAGATACAGGATAAAGTCACATTTAGAAAACACCCATGAGTGTGAGTTAATTAACTGTTTTAGGTGACATTAGATTCTTTTTCAATGTATTTCCATAAGGATACTTTGGCTTCAGCCTGTAACTGAGCCATTTGTAGGGAGACTTGCAGGACTGTCTCTCCTATAACACTGTCAGAGATGACAGTGCACACAGAGCTTCCCTGGGAAGTTCACAAAGCCACTGCTATCCTAACTCTGAAAATCTTCCACACAGCAAACAAGCAATATAACCCACACCTTGATACATATCTTGAACTTATCAAGAACAAAATAATCCAGTACTAATCAAAACAAGAAGGTTTTACACAAATTTCTTTAATAACTTAGGAATTTGATCATAAAATCATACCTATCTCAGTGTGATGCCCTTCCAAGCAAAATGTGGCACATCTCCAAAACACAATACATTTATAACGGAATCCAGTTTTCGACCTGAACCTTTCTGAAATTAGTATTATTTTCTACATCATCTTTGGTAAGAAAATTCTGTGCAAAATCCTATTTTTTTGACATTAGTATCAGAAGTATCAGAATAATCATTGCAATTATGCAACCATTTAATAAAACTGCCTCTAAAAACTGCTCCTTGTGTGGGACTGTCAGAGTCTACCAATATTCATGTTTGTGATGTAGTGTGATAGTGCTGGCCTGAGAGCAGAAGACAAAGACATATTGCATATTATGCATTTCTTCCCAGTACATACTTTTAAATGTATAGCTGGGTGATTTAACACTATGATAATCTCATTCTTATTAATGCAGCGATCACAGTTGCAGTCTCAATTTATGAGACTCATTCATTCACATCCATCAAGCTGCTAAGTCTTTGATCGCCACAGTGTTTTCTAAAAGAAATGTATTCAGAGTAATTTTAAATTTTAATGCCAAAGTATATTGCATTAGAAACCTCTCCCAAATACATCATTTTTTTCCTCAGTCATTTAAAACTGCTTACTCATTCTACATTTTCCTTTGGTTGGCACAATCCACAAAACATTTCTACTGACACATTCAGTTTTCAAGAAATTGAGACACACCAAGTTTCTAATGCCATGCTTTTCCTGATGAGAAATTAGAGTTAGTCCTACCCATGCAAAACATAGAGTTAAAAAGTGGTGGTTGTTTAAATAAGAAACTCATTTGTATTTTTATCCAGAATAGGACACTAATGATATTCAAAAGGACATGTGTTTTGATCACAATCAAAACAGTTTTTTAAATTTTTTTCTGTTGATCATTGTGGAACCATCCAGCTCAAAATTGTGCTTCCTTCTCTTAACCTACAGTATCAAAGCAGGCAACGTATATCACAATTTGTAAAGCATTTAGGACATGCTTTTCTTTGTGAATGCACAAAAGGCACTTTCCTTGGTTGAAAATAAGGACATTCATAAAAGAAAAAGCATTCCTCAGATGAGATGTGAGAAAGTTAGTGGCTACATTGCTAAAATGCAGTCAACACAAGCACATGCTAAAAGTAATTGATTTAAACACATTGTTAAATCAGAGCCTGAGTTACAATTGCAGGGCCAATTTCCATCTCCTCAGCATTACAATTAATACTGTCAGGCAGCAAGGACTTACTAAAGGGTCTCTGATCCCTTTATTAGCAGCATTTAGTGTGGTCCATTGCTCATGTTCAAGTGATAAAAGCAATCATTTATCTGAATAGAATATTGCATGTACTATCACTGCACGGAGCCCAAATGCAGAATTATAAAATCATAGCATAATTTCTGTTGGAAAGGGCCTTAAAGATCATCTAGTTGGAAGTCCCCTATCATGGGCAGGGAAGTCCTTCACTAGACTAGGTTCAGTACCTGGAAAGTAATTTGTGCTAGAAGGCAGCCACATCAGCACACTAAAGATACAAAAATGCAAAGAAGCCATTTGAAGCCATCGGTTCCTGAAAAAAAGGAAGATCTGCTGGGGATCCCCAATGTTACCACTGATAACAGTCACATGAAAGCATGGATCAGAGACCTGCTGATTCACAGCACATATCACATAGCACTTTTGTCTGCCTTTCCAGGACTAACAGATTTGCAACCATGTATATTTTATTGCAATACAGAGTTTAGGATTTTAAGGAAGCCTTTCTCTGCAGAGGCAGCGGAACAGGCAGTTCAGTGAATGTCAAGAAATAATGCCTCGCTGCCACCTAGCGGCAACCCAGACATCCCCATTCTTACCGTCAGATAAAACTTTTCCTGGTTCTCCTCAAAATGCAGATATTCTCCAGTGAGTTACAAGGATAAAGTAGCTTAATCTCAAGTTTGTTAAGCAGGCAATGAAGTAAATCAATGCTCTATGGAAAATGGGTATTAGTTAACACTCAGTCAAATATCCAGGACCTTCTATTACCAACAATGTTGGAACTAAGCCCAAAGACTGTGACATCCTGCGCTACAGGGATCTCCTTCAGAGGCACAAAATCTGAGGTAAATGTAAGCATGCATATTTTATAACATACAGGTAAAACCGTGATTAAAGATTATCAAAGATGCAAAATCACATCTACAAGGTATAGTTGGACAGTCTGGAACCAGCAATACAGATCCCACCTTTTAGTCTTTAATAAAAGGACAAGAATTATTTCAAAGATGTCCCCAGAATTTTATTTTCACTATTGTTATACTAAAGTGCATGCTGGCTTCTTGAGTGTTGAAATGTTGCTTGAGAAAATAATTTAAACACACAGCTATGAAGAAACTCTAGACATGTTTAAGTAAACGTTTCTGTCTCCATTTTTTTCTATAACTTTTATTAACATTATAATTTTAGCTGAAATCTTCCATGCTGGCTGTCTGACTAATGGATTTGGGGGAGTTTTGTTTTTAGTATTTAGCCTTCCTTTTTTGATGTAATTAAGTAAACAACTTGTAAAGAAACTTGAGAAAGTTTGGAGGGGATGGTGGTAAAAAGGTCTTAAAAAACTATTTGTTTAGTTGTTTCACTAATAAATTCTAGTACTTCCTAAACTTCAGAGGGGAGCTTTAAATTCTCTAGGGAGTCATCATTCACCCTGTCTACCTTTTGAAAGCTTAAGTTCACCTACATTTAGCCAGGTTCTACAGATATGAAATAAACTGTCACTTGCATGTGTCCAGCAGAAATTTTCAAAGAGCTTAGCAGTTCAGTTCTCCAAAGAGTCTGCCTAGAATGAGTGTCAAAGCTCCTAGAAACCAAAAAGAAAGGACTGCATTCATAGACCATTGTTATTATGCATGTTCCAGACAGTTCATCCAGGATTTTCCCTAAAACTATCAAAGAGATTATTCACAGTTAAACCAATTATTAAACCAATCAAGAGTAGAATTACTAGGAAGCATATTCTGAAGTGTCTCAGATACTCTTTTTTTTTTTTCCTCCCATTTTTTGTATTCCTTGTTTTTAACTCCCAGGTTTGGGGTTTTTTCCTTGCTAAAAAAAAATAAATTGACAGAAGTTCTCTTCAACAGTTTCTTCCCTGTTTGAAACACACAAGAACCTGCAGCAAATTTCAGAGACCACGTTGATTTATCCAGGACACAATGATTATACTGGGACAAGTACAAGGAAGCTCAGTGCAGTCATTATACAGGAACTGCATCCATTCTGCATGTGACATTAAGCTTACTTATTAGCTACTCATTTTGCCCCTTTTTAGTGACCATGTAAAATGGAAGATATAGATGTCATCTCAGTTCAATTTCTGTCCTAGAGAGAAGAAGAAATACAAAGCAGACCGAATGTGGAGGAAAATATCCTTCATGAGAAGAGGGCTAAGTGCAAGATAGGGATGACGGTTGTGATTGAGCTGCAGCCTCTTCATGACAGTATGCTTTGAATACCATCTAACTTTATTACGGGCTAGGAATACCCAATCTGCATGTCAGTCTCATAAAAAATCACCCTTCTCATGAAATCTATGTTTTTCACAGCACTGAAAACGCACAAGAAAATCTCCTTTTTGCACAGGGAGCTTGAAATGACACCCACATCACTGCTGTCAGGAGAGCTGCAGCTGCATTTACTCTCTGTCTTCAGGCAAGCTGCTGAGGACTTTAGGTCTCTGCTTTCCTTATCAGGTATTTTTAATCATATGTGCCTAAGCAACCAGCAAGACTGAGACCAGCACTTTGTTCACTTCCTTAGCCTCCCCAAAACTGAACTGTGACTGCATTTACTGCCTGGTTATTCAGCTACTGATGTGAAAGGCTTTTGACTTTCTGTCTGCAGAAGATGATTCAGCTGACCATAACTTCCTGGATGAACAGTCTAGAAAACAAAGGTGTGCTCTCTGGCACCTCTTAAAACATGAGACAGAATACCAATCGGATAGCTACAAACGGAAAAAAAAAAAGAAAAGCAACAAAAAAGCACCATTGCATTCAAATACCAAACAGTCAGAAAAAGATTGGATAAACTACTAGCCAGAAAGATCCTCTGAACTGTGAAAAAGGAAATTATTTTTCATTGTTTGTTTCACACTGTGTTCAGGACAACAGAATATTCCTTCTTTGAAATGATCAGCATTATGTGAAAGAAATATGATTCCATTATCTGTTTATTCCCCACTTGGGAAGAACCCATAAGCCTCTCTAAAATTGACTGTTTGGGTCAGAAGTAAGAGGTCATTCTATCCTCTGACATGGACAGTATTGGTTCATAAAGAGGAATTTCAATGGCAGGATTATTTGTTTATCGATATATCTTAATACTTGGCATTATCATTGACTTTTCCTCCTGGGGCTTACCTTCTAACAGAAGGCACAACAGATTTAACAGACTTAATAGTTCATCCACATATTTTAAGGACTGAACTCAACTGAAACTGCCTCAGCTGTAGTTTTGTATATTTAAGACAATCACTGGAAAAGTTATTCTATTTTGTCAGAGCTTTTCTCAAATTCCTTCAGTGGTGCCCTGAGATGGCAGTGGTTCAGTGACTCCAGGGCTGAGAAGTGAGAGGTAGCAAAAAATCCTCTTGTAAAGTATTTATACTTATTCCCTGACTTTGGGGGAATGAAGCTGCTGCCAGCTACAGTTAGTGTTTAGTTCCTCTTGGGTTACTGGAAGCACTTAAGAAAACTTTCTCACTCTTCATTCTTAAAATAACGCCATAGATTTGGATGATACTAATATCTAGAAGCTCACAATCTCTAGCTGGCAGATACCGCTGCTTCCTCCCTCTGCACCATTCCAGCTGCTGTGTACTTGAATCAGTTGAGCCAGCCACAGCACCTGTTGGGCCTTCCATGTAAGAGAACCTGGAGCATTAATCTAGCAGAAAAATAGCTAAAAAAATAAATAAAACAACAACAACAACAAACCACCCCAGAGGTAGGGAGTGCTTTATCTTAGCTTATGGAACTCAGTCGGCTCCCATAAATGTTTGACAGGCACCAAAGCTGGCATGAGAGAAGGGTAGAACTGTGGAGCTGAGAAGTGGTGAAAAGGCAGAAACAAAGAAATGGAGTGAAAGCCATTTTTTAAATACAACAAAGGTTAAGGTTTCCTAGGTCTAGAGCCTAAATCTATAGGGTTCACATGACCCTTTTTCTACAACAGATATTCCTAATCCAGCAGGCATGTCAGTACTGTATCTACTTACCTCATTGCTGCATATCTGACAACCAAATAAAGTTACTTGGCACGAAAAGCTTGGGTTATATTTCTTGCAATCACTCCAAAGACATGCCAGCATTTCAGGAGAACACTTTCTCTACAATTCAGTGCACTTCAGAGAAGCAGGAAGATGACGTGAATTCAGTTTATTATCAATATGGATCATGAAATTGGTTCCATTTCCACAGCTACAGAAAAATCAGTCAAGCTAACCTACATGCCATGAAGCTATCACATCAAAAGAAAATTTCCCAATAAGCCTGCATAGAGAAGAATAGTATTTAGCAATGGTAACTGCAAATGTTAATGAAATTATTTGCTCTTAGACACCATATAAATGTGTGAAAGTTAATAGTGACATTAAGATACAACTGCTAATCATTGCAAGGTCCTTTTCATTGTAGTAAATCAGCCATTTGCTATCAACTGTTTCCCTAGTTATTTCAGGCCCACTATTATTTTCAAAATAACTCTCATACTGTTTTTCTTATTCAAACAAATTCCCCTTAGATTCCTATTACACTGAAGTGCAATTTTGGACTAAAAGTCAAAGACAAGATATGAAGCTTCAGGAGTGATTTGTGAAGAGAAATGAAGTCCTGTTCGTTGCTCAGGGTAGCTGTGACAGCAATATGTAGGAAATAAAAACTGATTTATAAAATATAACTGATTATTAGACACTAATGTGCTATCAAGTTTAACAGTCATTTGTTTTTTCTTTGGAATATTGTCTTTGTGACAAGATACAGCTGTCAGAGTCTCAACGGATCTTGATTTTTTTGGCAGAAGAAACCCAACAATCTGCACTTTACTGAATATTTTCCAAGCATATTCCCACTTGCCATAGAGGTAGTAGACATTCTGGAGAAACTCCAGCTGAAGCTAAAACCAAGAAGTACTTGGCATTGCAAAAATTATTTTGATACTGTCAAACTCCAATAAGATCCAACAGCGAATTACAAAAATTCTGCTTCAAAGGTTTCACAAATCCTTCTTTGGAGTTTATCAGAAGCCTCCAAGATACACAAGTGTTGCAATATGGGCATGCAATAACTTCAGAGCTATGAGTGTCTGAGATCTGCCACCATCTGCATCATACTACCTGTGGAGCAGTATTATATTAGGTCAGAAAGTTGGGCTACCTTCTATCTGTCAAGTACAAGAAAGTTTTGGATATTTCTGTACTTTGTAAAATGCTTGCTGAGTAATTCTTATAGAATGGTCTGTTCAGTGATCTTGACAGAGTGGGTGCTCAGGACAAGCTGCCAGGAGGCTGCCATTTGTGTGAATTTAATGCTCAGATTAAATTTGATTCATATATTGATCTTGCTTTTTAACTGAAATAGTCAAATTCCAACCAGTGTTTAGCTGCAGTTGGTCAGCTATATGTTGCAGGATATTTGCATACACTTCCTACTGGATGGAAGTGGATAGGCATTCAACGAGTGTTGTACAGCTCAAAGGAAAATGCAGCTGTTTCCCACAGTGCATGAAACCTTGGGGTTTGCATTCTGTGAACATTCAGGATTGAAAGACTATCTGGACAGCAAGGAGAAGTGAAAAGAAGGAGAAAGCTTGCTTGAAACAAATTCATTTAACAGTTCAAAACACTGCACACTATTTACCCCAGTCTTAATTATAATTGACCCTGAAGGACACATTTTGCATGTAAGAGTACTGAAGAGATTTAATCTCTTTTAACACTCAATCATGGGATATCTAGGGTGAGATAACAGTTCCTAAAAGAAAAACCAGAATATATACAAATGTTATAAAAAGCCTTATTGTCTCCTCCCAAAAATAAATTCAAGATAGCTTAAAGGTCCTTTCCAATTGAAATGATTCTATGATGCTAAAACACACAAGCTCTCATTAACATATTTCAAACTCATATAAGGGCATATAAAATCCCATATATTATATGCACTACTCCTTCTGACATTGTACAAAGATAGTTACTTGTATTTGGAGTGATGATTCTATTTCTGACTACTTCTGACACTTGAACTGAATCTTATCTAAATCCTGGTCCTTAAAACGTATTTTCTTTAGATGATGTGACTTTACAAGGATGTTGCTCTCATCCAGATACAGTTGCTCCAACCATGTACATGCATATCAGAACATAATCTTGGAAACAAAAAGTAAAATAAAACTAAAAAGCAAACACCTACAGCACCTTACTAGCATGAGGTCTTGCCATGGTTTAACATAGCAGGCAGTGAAATACCACACAGTTGCTCACTACTCAATTCCCCTACAACATCCCAGAGAGATGGGACACAGAACAGGGGGAGAAAATGTCAAATTTGTGAGTAAAGAGACAGTTTAACAGCACAGAAAAGGAAGAGGAAATAATAATAACAATACCAATACTACTAATAGGATTAGAATATATATAGCAAGTGATTCACCACCTGCTGAATGATGCCCAGCCATACCCAAACAGTGGCCCCAGACCAGCTTTCATCCTAGTCCATATACTGACAGTGCCATTCTATGGTATGGAATATCCCTTTGGCCAGCGTGCATCAGGAGTCCAGCACATTCTCCTCCTGGTGGAGTGAGATGAGAAATTGAAAAGTTCCTACCTCTGTGTAAACACGGTTTAGCAACAACTAAAACATCAGCATGTTGTCACTTTCATCATCACTTTCATCTTAATTCCAAAACACAGCAGTATACTGCTACTGGGAAGAAAATTAACTAATTCTGGCCAACATTGGGACAGGTCTCCAGCTCCTCTTCATTCAACAAATGGGTATCAATGAACTCCAAGTTTTCTGCAAGCAGACAGCCATATTAAATTATTTCATCTGTCATAATGTCAAGATGTGATACTTTTACCTCAAAATCCAGAAGTATTTTCTTAACAAATATTTCTGTAGTGAATCAGCTCAGCCTTCAGCCTTTGGCTTCCTTTTTTTGTTTTTGAATTGCAGAGAAATTCAACTGTCAAATCACAAGAGATGAGATCCTTTAGAAAAGGTAAGCAATTCCAGTTTAAATCTCTCGCATTGATTAACATCCTGTAGCTAGCGGCTCTCATTAGTAACTAATACAGTAATAGTCAATAGTTCAAATTATTTTCAATGAGAAAAATCATATTGCTCTTCTGAAAATTTCATCCAGCTATTTCAAATTTTGCTTTGGAGTCAGCCATTCACTTTAGTTTTAAAGAATGTTTTTGAAGCTGGTCCTGCTTCCAGACATTCACATTCTAATAAAAAGACATAAAATTATTTTACATACAAAATATACTTTTTACAGTTGTTATACTAGATCTTATAAAAATGGCAGCTCAAAACAGTCAGTCAGGACAAATACAGAGATACCATCTCATTCATAAAAGCAGAATAGAACACTGTATTTTTAAGCAGGACTCAGATGTATTGTTTGCCAATTTATAAATTTTTACACATAATTTTCCCACCTGTAAATGAGAAATATTATTTTCAATTTTGCAAATAAAAATTAATTATAAATACATCTCTCTTTTAAGCTTTGTCTCTTTAGACTAGAAAGAACTCATAGAGACAAAGTACTAGCCCTGTGTATTAATACTTCCACTGATCTGGCACCTAAGGTTAATGTTCAAGTTATATATAATATCGAGATTAAAATCTGTAAGGAAAAAAAGATGGAATAAGTCACTTGGGCTCATGGTCATTAATCTTTCATTTCTTGAGCAAATCTCTTGCAAAATACACTTAAGTCACTTACAGTTACAGATAGAAAAAGAACAAATATAGACAGTTACCATCAGTTAAGATTTGAAACACCTAGCCCCTACAAGAGAAAGCAAGCCCTGATTATAAGTAGTTAATTCAAGGTTTTAAAATAGTAGTGCATTTCATATTAGCATTAAAATAACACTAGTGCAGTCAGTTGCACAGTAGGAATATTTGTAAATACTGACAATATTTTGATGAATATCGACTTTTAGCAATCTTACATTTCCTAAGAATCCTGTTGATTATTTCATGTCTAGGAATCTACTTGCATCAGACAGTAGACAACTTTCTTTTCCACCCAGTTCCATTTGCTGATTTATCTGGGGGTGAAATTATTTCTTTGTCCTTGTGACAGTCACGAGGTGCCTTTGGAACACCACAGGAAATTCTGAGAACAAGGTGCACACAGGGTAGCAAATCATATGGAAGAAAATATCCAGTGAAACAGGCAGTTCTCTCTACTCAGCTTTTCATACTTGGATGCTGGCAGTAATTGCTTACCAGTGTACTGTGGGTTACTGCATTCCTGCCTGATGGCTTTGCAGTAATACACTCTTGATAATCTTAATAAAGTACAACAGGTGAAATTTGCTATCTTCTTGTGGGGAAAGGAAGTGATATTTATTCTAAATCAATCCCTTTAATAACAGGATTTAAAAATATCTTCACTAATTAGTTCTAGTTGCTTGAAGGATTGTTTGGGGCTTTTTTCTCTTAATTATGATGATTTTTAAACCTCATCTAGCTCTGCTATTCCTTGCTAAAATTTAAGAGCACAGCTGTCACAGAGAAAACTGATGCTTTGCAGCCTTTTGTATTTTTGTTTAATTTCTTCTCCTCGAGAAGGACTTATATTAATTTCTGAAGCATTTAATATCAGATTACTACTAAGTGTTCTGGAAATGAAGAAAAGCACAGACTTCTGATGGAGGGCTTGGTCAGGAGCTACTTCAGAAATGTATCGCCGAACACAAAAATATTTAAATTAGAACCACTTGCATTTTAAATAGACTATTTTATGCTTCCAAGGAAAAAAAAATTTAAAACACTCAAGTTTTAGACAATAAGAAGAAGAAGTGGAAGAAGAAGAAGAAGTTGGTTCTAATCTGTATTTTGGAAGATTGGACAAACTTCTGAAAACAAAAAAAATGGAAATATTTCTTGATTTGGTTTCAAAAGAAAAAAGTGTTCATTCTCCATTGAATTACTTTATTAGTAAAACAAGTTAATTTAAAACATGTTTTAGTAAAACATGTTCAATATGCTCTTGCAAGGCTGACATCAAGCATAAAAAGTAACTGGATATTGCAGAAATGGAAACAAGCAGAAAAATTGATTTGGGTAAAAGAGCTAAACCTTTCAATTATCCAAGGACAGAAATAAGACTGGAGGTGATTGGGCAGCTTGGCATTGTTATAAAAATGTATGAGAACAGCACAAAGCTGTCAAGGGAGAATTTAGGTATTTAAGCCTATTGATGCTAAACTTGCCTTTCTAATTACCCTCTACTCATTCTAAAGACATAGATGGTGGAATTCCCTGGGCCTGGATTGAAAACTAAACTTACAGTGAAAAAAAATCTGTCTCTTTAGGATAAAGAAAAGCACCAGAGGAGAAAGCTGGAGTACTGCCACAGAAATACTAAGCTTGGGATAGAATATGAAGAGAAATCTCTGTAAGATTAAGAAATGAAGAGTAGTGATTGTGAGAGCTTGGGAAACTAATCACCCAAACTTGGATGCAATATAAATGCATCAGTTGGGAACTGAAGGCTTAGGTAATTTTGAACCTGCTGTAAGACAGACATATTTAATAAATACCCAGAGAACCAATGAAAATTAATGCTGCTTTGGACACGGTTTTAGCAAGAATTAAGGTCCTACAGAACAGCTTTTCATAGAAAATAATCTTGGCTATAGTGATCATAAACCGAATCAGTCTCTATATAACTTCAAAACACACAACAGGCCTGCCTATACTAATGTTAGGGAGTTTAGAAAGGAACTAATGAAAGCATACACTGTGAATTAGGAACGCAAAGCTTTTAAAACATAGAAAGTAAGGAATTACTTTAAATCAAAGAGCAGGCACTATTTAGGGTTTAAATTGCAAGGAAGAAAAAACAAAAGCTAATAGAAAAAGCTTCTTATTTCAGTGAATTAGCTGCTTTTGTAGACATGCAAATCTACCAAGAACAAAGAGACAGCACTGTTTCTCAGAAGTTACAGGATACAGAAAAGAGGAAAATAGCTATTTTTTTTGTGTGTGAGACTTCATTTACAATTAAAACAACCAGCACTAATTATTTACAACCAATAAAGGAGCATGGGGAACAAAAAAGGTACAGCGTGCAAATATAGAATTTATTATAAAACAGGGTTTTATTAGGGATTAACATTACTCTGATTTGATTACCATTCTGATCCACGTATTAAATGTATGTTTTGCCTCCATTTTCTATAAAGTTAATGATGAGGCTATTATTGGAGAAAGGAGCAAAAATGAAGGTAGTGCATAAGAAATTATGACACCTGAGGGAAAAATAAATGTTAACATTCTTAATATCTCATAAAGCAAAAATAAGGCAGGCTGGATAGTCCACGGAAGAATATAGAAATATGAAACGGTCACATGAAATTGACACTCCATTTGCTAGAATTTTTGGGGGTAGTATCTTATGACTGGCGTAAAGGTTGGACTAAATTCAAAAGAACATGAACAAAGACAACTTATGGAACCACTAGACTTAACAGACTTAATAAACTGACCTACAAAAAATACCCAGAATATCATTTGAAGGAAGAGTTAAAGACAGAAAAATAAATAAAAGGCAGTATAAATTATAAAGTGGCTTTATCAAGGGTAGATCATCTCAAACCAATCTAATATCAAAAGTTATCTGCTTTATTAGACAGGAGAATATTATTTATCAGATATTTAAATAAGGCATTTGATTCATTCTCCCTGCAGAGAAATTCTGCTAAAGGTGGAGAAGCCAGGTGCTAATACTCAATTTCTGGAGTAGCTAAGGATGTGTGTTTCTAAAGCAGCTAGAGGGATCAACAAGTTATACTGACTAGGGAGACAAGGAATGAGGATAGTTTATTGTGGGAAATATTAAAGGTAATAAGGCTTTTATAAATCTGTGAAAGCAAGCCCCAGAAACAGAAAGAGCTGAAGAATTTAGAATCAGCTGTAACTGCAAAGTTTAAAAGTAGGAAAAGTTACACTAGTACAGCAAGCAAGGGCATAAAACAATAATCTGAGTCTTAGGTTTGGCTAGGATAGATTTATGGCTGCAGAAAAATATGCTTTGCAAGATTGTAGAAAGTTTTAAGCTTGAAAATAAAATAATGTTTGTTCTTAAAAGAGAGCATACAAGCAAGCATTGTTTGAAGCAGGTGTATGTGAGCTTTCCATGATTGGTTAGAACAGTTGTCTGTAAGCTTTAACAATATGTTATTGGCTGGAAAACTTTTAAGATGCTCTGCAACAAAGAAATCTTTAATAACTGCTGGCAAGAAGTAACCTGTTGCCACCCTTCAATTGTGTAAAATCCTGTTATGAGACTGATACCACAATAAAGGTTCAAGGAACACCTAGCAGTATCCCCATCCCGTTCATGCCCAAAGACCCAACACAGTTTACTATGAGTCTTATCAGTCCTGTGTAATAAGTTTCTAAAAGATCTTCAGGAAAAGTACAGATGAAATTAGCAGAGAACATGAAGTTGTACATGATTATCATCATTACAAAGACCAGAACATCTTATAAAAGCATTAAACTACTTTCGATTTAACTGAGAGAATGAAATATAAATTAATAGTAGGAAAAGCAGATCCATGCCACTGGAAGATGACTATGAATAGTGACTACTGAATTTATGAAGGGGCTAATGAATTCATAAATGCATGGAGAAAGATATTTGTTGTGAAAGGAAGCAAAAGGCCTAATCAGAAATATTGTGTATGGTTCTGAACAATTAGTTTCACTGAAGCTTAACTTTAATTGGAATATTTGCTAAAATAACTTAAATTATTAGAGAAAGCTAAGTGGGGCAATATCAACACAAGATTAAATCATAATAAGTCAGCTATAAATGCATCTTTACAACAAATTCAGGAAAAGCCTTCCAAATAGAGTAATGACAGCAGCAAGAAAATTCTACTATTTCAAGACAAAGACTTATGAGTTTATATATAATATTGTATGAGTAGATAGAAGACTTCTTTGTGATAAGAACTCTTGTTCCTCTTGCAAGGAATCTTTCCTAGATTCCTAGATCTTTCCTAGACAGCTACATATGTCTAAGTTACATACACACGTGGGACTTATCCAAATCAAGTATGCAAGGAGGGCTGGTAATTATCACCAGACAAAGTATATAGAAAGGAATTCTTTCCTTATGATGGGTCTGCAGCATTCAGTGTTTGACTCTTGGGTGGTTTGTTTTTTCATGTTCACCACCACAGCAGCAGCATAGACTAAACTTGGAGGGGGGTTTCATTTCTCTAGTGGAATATTAGTGCAGTGAACAGGACATAAATGAGAATTCACATTGTCCTTGTTACACTTGTGCCTTTGCCCTTGTACTACAAACCTTAATATTAAATGGTAATGGGAAACATTTCAATACAAGTGGAGCACAATAGCATGTTATCAGAGATCTTCGAACCTCACTGAACTGACTGTCTGCATGGTTGCACACAGTTGTTTGAGATTGGAAATATCACTAAATGTTGCCTTCTTGTGTAATGGTGGAGTGTGAGAGAGAACACCATCCAACTCACCAACATCAGACAGATGATCAAAAGGAATGAGTACCCAGATCACATTGAATTTCAAACCTGGATACAACTGAAACAATCCATATATATATATACATATATATGTACATATACATATATATATGTATATACTACACATCAAATTCAGGCAAAAGAGGGGAACTGGCAAAGGAAAAAAATTGTCAGGAAATTGAAAAGAAAATGAGCAACATTTAATTAATTGAAAATTCACCATCAATAAATGGGAAAAAGCTGCATCAATTCCCATTATTGCCTGTATGAATAGCAACAGAGAAAAAAACCCAGATACTGAATTATACAAATTTTTTTTTGGCCATTTTAAGTTACCATGTGTGAAGTTCTCAGTTCCATGTTATTTCTGATGCCCTTCCCATACATTTCTCACTGTATTTTAAAAAGTATAGCATGTGAGGAAACAGTTCTCATTTCATTTGTTTGTCTGACCTAAACAAACATGGGCTCCACTGTGATTGACAAATTTTCAAGGGAGAGAATCCTTGGTGGAACACACTGAATACTTGCAGCAAGTATGTCTAAGTGATGGTGACATTGTGAGGATCTGAGAGCAAATGGCTATTGGGACTCTGGAGTTTTCTTAAATTTAGGACCCAAGACAACAAATTCTCCCATTCTATCACCAGACAAGTAGCTTATTGGGCTGGGGTGTTAGATACCACAGAGCGAGGTGAACACTCCATAATCCCCATTAAATCCCTAAGTGACGTTGACGTCTCTAGAGCTGTCACAAAAGCTGTGTGGGCATGATCATGCACAATTGAGGACTCTATGATGTCCCACTGTCTGGTACAGTAGATTTCACAATGTTAAAACCACTGATTAGAGGATCCATGACAATTCTTAAATGTTAGCTAGCTGCAAAATGGGATGAGATAGAAAGAGATAATGAATATAATAAAAACAGCTCCCTAAATGGGTGGAATTAATGTGAGACATTCTAAGTCCAGCTGTAAAATGGGTTGGGACAATGCACCAGCTGAAAAACAAAGCCCCCAAGGGAGGAGATTAAAAAGACCAGTGAAAGAGGGAAGGAAAACTAGACCAAAGAGGAAAAGGTAAGAATCCTTGAACACAATCTCAAGAACAAAGAAATGAATTGTGGTTGGATTCCCAGAACGCTCCTAGGAATTCCTACAGCCTCAATTCAAGGTCAGCCTACTGGCATTACATTAAGTCTCAATGAAGCATTCCAGAAAATAGATTACAGTGAAAGGAAGAAGGATATTTCAACTCCCTAAAAAGAGAGGCAACCCCTTCCTCCCACTTCGGGAGGAACTGCAGGCCATTAAGTGAGAAAATGAGTAATTGGGCCTGATTATCCAGGATGTGTAGGCTGATCAGTGGATAGGTGATGATGGCCCATATATTTTAATTCCAGTTAGTCCTCAGGGACAATTGGTGACATTTTTAAGAAATACAGGAGCACAAATTTCAGTCGTAACACAAGATGCCAAGAAGCAGGGCATGAGATCCATATGGCAAACAGCTGAGGCAAGCAGTGTGAACTGCATAAGTATTGTGTGTTAAATTGCCAGGGGCAGTTTACGGCTCCCTAATGAGAGGCACATGGCAATTGCTCTCTTCACAATTAAAGGCCATCATGAAAATATTTTAGGTTTTGATGTTTTAAATGGATAAACCTGGCACATGGTGACAGGCATTGTGTGTTCCTTCAGCTCAGATAGAAAGAGGGAATCTGCTCTATGGCTACTACACACAGCCTTGCACCACCTGACACAAAAATTACTGACACATTGCAGTATCCAATCTCTGTTGTGGCATGAAATAGAATTTCTGAAATCACAGCTGGTGTGGAGAAAAGACAATCATCTTCAGAACCACTTCCAATTATCTCACCTGTCTGGCCAGTTTGGCCACCAAGGTGACTGAGGAATTGTCAATACAGCCCCACTAACAGCTGCTGTACCAAACATTGCAAATTTAACATCTATCTTGCAAGCAGCTGCACATCCCTCGATGGGCAGGGTTCAGCACAAAAGTTATATTCTTTATTAATCCCTTGAAGGGGTAGGATAAAGAGAAGTTTGCTTGGGAAGGAATACAATATGCCTTAACAGATTCTCATAAGGGTATAAACATTAACCCATCACCACTCACACCGCACTTGCTGAACTTCTACAGACAGGCTCATTCCCCCAAGATATGAAACTGTACCAATATATCAGTGATATCTGGATTGGTGAAACTTCCCCTGAGAAGGTGGGGAAAGGAAGGAGAAGCATGGCAAGTACTCAATAAAGCAGAAATCGATATTCCACCCAGAAAATGTCACAGACCAAATACGGTAATATTTTTAGGTACTTGGTGGATAGCAGGCAGTGCAGTGATTCCTTCAGCTACCTTATGAAAAATCAAAGAGACGTAAATGCCCCAATCAAGATAGGAGTTAAAATAATTAATGGGAATTTTAGTATAATGGAGGGTGTTTTATCAATTCCCATCCATTATACTCACTCTTTGGTTCCTCCAGCATGTTCACATTCTGTCTGTAATGGTTTATGTAATCTTGAAAGATTTTCAGTTCTAAACATAAGTGAAGCTCCTTTTAATATGACATGAACGTTACTTGGTAATCACACACCAGTCTTCCAAAGCTCTAATCAGAAAGTGATGCACAAAAGGCCAACATTTGATGTTTCTGATTGACCTGATGAAATATTTTTTAAAAGGGTGTACTCCTTCTGATGTCAAGAGGGCATCAGCTCAAATTAACTCTGTGCTTAAGGACTCTGATCCATCAGACCTTACAGTACTTCATTTGCAAACCAAATTGCAGAGTGTACCTCTGCTCTACTGTTAGTCTACTTGCATTAGAAAAATTGGTGTGGAAATCTTGAAGTGATTAAATGTCAGTGTAATGAATTTCATATACTGAAAGGCAAAAATGCCAAAGTGTCTAAGTTTTAATAAGTGCTCCATAACAGAAGTGAAGAAGGCTGAAGACAAAATTTATGCTGCAACCAATTAATTAAAAAGAAAATTCTACCAGAACAGCTTGGGTAGGCAAACACTTGATTCTACGATAAGTACAATAGGAAATACAAAGCAAACCAGAATTGACATATTTTTTGTGGTAATGGGTATTTGAATCCCATAGGCAGATGAAAGAGCAAAGTGTACAAAGTCTCTGCGTGTGTCTTGCTCATGTATTTTCCCCATCTACAGCATGAATTGCTTCATCCAGACTTCGAGTTGACCTACAGTTCCATATGAATGAACAGTGATTTGCAGGGGTATAGTGAATGCCTAGAATAAATCACACAATTTTTTGCTGTTTATTCACTTCATTATGGGACAGGGTTTTAGCTACAGTCAGTGACATAAAAAAAATGTGAGTCACCAGACACTTTTCAACAGTGTCTGCTGTCTGAGCCATTACCCAAATACAGTTACTACCTCTGTAGTTTTGCTATTCTAGATGATGGAGAGCTAACAACAAAAGAACAAATGTGTCTTAATAGAAGCTTTTCTTTCCTTTGTTGTCAAAGACATGTCATGATCAGAAAGATAGAATGCTGTTCTTGACCTGCTATATAATTTTTCTATTATCTTATAATTTCTCAATTATAAAAGCATTGTATATGTATGAGAATGTCACAGCTCATTCAAAATCAGGGATAAATGTTACCACCAACTTTATCAGTGTGAGACCTTCCCAGCCACAAACCAATCATTTAATAGAAGTTTTACATGAACATAATTTAACTGAGCACAGACTGCAGTTACTCCTCCTTATATTTCAAGTGAGAGAGTTAGAGAGAATCAGCCTTTGCTCATAACCAAATATGAATAAACCCAAACTAGAACAAAACCCAGCACTTCAGTAAATAGAATCAATATGGCCCATGACCCCTTCTCTGCTTAAAGATAAATGAAGAAGCTCTAAAAGGACTTGCATCTTTCTTTCCTGCTTTTATTTTTTTTTTTTCTTTTAATCTCTGTTATATTTAAGTTCTTTTACAAAGTCACTAGAAGGGTAGGTCTTTACAAGTCTTCAGGTCTATTTTTACTGACAAAGCTGTAGAGGCAACATATTAGAATAGACTGGGTGTAATGCAAGTCCCAAATTCTGTAACTGTTTATTTGCTGTGTGACTGAATCTGGTCAATATTTCACAACACTAAAAACATGAATGACTAATAACACGATCAGCTGCTCACAGTGTATTAAGGATATAACACAGCAATGGCTCCTCTTAACTATTCTGTTTTCCGCTTCTTTATTCAACCAGGACTGTGATTATCTGACAGTTGGTTACTATCTTCAACAAAATAGGCACCCTTTGTGACTGAAGGCAGGCAAAGGAACAGACACTGAGCAATGTGCAGAAATGTTAGAGTGCAAGCTCTATATTCCTGCTATCCGTTTGCATGCTTTAAGCAGAGCTGCTCACGATTACAAGAGAGATTAAAATTGTTATGTTGCAAAGTGCTTAACGTCACTGCCATTTTTATTGCTGTAAATTCTCTGTTGATCTCTATGTAGCTGCATATTCTTTTATATATACCTGTTTGTTTGTTTGTTTGTTTGTTTTGTTTTTTTTTTTTTTGTATGCAGGCCTTTGGGCATCTGGGCATTTGGCAGTGAAAGTCATATGTAGTGACCATGCCCATGATAGCAGAAAACACACACATCTGAATCTGATCTTCAGAGTATCACTGTTAGTATTCCAACAAATTAAGTCTTTGGTCTGCTTTTTCACAAAATCCATCTGGTAAATATCCTATAACCTAGTTGAGATTTTCAACTGTTGTAAATATTTCACTGTAGTAATATGTATTACAAATTATTAGCATCATACTGAGAGTTATAACATATAAGATTAGAGAACCTATTTTTTCATTTTGAAAAATAAGCAATATCTTAAAACACCTGAAATACAGCAGTTACATCCAAAAAGAGCAGACTGAAATCAAAGTTCCTATTATCCTCTTGACACCTTTGGATTTTCCACATTTCATCTGTGAGTATACAGCCACCAGGTACCTCTTCTTTTACATGTCTTATATTAACAAAACACCTCAAAAATTTAGACTGCAAATGCCTTTCCTTACAATTCTGTCCCCAGTTTTTAACCAAACCAACAAACAAAGAAGTAAAAGACCCATTACAATTCATTGGATTGACTTAATCTACGTTGAAAGACTAGGAAGAACAGGACTGAGAAACGACTAATAAGTGAGATGTATGTTTTTAGTTCAAAGATTTCAATACTTGGCTCAAACTTAATATTTTCTGTGAGCATTCTGGAAAAGATCCAAAAAAAAGAAAAAATGATCCCTAAATTTTGGATATCAAGTTAAAATCAAATGGAGCACGGGAATAGTGATTTGTCCAAAACTTCACAGCATTTCAGTTAAAGCAGCTTTGTTAAAGGGAAGCATTAAGTAAAACATGTATATAGAGTTGCATTCATAATTTGACTCATCTTTGATAACATAAATTGAAATTAGACAGCAAAACTGTTGCAGTTACTGATAATTATTTACAAATTTAACGGAATCACGGTCTGCTTTGAGTCAAACTCTTAACCCTCCACAGGACAGCCCCGAGAGTCATACTGTGAGCATCAAAGCATGGTCCAAAATGCTTCTTGAGCTCAGGCTTGGTGCTGTGACTATTTATTATTAGTTTATTATTAACTTTTAAGATTAAATAATTTATTTATAATAAATACAGTCCACAACTTGTAATAAGTTCTTGAAACAGAAACAGAGTGTTCTTTTTTATTTTATGTTCAAGGAAGCTCTGCTTCCTTGATTTTTGTTAACTCCTGTGTTAGGGCACTGCTGAGTAGAAAAGGTCAATAATTTTGTAGTCAGCAGTGACCAAAGTGAAAAGCTGAAGTGAAGAAGGGAAGTTTTTCAGACATCCTTTGTTAATCATCATTAAGTGCCAAAAAGAGAGTAACTCTCTTTTTCATAGCCAGAGAGACATGTTCAAGAGAAAAATGACAGTTTTCACACACACAGTCATTAGACAAGGAGATTATTTAGGATTTTTAATGTTTGAGTAAGAGTGCTTTGCTATGTAGGAAAGTGTAAAATGGCAGAGATCTCATTCAGAAATAGGCACTGTACAAGAGGAAAGCATTGCAGTATGGAAAACAAATCATGGAAGAAACCAACCTGATGCAACCCATCATCAAACATGAGATAAACTTGAATACACTTGCAAAAGCATCTGTTTGAATATCAGTGTGTCCTTGACCTGGAGCATGAGCACATTCTCACAGATCTGACACAAATATAACATATATTACAAACACAAATATCTGACATATATCTGACACAGATATAACATATGTTACAAACACAAAATTAGGCCACAGAACTCCAACTACCAAAATTTGTCTTACCAACTTCATCATTCCTTTCTCTTTTTATAACAATCACCCTCCATTCAGCTCCAAAGGAACCCTGGAGATTCATCTTTCCTAGAGCTAGGATGAGTAATCTTTGTTGACCATGAAGCACACTCTGTTTAAGTTTCTTGAATTAAAAGGACAAAGGATGCTGCACTGTTGACATGCCCTAGTAAATCTACCCACCTCTCTAGCTCAAGGTATCACCTCTTCTATTGTGTTTAGGAGATTGGGGTTTTCCCCACATTATGGTGGCTTTCTTTTCACTGAGTTACTTCTGTGCCTTTTTTACAATTTGTTGGTCTTTCTTCTGCATCAGACTTCAGCTGCCAACATAAAAAGTTATGACCTGCTGCTGTACTTCTCATACATCTGCAATCAGATTATACTGACAGCCTTCAGATTTTTTAAGTAAATTTTCCTTCTTGCCATCCTTGCCTCTAAGGCTACAGCCACAAGCCACAAGTTATCAAAGATCAACTATTTAAAAGGTGTACACAAGCACAGCTCACTTTAGTTGAAACAGGTACACAAGTACTCACACTAACTGTTCAACCAGAAGCACAGAATAATCTCTTAAAGACAGGCCCATTCATCAAAGTATTGCCTATAACCAAAAGAGGATAAAAACTCTTGTAGCGCTGTTAGAATAGTTAAGTAAAAAAAGCAGACTTTATTTGAAAACTTCCAGGTGTTCTTGTAGTAATGGGGACCATCCAGCACCTGATTTCCACAATTGTATAGATGAACTAATTAGGATATCTAACAGGTATATCCAATAGAAAATGCCCCAGTAACCCGCCCCTGGGTCAGCCCCCTCGGAGTTAGTCCAAGGGCTTCTTTGCCCCACTTTTTGTTATGATTTCTCAGATTCTGGTTGGGAAAAAAATGTTCTTCCTGACAATAAGACTATGCAATATTTCAGGAATGTGTTTAGAAAGTCAGGTTATTGTTCCAAAATCTAAGAGAAAGGATAAGAAATGTACTAAAGTTAATTAAGAAGATATGTAACTATATAATAATAGTCTACAGAGCTAGGAATATAAGAAAAATGTATAAAACAAAAGTCTTTTGGGCCTGAAAAGTAATTTCCTTTCTTGGCACAGTTGACACGGTTACTCATTTGTCCCAGAAAACAAATTAACTCCTCCAGTAGATCACAATACAAAACTGAGCAGATAATGAGAGATACATATATTTCTAATAAAAATGTAATGATTTATTTCCCCTGAAGTAATACCACTTTCTGCCTTCTGACCAGCCACATGAAGGTCAATAATTCAACACTCCTGCAGTAGCCCTAAGAAAGGAACCCAGCTATTTAGTCTCTGTTCCACTATTCTTACCCACTGTCAGCATTTTTTTCATTTTTGCAATGTCTGTTTACAGAGAGAAAGGTTATAAATGCTCAGTGAAAGGTAGAAACCAGCCTTCCTGTTAGTTGTGAATACTGTATTCAAAGTGTCAGATCAGCTGAAAACTAAACAAATACAAAACATTATTGAATTATCATCTGTTTACATACTATTGAGACAGGCATGATTACTTACATATGGAAAGAGAGGAGGGAGAAGATCAGGTGAAGCCTGAGATAGGTTTGAAACAGACAAATCTTGAAGCTGTTCCTTTCAAGTTTGCCAATATTGAAAAAGTGACCTGGGATTTCAGGAGAAAAAAAAAGTAGTTCTCTTTGCAACAACTACATACCAGCAATGTTTGGTTTCAGACAAGGAAATAAGTGTCCAATTCCTAAAGGCACCTTGAGACTGCAGTCATCAATTCCTGTGCAGAAGGGGAGGGGGAAAGGTGTAAGGATTGTGTGGCTAAGGCAAAACCCTTCAGCTGGCTGAGAGGGGACCACACAAGACAGGACCACACAGCAACTAAGCCCAGGACAGCTGCCCTTCTCAACTGTGATGGTGTCAGCTGCGTGTGACACAACCACAGCTTGACATGATCATCGGTCTCCTAGAGGCATGGGTTATCAGAGACCAACCATCCAGAAAACTGTCAAGGGTTGTTTACTTCTATTGTGGTTTCAGGCAAATGGATTTGGTGCTTCCATGCATAATTGCACTGATCAAAACATTCAGGTGCTGAACTTAGCTGGTCTTACCTCCTCCTGTCCTTTCACTAACTGTACAGTCCATGATGGATCAGTAGGAGTCACTATTTCCCTGACCACTACTTTTTACAGAAAACATATTTTCAATATTTCAAATTCCAAGCAAGATCTATTCCCGCTGAGGAAATCAAATGCCTAAACACTGATAAAACTGTCTTTTCCTTCCCTGTCACATGTAAGCCAGTTAGAAGATGTTGTCACCAGCACAATTTCTGTGTAGCATAGTTAAATGTTGAGCAGCTTGGTGATGTTTGCATACTGTTTGACATGCTTCAAGAACCATCCCACATGGTTCTTGAAGACTGCATACTTTAGGATGTTAACATTAGCAAAAGATGTTTCTTGTCAAAGAATTTCCCTCAGGACAAGCCATAGTTTGTTAACTCCTCTAACTTGTTCCTACTATATTGACTTTGACAAATATAAATCCCTACTAGACTATCAGATTAATTAATTTTCTTCTTGAATGTCTTTTATAATTACAAACAAATAATTTTCAGGGCTAACTCAATGCCTACACTAGATGTATTTTCCTCCAGAGAACTGGAATAAATAGTTATTTACACTTCAGCTCTCTAATGGTCTGTTTTAAAGAATGAGTACTTATTTTAATGTTGAGTTGAAAAAAAAGAGTAAGACAGCTTTGTAGTTTAGACAGCAGGTTTTTTCCAAGCCAACTTGGATCGCCGATTTCTTATGGAATTGGAAAAAATCAACATACCGTGCAGAATTCAGCTGGAGTATCACTTAGTTCAATTCAGTTTTATTAAGCAAAACCAAATTATTAGTTTATTCTAAGACTACATATCATATTTTAGTTTTAAGGAAGGAAATAAATCACCATGGGATTTCAGAAGAACGAAAAGGTATCTAACTACCTTTTTTGTTAATATATAGTGTGCTAGCTTACTCACTCATAGTACACTCATCACTCATACCCATCAATAACAAATACATTCATCCCAGATGTTGAGGGTTTTTTATCACTAATATTTAATCTTATCCCTTTTCTAAAAAAAAAAAAAAAAAAAAAGAAGAAAAAAAAGAAAAAAAGTACTATTAAAAAAATGAAAAGGAAATTTTAAGGCTACAAATAAGAGCAACCCCAAGACATTTGAATTGCCTGAAAATTGAGGTTTCTTGTAGTGCTTGGAGGGCTAATTCACTTGCTGTCCTCTCCTATGGCTAAATTGAAAATGATAATCATTCTTATTCTAAAACTGCATTTTATGCCATTACCTCTGCTTTAATTGGTATGTTCTAAATAAGCATTGACCAAATCTGGCTTCCCTAAACTTCACTATTTCCATCACTCTGCCAAACATCCATGCATACAATCTTCTGCCTTCTGGATTTGGTAAATAACCAAACATGCTAGGAGTAACTATGTTGGGAAAGCTAATGTAGGGTAACACTTGAATTTCCTTAGGTGTTGCTTGTTGTTCTCACAAAAAATAATGCAAAATTTCCAAATACTTCTATAAAATATAAGCTGGCAGTTACCTGAAGGAAATTTGCTGAACACTCAGGGAGGAAAACAAAAACAAAACAAAACAAACCTTGCTATAAAATGTTGGCTACATAAAACTCTGCCAGAGAGCCATAACATTGAGTGAGATGAAAAAGGACATCAAAAGGGACAGATAATTCCCACTTCCAGTGAAAGCTATTGCTGCTGCAACCAAAAGAAGGGATCACAATTCCACAATAAGAGCTGAAATCCATACCTGGCTGATAGAGAAAGCCTAACGGAGCAGGGGTAGGGAAGTATTCTGTGGTTGAAAGGAGGAAATAGTATGAGAGAAAGATATACAGTTGACTGAAAAATATATTGCTATTCCTCTGTATTGTAACAGATACCATGCAATCATTTAAAGAATCCTTTTTAATCCCCTACAGATCTAATTGACCTAGCAAAGCTATATCATCACTTCAAGCTCCAAGAAAAAACAAAGGTTTTTATGGAGTTTTCAGACTCACTTTTACATCCAAGATTTTTCTTCTTGTATGGATCATCCGCAACAGAGGTAACAGGTGTTTGTAAAATTGGATTGCTTATCAGAAGAGCATTCAAACAGACTTCACATAATTTTGGAATGAATTTATTCACTTGCAGTCCTGGTAAGTATGTATCTGCTTGAAAATACTATTTTTGTTTGGCCAAGCTGACTCAGGTTGCATGCACATGGTTACATAGAAATGATGCTTTATACTAGTCTCCCCATTTCCAGAGACAGATTTTACTTATTTTGCTCCCACTGGAAAGATTCCAAAGTAAATACCCATTCTCTCTGCAATTCTTATTGAAAAGGTGATGACTGTTGCTTTGCAAACTATCCCACTGGAACCCTGTAGGACATCTGGCATTCAGGTGATTTTGTGTGGATACTCATTATCGCAATCTAAATTTAAAATCATCTGGCATTACCACTTTGCTACAAATTTCCCACTTCAGCTGTATCATATAGTTATGGAATAATTTAAGCTGGAAGGGATCTTTGGAGGTCATGTAAGCCAAACTACAAACACACAGAAAACCAAAAAGAGAGACATTGTCTCAAGACAACCTGTTTCACTGTTTCACAGCTTTACAAAAGGGTTGAGCTTCACAAAAAGCTGGGTTGTGGGTGTTACAGAAACCAGTATTATGTATTTGGAAACAGATAATACATAAGTCTGGTAATAAGAAGTCATACTAAACTTAGCTTCTTTTTTTAATAACCTATTTAATTTCTTCATGTCTGAACCTGTCTGTAATTCACCATGAAAGAAAAAAGTCCTATGCAAATAGTTCTGGTAAGTATTGATACCCCTCAAAGAGGATACAGTGTATTTTCACCTGTATACACACATACAAAATCATGAAATATGCTGAATTGGAAAGAACCCATCAGGATCATCAATTTCAACTCCTGAATAAGGATATCTCAAGATTTACCCCATGTGCCTGAGAGCATTATCCAAACACTTCTTGAACTTAGAGACGTTTGATGTTATGACCACCTACCTGGGGAGCCTGTTTCAGTGCCCAACATCCTCTGTGTGAAAAAACTTTTCCTGATATCCAGCCTAAATGTCCCCCAACTCAGCTTCATGCCATTTCCTTGAGTCCTGTGTCTGGTCACAAGAGCCAGATATAACAGACCAAGTTATATCAGCCACTCCTCATATGGCTTCTCCTCCAGACCCTTGACTATCTTTGTTGCCCTCCTTTGAACACTCTCTAATAATTTAATATCTTTCTTATATTGTGGTGCCCAAAACTGCCCCCAGCACTTGAGGAGAGGCTGCCCCACGGCAGAGCAGAGCAGGACAATCCCCTCCCTTGCCCGGCTGGCAATGCTGTCTCTGACACTCCCCAGGACACACTTGGCCCTCCTGGCTGCCAGGGCACAATGACTCATGCTCAACTTGCCATCAACCAGGACCCCCAAAGTCCCTTTCTCTACAGCACTGTCTCCAGCCTCTCATTCCCAGATCTACACTCACAGCCAGGGTCACCCTGTCCCAGGCGCAGAATCCAGCACTTACCCTTGTTAAACTTCATATGGCTGGTGATTGCCCATGTCTCTAATTTGTCAAGGTCTCTCTTGATCTTGAGGGAGTCAACAGATCCTCCCAATTTAGTGTTGTTGGCAAACTTACATAGTATTCCTTCAAGTCCTGCAAGTTGTTAGTGAAATGACTTTTTTTACAAGAACCACTAAAGAGTAAATTGGAGCTTATAATAAATTGAATTATACATACAAGGGTAAGAAGAAATATATACTTGGGGAAACAATACACAACACCCAGAAAGAAAAGGCTTGCATCTCCCTTTAAACAATGTGCTGTATCTAAGTTTTCTTGTGATTGTCACTTCCTTCTATGCAAGAAATGTGGGTCTAATTAAATACTCTGTTGTTTGGGTACCAGAAATATTTCTTTTAAATACAGCACAGGAAAAAAAAAAAAAGAAAAAAAAAAAACACACACAAAAAAACCTACTGAGGGAGAGCAGAAACTATCCAAATGATGGATGAAAAGATAGTCTGTTTACATGCTTTTCAGCTGCCTGTAGTGTTTTTAGTTAAGTCACTCTAGACAATTAAATTTAAAATAGTTCTATTTATCAGACTGAATGGAAGTGCTTAATATTGATGTTTGGCTATACTGTACTATAAAAAAGGAGTTTTATCAATCCCAAATAAGCACAAGGACACAGGCTATGGATGCTAATGCATAATTTTGGTCTTTTCATGATTTTGCAAGCTGGTTTGCAAGGCACCGTAGAAACCAAAATTCCATGTAAATAAGATTCTCACTGCTCCAACTTCTACCTCTTCTACCATCAGACAAGGGATAAGCATATCCAAAAACATACTTTTCTGAAGAAAAACACAAAGAAAGTATAATCATTGAAGAAAACACTCTTTTACCATTTCAATTATAAAGTGATGCAAAAAATTCAGCATGTATTTAGCATGTCCTTGGCTAAGAAAGGACATACATTTTCTCCTGACCTGGTAACCTGGGATCTATCTACATCATTCTGACTACAAATATAAAACAGGGTTCTTACTTCTAAACCAAAAATTGGATGAAATACTGAAGCTATTTTTTTCCTAAAATACCTCCAGTTAGAGGAAAACACACTGAAGAAGTCTGAGACATCTACGTTTTCAATAATTTCATTTGAAATATGAACTCAGAAGTACTTTTATCAGTAAAAGATAAAATACAGCAGAAAGGATAGCAAGTGGGGTGCACACATTCTCTTTGCTGACAGAGTATGAGTAAAGATCAATTCATTTTAGGTGTGTGTAAACCTTTGATCAACAAGCTCATCCCATCAAAGGACAACAGGATTTCTCCTGGGATTCACTGTCTTCTAAAGTAACATAGGCACTACATAGTTATGCTGTAAACCATGCTCAAGCTGAGGATACTTATGTGCTACCAGGATCTTTTAGGCTACAATTCTTCCACAATTTTGACACCTAGTTTGACAGAGATTTTAAACAAACAAACAAGCACCAAACAAAGCTAATTTGCAAGCCAAGGAGCCCTAAATATTTTGATTTCTAAGACTAACATGATGCATCCATATGTTAAAAGAAAGAGTGTGGAGAAACAGAAGATAGATTAATAGGCTATAAGGATAAAGTTTTGAGCCTTACAGTGATTTTGTTCCAAGTGACAGTATCTTTGCAAACAACCTAAAAAAAGGACCCAACTGTTAAAGTTTTCTGAAAAACTCCTTAATTCTCAATGCAATTTTAAAGACATCACAAATTATTGTGCACTTCGTTCACTGTGAGTAGGAACAAATTAATATCACCATTAGACCAGTTTCCCAAGCAGATAAACGTGCAAATACTGCTGGTGAGATCACTTTATGTATGTAAATTTAAAACCCATTTTACTTTAATTGTCAAGCAGAAGACTTTGAAACTCACTTTTTGCAAACTGTCATGCCAACAAAGCTGAACTACATAAATGTAGATTGAAAGTGAACAAAAAGGGAAATCACACAAAAAAATCTATAATTTAAAAATATGAGTGACCTTTCGAGTGTGCTGCTAACAGAAAAATCTGCTACCAGTCATCTGTGTCTTCATCAAAGTCATGACCTTAAAGGGAAATTGAGAAATTTCCAGTCGGCTATTCACTGTTCCCAAAAATGGTGCTGTATTACATGCATTGTAAAATGTATACATTAATGCAGCTAGTTTATAATCCCATCAGGGGTAATGCTCTTAGCATCATTCTTCTAATGCATACACAGTGTACTTTTTCTTCCTTACAATTTTCATTGGTAGTTTACGTTCCTCAAGCACTTTTTAAACTTGATATCGCACTACACCTCTGAAAATCCATAATAAACTTTACTGTGTCATTGCAATTGATATGCAGGCTTACTGCATATAGCCAGCAGTAAATTTTTGCATCTAAGGGTTTTCTCAGGCAATTTGTGTATTTGTCAACAGACATATTTAGAACCCAAATTTTTAATATTCAAGGGTATCAGCTCTAGAGTAGTAGACACAATTTTATACCTATTTGGTACGTAGAAATATGAAATGAAGATTTATGGATATAGACAGAGTGTTTCACTCTAACTCATCATAAATGTAATGCACACACATCCCAAAATTAATATGCAAATCCTGGCTTCCCTGATGCTGTCGGCAGAATTCTTATTGATGCCCACAAGGCCTAGTTCTCACCTGTGATTACTGACCAGTAGACTGTTTCTGTCAGCTCAAATTATGAAAAGACTGAGGAGACACCTAATTCTTAAATAACTTAATATTTTGAGGAATCTGTGTTTTCTTTCTGACTGCAAATTTGAAAAGTTCTCTTTTTATAGCTCAGTTGAAAGTCTCTGGAGCCCAGGTGTATTTGCAACTCAGCATTCCTTTGGTTCCCAGTAAATAAAAGTACCCCTTTAGACGCTCATCAATATTCAGAATAACTTTAAAAGGCAGCTAACTTCTAATATGGCCCAAAGAGCAAGTAGTTCCCCAGACAGTCATTTCTGAGTCCTAATGTTATACATGTGTTATCCCACTGGTAGTAGAGTAACTAGTAAACAATGTATGCATAAACCATATCACATTTGCACCAGATTATTCCTGTAGAGATGTACTCTGCTTCTTTGATCACTAAGTATGCAGCCGCGCACACACAAAAAAATACCCTCAGAAAACTTTAGAGCCTCGGTTGAATACATACTACAGTTCTGATTTTTGTTCTTTCATTTTCATAGAATAATGTGAGTTTAAACCAGTGATATCAGCTCCATGTTATAAACTTTTTACACTTTGAGGATATTCAAGAGATATGGACTTCTTTCTAACACTAATATTGCCCTTGTGGCAATAAATATATGGTTTTCCTGTCCCTGAAATATTGGTTCTTGTGTCCCCCATTACTTCCAGCTGTGATGCCTCTGGTGTTGTATTCTTTATAGTGTCAATCTTGATATAAAATTGACAGTTGAGAGAAGTCAAATTTAATTGATAAAATTCAGAGAGAAATTTTTTGCTGGATGTTCCACTTGCATTATAGTATTACTTCAGTTCTTCATTTTCTATAACTCTTCACTGATCCTTGATCCACAGAACTCTTACAGAGATGATAATTTTCACTTCCACTACTGCAAATATTCCTGAGAGTGTGCAAACATTTAAAGATCATTATTGAACCTTTACCTAATCCAATTACATTTTCAGACTGGTGGGGGTTAATCTCATTCTGTGCTGGATTTTTTATTTGGTTGGTTTTGCTTTTGAAAGAATGTGCAACTCATTCCTCCACAAATGTTGCACTAGAGCTATAAGCTAGAAATAAGCCAAGAGACCATGTAACAGACAGAGCGATATCTCCACCTAGTATTATAGAAATCTGCAAATAAAGTCCTGGAGCCTACAAACATCCAGATAAATGGTATGCCTCATTTTCTGTCCCTCTATTATTTGAATTAACACCTGTCTTCGGTTGCAATATGTAACAAAAAATGTGTATTCTATTTCCCATCTGTTGAAACTGGATGAGGAGGTGTTTTTTCTTTATCTCTTGTATAACCCATTCCTCATAACTCCAGGAGAGAGGGGGCAGGTGCCTTCTGATAATGGGCCAGCTGTTAAAACCAGGTGGAACAATGTTCCTTATCTCTTCCATTGATAGTATAGGGTTAAATTTTAGTAGCATAGGGAAAAAATGTTTCTAAAATCATGGGAATAGATTCGGGGGGGGTGGAAAGAAAGGTAAGGCATGGGAAAGGGAACTAGGCCTCGGGAACAAATGTTTAGCTTTGTTTCTACTAGATCATATGAAACTGCACCTGTATAATCATCACATGATAAATTATATGATTGTTAAATGTAACGATTGTTGGCAATTGAATATGATTATTGTTTAATCATAATAAGAATCACGAGAAATTATGTAACCGCAACAAAAATCATGAAAAACTATATTTGGGGGGGCTGATGAAAACTACAAGAATTCATGCTTGGATAAGATCAATGTATACAACAGAACAATATGGGTTTAATAATTAATATATAGTTATATAAGGAAAAGAGTATAAAACCATGTCCATCTCAAATCCATGTCGGAGTCAGATTTGGGTCTGTACCCCTGATTCCCAGAGCTCTTCAATAAAAGCACCTGCATATAATCATCCTGTGATTATGCGTTTCAATGCTAACACCATGACACATCCTCCCTTTGGAGGAATATCTTCTGTTAATGGGACATTAAGGCTCACCAATGACATGACACATTCCATCATCCTATTGTGAGATGCTCCACCCAGTAAGTGGAGCCAACCGTTCCTACCTGGATAAAAACTGAGACTCAGAAACACCAAGCAGCTGGTTTACACTGGATTCCAGAGGAAGACTGGACCCATCTCACCACCACTGGACCCTTCTATAGGATCATCTCTACTCCAACAGAACCACATCTGTTACTCCAGGTGGATTTATCTGGACTGCTTCCAACACCCTAACCAACAAGGGTGTCAGGTTGTATCTCTGACTTTGTCATGGTTTCTAGGATTTTTGTTTGTTTGTTTGCTTGGTTTTTTGTACTACTACATTTGTATTTTTCAATATTCCTAGTAAAGAACTGTTATTCCTATTCCTATATCTTTGCCTGAAAGCCCCTAATTGCAAAATTATAATAATTTGGAGGGAGGGGATTTACATTCTCCATTCCACAGGGAGCTTCAGCTTTCCCTGACAGATACCTGTCTTTCCAAACTAAGACAGCACTAAACAAAAAGAGGACATTACCTATGTTCACAAGAAGAAGGAGCCACAGGAACACACAACAAACAACAAACAAAAACCCCAAACATGCAAACAAACAAAAAACCCCATACTTAGTAGTATATTTTCAATTCTCATGTCATTGAATATGACAATCAAATAACAACACTATTCAGTCATCAAGTAAACTTGCCTTCCTTACCTTCATTCCTCTGCATATCAGTGTGATAATTCAAAACCCGATGTTGAATCAAACCGGACTCTGGCTTTAACGGTACATTGATCCTAAAAATATTGGTTGCCTTTTGCATAGATAAAGACATAACCTTAGCTTCAGCTGAAGTGACATTCCACCAACTTTGGTAAATATCTTCTCTCCTTTACTGTTTCAGTTCTCCTTTTTCATTACCAGTCTTCATCAAGAGGTAAGCCTGTGCCTCAAAATCCCTTTGGAATTATGCACAGTCTCCTCCCCTGTGTTAGCAAATCCAGGAGATTCCCAAAGACCCAGGATCCACTGATTGCTTCTACTCCTGTACACATCAAAGAATTGTTTTGTTACTTTTTTCCCTCTGTGTGAAGAATCTGCAAGTTGCACACACTTAATCAGAAAGAAATGTTTCTGAGAATTGTTTTTTATAGTCATCTTTTACTTTGTTGGAGTTTTTTAATCTTCACGTAGTTATTGCAAATAGTCAGTAAATCCTCTTCTAGAGCATGTTTCTGCGAGAGATACCACTACTACACCTTACTTTCAGCTCCATCTATTTCTTCTAAATGAATTTTTCACTTTGAGATATTTCCATTTTCCTTGCACCATTACAAGGCAATTGTACATATGATGACAGATGCAATTTCTCTAATTTAGACAAAGCTTTGATCAGCATTCCAAATATATCTAGCTGTTGGATATACAGAACTCCAAATTTTATTTAACAGCATAGAACAATCATCTCACACAGGGCTGATCTATTCAAAATCTACTTTCCTTGAATGTACATTGGCATTTCATTAAGCACTGGAAAAGAGCCTTTTCTGCTATTTCCTTTGTGCATTTAATATTAACATAAAAGAAACTGCTAAGCAGAGAGCTGTACTTAAGGTAAAGGGAGCACTCGACATTTATTTTTATTCTTTTGGGGCTTTTAATTCTGCCTCTGTCATGGATTTTTACCAAGGGATCATAAAAGGTGACTTAACCAGGAAAAGAATCTAGTTGAAAAGATTTCTTATCAGCCCATCTAAATTCAAGAGACTAAAAATAAATTCTAGTTAACATACCTAAAGTGATTGTGGCAATTTTCAAATGTTCAGATTAATTTCCCTGTTGGGTAGATGTCCAGTACTATAGACATTCAGCAAAGTTTTCCCAAGCTCAGAGAGACATTCTGGCCTCTTCAGTGAAGATGTTCTGTCTTAAAAGGACAGAGAAAAAAGTATTAAATTTTCAATTTCAGAGCTACATCCAGTTATAATACATCTCAAAAAACCTGAGATATTGAACAAAGCAGCTAGTTCCTGGGCCTTAATGACCTTCAAATGACTTTGCCAACACCCAGACTCTTGAATTTGGCCTGGCTGCAAAGAGGAGCACTTTCCCTGGAGAAATACAAAAGGAGAAAAGCAATACTTCATCCTGTACCATGTGTTTAATAACTTTCCCATATCCACCTTAGCCAAGTAAAGAGAATGGGATCCTTTTGAATGGTCCTTGCAAGCTGTTTAATTTTTTTATTATTATTTAGTCATCTAAGGCTTTTTTTAGCCTTGTCTGTGAACTTACAAACATTCTCCATTTCTCTGTCCACATATGGTGTGTTCCCTGCCTTACTGTACTGGGTCTCCCTTGACAGCAAAGCCTCCAAGCATTGCTACAATGCATTCAGCAACAAACCCAGCAGGATACTAATAGGCTGTCTTCATTAACCTTTGCTGATCGAACTGTGCTCTTGGATTTGCACTCTGCACGTTTGTGATGTCTCATAAAGATTCATAATAAGAATTTTAATGGCAAAAGAGTCTGTATACTAAATTGCTTATGCACCAAAAAGGAAGAGCAGCTGCAAGAAACAGTAGAGTTTTTTATTTTTCTCTCGTCAAAGCAGTGACAGTACTTGAAAGAGCAAACTGAATATAGGAATGGATCAATAAAGGAATGGCACAGATGATAATTAATGTGGGGAAATGGCTATTTAGGCACAGTGTTAGAAGCTGCATTCACCAGATATCCAAAATAAAAGACAACATATTCTGAGAGAAAGCCATCAGATGGCGTCAGTATCAGCTCAAGAGGTACGGAGACTCCAGCATGACACATGCCTTTCTCAAAACATTGCTGTCATCCCTCATAATACACCATGCAAGCCAGAAAATTTAGTTGTTACCAACAGAGGTAACTTTTGAGGCTAAATACCTTGCCTTTAGAATACCTGTGAAATATAAACTCCATATCAGATTTTTCAACTTCTGCATTCATAACAGTTGACTAGATCAAATTCAAAGTATTTTTTAAGCCATGAAAAAGGATGATCAGGGCAACTTGGAATTTTGTATATTTTATATAAAAAAATATTAAAATCTCCTTCTGACTTTCTTTAGCAAATATCCCATACAAGTTAGTCTCTTAGTTTCTCACCTTCTCAGTGCGATAATGAAAAGTCTGTAGGTTACAATGTAAATCAATTAATAGTATTTGCTTAGTTTGATACAAAGGGAAGAAAAACGAGCTACAATACAGTTCAAAGACATGGTAAACCATAAATAGAGAGTTATAGCTGAATGAATATAAAAGCAAATTTAAGATAGCTATATCAATAAAAACAAGGAAGATCTTTTCAGAGGCATCAAAGATGTTCTGTAGGTCAAACAACATGATGATGAGTTATTAGCATTAGCTTATATGAAAAAAAAAAGAGAACAGAAAAGAATTTTATATTCCTTTTTTTTTTATTAGGCATTGGGTTACTTTCTAGCTGTCATTTCAAGGAAACCCAATAGCTACTCTTAGCTGGAAGGAGCATCTTTGCTTAGACTACGAGGAAAATTAAAACACAGCTCTCCTTTATTTTAATCAAAGTCTGCAGAAGCCTAACTGCAATGTACAAGTGAGGGAGAAAAGGTATAACTGCAAAACCTAGGGGACAGAGACAGAATTCAAGCTTCAATAAGTATTTCCTATTTCTGCTTTGCTGAAACAAAACAATCCAAAACATTAGTAATTCATGTCATGTTCCTGCACTGATTGCCACACATTGTGAAATGGCAACATGTCTTTATAAGTACTCTTCTAAGCAAGGGAAAAGCTTCATAGCTCATCAATGAACATGAAAGAGTAGTTTTACAGAAATTTAGCCACAATCTGTTCAATAATTTCAGTGGAATCAAGCAAATCTTCACACTACCCTTTAAGAATGAACTGAAATAAGAGAAAAACCTCTCAAAGGGTCAAATGTTTTAAAGGCTTTGCTCTACACCATGGTGTGGAATACAAAAATATTTAAAAATAGTAGCCTTTTTGTGGCTGTTTCTATAATTTTTGTACATTATATGAATAGTTAGTAGATAGTATTTTCATTAAAACTGTATTGTTGAGGAGGAAGGCCCATACTTTCTGCTAATTACAGTTCTTCATAGATGAAAAAGATTACAATCGTTTGTAACCAGTCATCTGAAATGTTGTTTCTCTTTCATTTCAGAACTCACACAAGAATATTTAAGATCTAAATTACCTCTGGATGATACTTTGGGCTTATTAACACCACCCCACACCTCTCTCAATGCTGTTAAAATGGATTCATTAATTTTTAATCTAAAAACAATTAATGTAGGATGTGAAAGGTTAAGCTTGCAATAAGGTGTGATACAAAGGGGATGGCAGGCACCCTGATGAGCAGACTAGCTCTGATCTTTTGCAAGCCAAGTGGAGACATTGTTGCTCTGCTATGGATGAAGGGGCTCATTATCCCAAAGATAATTGCCCAGATGCCACACCAGTGAGGCCACACAAAACATGGCTGTGATTGCTGAACCAGTATTGGAACTAATTAACAGTAAAGGCTGCAGACAGCCCTTTTATACAGACCTCCACTTAGACACATAGCCTTCCCATCCGATCAGTGGTAAGCATTAGGTCACACTCTTTTTCCTGCTGAGTGAAAACATCACCCCACCCACCCGAAGAATAAACTCTTCAGTGTTACTTTCACAGCATTAAAATTCATCCTTTCAGTCATCTTGTACATATTGAGGGACATCAATTTTTATCCCCATATCAATTAATGATTTGGCATCTCTTTTGTTTAATGCAGCAAAAAGCTGTACTACAAATCAAGAGTAAACCTGAGGTTCTAAAAAGGGCTAACTCACACTAAGAGGAAGCAACATTTTTATTTTTCATCATGACTATTTTTCTGGTGTCTCTCATTCTGGATTACATTTCTTACTTTATAAGGTGAATGAATTCAGACCGATCTGGTGCTTTCTATTTTCAGCCACATGTACTTTACAGAGGTATTTTAGTCAATAATGCAGCAGTAAATTCTACACTTGCAAACTTATGGGCCTCTGCAGACATTCCCTTGATTTTAATGAGTATTTCAACACGAGCACACACAGCCATCCAAGTGGACGTCACCAAAGAAACAGAGGATTTTCCATGAGAGCAGTAGGCAGGCCAGATACGTTGTTTTAAAATAGTCTTTTCCAGACGCTTAAATTTCTTTCAGCTTCTTCGACTGACATCTGGTTTGTTCTTAAAGCAGCCATTGCAACTTGACAATTCTGCATTTCTATAACAAAATTGAGAGAAGTTTCAACTTTTTGCTCTTGTGAATTCAAGTCAAGCTTGCTATATCTGTATAGTCAAGAAATACTAAGTATCTTTAAAAAATTTGGGTTACCTTGGAAAAAAATGGGTATGTCTTCCCTTTCAAGGTTGGTTACATTTAATCAGAACAATCAGAAAATTCTCTAAAAGAAAGTGAATTATTCTGAGGGGTTTTGCCTTTTTTTCCCCAAGGGGAAAAGATTTTGCTTTTAAGCTGTTGTGAGACAGTACCTTTCTTACTTTTTTTTCCTCTCATTTCAATCACTGAACAAAAACACCCAAATGTCTCAAAATCCCAAACTGCTAGCTTTATTCTCTGAATCATTTAACTATTACAGGATCTCTTTCCCAAGACTGATGTCATACCTACACAAGGAACAAGTAAAAGCCTGAATCCCAGAAGGGATAAGGTTGGAAGGAACCACAGAGGGTCATCTAGTCTGACCTCCCTGCTCAAGCAGGGTCATCCCAGAGCACATAGCACAGGATTGGGTCCAGATGGTTCTTGAGGATCTCCAGTGAGGGAGACTTTTACAACCTCTCTGGGCAATCTGTTCCAGTGCTCACTCACCTGCACAGTAAAAAAGTTCTTTGTATTCAGGTGGAATTTCCTGTGCATCAGTTTCTGCCTGTTGCGTCTTGTCCTATTGTTCAGCATCACTGAGAAAAGCCTGGTCCATCCTCTGACCTCCGATGAGGTCCCTTCTAAGTTGTCTCTATTCATGGGGCAGCTCCCTCAGCCTTTCCTCATAAGAGAGATGCTCCAGTCCCTTAATCGTCTTTGTCACCCTTCACTAGACCCACTCCATGTCTCTTTTGCCCTAAGGACCCCAGAACTGGACACAGCACTCCAGATGTGGCCTCACCAAGGCTGAGAAGAGGGGCAGGATCACCTCCCTTGCCCTGCTGGAATGTTCTTCCTAATGCACCCCAGGACACCGTTGGCCTCTTGGCCAGAAGGACATTGCTGGCTCATGGACAGCTTGGTGTCCACCAGGATTCTCTCTAGCCTTTTTGTCAGGTTTACTTAGCATAAATATGTATCACTTGGGCTAAGATTGCCTAGTTTTAAAATCTAGCCATACATTTCAATATGTACATTATACGTGCATAAATATATATATGTATTTAAGGGAGTGGTGCATTGGATACTCTTTACAGTAATCTGTCAGGTTTTTATGACCATATGAAGGTAATCAACAGATTCCACTCTTTGGAAAAAAAGTCAAAGGCAAGCAGTATAAATGGTTAATGATAGCAAAGCAAAAATGGAAAGAAACCGAAGAATGAACCTCTGGGAACCTATAACAACTGTCATAGAATGGCTGTAAATGGGTAAAATCTACACTGGAAAGAAGATAAAGTGATAATTTTGTAGGGTCTGTAGGGGACTCCATACAACATAAATCTAGTTGGAGAAAACATCCAAAGATTAAGAATAGCTATTTTGAATACATGGTAGGTAGTAGGGAATCTTTTGGGTATCTAAACCTGGAAATGTCAGCTTTCAAACAAACCACTAACAATAAAATTGTCATTGTCTTCTTTTTCACATACACATGTATTTTTATGCCTTTGCTTTTTCCACAGTTCAAAGACTGATTTATTACCAGAGGAATAAATACCTGCAAAAAAGGCAAAAAAACAAATGCAGGATTCATTCAGGCTCTGCTCTAGTTCCAGTCTTGAGATCCCCTATCTCACTATAATTATCTTTTTTGTTTGAGCTTTAGTGGTTCTGGAGATTCTAACTTGGAACAGTTAAAAGACAGAAGAGAGCAAACTCAAGGCCTGACATAGGGAACACTACACTGACTTCAGATTTTTAAATGCTGATTCAGTGCTTGCCAGTCCAACTTACTAAATAATTTCTAGCAAGAATCTAATCTATTTATATACTGCTCCACAGTGCACAATGTCTGATTCATAAAGGTGTGAACCTTTTGAAAAGTCTGCTTTTAAAAAAGTTATTTGAATTTTTTTATGGAAGGACTCAAAATGTTTTAATCATTGAAGCAGGCTTCTGAAAAGAAATCAAGTTTGGGTTTAAAGATACAAGCATGTTGGCTACACAAAGCTCTAGGTCTTACCTGTTTTCATGTTATTATGTATAACATTACACCATTATAATCTAATATTCTGTTATGGTGTCAGAAAACAGGAAAAAATCAGAGCAAACTTATTACAGATCAGCAGGAACACAGGAGCTGAAAAGGCTTTACACCATATATGCAGATATAATGTATATTGAAAACTTGAAAATACTGGAGTCCTGGATTTTCTTGAATATGAAAGCAAACATTTTATAGATGTATCAGTTCAATGTATAAAGAACCTCCAAAGCAGACAAGAATAGGAAGGAAAAGGAGAGATTGTCAAGTTTAAATGTCAATGCATCTCTACTAACAGCTAGTTAAGGTGGAATGCAGAGCAACAAGATGGAACACAACAGAAATATTTTTAAGGGGAAATTTGGAGTGATTCATTTTTTTTCAGTAACAGAAATGAAAGTCACAGTGCTATGATGCTAGGAGACTAAACACCAGCATCTTACTTGATCAAGCATGTGCACACCTTGGTAGAATCACTGGAGAGCAACAAAGATGGGGAACAGAAGGTCTGCTAAAAGAAAGAAGACAACACGGCCCTGGAGAAACTGAGTGTGAGCTTGACATTCTCTGCTTCCAGTCACAGTTTTGCCTGCAGTGCAGATAGATGCTTACATTCTTGACAACTTACCTTTTAGCACTGTGATAACAGAAGTTTGCTGCTTCTGCAGATGGTGAAGTTGGCGTCTTTGAAATCATTTAACTTACAATCATTAACAATTTAATAAATAATTAAAATTAATATAAACACATTTAACTAAATTTCACATTAAACTAAATTTCAAAATGTAATATTTTAATAAAAATAAGTATACCTACTAGGTCTCATAAACCAAGTCCACAAATATAAAACACACAACTGTTATCTGTCCCATCAGAAGGTGAATTAGGCTATATAAACTACAATTACATATTTCACCCTCCTCCCACTACACAGAGATGCCTGTTTTCAAGACCTATCGAAACGTTGGCTCAGTAATAAGTAGATAAAGAGGTGCTCTGTTGCTTCCCAACAGTATGACTATTCATGTGGTGTTTCTGTCCATTGTATATATTTTACATTTACTCTCTATAGAGTCAAAATGGGATCCAATATATGGTTCCCTGGTTGAAGTACCTGAATGATACTTTAAGTGAATGCTAAAGACAATACTGAAACACAGACTCATATGTCTGCAGTGTAAGAGCCTGTCCTGCTACAGTGTTTGGAATACAATTTAGATAAGCATTCGTAAAAATAGTATTACAGTTGGCAGAACATTTGCTGCACAAGAAGAGTACTTTGAATCAGAATATGCAAGAAATTATACTGAATTACACCAGAAACAAACTCCAAGGGACTATCGGTATAGCAGAGCCATGGGAATGAAAGTCCATTTGTATTCCTGCTTGGCTAGTTTTGGACAACATGAACAACTGTATGTTTACATTTATAGATAAAATATACTGTTCAACAGCAGTGGTTCATGGTAGCACATAGAATCTACTAATGAGGATATACATTACTGCATTCATTTTGCTACTTTATTGCATGCTGCTTTAAATTTTATTTCTGTTTACCAAAAATGTAAAGAATCACAAGATGTTAAAAACTATTTTGAACTTAGTAAAAGAGGCTGTACAGATGATAAAATAAATTACCATGGAAAGGCAGCAGTCAATTTTTTTAAAAAAAAAGGTAAAAAAATTTAAAGTTCCACAATTTATAATAGCAAGCATAATGGTAAGCCACCAGAGCATTCTGGTTCCAAGTCCTAAGGCAGCAATAAGTGCTTACACAAGCTGTCCCTAAATTGTAGAACAGAGTCATGTGGATGCTCTATGATGGCAAGCATGCGTGTCTGGACTATGAGCTAGGTTTATTAATTTTTTCATGCTTTCTTCTAGACTGAATATACCGTATATTCTCTCTTATATTCACCACCCCTCTCTGTTCTCTCCAATTCATGCAGCAAGCAACCAACTATCCGTCACCCTTCTACCCCACCTCTGTCATATGTTGGGCCTGGCTCTCCCACTCTGCTCACAGAGACAGAAAGATTTGCTGACTTCTTTACTTGACAGACTCAATTTACACTATTCTTTAAAAACAGAATTATCTTTGACTTAAGACAGCAGTGTCTCTGAGTGTATCAGAACATCATGACTTTGAAGGGTTCTTACACAGTACAGAGAAGTATTAGTTCCAAAATGGAACTACTACAGAAGTGCACTTTTTGCCAACATTACTAAACTGAGCAATTTTCTAAGCTTTCTTTGGCACTGTTAATGTTGGGGGGAAGGGGAAGGGGAAGGGGAAACACCAAGTAAACCAAAAACAAGCCCTCCCAGTTTTCCTGAACAGTGATAAAAGCAATGTGATCAACAGTGAGGTTTCTGAGAAGCAATCAGGCATTTCAAAGTAATCCCTCCCTTGTTCTCCACAGGATATTGGTCTTCCTTGCAACAGCAGAATATAGAAGGGTACACCTTTTTTGTGCTGAGAAGCTTCCAGGTTTTTCCAGAACCAGAGCCTGCTTCATTTCTATGTAGAAGTCATTGTGGTAATTGAACCCAAACTAACTCCTTTCACAGAGCCTCAAGGAAAAGAAATGAGCATAGCACCAACCACTGGATTATCTCTGATATAACTCCCATCATGTTGCCTCCATGGGTGTTGGGTTTTCCCACTACCCATAACAGTCACTATAATCTTTGAACCATGCCTTGCAAACCCAGGCTCCATGCTCAGGTCACCAGTGATAATGCAATCTGACCCAAAGCAGTCTGGCCTCAGACAGCCCTCCTTTGCTCTTCTCTGAACTCTTTCCTCTTTTCCTCTTTCTCCCATGCTCAGTTCAGGAAGCGCAGCACACTGCCAGTCTCACTGACCAGCACAGAAGGAGGTTTGGAAAGGCTGTACATGGCACCAGGCAAACATTAACTGGTATATGCACAGCCTGGCTGGAAAGAGGAAGAGAGAAGCAACGCTCAAGGAAATTAACTCAGTCTGCCCAGCTGTGTAAATGCCTGTTGCCCAGGGTATGCTCCTCTACATGCATCACTTACATTATGCTCTGTCTTTTTTGCTGCTAGCACTGATTAAAATTCCTTTCCAACTCTTCTTCACCCTTCTTTTGAATCAAAGTCATCTCATAATAACCTCAGCAAATGCTACCACCACACTGCAGCTATTTTTTCTTCAGACAAAGCTATTTGCCCATTTCATTCCAAGTAGTTTCACAGTAATGGAAACGCCATTCAGAGATGAATAACTTAATCCTTCCTCTTAACAGCTTTCCCTATCTCTTCCATTTGATTTGGTGTCTTTGCCAGCTTAGTATATGTTTAACAGATATTTTTGGTGTAAAGACCTTATTTTCTAAGATATTTGTACAGTAGTTAGGCCAAATTATGCCTTTTTAACTGCTTTCATTTCAAGCATAGCGCTATGGACAAGAAGATAATTTAAGTCATTACAGCCTGTCAATCAATATCTGTTCATTTTGACTTTTCAGGTAACTACACTTTTTTAATATTTATGATGTAAAGTATATAGAGAAACAAATGGGATTAACAGCATAGAGCAATTGCTGATTTTCTAAGCTCTGAAGCAATGAGTGTAGAGGACAAGAATGAGATAGATTATTTGAAGAAAGACTATCCAATATAATTGTTTAAAATATAAGTATATTGCCATTTACTGTACATCTCATCTAATTCACATTAAGCTGTTATAAAGAGGCATTACTATTTTGGAATTTAGTCCTCCTGATAAAGGACAGACTGGTATGATACCTATATCAGTCACATATGTGTCTGTCTTGAGCACACTGCAGAATTCAGAAATCTAATTCAAAGAGAGATCTGCTCCATTTGGTTTCAGACTTCTAACCCAGCTCTGTTCAACACAAGTAGGCACACGACAATCAGCATCTTGTTCCAAAAACTTCTAAGGAGACAGTTGGCTTTGTCTTACCTTCCCATGCAAACGTAACAAGAAATAACTACCAGTATATGCCAAGTATGGTCTGAATGCCAGAAATATACATATATTTATATACATATATTTATGTTAGCTTAAAAGGAATGTTAAGGTGGATAATTTCATTCCTGTGATCTCCCTGTCATAAGGGCATCACAGTCATTAGAAGATACCAAGGTAATTAATTCCACAAATTAACACTGTTCTGTCTGTTGCCTAATTCTTGGTTGGGCCAGCTAATTCATATCGCCTGTCTTTTTTTCCTTCTGGAACCACCAGAAACTGTTACTTTTGAACATGGGACTGTCTGGAATGACAACCACACTCAACCCAATGGCCACATCTAGAGACACTCCTGTTGTTCATCGCCTTTCTTTTCTATTGCAGGTACTCTTAGCCTCATTTTTATGGATTAAGGGTAGTGACCAGGATCCCAAAAAATACCAAGGTTTGGTTTGATTTGCCTTTACTGCCTCAATCTATATCTGCAATTCCCTGCTCACCCAGGGATTTGTTGGGTTTTTTGGTTTGGTTTGTTTGTTTGTTTGTTTGTTTTGGGGGTTGGGGTTTTTTGTTTGTTTGTTTTATTATGGAGCCATTTTTTGTTTTCAATTTCTATTTGAACAAATGTCACAGATGATAAATCACACTTCACTGTCCCCATCATGTAATTTAGCAGAGTTAAGAAGGGATCACAGCTTGAATCTGCCTCCTTTAGTAGTCAGTCAAGTATTCTGATGTTGTTTTCCACCGAATTATTATGTATAAACTCACAGAGTTTACATGTTACATCACTACTTCACTGCAACCTCATAGACTCCTGACTGGTGCATTCTCTAATACTACTACAGCTCTTTCCCATAAGTGGCCCAGTTTTTTGGAAACAATTTGGCAATTTTCAAAAGCTTGTATAATGTCATTCTTTAGTTGTAGAAAGGACATAGCATCTATGATAACTTGGTCATATTGTTTTCAGTCTTAAGGGTCCTTCCTGCACTCTTTTTAAACTCAGCATTACCAGATTTAACAGTCACATTTTCACGTAAACACATTTTTTACTTTTTTCCTACTTCTTTTAAACATTTCTGTCAGGTGTTTCTTTTTATCATAGAGAAGCAGCTTCGATTAACACATTTGTACAGTAGCACTGCCAGAGTACATGAAGTGCTCCAAAAGTAGCCACATATAAAACTAACAATCTTGGTGTTTGTTGTAATATAATGATTGCAGACATGATAGAAAACGAAACACTACTTAAACTGTGTCCTGGTTATTTTTCCAGAGAGCTTCAACTCTGAATGGGTCTCTCTGTGCTCCCACTCTTCTTCTCAGGTTAGCTTTTTGGTTTGTTTTATCTCTTTATGGCATATGGGGCAATAACTACATAACCACAGACTGCCAGAGGGAGTCCATTTCATTCAATGGCTGTGTTTCAACCTCTCAGCTTTTCACCATCAGGGCCTCTGTGCTTCAAAAGCCTATCGAGCTGGCTTACAGCAGGATGGCCATGATCTAACTATGTCACCTCAAGCTGATTCACTAGCACCTGTCCCCTGACATCACAGGTATTAACACACTGCTGCACCCAGGAGAAGCAGAGAACTAGCACAACTTCTGGTGACTTTTGGATCAATTTAATCAGACTAACCATATGGGTCATTTCAGCTTTCTTCTCAAACCTGTAATAATTACTGCTTTTGAATCAGTCATTGCTAGCCAGCTGCACTGGAGTTCTGTGACTGGCTCCTAATTAATTCTCTTTAAAATAATTGTCATTTCTGAGTAAACAACAATCAGGATCAGATAGATGAAAAGAATTTTCTCTTCCATCCCCAATTACCAGCACAAAAAAAAAAAAAAAAACTGGATTATCCTGGCATATCTTGCTCAGAACAAAAAGTTGGAACACGTTACCATCTATAACAAATACCACTTGTTTATACAGAGTAAAGCTTTCGCAACACAGAACTGTCTCTTTCTTGAAGAAAAGCTACCTCCAGCACATCAATTCGCACAGGGTAATTCGAGTTCAGCCAAGTTAACATAAGGTTTTCTTACAAAGAGGAGGAGAGCCAGACTTAAAGGCACTTTGAAGGTAACACACTTGGTAACATGCAAAGGTTGCAGGCAGATATGGAGACATCTTTGGTTTACATCTTGCAGCATTTTCGTTATGAAATGAAATTATTTTATTAAATTAAAAAACACCACCACCACCAAACAAACTCCACACAAAACCCAAGAATACTTACCAGTCTGTGAAGTAGTAGCCTATTGCTGCCAGTAGTTGCTTTAAGTTCCATATTAAAGTTTGTCCACAAGCCCCTTCCTGCTGGCTCCCAGCCACCCTGATGTGTGTGGCACAGAGAGGCTGGATGGGGTGACTTGGCAGCACCCTGGCTCCAGAGGCACCCACACCCATAATATGACCTGGGTGTTAACTTAAGACAGAGCAGGGATATGGGTTCTGTTCCCCTCACCACATCAATTAGGTATATTAAAAAAAGAGGGTTTCACAGAATCATAGAAAGGTTTGGGTTGGAAAGGACCTTAGAGATCATCAACTTCCAACCCACCTGCCATGGGCAGGGACTCTTTACTAGACTTTGCTCACAGTCCTATCCAATCTGGCCTTGAACACTTCCAGGGACAGGGCACGTACAGCTTAATCTGGGCAACCTGTTCCAGTGCCTCACCACCCTCACAGCAGAGAACTTCCTCCTAATAATCTATTCTAAACCTCCTGTCATTTAATGTGAGCAGTTTAAAAGATTACAAATTTATAACACTACATTTTTTTTTTTCTCTATCTGTGTGTATGGTGTGAGGCAGCGCCTCACGACCAGCGGAGCCGTCACGGGGGGGGGCCTGGGAGGGTGGCGGCGGAGGCCGTGCTGAGGCGCCGTTCCTGGGGGCGCATCGCCACCTAGCAGCGGCCCCGCGCAGCCTGCAGCGCCCAGCAGAGCCGCCGAAACGGGGATCAATCAGCCCTCCGAGCACACCTACCGTGCCCTGCTGCGGGCGGCAGGCGCGGGCAGAGGCGGGAGGAAGGGCAGGGTGGCAGCGGCAAAGCCCCGTGCCCGGGCTGGGCCTGCGGGAGTCCCCGCAGCGGGCATGTCCTGGCGGGCCGCAGCAGCGCCCTCGTCCCTCGGGTGTTTGCGCAGCCCTTGGCAGCACCCAGCTCCCGCTGCCCCTCCGCCCTCCTCGGGGACCCCGAGTGAGTTTGCTCCTACACGTCAGTGCCCTGAATCCATCTCACGGGGTGAGTCAGATGGTGGCATCAGCCTCCCTTTTCCACCACAACCCAGTGAACAGGCTCGGCTGTAAGGTAATTGCTGCGCAGCCACTTCCCTGGAAAAACCTCAGTAATTCAAAGTTCCTTGGATTACTTTCTTGGTTTCTTCATTATGAGACTGGGAGTGTCACACCCTGCATCGGTCCGGTTGTCACCGGCTCTCCCGACACCAGCCAGTCACACTCCCGGGATGTGGCTGCGGAGCAGCACCCACCTCGCTCCCACCTGCAGGGTGGAAGGGAAGGAGTTTTGGTGTTTGCATCCTCAGCGTCTCCAACAGATAGGCACAGCTGGGGTGGTGTAAAACCACACACGTTTTGAGAAAGTGGGCTGAAGGAATGAGTAGGAACACAGCAGGTAGAGAAGAAAATATTTTCAAATATTATTTCAAGAGGAAATAATTATTATTAATAATTATTAAAGTCCTTTAACCATCCTTTGTGGTCATCTTTGCATATAAGCACACAAGGAAGACAGAGACACATTCAAGTGTATTTTTTAAAGTGTCTTTGAGATGGGATTAGGAATATTTTCTTCATGCATTTCCTAGGCAAAAAGTATGGACCACTCTTTTGCTATCCAAATTACTTATCTTTATCTTCTATCTTGCAAGGTTTAGAGTTTTTTCCACATTTCATACTACCACTTTTTAAGAAGTGAGGACTTTTGGGGACATCAGTACCAAATTTAGTACTGCCCAAGGTAACTTGAGTTTAACTTTATACTGTTAAAAAGTCCTACAAGTTTTCAGTACCAAACAACTATTTGCATCAGCAATAGTGTGCTTTTCCATTAAAATTACAGAAAATATTAGATAAAGGAACAGGATGTACTATGTGGAACCAACTGTATTTCCTCATAAACCAGACTGAAATTATTTGAAGGTTTTCAGTGAGGATACCAGCTCAGTCATTTTACCCCCTATAATGCTTGATAGGAAGAAAGAAAAAAAACAAAACACAACCAACATGCAGTTATTTTAATCAATAATGTCCTCTATCAGCAAGTCACCTACAGGTCCTAGAATAAAGAAATGAGAATGCATTCACCACAAGGCAAACATGTCTCAGCCAATTGCTGAGACTGTTTGCTCAAATTCTTTTGTGAACCTGAGCAAACTTGAAGTCAAAGGCACCCCTCACTGATTTAGTCTGTAGTACTGTACATTGACACTAGCTATTGTTTGCTCTCTAAACCAGCTTCAATAGCACACAAGCAAGTTCTCTGTTACAGAACCCTTACACAACTGAACATTTTGCTGAGCGACACAGTGATGTTTAGAATTACCAAGCTTCATTGCAAATATTTATTTCAGTGTCTCCTCCAAAATGCATTGTAAAAAGAACCTCTCTTTGAATTTGCACAGTGGCTCTATTGACCTTTATCCAATACATTTCTAGAAAGTGTGACACTCAGCTAAGAATAAAATACCTTCAAATTGCAGCTGTGGTTCTGCCCCAAAACTGTACGTACAGAAAGTCATCTCTTCCAACTGCAGAGAAAGTTATTTCATACCAGTCACAGATCTATTGCAGGCAACATTTGGGGGTTTCTCTTTATCATGCTCTCTCACATTTCAGTACCACTACACATTCCTTTAAAAATATGCCCCAGAAAGGTAGAGTCAAATATATGAATAAGGTTGAGATTATTGCAAGCCCATATTCAGAAGAATATACAAATGAATGGATATGTGCAGCTGTTCCAAGACACCATTAGAAGAACAATAAATGATTGTGAGGCTAAAAGCATCTGGAAATCTACAAGGTAGCAGTGCTGGCAGACATCACTGGTCCAAAACCACATCATAACTATAGCATTGTTTGAGGTTGCAGAACATGATCCTTCATTCCACAATCCTTACACGTGAGTTCTTGAATTATCCAAGAGACATGAGTGCTTTTTACATATCACTTCAAAAAAACAAATGTACAGCAGGCTTGGCTGTCACAACAGGGACAGCTCCCCGAGACCTTGGCTGAAGACAGCTCCCCGAGACCTGAAGCACTCTGTGGTTCAGTAATGGAACTGTCTCTAATCTGTCTCTGTCAATACTGCCCAGACAAAGGTGGTGCCCTTGCAGGCAAAATGCCCAAGTCTGATCCACTTTACTCCCTGCTATCTCAAGTTCAATAAGCATTGCTTATTTCTACAAAACATGTAGCTATTTTGGATGTCAAAGTCATAGGACTTAGAAGGTTATTTCTTGTGGCAGCCCTGGCCTTTCTTTCCCAGCAGTTATACATGGGACGTGTCCACGCTGCACAAAAGCTAGCAGAACGTGCATCCCTGAACCAGCCCTGAACAAAAGCCATGCAGTAACATCCTCACAGCACTCTGCCAGACTAAGTAATGCAGGTAATGTGGGAACAGTGCTTCCAGGAATCAAGCAAGTATCTTGGCAGTGTCAAGTAGACACCAGTTTCCTTAGAGTAGGTATAAATCATTCCACATCCAGTCTGGCTGTAGGGAAGACAAGGTGCAGACAGCCTCTGTAGTAAATGCTGCTTTCTCAGATAAACAGAAGTCTCATAACCTTTTGTTCTTAACCTCTTTCTGTGAGGGTCAGTAAATGCACTGCATATTTGTAGCAGATGAAAACTTTCATAATTACTGGAAGTTGCTTCTCTGCAACTGTCCTGGTAATTGCACAGTGCTTCATTGCACAGTGTAGATTCATTCTCATTATTATTTTCATGAAATAGGGAGAACTCCCTGCACACTTAATCAGGACAAGCTTTGTTAGGTAGGGGTGTTTGGGGATGATTTCCTTATCTGAGCCTTCATGTCCCAACAGACATCTTTCTAAGTAGCAAACAAATTATTAGCACATAACTTATGCTTCATTAACATTACTCTGCAATTTACCAATATTAAATGTGGATCAGAGTGATTTTCTTGTTTTTTCTAGCTAGCATGACCTTAATTATTCTGATATCATTTCCCAATAGCCTGTGTCATGGTTTTAAGCCCAGCTGGAGATGAAACACCACAAACCACACACTCAAACCCTCCTCTCTTCCCCCCTCATCCCAGTGGAATCAAGAGAAGAATAGAAGTAAAACTCATATGTGGAGATATAACTGATTAATAATTGAAAATAAAGAAAAATACAATAATAATGCTAAGTAATAATAACAAAGATAATAAAAATGGGAAAAAACCACCAACTGATACACAATGCAATTGTTCAGCATCTGGTGGCCAATGCCAGACCTCCTTTTCTGAACCCAAAGAAAAGACCCCCTTCCAGGTAGCTCCCTCTTGTTTATGTATAAGGCATGACATTCTATGGTGTGGAATATTCCTTTGGTCAGTCTGAGTTCCAGATATGCTCCCTCTCAGTTTGGTTTTTTGTTGTTGTTTTGTTTTTTGTTTGTTTGGGTTTTTGTTGTTGTTTTGTTTGTTGTTTGTTTGGGGTTTGTTTGTTTGGGGTTTTGTTTTTGTTTGGTTTTGTTTGTTTGTTTTGGGGGTTTTTTGCATTCAGAGCATATACATATATATATTCAGACATATATATACAAGGAAAAATAGTCCTTGACTTAAGACAAACTTGATTTAGCAAAAAAACAAAAACACCAGTGTGTTATCAATACCATTCTCATTCCAAATCCAAAACACAGCACTGTAACAGCAACTGAGAAGAAATTTACCTCTAGCTGGAACCAGGACATCGTTATACTAGAGATGATTTGCTTTAGCAACTTCATGTCTAAGCTTTAGCAACTTCAAGTCTAAGTCTTCACTTTTCCACCAATTTACTGCATTCCCTATTGTCAAAGATCGCAGCATCTAGAAAATAGGTAATATATGGCAAAAAAAATTACTAAGCATGATGACTTACTTAGTTGTAAGAGTATCTGGTGAGTTTATTGCAAGGAAATAAATACAGTACCACAAGTAAGTTATTTGTGGTCTTCTTTCTCTTCAATGCAAAAAAATTTCTGTATACCTTATTGCTGGTAACATTTTTTTTTCCTTTAGCAGCAAACATGGGGTATTTTGTTCAATTTAACCTGTATTTTTGGCTTGTGTGAAAGTCTTAAGAATTTTTGCAGTCATAATCACCTAGACCCTAATATAATTCTGTTCTCTCAATTAGATTTACCAATGCCAAGTTTTCTTGTCAGATTTGTAGGTACCTAATGTAGCTGTGAATTTTCCAGTGGACTTTTGTTAACTCCTTGCAACCACCTGTTTTCTCTAGGGCTCATGTTCCCCTTAAAAGTTATGTCCTGTAACAGGACAAAAATTGTCTGCAACTATTTACAGCTCATCCTTCTGGTCCCTCACCAGATTTTAGTGAATCTTAACAACAGCAGAAGTTGGTTTTTTTGCCACATTTTCCCATCTTTGGAGTTTGCTTATTTATTCCTTTCATATTCCAGTGTGATTCAGTGCTCAGTCAGTGGAGATCAGCTTTCTTTGGTGAGGCTAGAGAAACGACCTTTCCATGTAGGGGAGGGAGCTATTGGAAATAAAGAGAAAAAAATATCAGTATGAAAATACAAAATTAATTAGTAGGTATCTGAAATAAATAACTGGAATGCAGCATTGTCAGCACAGAAAATAGTTCATGTTACCTAATGAAACAATTTAGCTGATCTACAGACTTTCTAGAGTCAAGAGAAAGAAGGTCTTTCCTTGTGCAATTCAGGAGAAACCATGAATCACCCACCAAATCAGCCTTTTTCTGCTCAGTGGAGGTAGAGACCAATGTTGTTAGCTGGTGAATTCAGCTCTCAACAACTGGTAGTGATGAGACAAGCATACTGAAGAGAAGGGGAATTGTGGAACTTAAAGGTGGAACTGGAATCACAGATGAGGTGACGTTACTGGATACTTAAAAGAATTCCTTATGGGCATGTCTGTAAAGTACAGACTGCTCCACACTCCAGCCTTATTGCTCACACACACAGGGAACAGTACCTACCATTACTGCATTTTCATATTTGGTGGGAGAACCCAAATGAACATGGCTCCTCTCCCCTGATTTAGCAAGCACTGAAAGTTTGAGAATGACTCTGTGTGTGTTCCAGGTAGGTCCAGAGACCACAGAGTAGCAGCAACATTTGGATACAGAAAAAAAATCGTTCACTTGGCTGCCCACATACCAACAAAGCACCGCTAGTCCATCATCTCTAAGGTCTGAGAGCTAGATTTCATAGCAAATACAGACATCTAACACCTTATCTCATTTTCACTATTATAACAGAATCCAACAGCAACCACTCTTGTTGGCGTTAATTCTTGTTTTTCTAGAATTGCAGCATGTTGATCCTCGATTCTAGGCATCTGTGGAAGTAAGTATGATACACTACACTGATGTGGGCCTGCAAGGCCTGCAACTAGAGAGCCGAACTGCTAGTTCTGCTCAGCTCTTGACAGAAGTGGATTCACTAGGCCTCAAGCCTTGGCAAAGAGAAGCGGGATTTTGAGAAATATGCTGTGTTAGTGCATTTTAGACATACCTGTGTTAGTTAGTACGAGGCATATGTTAAGCAATATTACCTGGCAAATATTACTTGTTATATAATGCAACAGTATATAAGCTCAGCTCGTCAGATCAATAAACGGCTTCATATGAGCAATCAATGGAGTCCCGTCTCTTTCGTCAATCGCCATCAAATGGTGCCCCGTGTGAGGAGGCGATAATCGACTAGCTGGCGAAGCTGAGCGATCCAGGTGGCGAGCCCTGCTGAACGGAGAGGTGACGCTCAAAGAAGCGGGAAGGCCGGCCGGCAACTAAACCTCCAGGAGTAGGAGGTAAGCTACCCCCGCTGGTTTCGGGGTTTAGCACCGCTGCAGGGAACTATGGGGCAGGGGATATCTGCCCAAGAAAGAGACGTATTTGAACTGATGCTCAAGCTGCTACAGCAGCATGATAAGACTCTGCCTTCACATGATCTAAAACTTATGTTACGATGGATAGCGGCAGAAGTCCCGGGAGTCACTGAATCCACGATCTTTACATCAGATCTGTGGGACAAAGCAGGAGTTAAGTTATGGGACTTAGCTACGAAAGGAAATAAAGCCGCCGCTCAAATGCTACTGGCTTGGAGAATAACCTTCGAGGCCGTAAAAGCCCAAGAAAATTCCCAAAAGGCAGAGAAACCATGCACTGCTAACGCAGATTCCCAGACCACCTTAATACTTGAAGAAACTGCTGCTAAAAACAAGACTGCTGCTAACACCTCTTCGGAGGAGTCTCAGAATTCTTTAAATACCGATGAAGCTGCTTCTCAGTGTCTATCTCCCTCACCGGCCCCCCCGCCGCAGAAACCGCCTGTTGCTTCAGCTCCGTGTTTGCAAGAGAGAAGGGAGGGGGGCCCCCTGCACTCCGTAAAAGCTTTCACTGCTAGCTATAGTGAAGACAGTGATCGTCCGGAGAAGTATCCCTTTGATCCTGGACCTATAGATCCTAATCGACCCAGCACATCACCTGCGATCTCGTCTGCTTCACCCTCGCCTCCGCCTCTCTCGGACGGCTGAATCCGAAACTGCTGAGAGCCTGCAACAACAGCTTCTGTAACGACGCTTGTATTGGAGAGACAAAGTAGATTTAAGACAATTATTAAGTACACTAAAGTTTGTTGCAGCAATATAGTGGCAAGAATGTTTATGATGTAACACAAGCATTGCTCTATGCTCGGGTTCGTGCAAAAGAACGCGTAGAAAGGGTGGCACGGTGTCGGTCACATAATTTTAGCTGTCGCCCTGTTGTGACAGCTGTTTGTTTACGGTGTAAGACACGAACTACTCGTAGAATCTCATATATTGCTAACATTTTATGTTATTTTTGCTTTTGTGACATTATTACATTATTTACTTTACTTGCATTTATTAGAGATCAATTGGGGCCTGAAGGGCTTCAGCAGCACCTCGCTGGTCCTAGACAAGAATTTGATTTACAGGGATTTTTGCAGAGAATAGAATCTGTAGATCAACGTAATTTAGCTGTTACCGTGTATCATCAAACAAAAAATAACCTGATTGTTGAATTGTGGGATAAGCAAGCTATAATTAAAACAAGATGTGGAGAATTCAAATATTAACCCTTTTATGCTTAAGAATTCTCTACAAAGAGGAAGTGGTTGCAATGCCACCCCTTCCTGAACGCAATGTATGGCTTACACTAGCTCAAGCTTTGAATGAATCTACATTGTGCCTGTCCATGACTTCTCCTAGTGATCCTTTCCAGACTTGTCTAGTAGCTATACCTTTGGGAAAGACTGAATGGGATACTCTATACAATGAAACAATGCACAGGGATTGTATTGCCCCAGGCCGGATTGAGCCACTGTGGTGGTGCAATGATAAATATCACAAAAAGAATAATAGGCCTGCTGAGTGGTATTTTGCCAATGATAGATGGTTAGGGGTGAACAAGGTTTCTGATTTTTTCTCTCTCTCATTGCCACCCCAGGAATTAGACATTTTTGGATCCATGCAAGCCTTTGCATGTTTTTATTTAAACTATACCACTGGGCCTAATGCTAACAAAAAATTTGGTCTTGATGTTTCAGGCACAGGAATTTATGCCAATGCCTCTGCCTGGTGCAATCATACCCTGCCTCAGCCTATTACACCTGGGTTTGTTTCTATTGGCTTGATGGACAATGTGTTTTTAATATGCGGAAACAGAGCTTGGAAGGGAATACCAGGAAGGGCCGTAGGAGGTCCCTGCACTTTTGGGCGACTAACCATGTTTCACTCTTTTCGGGACAACTTGCCATCACTGCGCAGCTTAGCAAGAGCAAAACGCAGCACACACACATATAGTCCTGATTGTGATGATAATGTAGAGTCCTGGAACCTAGGAGCCCGAGTGTTTGCCTCAATTATTCCAGCTATAGGCACAGCACATGCACTGAAGACTTTGAATAATCTTGGCTGTTGGCTTGCAAAACAAACTAATGCTACTAGCTCTGCTTTAACAGGCTTGCTAACCGATGTTGACAGTGTAAGGCACGCAACGCTTCAAAACAGAGCTGCAATTGACTTTTTGCTTTTAGCTCATGGACACGGTTGCGAAGATTTTGAAGGCTTATGTTGTATGAACCTTTCTGACAACTCTTTGTCTATTCATGCTAACATACAGGCTCTTCGAGACAGCGTGACCAAGTTAAGAGTAGTGGATGATAGTGACTGGCTTGGACACTTGCTTGGTGGATGGGGGCTTACTGGCTGGCTTAAACATTTAGCTAAAACAGGAATTTATATCTTAGCCATATTATTGCTTATGATGATTTGTTTGCCATGTATTTTGCAGTGTGTGCAGAGACTGATCGATAAGACTACCAAGAAGATCCTTTTGGTAGAACAGAAAGGGGGAGATGTGGGCCTGCAAGGCCTGCAACTAGAGAGCCGAACTGCTAGTTCTGCTCAGCTCTTGACAGAAGTGGATTCACTAGGCCTCAAGCCTTGGCAAAGAGAAGCGGGATTTTGAGAAATATGCTGTGTTAGTGCATTTTAGACATACCTGTGTTAGTTAGTACGAGGCATATGTTAAGCAATATTACCTGGCAAATATTACTTGTTATATAATGCAACAGTATATAAGCTCAGCTCGTCAGATCAATAAACGGCTTCATATGAACAATCAATGGAGTCCCGTCTCTTTCGTCAATCGCCATCACACTGAAACAGTGCAGAAAACTTTACCACACTATAGAGACAAGTGGCTTTAATATTGTTATTTCATGTCATTAAAGACTATTAACCAAGAAGAAACAAAAAAGAATAGTCATCTTCCTTTCACTAATAGTCTCACGAGCAGAAAACTTACAATGCAAGAAAATGAAGGCTCCTGTAATATTAGTTATTTTTGATACAAGATTAAACTTTAATAAAAGGAATGTAACATCTCTCAGATGTTGATTTTTCATATAATAACTAAACTCATAGTAGATGTATGGCTTCAGTCCTAATTACAATATCCTATTACATTAATGACATCATTGCTAGTAACACAGAATACTATTAATACATTGTTATTGTGTCACAGATCATCATCATTCATGTGCAAATCAATTTGCTTGAATCTAGTAAAAAAAACATTTAGGATTGAAACATCACTAATTTAATGAGGAACATATACACAAGATCTTTCCCCCAAAAATCAATGCCTAATTTGTTTGTGGAAAGAGCAGAGGGTGATTAAATGCAGACATATTCTTGAAAATAAATTGATTTAGCTCAGGATAAAGATATCTTTTGTTTTCTTGTAGGCTCTACTTTAATTATTTTTTAAGTTTCTTTTATCTGACATGACGTCCTGAGGGAAAAGTTCTGTCCACTTGTATACAGTACTTTGAATCCAAGACAATGCTTTCATTTGGGACAGGGAGGCTTAGGTGAATTAGAATAGAGTATTTGAAAGGAATCTCCTCTCCCACTCACTATACCTCCCTGCTTCTTCACTCTAACTTCAAGTTTCAGGCTACTTACCCAAAATTAGTTTCAGGTAAGTTCACATCTTGCCAAGCACTGCTGTAATTCTCTATCAGCCAGAACAACCTTTATCAGTGGACTATGACAGCATGTGGCAGCACAACACTGTAGACTACCAGGAGACACTGTGGAAAAATAGGAGGAAATTTATAATGAAAACTACTTGGTCCTGTGGATCTGACATCCACACCAGACATGATTAGGGTTTGTCTGTTTTTCATTTTGGACTTTTCCTCACAAACAGAACACCCATCTGTGTCTGGAGAACATTAAATGGTTCCTGGATCACTTCTGCCAGTGTTTCATCCAAGAGGAATCCATTTTGCTCACTTTGAGACTGTTCCAGGATGCAAAGCAAAGTACAGTAGGTGGGAATAGTCACCAGATTGATCTAAAAAGAACACACCAGTGTGCCCGGGTACACTGACATCAGCTCAGCCCTTGAACACCAAACTCGCTCCTTCTCAGATGTATTCATGCTTCTGACCAGTAACTTTTGCTTAAATCCAGACCTTAATATTAGATTCCTTTTCAGCTAGGCATTGTCTTTTTATGTGTATATTTTTATAACCATTCAAGTTACAAGGGAGTCCATTCTGAGTTGGATCTTCTGAGTGCTGTCACACAATAAATACTAGGTAACAAACATGTAGGTGTTTCACAGAGATCCTTTTTCAAAAGGGAAATTTAAGTTAAATTGCTTCCAGTCAATGCTGATTCATAACAGTGAAAGGATACTTACACCCTTTTCTTTGTAAATACATTTTCCAGCAGAACATTACGTGTGCATAACTCAGGGTAATAGATCCCTATATTGATAGTCTACATATGCAGTCAACTCAGTCTCTGCAGAAACACAGGATCCTTGCAGTCATTCCTTCCAACACAGCAAGGCCTAGGCTGTTCAAATCTGTTATACAGCTCAGTTATCAGAATTTTCTAGGTCACTTTGGACAGATTTAAGGGGTAAAGCTTGTGGAAACAATGGAACTTGTAGCATGGCAATATCATAGCAATAAACTTCAGCTACTGTAGCATTCAGTATTTTGGTATCCTAAAATCAAAACTTGATTTAGAATATCAGACATAAAAAAGAATCAGTCAGCAAATGTTCATTGGCTGGTATGAAGGCTTTAAGAAAAGACTAGAAAAAGAAAGAAACAGGTTCATGTCACGGAACACAGCTGGTATTTGCAGTAGCTATTTTGGGTGGAAAAAATTCTAGGACTCGGTTTAGTTGCCCCTAGCTCACGTCCAAAGATGGTATACACATGCTCACTGCTATGCCAGACACCTTTCGTAGATCCACAGCCTTTCAGAGACCAGGTGGGATTCCCTGTGGCACCACCAATAAATACTGATGCAGGCACAACTGAACTTAGCTCCAAGAGTGAGATCAGACAGAGATCTTGAATGTAGGTAACTAAGTCACCTAAACTTACATCAAAGAAAACAGGGACTTGAATCAACAGTCTGAATGGAGAGCAGACACAGACAATTACCTGATAAACAATAATGTTAACACTTATTCACCTCATCTCCCTGGCTCACTATTTGGAGTTCAGCTATATCAGTGTTTTGCACTAAAACTGCACAGTACATAGAAAGCACCTCTGTGTTGGATGCAAACCTGTGAGCCTGCAATATTATATTGCCCAATTAGGCAATATAGATGACAAATAGTTCAAAATGATATGAAGTTTTGGTTGGTTTTTTTGTTGTTGTTTTGGGGGGGGGGGGATTTTGTTGTTGTTTTTGGGGTTTTTTGGTTTGGTTTGGTTTTTTGTTTGGTTAGTTGGTTTTGTTTGGTTGGTTCTGTTTGTTTGGGGTTTTTTGGTTTTGGTTTTTTGTGTTTTGTTTTTGGTTTTTTGTTTGGTTGGGTTTTTTTGTTTTTTTGGGGGTTTTTTAATTAAGTGCAAAAATAATCAGGGAAGGTACTAACCAGTGTACCATATGCTGCATGTTATGTGGAGCAGTTGGCAGCTGTAAGCCTTTAATATGTAACTTACCTACAGAGTGTACATTTGAAGGCTTACAGAAAGAGGTGATGTTTAGATTGCAGAAGCGGTAATCTCCAGAACAGCGCACTGCTTAAACACATATCCTTAAACTCTCCTCGGCCTGCAGCGTTCCCCGGCCCTTGGGGAGGAGCTGCTCTGCAGTTCCCGCAAGTCACCGCTGCGAGGCGCCCGCTCCCCGCGGCACGCAGCGCCTCGCGGTTGGGAACGGCAGGAGTGGCCACGGGGAGGAAAATTCCAAAAGTCTCCGAGAAACCGAAACTAAAATAAACCGGCTCTCTAAACCAGCATCACATTCCTACAACGTGTGCTTAAAATTTGAACTCATCCTCTCCCCCTCTCCCCCACTTTGCAATAATCAAAACCAATAGAAAACAATGGGACAGAACTGTTTTCAAATAAAATTGATTTCAGACTTGAATTCCAGCCCTACGTTTATTCTACAAGCACTACTAAGCCTCATTTTCCAAGAAGAATTGTTAACGCTATATTAACTGGTCTTAAAAGTTACCTTGTGTGTTGTGGTTCATCTGTGTTGCAGTAAAAAATCTAAAAAGAGTCATTCTGCCTAAAATATATATATGTATACAAAGAGAGAAATCCCAAGCATCTTAGGGCTGAATGGAATTACCTGCAGCATTAGAAGAGACATGTTAATTAAAATCAAACTTGGAACTCATACACCCATATTTGTACATACATACATACACATGTACATACACAGAGACCAAAAAAAAGAAAATGTAACTTTACCTTCTGAAAGCTCAAAGGCCCTAGAGAAGGAGAATAAATTTCAAGTGCACACAAACCCAGCTCAAAAGTGTTAAATGCTTCTTCATCTCTCCTAGTTCAAACACCCACTATGTTAAGTCTAGTCATCATCTAACTCTCTCTAGCATGACTGCAAAACATCCTTCAGCTGAATCTTTATAGGTCCAACAAAAGAAAATGCAGATCCTTGGCCTGGGACTTGCAGGTGCACAGGTGGCTTTTGCTTCTGGATTTCTCTGTAGGGGGTTAGACAGGCACCAAGAACTATTTCAATGGTATTCAACCTGCTGACACAGGTGTCAATAATACCTTCTACAACACACATACAAACAAACAAGAAGTATGACCTCAGGAGGAGCGTACTGCTTTTAAAATTATCCAAAGAAATATTCCCTTTCAGCTGGGCACCCCAAGGACGCTGTCAACCCAGTTGCCAGGTACCAGCACAACATTACTTGTTAACTCTGCCCCAGAGCAGACCTTCTAAGTTATGGTCAAAATCAAGTGTCACAGCTGCAGACCCCAGGTGGACCCTCTCTGTAAACTATTCTGTAAGATAAATAGCACTGACATATTAGGTTAATGTGTCCAGTTTGGCAATAAATGTAATTTCACCTAAGTTAACTTCTTGCAGTATCAAGAAGTTTACGAAGTCTGTCATAGAGTGGTGAATGAGTTTGAACGGCAGTGTCCTCTTTCACATTTGAGGGTTTTCACTAAAGACAGTCTCCATGTTCTTCACAGACACCCATTTCCTTAGAATATATATCTTTGCATTTCCTCATAACACTTTACTGACAAAGCCATGGGGTTCTGATGTGATATTAAATGTTACAATTGACTGCATTCCTCTACCTCCTTGGATATCAGAGTTTAACTCTTAACTTCTGAAAAAGCAAACTGAAGTTAACCAATTTGAAACCAGCTACCTGAAGCTGAGAACTGAACTTTTTGTTTGGGGGTGGTGGGTTTGGGGGCTGTTTAGGGAGTGGGTTAAGGGAGTTTATTAAATATAGTATTATTTTCATTACACAATCTATGTTGGAATTGTATCTTATTTTAATGACTTGAGAGTCACGTTTATGAACCATTTGTTTGCCCCCTTCGGATTCTTCTGTACGCGTAATCAGGAGTTCCTCTCTGCTGAAAGCAAGATGAGCCTTTTGCCTTTGCATTAACAACATAAATTCAGTTTATGCCTAGAAAAAAACCACCATAGATGGAATCAAAAATTCACTGAGGCTCACTTGCTAAATACATACAGATAGTACAAATATGTTGTCACATGTACACACAGGCAGCTTAAGTAAAATATAAGAAAGAGCACAGATGAAATGCAAGGAAAGTAGCTAGACTAATATTAGCATATATCACCTGCATTTGCATCTAATGTCTAAATGGAGAAAGTAAACATCATGTTTAATCCAGCACCAGTTTATCCTCTCCCTCTCTCACTCTTTGAAGATCCACTTGCAGTGTCACATCATTTCCAGAAAAAGCTATTGTAACAAACAGCTTGGCTGCAGTGTGAGTATGGCATCATCTAACCCAGCATTTTACAAGACTGGGAAGCAAGGAGACTCTGCAACACAGACAGGACCCTACATTCCTCTGCACACCTGGCTGCACTGCCTGCCCGGGCCTGGGGACAGGGCAGAAAGCTGCATGAGGTGGCAGGACCAGGCAAGTGCTGTGCTGTGTTATTTCCATAGATCAGTGAGTCAGCCAGTCACCATGCAAAGATAACAGAACCTGGAGAGATAAGGAATTATAGGACGAGTGAAGGTTGCAGCTGCCAAAATGGGATCATTTTGCTCTGCACCACACCCTCCCTGGCCACATATTGTTTTTTCTTCTGCTGTGTTACACCTCACTCTGGGAAACTGATCCAGCTACACTTTTTTTTCCCTGAAGTTGCTTCTAGTCATATCAGTTTCTGTATCTGGCATATCAAGTATCTGTGCTAACACAAAGTGAGAACAGCCTGCCCAAGATGGGGCTTGGATTAGTTTAAGTAACACTGCACATTGAGGGGTAGGAAGGGACACACGGAAGGGACACACAGAAAGGAAAAGCAGAAAAAACTAATTTTGCTAACAAAAATAAATTCAACCTCAAATACTTTTCATTAAAATGTCTAATAATTCTGCAGAAAGGATGCACTGCTTTACGTCCTATTTTGGATATGTGAAACTTGTCATCTGAGAAGTCATTTCTTCTTAAACAGACCAATTTCTAATTTATACCCTCATATTTTAGGATTGAAAACTTATTATTAGACTATCCAACATTAGGAAGATGACTGTAAGAAGTACATTTTTTGAAGGCAGAAACGTTTCGTCAGGCTCGTGAATGAATCTGCTAATAAATATTACTTTGAAACATAACTGCAGCATTTTTAAAACCTACATGTGACAGTTTTGCAGCTGCAGACATTCTCAGCTTCCATGTACACATCACAAGCTGTACACACAGAGACATACAATGTACTGAAGGCACTTGAAATTTGGCTGATGTTATTCTGCAGAAAAAAAGATAATAAAATTCCTGAATACCTAGAAATACCAATGAGGAGGAAAAAAAATTAAAAAAAAAAAAAGGAAACCTAAAAAGCTCACCTCATTTTCTCAAAACATCTTTTATTTTTTTTATATTCCCACTAAAATAGGCTATATTTTTTCTATACCTAAAATAGGCTATAGTCAACTGGTACATGGAGTTTTCTATTATACAATGAATCTGTTGAGATAATAAGTACCAGCTGGATGTATCCCCAACAGCAATAACAGAATGTAGAGCATGATTATAATGAAACAGATTGTGAAACAGAAGAGATGGTTTCACTTATTAAAAGGCCCTTATGTTAATACAGTAACAGAATAGAGTTCTGCTAGTACACAATGCTTCTAGCAAGGCCTTTATAGTAATACAGTAAATTACTTCAAAGATGAATTCTCCAAAAATATTGCCCATGAACATTTTTAGGAGCTTTATTACACATGCACTTATGTGCAAATGGGGGCCTGCTGAATAAAGCAGAGTCCCTGGTTACAGAGGACATTGGAAAAGGCTGATGTACCAAATGCTGCCTTCACCTCAGCCTATTCTAGCAAATCTGGCCTTCAGGACTCCCAGTTGCTGGAGATCACTGGGAAAATCTGTAGCAAGGAAGCTGTATCCTTGGTAGGAGATGATGAAGTCACGAAATAGTGGGGCAACCTGGATTTACACAAGTCTATGGGCCCTGATGTCCTACAAGTCCATGATGACCTACAAGTGCTGAGAGAGCAGGTAGATGTCGTTGCAAGGCCACTTTTAGTAATTTTTGATCATGGCAATTGGGAGAAGTATTCAAAGACTGAAGAAAAGCAAATATCCCTCCTGTCTCCAAGAACAAGAGCTCCAGGAATCACAGTCCAGTCAGCCTCACCTCAGTCCCTGGCAATGTGATGGAGTAAGAATTCCCAGAAACCATTTCCAGGCATGTCAAAGACAAAGAGTGTTAAAGGGGTCATCAACATCATTCAGGGTAAGTAATGCTTGACACCAAGGAGATAAACTTCTACAATAGAACGACTCGTCTAATAGAAGGAAGGAGAGCAGTGGACATTATTTACCTGGAGAACAATAAAGTTTTTGGCATTGTCTCACATAAGAACCTCATAGAGAAGCTGAACAAGCAATGAGATTGACTGAAAACTGGCTGAAGATCCTGGCCCAGTGGATGGAAATTGATGGAAATCTATCTGAAGAGCAATAATAAGCAGTGTATCCTTAGGGTCAACATTCCTGTACAACATTTTCAATAATGGTTTGGATGATGGGGCAGAGTGTACCCCCAGCAGGTTTGCTGTGGCACTGAACAGGGAGGAGAGGATGACATGATGAAGGGTTGCACTGCCATCCAGAGGGACTGTGACACTCTGGAGAAATGGGCTGCCAGGAACCTCATGAAGTTCAGTCAGGGTAAGTACAAAGTTCTGCATCTGGGGAGGAACAACTCTATGCACCATGACTGGTATGTTGATGGCCACTCAGGTGGGAAGCAACTTTGAGGAAGAGGACCTGGCATCCCCATGGACATCAAGTTGAACCAGCAATGTGCACTTGCAGTAAGAAGGATAGTGGATTCCTGGACTGCATTAGGAGTGTTGACAGCAGGTGGAGGGAGTTGGGTCTTCTGCTCTTCTCAGCACTTGTGAGGTAATGCCTGGAGTTCTGGCATCCCCAGTGCAAGAGAGACATGGACATAGCAGAGAAACTCCTGTGATGGATCACTAAGATAGTTAAGGGAATGGGACATTTTTCCTGTTAGGAAGGGTTGAGAGTGGCTGGTTTTTCTATGATTCTGTTTGGCCTGGACAAGTTTCAAGGTGGGTCACATATATGTGTACATATCTGGAGGGAGGGTGTAAAGGTGACAGAGCCAGGCTCTTTTCAGTGATGCCCAGTGAGAAGACCAGAGACAATGGGCACAAACTGGAACAAAAGAGACTCTTAACACAAGGAAATGCTTTTTTACTGTGAGGTGACCAGCAGAGATTGCCCAGAGAGGTGTTGTCTCCCTCCTTGGAGACATTCAAAAGCCATCTGGACATGGCCCTGGGCAACTGGCTGTAGGTGATCATGCTTCAGCAGGTGAGTTTAACCAGATGACCTCCAGAAGTACCTTCCAACCTCAGCCATTCTCTGATTCTGGGAAAACTTACACATGTTATTATGCCTTGCAAATATTACATGCTTTTAGCAGGCAAGAACACGTACACAGGCAAAGCTAAACATCATGCACGAGGAGCTGGCAAGCAGAGACACAGAAAACCATTCCAAATGTCAAGTAGCTTAAAGGCAGATCTGTGTTCAGCAATGAGTAAAAATGCAAACAGTTTAAATTATTTGACAAGGAAAATTTTTGTTTAAATCTCTAATGAACTGAGTTTGTTTCTTCTTTAGGCTTTCCAAAACCCATTCTGCTGAGCAGCATTTACCCTTGATTTTGAGATCTTTAGAGCTATTCTAGTTTTTGACAGATTTTGAAGTTGTGTGTTTAGCCATAGCTCGGTACCTTCCAGAGCAAATATTTTTTTGTTTTGCTATTGGCAACTCCTAATACATCACTGTCTCTATGTGTCTTCCACTACTAAAATGTATTTCCAGATTCAGGTTTTTTTTCATCTAAAGGCAATGACCAAGTAGTCAAGTGGAACATCAGCTTGGAAGCAAAGCTAGTGGAAATAACTGGCCTGCTTCCCAAGTATCTGCATACCAGTCCCCATCCAAGATGGCCTACTGACCACCAAGAAAATTCAGTCACACACTTGTTGCTGATAGTTCAAGTCGAAAAGAGCCACCTGCTGTCAGCTTGCATGATGTTGTTTTTCTGAACAAGGCTCACAGCATCTGGTGCATGTTTTTTCCAAGAAACTCCAGTGCCCAGATTTTTGCTTCCCAGTACTGATATTATAATAAAGCAGCTTGAAACAGGCTTCTTAATAGCATGTTTTGCAGAAGGTAACTGCTCCCCCAAGCATTTAGTAATTTCTGAAGAAAATTCATAAATTTTGACAATTTTGAGATGTGTTTAAGATATTAATGCCCATTCCTGAATTAAAAAAAAAAATCTACACTATATTGTATGCATATACAACTCTCATCTCTTTAAAATGTGACAGCACACCTGGGATGTATAGTTAGTATTCTGTTGATGTATAGAAAATTGCACAAAAAACTTATTGGGCTTGATATATTAGAAAATCCATGCAGAAAACAAGAATTTAAAAGAAAATTAAGTATTTTCTGTTTCACTCTGCAGTTGCTGTCTCATTTTTAGGTTGTCTTTTGATACTGGTACAGTAACAACACCTGACATAGACACCTACTGTAACCAAAAAGTTCTAACATTTAAACAATCAGGAGTGGCACATCCATGAACTATAATGGAAAGTTAATATAATTGAAATAAGTTTACAGAGACGAATATTTCATTCCAGAAAAGAGGCTGCAGTTCTAGAGATTACTTAGTGGCTAGTGACCATGCTTTCCTGTGATAAAAGTACATTTTTGATGCAATAAGGTTTGGACACATACACAGAGGTTCCTGTAAGTCCTGAAAAGAACAATTTCATTCACTCACCTCACATTACAGGTTTCATCTTCAGAGTAACAACCTCCAAATGTAAACAGGATACATGTGCTCCTAGAACTTGGGCTTGAAGGCAGACTACTCAAAATGGAATAATAAAGACATTGAAGTTGTATTATGTGTAATAGTTTAAGTAGGATTAGACAAGTTAGAACATCACATTCTCAACTCTTCCATTCTCCTTGGACATGCTAACCATTGCCAGGAACTCAGGCCTGCCTTACAGTCAAAAAAGAGAAGAGAGACAAAAAACTCTCCTGAAATTTACTCTACAGTAAACATAACGCTTTAATACACAAGGAGTTACCGTGTGTGGATACCATACCATTTTCTAAAATTCAGCTACGTTTTTAGTCTTATTTCTGCCTTAGGAGAATATTCTCTTTTTAATTTTCTTTACAAAACCATTACTTCAAAATTGAAGGATTTTGCAGCAGTATCTTCAGGCAAAATATCTTCTCCACTAGAACTAAGTAATCATCTCAGAACTTTTTAGGGCAGAGACATGCAGCACTTTAGCAATTGGAGAAACCAAAACAAGCTTTTCAGGCCTTCTCAGAAGTGCAGTTCTGCAGAGCCAGCACAGGAGGTCTCCAGCACACCCTGACATTCATCCCTCAGCCTTTCCTCATACATAAAGAGGAATACGTAATGCATATATACAGAATGCTCAGAATGCTCATAAAGCATTTCCAGGTTAGCTTACCTCTCCCTGAAACGGCTCGGCCCATATATGCAAAGTGCCAAGCACCTAAGTTGCAAACCTTGCAGAAAAGACAAAACAGACATGGGAAGCATTGCTGCCCATCAGCTGCAGGCACACGGGCACATCCTCACAGCAGTCCAGTTCTCTTAATTTCTCTAACTGGAGAAATTGGTGGAACTGGTGGAGTTCCAGCAACTGCAGTCCTTCAGCTGCCTTCCTCTTCCTCCTGTCTTTCCCTTCCCTGATTTCTACTCTGACTATATGCAATTATACCATCCATCTGAAATATTCACGTGCTCCTGTTGGAGCATATTGCAATAGTCGGGCACAAACTGGTATCAGGAATATTAGGAATACAGCCTTGATTTCCCCATTTCTCTCTGCCACTTTTTTAAACACAATATCCCAGTGCCTTGTTATCTCATCCATATTATTCTCCAGATGTTTTCTAGGTGTCTTGAAAAGATAGATATTTTGGGTACAGGCAAGAACCTGATATTTTGTCAACATGTAGATTATCATAGGTCAGTTTGAGTTCAAAGGGACCTTTAAAGGTCTTCCAGTCCAACCCCCCTGCAGTAAGCCAGGACATCTTCAACCAGATCAGGTTGCTCAGAGCTCTGTTCAACCTGACCTTGAATGTTTCCACAGATGGGGCATCTACCACCTCACTGGGTAGGCCTTAGATGTTCCAGTGTTCTACTACTCATTGTAAGACATTTCTTCCTTATATCTAGTCTGAATCTATCCTTTTTTAGATTAAAATCATTACTCCTTCACTCCTATCACTACAAGTCCTGTAAAAAATTTCAGTGCTGAAAGGCCACAGTAAGGTCCCCTTGGAGCCTTCTGTTCTCCAGGTTGAACAACCCCAACTCCCTCAGTCTTCCATCATAGCACGGTGTTCCATCCTTATTATTATTTTTGTGGCCCTGTCTGGACCTGCTCCAATATGTCCATGTATTTCCTGCACTGAGGGCTCCAAAACTGAAGCCAGGTCTGCACTAGAGTGGAGAAACAGAATCATTTGATCTAGCCACTAGGTGGGTCAGGCAGGACTTGCCCTTGGTGAAGCCATGGCGGCTGTCCCAAATCACCTCCCTGTCCTCTATGTGCCTTAACATAGCTTGTAGGAACATCTGTTCTGTGATCTTATTGAGTAAATCAGCCTTCTCCTTGTCCCTTGTTACCCATTTGCCACCTTTGCTCATCATGGGGCGGATGCATTCCTTTGATCTTCCTTTTCTGGCTGACTACCTATATATGGCTCATCTCTGTAAAGCTTCAAGCACTTCAGTGTAGCCAGCAGATCTCAGAGCAACAGGCTGAGGGCTCTCACCAGCACCCTGTCCCTCTAACCTTGGTGTGTCATCCCACAGTTTGTCACGTGCAGTCCTGGTATTATCCCCTCCCCCTTCAAGTCTAGCTTAAAGCTCTGTCACTGAGCCCCACAAGCTCATGAGGAAAGAACCCCTTTGAGAAATCTGAATCCCATCCGACACCAGGATGTCTGGTGCTGTGTAGGCCAACCCATTACTGAAAAATCCAAAACTGTTAGTAGCACCAGTCATGGAGCCATGTTTTAATGGTGTGGTCCTGTTTCATCCCATGTAGCTGCCTGAAACTGGAAAGATAGAGGAAAGAACCACCTGTGCTCCAGATTCCATTACCAACCATGCCAAGGCTCTGAAGTCTCTTTTGATTGCCCTTGGACTACACATTGCAGCTCCATCACCACCCACAAGGAACAGCAATAATAGGGAGCAGTCCAAGGTTGGGAAGTTTCCTGGTGACGTCCTTAACCTGGATCCCAAGGGAACAGGTCTTGGCAACACCTGCACTGTACATTACAGCCAAAGGAGACCATAAACATGCCAAACATACTGTGTTTGCCTCAAGCCTTGTTTGCCCAGTCCCCTACTCATCTGTAAATATGTGTAGACAGACAGCTTATTACTTACCACATCTTAGATGAAAGGGAGACACAAAACCAGTTCAAAGTAATGATCAGTAGGCAGAATCAGCCTGTCAACCTTAACATAGAAGTTATGATTATGAATACAGGTCATTTGATTTTAAAGAACAAGATTCCAGAACTGTTTTCTTCAGATATTAATTCTTATGACGTAATTTTAAGTAGTAATTTTCTCATATTATTTTTATGCCTTATTTTCTGAATTGTATTTTGTTCTTTGTATTAGTTTGAATTAAATTTATCACTCATTTATGACAAGAAATGAGACATGTAAACTAAAAAAATCTAATCTCACCTGACTACTTTTTCCAGCACTAATGGCTAGGGAAAGAATTGCTGTCACCCTGTCTTGCAGAATCAACTGCTTTCAAGACTTTAATCGTGTGTATTACACAGGTTCTGCATGCTTGTTGTTTGGCTAGAATGTGAGTATACCTACAGATTACTGAGTGAAGGTCAGATTAGCGTGATTTCTGTTCCATGGTTTGGACTAATGCTCTTCCTCGTACATTTTTCTCCTTGGAATGAAATACACCATTTCGTAACAAAAAAGCTGGAAGTGCTAAGGTCATTTTTTTTTGTGCTGGGCAAAAGTTGAGGATTGAAGTAAGCATTCAATTTGTTCCAATTCTCCAGACCATTATACCAATATCAGTCTTAGTCAATTTATCACTATTTTTCTTTCTTAAGTATGTATGAAGAGGTCAATAACTTTAACTGAACTCTCATCTTTGAAAAATCCAATTTATTCTAATAAGAATAAATGCTATGTCATCAACATGCAGTATTCTCTAAGTATATATTTTTAGGAGATTTGTTAAAGGTATTGATTGGGTACATCTGGCCAATTCCATGTTTCTAAAATCCCAGCACATTTCATTTATAAAATAATATTTCAGAATAAAGGTGACCTTCAAAGAGCAAGCAGTGTTTTTTAAACTATTTAAGTGTGCATCTATAATTTAAGACATCTGCAGAGAACTGGACTTTTTTTTTTTTTTTTTTTTTTTTTTTTTTTTTTTTTGGTAACCTTGCAATGCAGAGCATGCTTTGAGAAAGAAAAAAAGCCAAGCATTATCCATTGATATTATTTTATAAATACATACTGCCTTTCTCACAGGGTCTCCAGTCTAAATTAAGCATACAAATTGGATGTAGTAAATGAAGGTAAATAATGAGGAGGGACTGAAATGAAGGACAGATTGTGCTGGTACAGTGCAGTGAAAGATTCTATGTGAAACAAATATTGGTATAGGCTAAATTGACAAAGTCTGCAAGATTTATAGCTGAAGACAGAAGAAAAGCAGTAAAATAATGTATAAAACATTAACCTACAACCCCGAAACACCAAACAGCAGCAACAGCAATTTACTTGACTATCCTAGGTGAATAATCAAAAGAACAGCACTGATGACTAGCTAAGTCAGCTTTATGCCCTTGTCTCCACAAGGACACAAGGCAGGCAGGGATCCAACAAGGCACTGGAAGTGGGACAGCCCACAAGAGAGCCTTCAGCCCATCATGCCACAGGAGCCTGAACTACTGTCAAGCAGCTCATTTGGATGAAGGGGGCATGACCACTTTCAGCAGGTCAGCAATTTGCATCCTTCCCATTTATTTATGTGTGCCTTTTATTTATGCACACTTTCAGAGCATCAGAAATACAAAGAAGCTCCTGCTTCAACCACAATGTCTTTTTGGAGTGACCTACACCAAATGGCAACTTTCATAAATGCCCATCAGGTCTGAGGGCAGGACCCTCTCAGCTCAGAGCTCCAGGCACACCAGAATGAACTGGAACTTCTGTGATGAAATGATGTAGCAAATCATGAAACCACTGGGATGGGTCACTAGAGGAAAATATGATACAGGTCTACATCATAATCAAACAGTTAGAACTAAAACACTGGATAATATAGTTGCAGTATCAGGGAGCAGGAGCGCAGAACTAAAGGTAGATTATCCTTATAAAAAGGAGTATAACTTTTGCCTTTATAAAACTTGTTTAAAAACACAGCATTATTGGTTTCCCACTGTTTAGAAATAAGCAACTTTACTCACTTTGCAATATAAAGTGTTGAGAATGTCAACTACATACCTAGATAATTATGTACTTCTTACTTTGTCTTTGCCAATTGGACTAAGGAAGGCCTATCATGTATCTGCAGCAGAAACAGTTGCAAATCTGAGCTACTCCATATCCCAACAAAAAATGTATTCCTTTAGGAACATCTTACCAGGACAACCAGTACACAGTGTGAAAGATTTCTTTAAGAAAATAATCAGCAAGTTAACATTGCAGTACAGGCTGCCATGAGAAAGCTCCTCCAGCACCTGTGAATTGCATGAAGAATTAAGAATTCTAACAGTATAAGCCAGGATAGGATCAACATTTTCTTTCATAGCCATCTGTCTGATACTGAGATGCATCCTCAAGAGAAAATGTCTCCCTGTTGTCCAAAGACACCAACTGCTGCAAATGAAACTACGCCCGAGAAAAGTCCATCTTAAGTGTCAAGGGCAGCTTGTGCATACAGCATTAGTGCACTTCAACACAAGGAAAAGAAATTGTTTGTGACACTCAGACTAGCAGGAGATGCAAGGAGGAACAGCATCAGCACATCAGGAGGCAGCAAATATGTTCAGCTGCAAAGGTTTCTTTAGCAGTATACAGAAGTTGAAAGGGAAATTTCAGCCAAAGCTATTAAATTATGAGGACACAATCATCAGGACAACACTGAAACCAAGGACAAGCTTACAGGTATGAAAGGAATAAAGACTGACACTGCCTACTCTCCATAAACATCACTAAATTCCTGATTTTGGTTAAAAAGCAAATTCAGAAACCTCAATGACCTTAAACCTGAAATGAAAAATTCAAACAATACTTCAGTGAATAAAAAACAAAGCAAAAAAAGTTCTAAAGGCAAATGACACAGTGTGGCATCCCAGCAGATTAGAGGTCAGCAAAGATTTAAAAAAGATGCAGAGGGTGCCACACCTATTTCAGGGAGAATTCATTGCACTCAAATTAAAAACAAATCCTGCAAAACAAAGGCTGAAATTAGAAACTTAAAGACTAGTAGCTGCAAAGACACCAAAATAATGTCTGCATCAGATCCAGGTGATTTAAACAAACAATCACCTCATACTCTTAGTGATAGTTACAGACAGGATCACTTGACTGTATAAACTTGCTCTCTGCAAGTGGACTGACATTCTGAAATTAATAGTTGTGCACAGTGACTCCACCAGATATTCAAATAGGCCCTTAAGTGATCTTTGCCCACAAGTGACAACATTTTTATGCTCCTAGGGCAAAGATAACATGAAGGAAGATATAACCATAACCTTCAAATACCTACCAGAAATATCTGGAGAGGTGTCATTAAAATTGGCAATAGTACCTACAGGACGCTCACAGACCTCTGGAAGCCTTAGTCCAATCCCTTACTGGAAAAGTGTGATACTCACTGCCTAAAGACATCACTCCATCTACCCAGAAACTCTCAGAACTTGCGAACTGCCACATTCTAGCTGAAAGGGCAATGTTACATCCCAGAAAAGAAACAGGATGTGTCCAACTGACTCCTTAACCAAGGCAGCTCTACAGTATGAGCAACCAAGAACTGGACACAATCTTCAGTGAATTACAGAAGACCCATGAGATTTCAAAGACATTAAATGTGTGACATGCCAGTTTTCATTAAAAAAAAAAATATTAGAAGAGCAAAACACAAAGCTATACTAAAAAAGATATACCAAAAAAGAATGGCTATACACACCACTCTGGAAAGCCAACTGCTTGAAGAGCAAGTGCCAGAATGGAGACATCCCAACCAAACAAATGTTGTAATCATGGAATACTCTGAGCTGGAATGGAACCACTATGATCATCAAAATTCAACTCCTGCCCCCGCACAGGACAGCCCTCAGAGTCACACCATGTGCCCAAACACTTCTTGAACTCTTGACAGGTTTGGTGTTGTGCCCACTTCCCTGGGGAGCCTGTAATACACAACATAGAGGTAGTTCAGTCCTGTACGGGTCTTCAACAGTATTTTGTAAAGAAGTATGTTTTTATAGAGAATGCACACTGGTTTAAACATGAAAACCAGCAAACATTGTGATTTACAAAAAATTGTTAGACTAAACAGACCCTCTCAATTATACAACAGACCCTTCTGCCTTGTAAGATTACTGTTTGCATTTGAGAAGCCTGGCCAGAACCACAGCTGCTCCCTCAGTTCCCCTCCTCCCCAACTCCCTTCATCGATCCTGAGCCACACTCCATTTCTATCTGACAAAGACTTCAGCACATAAACCCCCAGAACTTTGTATTCATCAGATCAGATAACAAAGTAAGAGTTATGCTATGAATATATTACAGGCACTACACAGAAACATGAACAATCCAGCTTTCAGGCAGCAATTGAGAAAAGGGCTCTATACATGCAGACAAAGAACTGGAGTCTGAATTTGTCCTGTCTGGGTACACTCCTTTCAAGCCTTCTGAGCACAAAAGTGCTGCCTCCTTCCATTGTTTCTGAGGACTACACACAAAGCACACTTTGGGAGGAAGGAAATGGGTGGTGCTGTGTTCTACAAAGGAGCAAAGAGAAGCTGTGTGAGAAAGCTGCTAATATAAGCAACAGGAAGAGGTTAACAGGGAGGGAGAATTATGCATCTAAAGAACAACAAGGGAGGCATGAGAAAGAGGAAAAGCACGTATGTGCTGGGAAAAGGAGAAGCAGCAAAGTGCACCCTTTTGTGGTCAACAAAGCACTTAAAACATGAATTGTTGAATCATATTCAAGAGCAATAAATACATAAGCCATATGAACATGGATTTTGGTAAAGTCTCTGAGCTATACAATGACTGACTTGCCGAATGAACTTCACATGGACCAAGGCATAACATCTCAGGAAGCTCAGCGATTTTGCCAACATTAATTGAACATAAAAAAAAATTTAACATTATTTAGCATTTTTTATGCTGAGCTTTAATAACAGAAAGACTTCTATCAGTTTTAGGGCTGTTCAGCCTAAACATTGTGCTACTACATCCCCTCAGGGAACTACAGAAAACAGGACCCCAGGTTTCCTTGGAAGTTGCATTTCACAGTTGTTTTTTCTCTCCTCTACTAAGAAGGCACAGACTTTCTCAAAGCACAGTACCAGAAGCTGAATAAAATTCTTCAGCCAAGTTCTCTGCTAATGTTACTTAGAGTGAAATATTCACTTATTTCAAAGGTTACCCAAGACAAAAACGCTGTCCAGAATGTGTTACCAGCAACAGTAAGAAATAAAACCAAAACAAAATTTTTGAGTAACCAGGAAAACCTAGACTCTATCCTTTAATCCAAACCCAAATAAGCAAAGGAAAAAGATTGACAAATTAGTATATTGGAGGATGGAGAAGAAAAATCAAAATGGACAGAAGGCAATCTGAATTAGACTTTCAAAATGCCAAAGATTCTTCAACTGAATAAACACCTTGAAACCAAAATGAGCCTGCAGTGCCACTGTACGGCCAAGAAAGAACAGAGCTCAGGAATAATCCATCTATAGTTATGTACTATAGCTACTAGTTTTGAAAGAGCTAGTATTTGATACCACAGACTGAATAACAAGACCTGGTGAAGTTCTCACATGAGGAGCTACACCAGAGGACAGAAGCATTGCAAACATATGAGAAATGTAGCAGGGACAAACAAGTCATCAGTCTGACTGAATAAAACCTTGAGAACACATCTCAAAAAAGAAAATGGTTTATAGATCCTGGAGAAAATACAGAAAGGAATAAAATGCAAGGCAGAGGCAATATCAAGTAAAATAAACCACCTACCTGCATGGGAGGGAATAAACTATGTGCTGTAAGACATGGAAGTATCAGTTTGGAGAGGGACTATCACTGGAGTTCTTGATGATCAAATTATTACCTTAATAACAAACAATAAGCATCACAGAACAAATGGCCAAGAGCACAGTGTTGGAAGAGAATGACAACAGATCAGAATATTGTAAAAGGAGAACCTGATGATGTGATTATCAGAGTGACAAAAGTAGAATAAAATTCAGATCAAGATGCAGATCATGCTTCATTTTAAGCAGCATTTTTAGACATCTACATTAAAAGAAAAAAAACAGGAACAACCAAAAACCAAACAACCAACCAAATAAACGCAACAAAAACCTCCAAACAAACTGCACAAGATGCAGAGTGCATACAGAAGTTTCCATTCTACCTGTCCCACTCAAGTTTGACTTATTCTGACAGGACAGATAGGAAGAAAATATGGCCACTGTAAGGCATCGGTACAAGAAAGGAGAAGAGAGCTGGTCAGTCCAAAGAATGTTTAATGCAAAAATCACATATAAACATAAATCACATATAAACCAGCATATGGAGGCTCATTATCTTTTGAAACTAGAGGAATGAATCAGTCCCAAGTAAGAAATGCAGCAACAGCGCTCTCTCTTCTTAAGAGCAAAACGTATCAAGGCCATATGAGGGTTCCCAGGACTGTCAAACCAGAACAGATCCAGTTCTACACTGATGTTGGAAGTAGGGCCTCAGTGTGGAAGGTTGCTTTTTATCAGTGCAATTTCCTGTGTTTTACTTGGACTCTGACCAAAGACACCAAGGCAGAAAAGCCATCCTGGGCCTCATGATCTACCTTCTCTTAAAAAGCCACAGTTCAGAGCATCTTACTTGTTACAGAAAACTCAATAAAACCAGTTAAAAACTACTCATCATTCTCTAGTTATGAGAAAAGCCTGAAAATATATTGAACACAGCACCTAGGCAATTTATCTCTGCCACACCTACTGGCACAAGTGGCAATTTTTTCCTGGAGCTGTATCAGAAGATAGCAACGTCAAAACAGTTTGGTGGTTACTGAGAAAACATTTAAAATATCATTACTCCAGTGTAAATTTCACTGAAAAAAATTACTCTAATGCTGCACTGGCTTCTTTTCCAGTGCAGACATTCTAGCTAAAAAAAATGGATGCTGCAATAGTATACAATGTGTTTTTCCCCATACATACACACATATAAGATGAGGTTTTATATATATTATGTTTTTATATACATACACAAAGGATTTCATTGCCAGCAAGGGCAACAGTGCTGCAAAGAAAATAATCCTTCCTTCAGACATTAGACTACCTAGTCCAAAAATATGCCTTTAGGGATCAACTGAATAAAGAAAGAAAATCCAAATTAATTCTCCAAACTGAAAGAGAAGACTGAGCACGTCAAGCCACCAAGTAAAAAGCTGAGGGAGCTATGAGTCTACACTTAAGGAGAAGCCAGCACTCCTACTTAACACAAACTTGAATTTTGACGTAGAGAGCCAAGACTCATTTCTCTGCAGAGAATGCTGTCTGTGTGTAGGTGTGTAGACTGTCACTGTAAAAATTTAATCCCAGGAAAATCAAATTAGCATAGTTTAAGATTATGCTGTTGATGGTTGCTAGCAGTTGAATATCTTCAACTAATTCCTACATACTCACCACATATAAGCAAGACAGGACTTTAAAGGTTTTCATGTTCTAGTAAAAACTCTATATTTTCATTTATCACATTTTCAGTGGAAAACAAAGAGCAATGGATTCTACCTTACATCAGCAATAAACCTACTTTCACTCCCAGCCTTCTCTCAAAGCATGCCATTTTTAACGACAAGACATAAAGCTTACTCAAACAATCCAGATTATAATAATCATCTCACTTGGCTGCTGTCTCCTGAGGGGGTCAATTTTCAGAGTAATTTTAACAATGTTCATATCTTCTTCAATGGATCTGTGTTATTTATGTTAGAAATGCTGTTGCTGCTACATAGGCTTTATTCACAGAAGTATTTTTAATGTTTCATTCCATATCAAGGAATACATAAATATTAATACTTGCAATTAAATCATTACTTGAAATCTCTAGAGTTGATTTTGTTTCAACTATGCAACAATCCAAATGAGACAGCCTGGAAATTTACTGCATTTCCTACTAGTCTTGAAGAAAATAGACAGCTTTTGGTTTTGTTTCTTTTTTAAAGCAAAACCTGTTCCTCACCTTAGGTTGACCAAATATTTGAGTTTCATATTTACAGATGTAATACATGTGTGCTTCTCCAAATGACCAAGATGAATCCATTAAAGCAGTACCTTCAATACTTCAGCAGTACCTTCAATACTTTACATATTTATCCTGACTCCAATGTGCAGTATACTGCATACAGGAGTAGCCTCTGTCTCAGTAAGTTTCAGTAAAAAAAAGCCATAAAAGAAAACAGATAACTGAATGACATTTCCTCAGACACACACAAAAAAATCCTTAGATTTCAGTGTTCCTTTCCATTTTGGCAAATGTAACACCAAATCCCAGCAATTAGCATTTACTTGTCTGCATCATGCTGCATCCACTCAGTAAGTACAAAATTCATATGGCACATACTACAACTACCAAACCTGTTTCAAATGTCACACTAATGCCTTTACTTCTATTGAATCAGTTGCTGTCTGATGTGTTATTTATCACCCACTCCATAATGAATCAAGCTTTCTGTATTGGATGCTCTATTGAGGATGTCTCTACATAATGTGTTCTAAAAATACTAATTACAGTAAGGAGGCATAAACAGGAGGATAGGGAGTGCTGCCTAATTTGATAATATATCAAGCATAGAGAAAAAATTGACAAGTGTGCAAACACCTCACAAGTTGGTAAGAGGAATTATTTCCCTATCACTGTGCCTTTAGTACTACTGGGTGACAATCTTGCAGGTAAAATATATAAAAATGTATATTCATGTATGTTCATTCTACTAATGTAAAAACAAATTTTAATCTTTAGCTTGTTGAAATGTACCCAACAAGTATTAGCCACAGATTCACGAGAGTTGTACTACTCACACCACACAAATCTAAATCTCCATAATTTCCTTCACTGGAGTGCTAGAGATTACAGCAATAAAACCACAATCTTTCCAAGTCCTGTATTTTCAGTGAGTTTTAGCTTTCTTAATAATTCTAAGTGTGGATCATTTCTAGAGCTATGTTAGGAAGACAAATCTAGACAGCATTTTTTGCTTCTCTTTGCATGGAACTAATTTTAGACTTGGAAACGCCACCTGCCAGGCATTTCAAAGCTAAACAGGATACAGCTGTTTATGGCTTTAGCAGTACCATTTTAAACCAGTCTTCTGCAAATCATTGGAAATAAAGAATCCAGCCTCTGGGGAAAAAATAAAATCTACAGATTTAACATTGAATTAACATCAGCTTTTATTACTGGGGATGCTATTGGGTGATATTTATTATTTGAAATACCTTGTTCAGTAAAAATTCAAATGGATCACCTTCCATACTTCTCCCTACCCATATGTTAAAACACATATTCCTTACTTTCACACCATTCAGAGTACAAAATCAACATAATCTTACCTTTAAAACTGTTTACATTCTACATACACCTCAGCCCATACCTTTTTTGGCACCTCAAATGTTTCTGCTGGGGATGCTCATGGTATCAGTCATTCTCACTCAGCAGTACACACGCCAAAGTTTTCAAAAATTAACAGCAGCACAACTGTATATTAAGAAAAACTCCACACCGGTGGTTTGCCCACATCACTTGGCAATGTCCCTTTAATATTAATACACAGAGAAGTAAAATTTTTTCATAAATTTGTTCAAGTATGTGGAACATGTAAAATGCATAAGAATCAATATGGACTTCATTAATGTTATATTTATTTATTTTCCAGCTTCATACAAACTGGATGTAGAAGCATAAACATAGTACATTTCTACCATTTTCAACAAAAATATAACCAATATGTACAATTATTGTATTAAAAATACAAAAGGATACAGACTCCACCAATGTCTTTCTAAAAGACATACAGGTACAAGTAGTATCAAAAGTATGAGGAAATCACCAGTTAATTGTACATTCTGCACTTGACATCACAGAGCGAACTGAGATTAGCAGTCCTATGGTCTACAATTACTTAATGCTTATATAACATTTGTGCAACTTGTGATAGAGCTAGGATTTTGTATTTCTATATGCACATGAGGTCCATAGCCTTGAGAATAAAACTGGCAAATAATGCATATTACATGTAAAATTACAAATGCATAATTGACAATGTGATATATAAGCAAATAGACAAAAGCTATGATTACTGGAGAGAGAATTAAATAAAGCACTGACATTTGTTTGATACAGTGAAAAAACACTGCAATTTGATCTTTAAAAGTTGAAGCTATTTACGTTTAACTACTGATCAATATGATCAGCTGAGTTTAATGGAAAAAAAAAAAATCCAAGACCAGCAGTTCCTCACATTTGAGTACTACTCGGATTGGCAGCCTTCACTTCTCCGGAGTCTGTGCAAAAACAACACAAAAATAGAGGGAGGGTCATTTCAGTCATTATAGGGTTTTATAGCAGCTGTGAGCAGGTGGTTGCTACACATTGGCCTTCTCTACACATGCAGTGTTCCATGAAGCCATTAACAGTTGTGACTATTTCTGCATTGCAAAGGCTGGCAAATCTAACCGTGTTATTCCATTTTTTTTTTTTACTTAAAGGCTCGATTATCCCCTAATGTCGAAGTCAATAGATGGATGTTATTAGATCAGTGTTAACAGCTGACACGAGCTGTGACATCCCAACTTGCCTTCACTGCAGTGTTATCCAGTTAATTTTTTATTTTAATATAACTACTATATAGTTTTTTAAAAAAAGTATATAACTTAACGGTGGGGTTGCCATCTGTCTTATTGCAAGGGGACAGGTTTGTTTAGCATGCCACCCTGTATTCCATAAGGTACAGGTATGAGACACACACCGTGTCCTCTTCCATCAGAGCACTGTGTTTCTGCATTTACACCAGACCCGGATGCGGATGCCATTAACACTAACATTTACAAACTCGCGAAGATTCCAGGGTGGGGCATGTTAAGAGCAAAGCCAGGTATTCAAGGAAAGGCTGCATCCTGCAACCTCTGCCTTCCCTTCTGCCCTGCTCAGCCATGTGATAGCAATATTCTTCCAGGAGCTCAGGCTGGCAACCCTACTTACAGGTGTGAAATAATACTGTAATTACTATTCAGATGCACTATTTGATCTCCCAAACGCAAACATACAAAATTGTAACAAAGGCATTGTAAACAAGCAAATAAGCACTGCCTCCTTGAAGGATCTCAAAGCAATTTTCTCTTTGTAGGTTAAAGGCCAAATGTAATTTGACAACTAACTTATCTCATTATCCCAATGAGACTAAGTGCTAGGATTGTGATTAAAATCTAAAAGGAAGATTTAAAAAAAATCCTTCCAGGCATTGGGAAGTGCAGCCAGAGTTAGTCATCCTGATGTGATGATCTTGGAATTTGGAATGATACTGTGTGATGTGGCAGACAGCGACAGTGGTAGCTTGGAGATTGCTGCACTGTGCATTTCAAGCAACACAGTTTGAAAAGTGCCAGGGCGATTTCTTCACAGTATTTCACATGCAAGGGGAGAGGGGACAGAAGGGGGAGGGGCAGAGGAAGAAGCCCCATGCTGCTTTAAGGCAGGGAAGGAGGCAAATAGGTCCACCATCCTTTAATCATAGTTCCAAGGCTCCTATTCTAGGGACGTCTTCTTGTGCTCTCCTTTAAGGTGGCTCACTCTGGATCCAGAAAAGCCCAAGTCTTAGACAGCAGAGACCTGTTCATCTTCTGCAAATATAAAAGGATAAGGGAAAACAGAATTTAGTTCATAAAGAACAAGACTGCCACTGAATGAAACAAGCTGTGCATACAATAACAACTGTGTGTATTGTGCTCATGTGTTCTCCGCTTCATTGTGTAAGTACACATACTCTAAAACAATCTAAATTTCAGTACATTTCAGTTCTCATGAGACATATTCCTTTGGAGCTTTGATCTTGAAGAAAATAAGACAATTGCTTTAACTGAGCTAGATGCAGTTATTCACCTCGAGGAGCTCAACAGATACTTCTAGATAACCAATAGCTTCAGAAAGGCATCTGATATTTTTCTCTAAATGTATCTTCAATTTAGTCATCATTAGCAGAAACAATTAAAATTCTCTGTCATAGTAACTCTCAAAGTTTGAGGCAATTCAGTTAAGGTAGGTTACATTTTTTTCCCATCATGTTCAAGTGCAAAGTTCATCCCTGCATCCAAAACCTTAGTAACTAAGCAGTTAAGAGAGACAAGGGGAATGTTAGTCTACCATTAAGCAACACAAAGCATTCACGTGAGTGATTTTGGCACCAGCCTGCTTAAATTTTGAAGACCTAAAGCTGCAATCCAGCTACACTTGCTCTCCATGGAAAAACATCACAGTTGAACTAAAGCACAAAGATGTAGACGCATTTGGACCAGCAAGGTAGCGAGACAGCAGTGGGCTCATCATGTGAAACAGTTGGAGTGGAGACTCAGTGTCCACAGTGTAAAGAGTTTCTGGTAGACTGTGAGCGACTATCCAAATAAACCTGAGCAACGGTGCCCTGTGGGGTGGATGGACAACTATTCTGTAAACCAGGATACTTTTTTGATCATTAAATACATGGTTAATATGGAAAATCGTGGCAGGCAGGGCTGTACAAGGTGAACATAGGCAACTTCAGAGAAGCTGCCTAAGCCAGCTGCTTGGTTGTTCAAGATTCAGGTGGACCTACGTTCCAAATTTTAAATTTATTTAGGAGGAACTGAATTCCTCCCCTTCCGAAAAGTTAACAAATAGCAAGTTTTGAAATGAAATAGAGTTCAAATTACGGCAAGATTTGTGCAACTTGCTTTATGTCTGTGAAAGCACCAACCCGTTTTGCATGCAGCACACTCAAAATCTAACAACTAGAAATTTACCATCTTCCTCTGTGGAAAACCCTTGAGATGGATGGTGAGCAAGACGTGGATCTGACTCATTTGGTTTGTGCCACTGAGGTTTGTTCACGGGCCTGCCAGTTGAGTGGCTGTGCGACTGCTGCTGGGGAGTCGCTGTGCCGTGAGTCTCACATGTCCGTGCCACCATTCGAGACCTCTGAAGTGCTATGTTGTAGTCTGGAGGCTTCCTGGTTGGGTGGGAGCCACCTTCTGCAAACTCAGCAATAGGTATTCCTACATAACCGGGAGGAGTTGGGGGTGGTTCCCGGTATCGACCCTCTTTTCTTGCTGCAGGAAAAACAACAGATGATTGTTAGAGACAAGATGAGGAACACTGCTCAAAGGAAAATAGACCGTTAAAAGCTAGATAATTATCAACCAACTCAACAGCCCAGGAAGAGAAAATCTGAATGACAAACATTAACTATCATATGCTGGACAAAGAGCTTGTGAAAAATAAATTAATCAAGAAAGTACAGAATATAAAACATATACAGGATGTAGCTATTCTTCCAGCAGTGAAGCATTAGTGTAACAAAATTCATCAAATTTCACGGGGAATTTGTTCAAACTTCACAACTGAAGCCATTCCATCAATTGTACAGAATAAAATGTACAGTGATCAACGTAACATGGAAGACTCAAGAGTCCACAGAAGTAGTAAATATCAGGAATTTTGGCATCTCCCCAAATGCACTATCATCTTAATTCTGGACTTCACATCCAAGAGTTCATCTATTTTGTTTTTAGCATCTTGGAGAGGAAAAAAGAAATGCATCTGATACATTCTTTTCATCCTACAAATCTTACTACTTAATGAGGCATAAGCTACAACTCCAAGAGGTCAGGAAGAGAAGTGGGCTTCATCATTATACTATTTGCATGCACTACTACCTGCAGCCTCTATGGCTGTATTCTCTGCAAACTCAAAACTGAAAGTGTTCCTGTAAGAACAACGACTGAATATGATTTTACATAGGAGATGGAAAGACCACCACCTAGCCTGTGGATCTCACTGAGATGTAACTGTTTACCTGATCAAGGCTTAACTCAGGGCATACTGAGAAGCTCTCTCAGAGAAAACTTTAAAGGGGAAAAAAAACCCAGTTAAGAATCCTAAGCATCTGCAGGGACACACAACAAATAGGCAGGAGTCTCTGTTTCAGAGTTAAGTACTTAGAGAAGTCAGCTGGGACTTTGATACTGAACACTTATTGTGGGCCCAGACCTTTAACACATGACCACTTTAATGTCAAACCTTACAAATACAGCAGGAAAAACCACTGACACAGACAATTTACTTTCCACAGCTTGTCATACACTGTAAATTCTTGCGTAAGTGGTGATGACAACACCACCCTGCATTAGGCAGCATGATTTCACTGAAAGGGCAGTACAAGCTTAAAATGGACCGGTGCTACTTGGATGCAAGTCTTTATAGACTAAAAGTAAATCCTTGGTATTACAACAAAACCAAAAATTCCCAACAGAATCTAAGTATTTTTCTTGGACAAATTGTTTTAACTGAGCAAAGCAGCATGAAGTAGTTTCTGAGAAACTTTATTCAAAGATTTCTGAAAATCAGAAGAAGTCCTATAGAAAAATTCTACTGTGGAAAAATTCTACTGAAATACTGCAACAAAATGAATGTCTATTAAGTGCAAAAGAACTATGTAAACCAGCAGGTTCTGTTGGATAGTGATACACAGAGTAACATTTGCAGGACAGTTAGTTAATAGTAGTGAAGGGCATGGAATTGTGTTAGTCTCAATTTTCAGGTCTCTTTCATGTTCTTTCAAGTCTCTAAAAATGTAGTGGCAAGCACTGCCTTGAGAGGCAAGTTTGGAAGCACACTTGTTACACATTCTGGAGGAAGCCAAGGGTATCAAAGAGTAAAATTAGAGATTGGCATGAATCTGTACACCCTCTTCCTCTTAACAGTCCAGGGATTTAGACCTGCACCCAAGCTTTGAGGCAAAAGGCCACTGCTAAGCAATATACTCGGGCAGAAAATGGAAAAACAGTTTATCTCAGTGGTCTCAGCATGACCTCAATCTGGCAGACATTCAGCTGTGTCAGCAAAAAAATGGCTTTTAGATAGTTCTTCATGTTAACCCGACAATAGGCAAAGTGAGGGGGAATGAAAGGAAGAAAAGAGGCAAAAATGCAGAGGCATTGGATGGCCCGTGGATTGGGATGCATAGAAGGAACAATATGATAAAAATGTTAAGCTCTGCCAAAGACACCTTAATAGTAATTTATATATTATCTGATCTTTCCATTATTGAATGCATAGAAATGTATTTCAGCTCTAACATCTTTGAAACCTCTTCAGTTTCAGCAGTCCAAAGAAACATTTCATTTGGTATTTAAGCACAAAGGGATCCCATTTTCAGAAGTAAGGAATATTCACAATTATCAGACAAGTCATACAAAGGTATAATAAAGTAAAACACTTCTACAAAAATCAGGCCACATTTATTAAGATTTCTAAATATAGCCTATGGAGTCTTACTGTGATGAGAAATTCAAATTTCAGAACAGACATCTAAATACATCAACCTCTCAGAATACTGTCCAGCAGTTGAGCTAGTTTTTTGATGTATGGCAGGCTCTCTTGAAACACAAAGGCACTTCTAGAGCTGAGAACCAACAATAAATGATATTTTCCCCAGCAATAAACGCACAGTTAAAGGGAAAAATTTAAGAGAGACTACAAAAAGTTCAGTTTTGCTTTAAAAACTAAAACTAAAAAAAAAAAACCAAAAAAAACACCACAAAAAAACCAAAAAAACACACACAAAAAAACCCACACCCTAAAAAAAATATTAAACTAGACAAAATAAATGGAGAACAATATGAGAAAACTTTAGCAATTGAATTAAAATACTTCATGGCAAACGAAACTTAACTTACCAACAAGCCCCTTTGTACTGCTTGCTGCTGCTGCTGCTGTGTGAGCGGGGACGGGAGCTGGCTTTGTCTCCTCTGCTGGTACAGATGTTATGCTGCTGGTTTCAGCTTCAATCGAAACGTCCTTCCCACCCCTCCGCTTTATGGTACCTGTATCACCCTCGGAGTCCTCTCCCCAGTATCCTGTGGAAGATGCCCAGCTTGCTCTGGACTGTGCTTGATCAAGGCCCTCCCTACCTTGACTTTGCCTGCCATACTTTGTGCCGTGGTCAGGGAACATCAGCTGGTCCATGTGGCCGCCTGAGGCCCACAGTCCTGCCCCATCGCCTGAACTATCGAAATGAGCGTGTCCAAAAGGCAGAGTCTCCCAGCTCCTCTGGTGCTGTATTGTCTGGATGTTATCATGGGAACCACTCGAGCAAGAAGTCCAGCTACCACGGCCGCTGTCAGCTGCGTCGAGCGAAGCTCTGTCCCCCTGGTCCTGTGACAGCTCTTCTGTACTAGGAGAAGAAAGTACAGTTGCTCCAGCATACAGGCCTCTGGTCTCTGACAGCGGTGCATATGAGCTGGATACACATTGATGAGGGGGACAAAAAATCCAGTGTTGGAATTGGAAATCATGAACAAGACGCAGAAAGAAACAACCAAAGAAAAACAAAATGCACTGTGGATTGGAGTAGGTAACCTTTATGACACTTTAAAGGTCTCTTTCCACCCAAACCATTCTATGATTCTATGGTTGAAGATTTGGATGCACTTTGTAGTACTTATTGTTTGCATGAATGGCTAATTCAATTTTGAGAATGTAACTCTTTTCTCAATTAAAAAAAAAAAAAATAAAAAAAAAAAAACAACAAACAAAAACCAAAAAACCGACAAACAAACAAAAATGGATAGATAACTTGCTGAAGCTTTACACTTCAGCGGTGTAATTTCAAAGGGTAAAATCTTAACTTTGCCCTTTACGACAGGCAAACCACACAGGCACACATACAAGGAAACAGACAGGGTTATTCTACTGCTTTTCCAGCCATGCTGAGCAAATGATTCAAAAGCTAGAAACAGAATTTAGCAGGAACTGGCTGATATTCAGGTTTAGATTTCAGATTTTCTTCCTGCTTAGGAAACTGTGAAAGCTAACTTTTCAACATTTCCTGCAAATGGAAATGTATTCTAACCCTATTTTTGGAAACACATGCTACTTTGTAGAGCAAGTACATTTTCTGTAGCCTTTCAATGATTAAATGAGCCTGACACGATCCCTTACACAGCAGAGAAAACCGATAAAGTGTCGCTTTTGCTTAGCAGATATCCAGACTCCTGAGACTTGTTCTTCCAGGGCACCCTCCTATGCAGACTGGAACCTCTTCTTCCAAATATTTAAGACATCTAATTAGAGTTTGCATAGCCTGAGATTCCCAAAACTGAAGTACAGCAGTTTTGGAACAGGCCTACCATTCACAGACCCTGCAGGATTAAAACCCCAGAAACCATTCAGAGGACTGAAGCATCCAAATAACAGCTCAAAAAAAAAAAAAAAAAAAAAAAGAAAAAGTAAGTGGAGACTAAACAGGAGCCAGAGCTCCAATTATTTTCACACCAAGGCCCACTGCTAGAGATTTAGAGAACTCCTCACAGCACTAGCTTCCCCACCATTACAGAAGTTAATTACACAGAAAATTACTAGACAACCAGCAGTGTAATGAGAATTTTAGCTTCCAATTATTGTTGACTAGAAGAGATATTTGGAGTAAAATATTTTGGAGTTAGACAAATACGCACTTTTCCATTAAGCAGACTGGAAAATTGCTAGCTATTTCTGTTCTCAGTTTGATCACTGAATAATTGTATGAATATCTCATCTAATTCAGTTAATTTCCCATGGAGAAAGCTGGCTAGGGTACTAGTCTGCCACAAAATGGATAATCTATGGCACCACTGAAATGCTCAGTAGATGGTAACATCTACTGAGGTAAAGTCTTACTGATGTAGACCTCATCACTCACTCAGGAGTGCAAAACCTTTTCCTGGCAGGAATGGAGCATTATCACAAAATGAAGCACTGAAGCAATAGTTTTTTTAAGAGCAGATGAGAAAAATATTTTCGAGATACAGGCAAAGATACATGGACAAATATACATACCACATACACACTATATGAAAGTATAATATAAGTAAGCACAAATAAAATTCTTACCCTAAGCTGTATTGATCTGGTTCAATCATGATTCTTCTGTCAATCCTTCCCACACCAAGATTTGTCTCCACGATGCTGACAGAATGCCTCTGTCTCCTCTCATCATGCAGGGAGACTGGCATAGAGTCAAAAGAAGAATTGCTGACAATACTGGATCTAGAAGAAATTTCACTGTGACCAGAATCAGAGAAGTTATCCACGGTGTTGCTGGGAGCCAAAGTGTAGCCTGCAAAGGGAACATCACATTAATCAGACTCTCCAAGGTGCCTGCTCAGTTCTTTCAGGTCACTGACAATACTGCAATAAAACTGGCACTAAAACAAAGCTACCATTACATTTACACAGCACTGCAAAAGACAAAGATACACAGCAAAACTGTGTGAGGATTGTGGGAACATGTACTACTCATTTACAAACCAACTGCTCTCCTTCCCTCTTTTCTTCCCTCCTCTCCTAAATTCTTTTCAAATTCATCATCATACTTGTATCCTCACATTACAAAATATTACTTCTCAAAATCTGCCTGTGCATAAACACTGTCTCCAAGACTGGAAGGAAAGAGATGCTCTGGTTGAGATTACTGCTTAAAGTAATCCCAGAGAGTCTCTCATACAGTCTTTATTCTGCAAAGCTACACTTTGAGATGAACAGATACATGAAGCCCAGATGTCTGGACTGACTGCTTATTACATATCTTAGCTGAGAGACAGGCAGGTTTTCAAGTTTTCTTTGTGATACTTGGCTCACTAATTAATTCCAAATTCCGTATTACTGGAATTACAGTGAAATTTGGGGGTAGGTAGTACTGACACAGCCCAACTGAGATAAAATCTGCAAACCATGTCATAGAAGCAAATTCAGCTTTTCTTTCAGTATTAAACAAATTGTGCTGAATGTTCTTGCCAGCTAGGTTAAAGATCATTAAACACATCCACAAGTCACAGCAGTTTTCATTTTTTGCTTTCACTCTACTCGTAAGTGTCAAAATTACTTCAACTGATCTACCCCATCTCACTTGTTGAGAACTAATGCTGGGAATTAATGCTGTCATTTTTATCTGAAAGAACATATCATTAGCTTCATGTAACCATCAAACCAAGGATTTTTAAAACTGCTGTTCACACTGTGAGTCAAGTACAAAATTCCAATTCCTTTTTCAAAAAATGCATAGGCCTGGCCATGTTTACGTAAGTTCACTCTTTGCTAATGTAGTATTTGGGAAAAGTAATGATAACAGCTTACAAGGATTCAAGATGATATATCCTCTACATATTATCCTCCTCCATCTGACCTTAGTAAATAACACTTCAATAGAAGTCACTCCAGCCCCAATGTATATTTTACCACAATGCTCTATTATGTAACTGTTAAACTGAACTTTTATGCTATTCTGGAAAGAGAATAACTTAAAAGTCACATGCAATACATCTAGGTTATCATACTTCCAAAGTGTCTTTTTTTTTGTTTGAACTATAGAACAATACCTCCATACTCCGTTTTGTCAATTCATAGCCAGAACTACCATGAAAACAAACAAACAAGGTTTTTAAAAAATCCCTTTAAAGTCCTAAATTCACTTTAAAAAATAACTCTGTGAAATTACTTAAAAAAATCTTGGCCAAGATAGCTCCAATGTATAATACCATTCCTCAAAAATTCATGCACATGGTTTAAATAATCAGGCCGCTATTAAAATATTCTGCTGTATAAAATATAAATTATAATATTAAATATTCTGATTTGAATTCCAAATACCTTAAGCCTTTCTGTCATAGGTAGGTCACATCCCATTCAGATGCATGACACAGCAAATAATTCCTCTAATAGATCAGTGTGGTCAATGCTGTACAAAGACTTTAAGTTTCAACCTGCACATCCTTCCACTGAAGGGTGGAAACACTGATCATAGGAATATTTTTTGTCAGAAGCAGCTGCAGTCAGAGTGACCTACTGCATCAAATCCTGTATCATACCAGGCTATATTTTCTGGCTTTTGATCAGCAGAGGGCTTTCAAGTACCCTTGAAATCGGGTTCACAGCTACCTTTCATGTATCCCACTCTGCACTACATTTTCTGCCCTCTTGCTGACCATATGTGACAAAAAGAGGAGCAGCAGAGTATTGAGTGTCCAAATGCTCTCTCAGAAGCTTCCAAGGTCTATGAGCTTCAAGAAACAGGATAAGAAATATTGAACATCTACTACCTTTCCTTGGAGAGCTCTGTGGTGAAGTAGGAGGAGAAGACAGCTGCGAAGATGCACTTGAGACAGTGTCTTCAGATTGTTTCTTGTGACGATCCAAACTTCCTTCTTCTGATAATGAAAGGATTTTCTTTAAAGCTTGTGGGGAGTTAATGCCTTTAGGTAAGAATTAAAGTAGGCAGATGTAAAGTCCAGTATAAATACATCCTTATATTTCACAATGCATTTATAGAGCAGACACCCCACAGGAAGAAAAAGCTACATTTTTTTCCTGTATATTTCTGAGTTCCTGACATCAGCTTAAGTGAAGCAAAATGTTAAAACTTATTCCTGTTTAAAATACAGTGCTTTATTTCTGCTTATTAGTGCAGATGGTCTTTCATTTTGGCCACTTAAGAGAAATACTTTGCCACAGAAAACATGAAGATTTGATGTTGCAGAACACTGCCTATACAATATGTAATTGAGGATACGCATAGGAGTGGTTACTGAGAAACCTGAACTAAAATTAGCTTAAATACAGACACACACCCATCTCACTGCATAGTGAAGATCTAAATAGTAAGAATTCAAACTGCTATCCTGTTTATTTTCTATTCAGAGTAGCCTAGAAGGTCAAAGGAAGCTGGAAAGAAAATTATTAAGGATTAGGCTTATGAAACAAGGCCATCCTGCAGCTGCCTTTCTCTCTTTCATTTTTGAGAACTATCTCTGCACCAGCTTATTTTGGGAAACTACAGAGTAAAAACATCCTGAAGATGATGTATGATGTAAAGATCTAGGGCATCAGGAATTGCTTTTCCCAGACCACATTTATCCATCTTTCCCTTCCCCTCCCCTCAAAAATCCACCCTGGGACAGCCTTATAAGTGAAGACAGAGTTTCTCTGACAGTTTTGCAAAGGTTTGTGGTAGAGGCTATTTCCAAGCATTTGTGAACTTTTATCTTTGATCTGCTGGATCACAATCCTGCTATCAATAATTCACAGCTGCCTGATCAGCATAACCTAGTCAGTTTTCAGAAACTTTGCCACTATGAGCAAAAAATTGCAGTCTATGGAGCTTCAAAGTCCTTTTAAGATTAAAATTTAATGGTAAAATCAACAAGATCTAGATGAATATTGAATTGTCTCTTGCTCGTTTTGCTGTTTCTAATGCTTTGTTGCAGCCTAAGCAGTGCATGAGAAAAACCAATACAGAGTGAAATCAGAATCAAGCTCTTGTGCAATAACCATCACGAAAAAGAAAGGGCCAGTTATGCTACCTATATACTTCCTAGGGATATTACCATACTTGTGATTTAAGGAGTTTGTTAGTAGTGCATACATGTTTTGTACACGTGTTGAGAAGTGAGAAACATTCTTTCCAGCTGCTAGGAACAGGTAAATACTTATACTGATTAAATTGACAGGATGCTTTCCCTAGATTTCTTTCTTTCCATTTCTAGAGAAAAGAACAACGCCTAGACACTGCACGAACAGGTATAACCTGCATATCATACTACCAGAAATGGAAGTCTGAACCTTATTTGATTAAAAATGTCTTTCTGACACAGGCAAACAAACTCCAGAAAACTAAACCAAGTTCTTCCTTGTTGCACCTACCGAACGGTGGGAGGTCTTTGACCGGCACTTTCTTGCGAGAGGGATAAAGCGACACGGCCGGGACCTGCAGTGCTTGGTTCACTTTATGTTGCTGCTGCTGCTGCACCTTCTGCTGGATGCCTGCCCGGGGAGCCACTGGTGACGTTTCAGATTTCCCAGATCGCTTGTCTCCTGTGTTCTTCGGCACTTTGCAAGAAAAGGGGACAAAACACTGAATGAACACTAGCCAAGAACACGGTGGGTGTTTTAGTCTGAGCAGTGCAAAGCGCTCTGATTAACAACCAAAAGGTGCTGAAATACTCATACAATTAATGCAGCAGGATATCTTTAGACAGAAAAGGTGAAGAGGAAAAAAGGAGGAGATGTAACTCCCCTTAAAAGATGTACGTTATCAGTGAATGTTTTCTTTCTCAAAATAAAGCTCTGATAAATGACCACTGTTACAAAAAACATGACCAGAAGTTATACTGGGCTATCATAAGGACTACAACTGTTTCAGAACAGACATATAACTACTAGGTTTTACTACCCTGCAGGAAGGGAAGGGCACAAGATACATCATTTCCTAAAATCAAAACAAAATCGGTATCCAGGATAAGGTCCCTCTCTGCTGCCCCACATAGAGCCCTCCAAGTATCTCTGAAACACCTGGACATAAGAAAATCCCCTACTCCCTCAGAATAACCACAATAACCTCAGTATATCAGAAATATAGAAGAACTTTTGACCCCTCCATACCCTTTGTACAGACAAATCTAAAAGCCATTGTACACTTCACTGTGACATCATCTTAAAGCCTCATCACCTGCATAAATACTATGTCTCTATCCTGTTAATCCACAAGATTATTTCCTTAGGATTCATAGATGTTTAGTACTTGAAAATGACTAGACAAATAATTTTCTACTTCATTGTCTAGTTACTGTTCCCAGTTGATTCACTGGACTGGAAACAAGAGTTGTATTGAACAGTTTTCTTGAAATCCATAACAAATGACAATGCTCACATGTGTTTGTGGCTGGCTCACACTGCAGAGAGAGTGTCTGGAGGCTCTCTTCATCCATTTCCAGATCCAAGTTTGAGAGATACTGCTTTACTTTTCGTGCCATCTGAGCATCTTCATAGAGCTTTTTAGCATTAAGAAAGGAGCTGCGACGGACCCGCTTTTTATGCCCCCCTGCTTGTGCAACATCCAGCACGGCTGCATTGGCACTGCCCTGGCTGAGAGAGCTGCAGTGAAGGGGGGCAGGAAGGGGAAGAAAGAGAGCAAAGGTATGACTTAGTCCAACATGGTATCACCCAATAAACATGAAACGTGCAACAGATTGCATGAATGTCAGTCTATGGTCAAAGCTTACATGCCTCATTCCAGTAAGTCAAACAGCTATAACAGATAGAAAGATGAGGGCCAGGAAATCTTTTTTCTTGGTTACAGGCACTATTTTAATGGCACAGATATTTTAACCTATTTTGCTCACACTAGGCAATAACACTTCACACATCTAGAAGAGCATTCAAGGCAGCTCTCTCACATAAGCCATCTACTGAGAGGACTGCAGCATTAGGAAAAGCTCATGCAGTAAGGCAGTGCTGACAGAAGACTATAGTTGAGGTTCAAATTCAAATACATATAAAGGAGGCATTTTGAAAGCCCTCTGTGTTTTAAATCACACTGTATACAAAATATACAGCTCAGTTTTACAGAATAGAACTTCTTTATAACTTGCAAGATTGAAGAAAATTTTGTGAATTAAAATGATCAGCTAATTGATGAGGAAATAAATGTCATGCAAATTTCAATGTATGTCTATATATTTGAAAGCTATGTATTGGTCCTGAATTATTAAGGTAAAAATGATGGCTAATTGTAATTATGAAAGTAAGTTAGTCAAGCAGATATTGTAAGTTTCAAATTTTGATTGTGATAATTGTTTAACAGGTATAAGGAAATTAACAGCTATTTTCAGCTGTTGCAATCTGGTCATTTTGTAATTTCTCTTTGACCGAAAGCTTCTTCCTTCAGCAATTTAAACTGGAGATGGGAAAGAACACTCCACTTCTACCTATGACCACTTAAAAATAATTTACAACTTCTGTGTTTTAATCTCAAATCAAAAGCACTCCTACATTAAAATGTATTGTGAGTAAAAAAGGGTTAACAAAAGAAAAAAATGTCAAAGCACCAGAAAATTAAAGATAGTAAGTAGGAAAAAATGCAAATGGTAAAGGAAGAATGAATGTCTGTGTGTGTTGTCTCCAACCACTTACCCCAAACTCCTCCATTTCTTCTTCCTGCAAGTGAGAGCCAGGAAGAATAAAGCATGGGTTTAAGAAGAGACAGAGAAAGATCACAAGCTCAGAAAGAAAAAGACCAGACCTCAAGACAAGCAGTTCTGGAAGCCCACAAACATTAAAAGAGCCTTGACTCGGGCATACAGTCAGGTATTACAAACTCTTCGAGCTCAAATTAAGAAAAAAGAGTATGCAATAAGCTTGTCAAATATGAAGCCAAAGATCATTCACTCCATGTTTTCTAACACAAGTAGCTGACACTGCTTCAGATACATTACCACTTCTATTAAATCAAAATTATAAGGCTGACACCCATCAATGTTTCAAATAGACTAACAGGTATGTTCTCAAGACAGTTTCTCTCCCTCCCACTGATTGAATCTCATTTTTACAAAGTAACCATGAACAGTAAACATTTTAGAATGTATCAGTAACACAAAATGTAATGGTTTCTCCAGTTCTAGAGCACCATGTCATGCTGGTCAATTGCTAACATAAAAAATTCATACTGCTCCAATAGAAGCAGCACATAAAAGTTCCTCTTGCCGACACCTAGCCCTCTCCCAGCTGGGGAAAGCTCTGCCTGGTACCACACACTTACTTACCTTGTTCTAAACATGAGAGCAGGATCCATGTTCACGGACGCCATGCGACCGACGTGGCGGATCTCCTTCGCAATCATCCGCAGCTTCTCAAAATTCACCAGGCCCTCCACTTTAGAATCATTTCCTACAATCAACAACATCCGTGATTAGGCAGGAAAGTTACTTTTCCTCAGCTAGTGAGAGATGATAAACTTCTGCCTTTACCTTCATGAAGGAATGTAAGGTCTTTTTTGATGACAGGAAACAGGGGGATAATAGGGGGCTGTAGGTTTTGGCTGTTTAGGACATTACGGTATTTTGCCATGTTCCTAGATGGATCAAACAAGTCCTGCAGATCTTGAAAGAGTTTTTCATACTTGCTTGGAAGCTTTTCCCAAGTAGTTCGGAGCCGTGCAACTGGTGCCAAATTCAGGCCACTTGAAACAAAAGAAGTGCAAAAAAGTTGAAGAACAAGAGAAAGAAACAAAAAAATCCTACAAAAGACCTTGTTAAATTTTGTATGGTAGAAATACCATATAGCCAGAGCACAACGGTGTCAATAAAGTAACAGAAATTTAAAAACTTCTTTTTGCCAGCATGTATTACAGAATAATGAAGATCATTTTTATAAAAGCCATAAAAACTGGATATATCTACATGATGTAACCATAAACAGATAAAAGTTACACTTGGATGAGTAATTAAACCCTACAGAGAGTATATATTTGTTCCTTTAGAAGAGTGTCTGCACTTGATAAGTATATCATAATCTAAGTACCTCAGGATCACCACTTCCAGATCAACAAACTGTTGGCAAAACCATCTTCCACCTGCATGATAATGTTCAAGTGGTGACAGTACACTGACAGTACAGTACTGATTTCTGCAGTAATCCATCTGACTTAGCTCTTCCTAGATGAAATTTCGTAACACTCTCTATATCCGACGTTATTCTCAACGCGTAGCTGGTACAAACCCCTTTTTTCCATGTAATGACACTGACTGTCTTGCTGTTAACTGCTACCTGTGGGAAAGTCTGGTACCTAGAATCTTTCCTTCGCTCAGGTTTTTCCTAGCAGAGAGGCTGCTTTTATTTCTCATTGAGATTGGCTGAAATAGCTGAACAAAATCTCAGTATTCTGATGTCTCAGAGATGCTGACATATCATCAGGATGAATCCTTGACTTTGGAACTTGCCCCATTTGCTGTATAGTATTCAAACCTACTCATCTTCAGGAAAAGTGTCACATTCAATCTGTTGACTGAATGTCAAGACAATGATGACAAGAGCTTGTGTCAAAGACAGTGATAACACTGTCAGTTTACTGCAACTTACTTGAGCTTTTTCATGAGAGACAATATAGGGGGATTGTTTGTTTTTGTTTGGGTTTTAAAAAAATGCGTATAAACACAGACATTAGAATTTTCTCTCCTCCTTCTCATTCCAAAAGGTTTTCTGAGGTTTTCAGTACATTTTAAAATTCTTATTAAAAGATCTTTATTTACAGACTATATTATGGTCTGTTATTGATTATTTTCAGAGTTCCATGAAAGAAACTGCTGATACAAAGCAAACCAAAGGCAACATATCATGGCTGAATGAATTTAAGATACTGGGCAGTATGGATAAAAATGAGCTGCTTTGGGGAAATTAACCCATTCATTTGTAACAACTGTGTGGTTTTCCTGTATATACCTGTTGTTTCTTTTGGTCTTTGTCTTTAAATAAGTGCACTAGTTTCTCTAGAGCCATGTTCACCTTGTTGTGCTGTCTTGAGCAGTAGTTACATAACAGTGGCATTACAAATAATATTTCAGCAAACATTTCAGATTACAGAAAACGCCCTCCTTAGCAGACTACCAAGTGTTCATGTTAGCAGTATAAACTGGTTTACACTATTAAGTACATTTTTTTTAAGACTAACATTAGTAAGACTCTGCTTTTTACTTAGAAGTAAAATTATTAGTGGGCAGTACCTAATGATGGCAAACATCGAGTTGAAGTTCTTGCATTCTCTGCAGTGTAGTGCTATCTTAATGAAATGCTTAATGATCTTCATCCTTTTCAGCTGGTTGGTTTCTCTTAGAATCTCAGAAGCCACCCAGAATGTTTCTTGATTTATCACCTCTTCAAACCTTTTAAGGTTAGTGCAACCTGTTTTTGACTTGAGTTTAAACAAGTCATCTATGTATTCCGTGGGTTCGATATTACGGAACAGCTCAAAGTTTCTCATGGAGAGTTGGGTAGCCACCTCAACAGTACTGAGCTGTAGTAGGGAAATTTGGCTTTCCCTTAGTAACTCTTGAGCATCTTCATCTGAACAAAGAGTTTCTGTTTCCATGTTGTTCTTCAGGTAATACCTGTAAAAACAAAATGGAGAAAAAGACACTAGATACAATACACCCAATTAGTGCTGAGAGTTACAGCAATGATCCAGTTAGAATCTGAGAATAAAATGAACTCCACCAGCCTGGGTATTAATGAGAAGTTGCATAAGCAGCAATGTGTCACAAAGAAACAGAACATTAAATAATTAAGTAACACTCCTTTAACAAGACTCTGATTTAATAAACTGGCATCATCAGCTTTAGCTCAGTCTCCATCTTACCTGCCACTCAGCTGTATCCTGTCAGCAAGCTTGGACAGCTGATCAGGAAGCCTCCTTTGCTTGATGACACCCTCAGGTGTGACAGAGACTTCGCACAGTGAATAGGCATCAGGAGTTGCAGTGAGAGCAAATTCCCTGATGGCCTGGATGACCACTTCCTTTGCTGTTGTGTCCTTGCTGATCATTATGTAGCGACTTTGCTGGTCTGCCTTGAAAACCCGCAGAACTTGGTCTGGTAGGTCTGGAAAAAATTAAAAGCAAGTTATGCAATTGAGTAAGAAAAGAAAAATAAAAACTTAATGGCATAAGAACGAGCAAGTCACATTGAATTTAATTATTAGTGTTACCAGTTTTCACTTCAGCAAAAGCTGGTTTCTACTAACATCCAGGAAAAGAAGTTAGTTAGGCTATAAATGAGGCAAGCCATAAAAATATGTTAACATTTTCAAAGTTTGGACACACAAACCAATGAGAAGTCTTATTATCACAAGTGTTGAGTCCTGAAAGATTCTGTTTAAGTCTGAGAAAAATCCAGGACATTAAACTACACTATCCTATACAATAACACGTGAGAAGTTTAAGTCAATACATGATTGGAGTGCCAATCTCCTTAAGAATATTTCAAGGAAAATAAATTCATTTACCTAACTCTGACACGCCACACACAAAGGGAAGGCACGTGATTTAAGTGGCCAGGAAGATGCTTGTATATTAGCCAGCATGCATGTGTACACAAAGTGTAGTAATATTGATACATCCAAGTACTCAATCATCAGAAATACTCTGTTGTTGATACATTTACATCATAGTAATAAATGGGTCAGTAACAGACTGAAAACTTTGCTTTTTATTTCTCTCTGCCGCTATTTCACTAATTAAGAACTAAGGCAGCCAGGGGTAAAAAAAAAAAACACCTTCACAAATATTGAAGTTCTATATATGTACCGGTTTGAAGTGACTGATGACACGAAACTCACAGTGAATTGGTTTTTAGGAAATCTGGAAAACTACCAGACTAACACTGGATTTGATATTTCCATAAGCTATATGGAGAGACCAAATCCACACATATTTTCTTATTTCCATGCATGCAGTGAAATCCAGACCCATAGATGAACTGAATTTTGGTTGTTATCACTGTATTATTAGGAGAAAAAAAAACAATTATACAGCTATCCACCACTGAGTTTTGTAACATCAGATATTTTTAACTGACAAGTATTTCAATTAATTTAATTGCTTCCCTCTGTTACAAATAAGTGTTTTTAGTTCTGTGAGGCATGACATCTAGTCATTTTTCCTTAATATGTTCATTCTTAAAAATATTTTTTTAAATCAAAGAGGTTCTACAAGCAACAAAATGTATAATAATAGAAAGCCTTCTAAATGAAGGCTTCTGAAAAGACTATCATACAAAAATACTGAAAAAAGAAGTTGCCAAATGAAATTATTCACCTTGATACAACTAGAGTTTTGGTTTTTCACAAGACTTGAATGTGCATAACATATACAAGTTACTGCAGAAAGATCTGTTCAGCAGCAGCAATTTTGTGACAAAAGAACATAACACCTCCCCACTGCTCTTGCATGTTTCAAAAATAATAATTTGGGAAGCATTAAGATAAATCTCTCTGACATGAGTTCATTTATATGCCACAAAGGCTTTTTAGGCTTAAATACATTATTTTACAAATTTCATGCAACTAAGCCCGTAACTTTTAAGCTCACAGTAGTTTTTTGCAGCTTGAGAAGTACTAATACCAGAACACACTAGAACTGTGTGATTACATCATCAGTTACAAGTAAAGGATGTCAGGTTTTAGCCCTTCCTAAGCATTTGAGTCAAATGTACAAATACTTCATAACAAGCAAGCCAATTTTGCCTTTTATCACCAAATCTACACTGACCCATCTTCCTTCAGTAATTCCTTGAAGAGGGACACAGAGCAGAATATTTTCTGAAATACTTTCTACATTTTTTGACATCTGCAGGAAGGCAGGTGCCAAATACACAGCCTTTTGGAGATGTTATTTAAAACCAGACCTTTCTCCAGATCTTGCTGCCTCATGTTGTTACAGAAATATTTGCCAAAGAAATGCTGTGAAGTTGAGAAGCTACTGTAAACAATACCAAGGTGAGAAATTGTTTAACAGTCCCTAGAAATTAAGTGTTCTGTGCAACAAGAAAACAACCTGCTCTGCTGGGTCACTGAAGTCAGTATGAAGAAATACAGAGGAGAGCAAATAGAGGAGTCCTGCACTGCATTTCACCACCCAATGTCTCAGGCTGCCTACCTATCAGAGCTGGGAGCAAAAGCTCTACACAGAATACCCAGACGTCTGCCAGCCAGTGAAATGATTGCAGCTATAGCAATGGTAGCAAGTCATTCAGCTCAATAATTTTTAAATAAAACACTTGAAGAGAATCATAATCACTCCCCTTCACTGGTTTTCAAAAAGGGAAACTGGAGAGGCAGGCTGAAGAATGCAATGCTGTATGATAGGCATCTATTCCCTTAGAAAGATTGTGAGGGGAAAGAAAAAATACCAGTGACTGGCAGTTCATCATTACTCTATTATTTTGACTTCCAATCAAATAGCAAAGGCAGCATAAGAAAAGAGAAATCAAACTGCTATTGAACATTTAAAAATAAACTTTTAAAAGTATATTTGAGAGAGCCTTAGCCAATCAGAAGGAAAACTAAAATGACTCCTTGCAGATTTCAAGCTGTTCACACTTTCTCCTCAAAGACCACTCTTCTAAAAGAAGCAAGTTGTTTTATTTTCTATCCTGAGGGATATTTCTCAAAGCCTCAAAGGACAGCTGCTCTACCAATTTCTCTTTCTCCTCCAGTGCATTCAATTTCTTGCAAGCTGCCTCCATTTCCATCTTTAATTTAGACCAAGGCAGTAAAAGGAATTAAAACGGCAAGCTTTAATTTTTTCAAGTCTTGAAATATATAGAGATATAATTCAACTCTTCTATATACAATGCAGCCATCTCTAAAGTCCTTAAAGTATATGTTTTCATTTCAAGCCTCCTTTTCCTTCCTTTCCACACAGGAAAAAAATTTTGCCTGAGAATTACTTTAAAAATATTCCATGTGTGGACATTCAGGCAAATTTTAAGAAAAAAAACCCAAAAAAACCACAATTTTTAATGAGGAAGAGATTTTCTACAAAGACATGGAAAAACTGTTAAAACATTGGAGTGATGGCATTACATCATATTGATCTCCTTTCCTCAATGCAAAATGCAAACAGTTGAACCTCAAGCGTCTCTGAACTCCATCTGTAATTGAAGGGTCTTTAGGCCTGCAATGGCTTTCCTTCTCACGGAAGTTTGTTTGAGCTGCATGAGTCAGCAATGCCCACAGCTCAGAAGTTGGCCACTTGCTGCACTTGGCATTAGGGGCACTCTAATTATCTAGAACTGTCTGGTCTAGGTAAGTGGCAAGTTAGAGAATGGAATTTTCACTCATTTATAGAAAAAGTCCTGATGAAAAGCTAGACTCTTGCTGCTAAAGAACAGCTGCAAGGTGTTGAGCACTAGTCATTAGAGAAAATACAAAAAGTATCCACCTTTCAAGTCTCTCAGGGTCAATCTTCAACACTGGAGCAAAAATCACAAACCACACCCTTGCAAACTCCTCTAGCCCCGAAACACCTGAGATGAAGTAACACTGAGTATCAGTCTCAAGCACAATGGCTGCACCAACTTGGCCAGTGTGTAGGCTGGGATTTAAGGACTGTCCCTTTAGCTAATCCTTTGGGCAATGTTTGAAATCCCTCAGTCTTAGGAGGGCACTGAATTTTCAGTTCTACTTTTGAGTAATTCTTTAAAGATTAGGTTAAAATAACCAAGTGTCTGCAGAGCTACCATCACCATATCCTGCACCAGAAGCTGTATTTTAATAGCAAAGATTTGGATACTTAACTCAGGAAAGGTTTCCCACTAAGAACCTTCCTGCAGCCAGATAAGAGTCCAAATCCCAACCCTACCAGGAGTTCCAGCTAAACCGTTCTTATAAGATAAGGCTCTCAAGTTTCTCATATTCTCCCCCTATTTCTCCCTCACTCACCCCTGTGCTTTGATCCTCTCTAAATGTGCTCATTTTTTATCTATTTCAGAAAGGGATTTTATATTCAAAGAATTTGGCATACAGCTGTAGGGCAGGGTGACTAACAAGAAACTTTGAAACTCTGTCCCTTACAAATGTAGTACAAATTATATGTCTGTTCAGAAAAAGACTGACATAAATGTCTTGTGTCCCAGTCCAATGTCCCTTCCCTTTACTGTAAGCTAATGATCTGCTATGCTATTTGAAAATATTGCAGCCTTGTAAACAATGATCCATCGAGGTGAATTGTAAAATACCAAGTAAAATAGGTTTTTGCTGACCAAGAATATTCAATCAGTAAGAAGCACACTGTATACAGCATACATGAAAAACAGACATCTGTTATATGTGGGTAAAGCATTGTAGCACATGTAATAAATCCTAATGCATGAATATGTGACTAAATTGTGTGTGACAGCAAACAATTAATAAAAACTCACATGCCTCTTCAGATTCTACAAATCCTCACAAAAAATTTGAACTATGAAAGGAAATTAAAAGGTCAAGAACAACAATAAAAGAAAAGATTCTTACCCGGAGTAGTATTAAAGTCTAAGATGCGGTGATGAGACTGCAGCAGGTCGGGATTACTGGATGACAGGGTTCCACTGACAGGTAAAGCAGGAGGAATGTGCTTTGTTTGCCTCAGTCCCACAATGCTGTCATCCTGAGACTGGCCAATTCCAATGTCACTGCATCCAGAAAGAAAGAAAATCAGGACTGACAGACATTCAGAGCTTGGCTACACTAGAAGGATTCAGTGATGTCTCTATTGCTACATTTTCATACCTTCAATTGTTACTACAGCAATTGCTATTTAGAAGTAAAGGTTCTCCAGACAACAGTACTTGCTTTGTCAACAGCCCACTCAAGAGTGACTCAATTTGCCTGCTCACACTTAGGAAATCTGGTATATAGTAGTTTTTGCCAGAAGATCCTCACTACTAAGCTCTGAGGAGTTGCTAGGCTCATTTTTTAATGATTTTGGCCAACATGTTCGTTCAAAAGGTGGTACACATCTCATCATTCTTGCACCACCCCATCACCCAAACTTTGAGTAGTACTGCTGTCCCCTCAGTTCAGGCTGTTTTCAAGCCTGAATTTCATAGATGTTTTTACCCCATCACAGACAGGATTTGCAACTGTATTTGTGATATATTGTAGCCATACTATATAAGATCTTCTAGTAGACAGATAAGAGAGGATCATTTGAGATCATTTGGTTTTCCCACCATGTATCACATCTCTGAGTTTCTCTTCACTCAGTGTGACTGAAGTGATGCCAGAGAAAGCTAAGACTAACAGCCACACTTGGGTGCTATCGGTATCCTCTCCAAAGTACCTGACAGCTGTAAATAAAATGTTCTGTGACAAAGGTGAAGGGTTTTGTCCATTAAATTGTGTAAGGCAGGGTACCAGAGGAGGTCAGCAGTGCTAGACGGATCAGAGACAGAGCTATCATCATATTATAGCGGGCACTGATTTGTTTATTGTTTTTGAGTTCATAATAAAGTGAGGCAGAACACCAGCCACAAGATGTAGAGCTGGAGATAGCCACTGAACTTTTCTCTAAATATACAGATCAAAATCCTTAATAAAATACTCAGAGGGTGTAAAATGTTGAATAGCAGTCAATAAAAGTGGAATGCATTAAAAATGTAGCAAGTATAGAGACCTTTTAAAAGCCAAGCACGTCTGTATCTGCATCTACAAGTTTAAGTAAAGTGTGAACCAGAATTCAGACTTCATTGCAAATGTTACAACTAAGTCAGTCTAGTAAATTAAATGATGCAACACAAATGACCACTTGTACTCTAATGCTGGGCACTTAAGCCGTTGTCTTAGTGCTCTATCCATCCTCAGAAAACCTAAACAGAAGTAATAAAAGGCTAGATAATTACCCTGATAGCTGTTACAGCACCAATATCCTTTTGTGCTTACTGATGAATAACTGTACACAGTACACTCTTGTACCACTTCTTTAAGTGCTATGAATTGAACAGTAGTCTGAAAAGCTACAACAGTATCTGAGTACTAAAGACACATTTTTAATGACATGGACACAACTGCTTTTGAGAAGGCAATGCATGGTATCTCTCTATGCTGTGCTTGGGTTTTCTCATTGTTTTGCTTTTAAAAAACAAGATAACTCTGTATTACCAGAACACTTTTATGAAGTGTAAACCCCAAGCCATGAGAGTGACAGAAACACTCAAGTCCGCTGAAAAAAGTTATAGGATTCTCTCTTAATCAGAAGTTAAGGTGAATTTGAACATTTGCGTTTTTGTACTTCCCCATCAAGCACCAAATACTGTGACAAGCAGTAATGACCTACTCAGCACACAGCACCTTCATGCTAAGCCACAAGCAAATAAGCCTTTCACTACAACCAAAAGAACTGACAGCAATCAATATCATGTCTTTCAAGCAGGAACCACTCCACATTAAAAAGAAAGAAAGTAAACAAAAAACATTGCAGCTCTTGTACCTCAAAATGCTTTCTGGTAGTTCTAAACTACTATATACCAGATTTAATTATACCAGATTTCATAAGTTGGCAACAACAGTATTTTCTCTAAATTCAAATCAAATGAAGACAGTGTGAATCTTATATTAATAGTTTCACTTGCATTATGCATTCCTTTTGCAGTTTGCCAGTTTTATATAATCTTATACCTATCCTGTGCGTCATGACTGAAGCAGCTTCAGTAAAGTGGATCAACTCTGAAAATGTTAGGTTTAAAGCAATATAAGTGTCTAAAATAGTGCTCAAGTATTCATATAAGAAATTGGAAATCATTTCCTTTACACTTTGTCTACTCTATTTTTAAAACTTAAATTAGAATCTGAGTAAGTTCTAACTTATGCAAACAAGACATGAACCCCAGAAATATCAGATAAAAAGAACAAAACTAAAAAAAAAAAAATCCAGGTCCCGTGAAGATCTATTGTTAGGTAAAATATTTTATTATGCCAATGGAAGGAGATCGTGGTTTTAAGGAAACAGCATTTCTGTTGTTTTCTGTATGCATCTGCCATGCAGGGAGATAGCACATTAACTAAGAAATAACTCCTGCAGAATGACAAACAGGGTAGAAGGGATAATGAAATGACAGAGGTACCTGAATGCTTCCTCCCTCAGAACACAAAATCCCCTGCACCCCACTGCAGGGCTGCAGAGGGGAGAGCCAGGGGCTGCTGCTTTGACTGGGATGCTCACTATGGACTATGCAGAACTTTACTAGAGAGGGAGGTGGGGATTGTGTTTAATCCTTTTTTAGATCAGCTGAGCCTACAGACCATAAAACCACCCTGTGTCAGAAAAGCAAACAAAGAGCTCCAATTGTACCTGGAACCCTTCAAGAGATGTCTCACTGACAGGGAAGAGAAGATCTCCCCGTAGGTGCAGAGGAAATGCTGCTGTTTGCTCAGTTTGGGAACTTATTTAACCTTATTGGACTAAACAGCAAGACTGAAGGAAGACATTATCACCTGTTCAAACTGATTCATCTTTGATACTGACTTAATGTCTCATGAAGCAGAGAGCTCCCTCTAAGAGCGACCTCACTCTAGTTTAAAGATTGGTTTTGTCTGGGAACATCCTTGAGGCATTGGAGCTTTTTGCAGTGTTCACACTCAAAAAATTGTGAACAATTTCACCTCATAAGCCAGTTGAGTCATGAAGTCTTTAAATGCCTACTTTAACTAAAGAGTAAATCAGCTTTTTCACTCCTCTTGATTTTCTTATATGCAAGAAGTGTGACTAGGTAAAGTCCCTTAATATACGCAACACTGGTAATTAAAAGGAAGAATGAGATTGATGCTTCTACACAATTGGGGAAAGAAAAGCACAAACACCAAAGTCTATAGCTACAGATCTCTATGCAGAAACTGTGCAGACAAAAACAACTGAATGGCAACAGGCTCTGCAGACAAACTGCTATATATAACACATGAAGTCAAGCTAGCAAGAAGAAAATAAAATAGGTCAAGTTTTTCTGAATCTTACCCAAAGAGGTCCCTGCACAGAAAAAGTGTAAAAATGAAAGAAAATAAATAAAAAAAAAAAGAAAAACCAACATGAAAATTTTATGCAAATGCTATGAACCATAGTGACCAATGCAGAAAAACAGACCTTACTATGCACAGCTCAAACATGCAAGAGGAGTTAAATAGAGGAAAACATGCAAAAGACAAACAACATAAAAAGAGGATTTACAGCTTCTCCTCTATTGAAAGGTACTGCCATCAATTTAAGAAACATCCATTATTTATATTTATATTAATTTATATTAATTTAATCATTCTACTACTAAAATTCTATATATAATGCTTCACAATAGTTTTCATTTAGTAGGCAGTATCAGTTAAGCAAACTTTTTTTAAGTAGTAACAGGAAAAAAAGCCCTGCATTATCAGCACAAGTGTCTTTTTTCTGAATCTACATGGAGTAGTTTCTTCCTTAGTGGGACATAGGAAAGAAAAAATGCAAGAGAAAACACTGATTACACAACTACCCTCTACAATTCATTTTCCCCCATCTACCATTTGCCTTGTCCAAGAACCAGGTTCCCAAAATACCATATAAAATTCAGTCTTCTATTTTTGCCAGCAATTTTCAGAACTTTATTTCTAAAATGTGTTTATAGAATAAAATTTCTCAGCATACTTAGCTTTCATTAAAAAAAAAAAAAACACAAAACCAACAAAACCCATAATTCCATCAAAGAACACCAGTTAAAATTTTAACCTCACTCTCCCTTACAGCCATACATAAAAATTCTTGTAACCACTGGAATGTGGATACATTGAAATCATAGCTCATACCAGCCCTCTGCATGTAACCCACTTGCAGAATTATTCCAAAATAATTTCAGTTAACAGTCTTCTTATAAGAAAATAGGAAATGACATAAAGAAGTATTTGTGTCATTACTTTATCTATAAGAAACAAAATACATCTCAATTGATGTCAGGAGCTGCACTGTTAGCAGTCTATGCTTGTTCAAATATTCAGAATATTTTTCTCTGGTATTTTTTTCAGATGTAAACGTGATTTGTATTAATAAATAAAAAAGTATAATCACAAACTATACATTCAATAGGAATTCTTATCATTTAACGCAGAGGAAATATTTAGGAGGAAAGAAACTCACTTGTATGGTTTCTGAGGCAGAATACTGATTCGAGTCTTGTCAAGTATCTTCTTTAACTTATTTCTTCCCCCAACCGTGTTGGCTTTACTTTTCTTATTTACTTTTTCTAATCCTATTACCTGCTCCACATCAACAGCAAGGTCAGGGATGGAATAACGACTCGCCTTTTTAATATCACCGATTTTAGGCAGGTGGGGAGCACCGTTTCTTTTTTCCTCTGACAACCGTGTTAAGAGTTCTTTAAAAACTGCACAAGACAGGAAAAGGGAGGGAAGAAGAAGGACAAAAATGTAAAAGAAATCTCTCTGCACCAGGACCAGTTTAATACTAATTGTTCAAAAAATATATTAGGATATTCTCTCAATCCAGCATTTAATTAATTTAAGTGTAAGACTTTAAAAACATTTTTGCTTTTAAAAATTACTTTAATTTTCTGTAGTATGAATCAGAAAAACAGTTAATTGGCCCAGCCTAGAAGAGAAGTACACAGGAGCCCACATGGTTACATGGATGATATCAACAGAAGGAATTTGACTTTTCAGCCTAAGGACAAAGGCTTCTGGAGAATAGCAGCATGTATAAAAAGTGTGTATTAGACAAAAGTGAGATAGAAAAATACAAATGAGAAGGAAGGTTTAAACAGAGAGGCAGCAATAAAAGCTTTCATATGGACAAGAAATTATTAGCAACAGGATCAAAAAAACCAGAAGGGAAACAGCAACAAAGTCAAAGGAAAATAAAGCAAGAGACTACTGAGACACCTTGGATGTTTGACAGGGCTGTTGCATCCATCTGGCAGAAATACCAAAAAACCACTCACTTTCCCTCAGCTCCCTAGCAAAGAGTCATCCCTGAGGCAGAAACAGCTGATAAATTTGTAAATTAGTTCTTCTACTGCAACTTTGAGCCTCAAAAAAGCACCAATATACTTAAATAAATCGAACAAAATTGAACTGGAGAGCAAGTCGTGTTCTGAGTGTTAGAGGAACTCTCCATACAAAAATGGGAAAATCCTCTGATGAGTTGGTTTGTAATAATAAATGAAAAGTGATAATTAAAACTAAGGAATTGCAGAAAAACAGAGGAACAAGGGCAACTAACTAAGGATGAGTATTAGGGGCTATATTTTACTGCTATTTATTAATTTTAATAATATTAATAATATTATTCTTAATATTCTCTAATATATAGAGGTACAACAAATTACCAAGAGACTTCAAAAGCTTGAAGTAAGATACACAAAAGTGGAAGAGAGTAAACCCAGCCAACAACTGTAGCATTGAATAGGACTTAGAGGCTGGAGAGAGAAATTAGGTATAGATAAGAAGATGCTGTTGAAAATAGAAAACTCCTTTTGGAATTTCTGGAGAAGAAATTCTGCATGCAATACACAGAAAGTAACTGCTCTGGGTCTGTGCTGTAATCTGATTTCAGTATTTGCACTAGAGCCACAAGACAGAAAAAAAATAGAGAACACTTCTGAAGAAAGGAAGAAATCATAATCACTATTTTAATCTTTAACACAGTAAAGCAACACATGAGACTCAAACACCCAGTGTGAGAAGGACAGTTACAGAACTTACAGAGAGAAACAAGAACATCTGGCTAAAAAAGCATATCCAGGTATATTAAGAAATGTCTTAATTTTTAGAAACAGCAGAAATAAAGAAAAAAGTCTCCAGGAAACAGACTTATCAATGACTTTTGGCGATAACCTAGACAAACAAAATTTTCAGTTAGTGCAGGGACATGCTGTGGTAATATTCTGCCCTACTTTCCTGTGATGAAGAACCTGATCCTGAAACAGATACTCAAAGGAACACATCACTAAATTGTGTAAGTAATCCAAGTATCCAGTGGTAAAAAATCAAACCAAACCCCCAATCTATTAATTACTCATGATGTTAATTGAGGTCCTGAGCTGCTTGAAGACTCTTCCATGTGCACTTTAGTACTTGTTAGAGGGAAAAATGCAGAGAACAGATGCACAGGGTAGCAAGAATCTTTTCACCTAGCTGGCAGGAAAGGTTGAAATAGCCTTGAGCTTATTAGACTCAGAGTGGGCTGAAAAACCATGAGTAAATTCAGCAGACAGAATAAGACCACTGAGCAGATGAAATGCCTGAAGAGGCCTCTTTCTTGAGAGAGAACTAAACATTATATACACAAGCACGTTTTTTTAAGTTTGAGCTACATGATCACAATAGTTCCTCTTAATCCAGAAACAGACATTTGTGAGAGGGAAATCATTTCATGTAAATCCCTACTCATAAATTTTTCTTTGCAATACCAAGGTATTTTAGGACCTTCATGTTTCCTTTTTCTATTCTCCCTGGTGCAAAAGAGTTTCAAACAAAACTATCTTAAACTATTGAAAAATAATTTAGGTCTCTATCAAAACTAGAACAAACAGTGCAAACAAACTTACCAAATAAATTGGTTTTCACAGTGATAGACAGATGAGTGTTATTTCTAAGGATTTCCATGGCTTTTGTCAGCTGAATGTTTTCAAAGTTTTGACCGTTCACTTCCAATATCTAAAATTCAAACGAGTTTGAAAAATTTTCATGCAGTGAAGAGAAAGGAAACAAAAAAAATTGGGGGAGGGGTAATGGAGGGACAAATTTTAAAATTACATACCTGGTCTCCACGTTTCAAGCCTGCTTCTGTAGCTTTGCTACCAAAATCTACACTGTCAACAAAGATTCCAAACCCCTTTTCTGACCCTCCCAGCAAGATAAAAGGCAAAGGGGCTTCTCGAGATGGCTTTGTTAAGGTTATCAGTCTTCGTTTAGCTTTAGCAGCACAAGCAATATTTAACAGCCTCAAATGTCCACCCATTTTCTACAAGAGAAAAGCATAGTAAGTTATATGTAACAACACCTTGGGTATTCCCTGTTATCCCAAGTTGTCAGAAAAAAACCCTCACTCTTACCTCCCTCTCCAAATTGTTCTCAAATTCTTCCAGAAATCGAGTCATAGCAGGATCTCCTTCAAAATCATTGAAGTGATTGTTCACCCACAACAGTACTACCCGTGTAACCTGAAAATTCATCAATATTGTAAATATTTTGCTGGAATACTCAGAACAACACTACTGCCAAGTCCTTTAAAAATACTGGTCATTAAAGGCCCTGTAAATTTCCACTTGGATCTTAAATAATATATATGCATATATACACACATTCAAATCAAACTTCACTAATATGCAATTATTTATCAGGAGAAGAGAAAAAACTAAGTATTAAAATGGTTTTCACTCGTATGAACAATTGTATGCTGTATTTCATAATGAATACCATGAGTCAGAAGACACTGGCTGTATCAAATTCAATTAAGCAGGGAATAGTGCACACAGGTAGAAGGCAACAAGGTAGATCCATTTCTGACTTAAAACAATTTCCTGTTCATGTACGTTTCCAAATCTGCTTAGTTCTCCAAACACATGATCACAAAGCTTACGATACGGCTTAATATCGGCTCTTGAATCTCCTAAGTCTTTAGATTTGCCACCACTAACTTCATTTGGCATTTACATCTGTAAAAGAGCTACTGTACATCTAAAGAGGGAGGAAAAACAAGATATTGCAAGAAGCAGGAAAGAGGTTTTAGCAAAAACAGCAATTCCTTTCCTTAGAGTCAATCTTGCCATTTACGCATCCTTTTTTCCCTCCACTGCCTACTCCCCCCAAGCAATTAGGATCATCAAGCTGAGAAGACTCTTAGCTGGTATTTTTCAGTTTCTTAGGAAAAAAATCTAAAGGAATACTATTAATTAATACTAATGAAGGTAAAGCCACGAAAATTAAGAGCTGCATTTTTTTAGAATTATATGCTTTTACTGTAATATTCTCTCTTTTAGTATGTGATTTGACCTGGAACATCAGCAGCACTTGTCCTGATAAAACACAATCATTTTGGTGTCTTGAATTAATATTGATTCATGCTATTTTTAAAAAGTTGCTGAATCCAAAAGAGCTGCACCACTCAATGCTACCTCTAAAAATACAGCTGCATTTCTTCTTTTATGCTGGCAAAGTAAATCAGTAGGGATAAATCTCTAAACATTTCAAAACATAGAGCTTAAGAACAAAGTCTCATACAAACTTTAATCAGCTAGTGCTAACCCCTGTCCATTTTTTGTGTCTGCACAAAATCCAAACCTCGGCAGCCTCACGTGCTAAAGGTCTGACATCAGGTATGCAAAACCAATCTCTGCCACCCTCAAAGTTTCTCAGTAGTTTTCCTTTTACCCCACAAAAGAAATTAAGTCAGATGAGTTGCTGAAATTAATGACCAAACTAATCAAGCACTTCAGAACTCCTCAAGTTCAGATTCTAACTGAAGGCAACTACCCAGCTGTACTCCCAGCCACAGGAAAATATTTCAATTTCTATACCTCTGAAATTGAAGATGAACTTCATTCCTGTTAAACAGCTTTGATATTTTTTCATTACTGTGGATGATATTGGAAGATCCAGACAATGTCTGGTTAAATTTAGGGTAATTGCAGATTATTAAAATTGTCTGGGAAGTTGCAAGCTGTACCACGCAATGTATTTTAAACTACTGCAGTGACAGCTTCACTGTCAATGCTGCTTTTCAAGTTGGGACTTACTCATCTACACCCAAAGGACACTGAGCTGGGAGAGCTGAACGCTGACTTCCAGAGGAATGCCATTACTTGTGTCACAAATCAGAACAGCATTAAAATAGGATTAAAGCTGTAAAATCAAGTAACCTGCTGCAGGCCAAAATCATCACTAAGGCTGGATGTCCAGTGTCCCACTCTGAATACTCCTGAGTACTGATCATCCCCAGCAAGTTTTACTCACCCCCTTTGCTCTCCTTACTGCCTATCAGCACCCAGTACAAAAATGCCAAAATCTTCCAGATTCCTTATTCCCTACTTCCTATCTCCACTTGTCCCAAGCTGTCCTCTGCCTCTTGCCTTTCTGTCAGCACTACTGGAGGTCAGAAAAGGTTGGTTATTGAGGCAGCAGAACAAAGAGCTGTTCTGTGTTCAGACTGATCCAAGCAACTGTGCTGGCTCATTTCAGAGGCTGAGGGGATTGTCCATTGGAGAAGCAACATAACTTTAAAGATGAACCACAATATTTTAGCTCTGAACAGTATTAGCTGCAAAGCCTGTCAAATATAAGATCCTTCCTTCAAGGCACAGCTAGACTAACATTTCCGGAAGAAATACCCAGATTTAAATAAAAGCTGAAAACCAAATTTCTCTTTCATGTAGTAGTATAATTCCCATGGTTTCAAATTTACAGAAAGAAAAGGGCATCTGGAAATTCTTAGAAATTTTTTTTTGCATACGAAAAAGTTGCATACAAAAGAAAATAAAGCAATACAGCTTTGAACCACGATGAAGCCTCAGTGGCCAGTGTACCAAAACTGGATGTGGCTTATTCTTCTATCACAGAAATTTTGTTTAGGTAAGAAGATACTTGATTGCTTTCTTGCATTTGAGTTGGACTTGGTGGCTTTTTTTAATGCTACATAAAGCACAACAGATTCTTAACAACACATGAATTTTCTATTCTCTTTTTAAAAAATCATGTTTGCCATGCTGAATTAACTAGCATTATGTACAGAAAATACAGAACTTAGTTATATGCTCAAGCTTGGAGACACAATAAAATTCAACTGAATCACATTAAATAAAAATACTCACTATTGGTAAAAAAGCTTCCTGCATACCTGCAAGCAACTAAGTTATAAAAACACAGCAAAGTAAAACATGGGAAATTTACCTTGCCTGAACACAGCAATATTTAAAAAAAAATAAGTAAAAAAGTTCTTAGTTTTATACATTTATTCTGGCATTAAAATACATCGCACGCTATTCATGTCTTATTTAATTTAGTCAATCTCTCTAAAGCATACTTTATTCTTCTTAGCTTATATTTCAATGCAAATGGTAATAATACATGATTCAGAAGATTTTCACCTTATCCCTGAGGCTGGGGTCGTTGAACCACTCCAACAACTTCTTGCCCACTTCCATTGGGCTGGAAAGAAAGGTCCTATACGTCAACAGGAAGTCTTCTATAAATGTTGGGTCTACCACAGAGTGCTCTTCCACCAAATGCATTGTTAACCTTTCAGCTGTTCCCTATTGAAAACAAAAAAATTGAAAAAAAATCGTAGTTATTAACACATTTTCAACACATGCAAATTTGTTTTCTTGTAATACACTGAAGACTCATCACATTAGAAAGAATACTGCCATCCATTAACTGATGAGCTAAGCAAACATATCAGCTTGATCACTGTGATAAGCAAATGTAAAAAAAAAAAAGCTAATTAATCTCTATAGAAATCACCTAGTTGTCAACATGCATAATTACAAAAAAAATCTAGAAATATTAACAGTCCATTTTCAAACACTCACTTCTACAATGTATCTCAACTAATCCTGGACCTAACTTGCCAAGTTAAGAGGTTTACAGAACACAGACTTTTGCAAGAGACTCTCTCTTCTCCTTTTACCTTGATGACAATGTGACCTTTTCTTGTTCCAGTGCGGTCAAGCTCCCTGTGCTCCTTCACCATCACAATCTCCCCTTCCTCTTCTACCTTCTGCATGTTCTTTTCCACTTGATTGAGGATGCGGCAATAATCTTGCTGGGCTATACAAACAAACTGGGAAGAACCATCACGCACCACTATTAAAAGGTAAAATCCTCAGAAAAGCATTTAGACCTAAGGTGCAAGTATTCTATCAACAGACAAGACAAAGTAACTCCTCAAACTGCAGTGAGCCAAATTCATCTTTCCAACAATTCAGCTGTAGCGAGCAGACGAACAGACAGGCACAGTACTGCCACTACACTCCTGCAGTTAGCGTAGACCAAGATCCATCAGAGCAATATGATTTAATCTCATAGCTATTTTATTTTGAAGTCAATTATTAAGAAAAATAACATTTATTCAATTAATGAGCGCAGGCACAAAGAAACAAATTACTTCTGGCTTAAAGCATACAGCAGGAAAAAATTATTTTCTACAATCATCAGTTCAGCCAAGAATAAGTGCAAGAATAGAGATCTTAGGAATATTCCTAATACCTACACTATGCAAATAGAATTAAGACCAACTGTAACAAATTAGAAAAAGACTACATTTTACACAAATTGTTATACACTTCTCTCTTTTGGGGGGCAAGATTAAACTGCCTTATTATATGAATTTGGGTATTTAACTGAGAGGAACAGTGTTTCTTCTGATTGAAATGTTGTTAAATCCTCATGTACATACTTAGGACAACGGCCCAAGAATCAGAGACAGTATTTATTCTTTAAATTTGTTTACACACCATTTCTTTTTTCCAGCAGCTAGTAGTAGCTGAAAAAGAAGTCACACAGTTTGGATTTGTTGAAAACATTATCCTAAGAAGAAACTATTTATGCACATTTTGAGAGTTAGATGGGCAAGCTAAACCAGGTTTAACACACATTTACATTCCTTTCAAAGGGCATCTACTTCAAGTTAATTAGCCATCAGGACCAAGCAAAATGCTTAATTCACCCACAGCTCTGCTATTATTTTCTGGATGGGAATAAGCAAATAGCAACCACATAACCAGATTCAGCCAGCAGTTTTATGCTATGAAAAGCATTATTTACATCTGACTGCTTGTATTACAGCAAACATCAAGGCTTTTTCCTTGAAAGGTCGGATTAGCCAAAATTAGATCTTCCACTCCAATCACGGGAGATAAAGTTTGTGTTACTCTGACATTCAGTAGCTGAGTTGAGCAAGGAAGAATGGCTGTTAGCTGCAGAAGTAAAAGAGCCTGTAATGGTTGATGGACCTTGAGATCCTACTAAGGAACACTGGAAACAACGGATGTATGGAAGAGGCTGGTGGCCCTCACATTCTGGAAAACTATGTAGGCAAACATCTTAATGCCAAGTGACCCCTTACCCAGATAACAATAACTCCATTTCACAGACTGTGAGTATGCAGGAGCCAGACTGCCCAACTGCTGTCCAGGATTAACCACTGGATATTTTACACATATTCAGTTTAAAATAAAACTGGGTTTCATCATTGAGTTACACTACACCAATGTGGGGGTGAATTTGTATGTACCACAGACACTCTACCTGGCAGTCATCCACTTTGGTTCTCATCACTCCTTTCATATATTCCTTTTCCATTGTAGGGGAAACACCAAAACTGTTCCCCATGCACAATATCTCTGTTCTTCCATCAGGGTATGTCACCTCCACAGAGCCATTCAAAATGACTGACCAGGAATCCAGCTACAAATCAAACATTGCAGGATACATGAAGACCAAATCACTTAACTTTTATTATCATACTATAGAAATACAACTCTCACAACTGTTTTAAAGCAAAACTTATTTTTTAGTATCTATTAAAAATTTTCAAGCTCATTTTCCATAAATGTACAGCTATTTCCAGCTCAAGAAAACTGGGATCTTAGGTTTACCTTTAATATTAAGAGGTCATATAAGACTGTGAAAAAAAAATAAAGGAAGTTTTAAAACAGCACTTGAACACTGAAATAGAAGTGTTCAAACGAGCTCAAATAGGCAGGAAGCATTTTGTACAGTACAGAGAATGTTTTCTTTTGTTTTTATTGCTTAAGAAATGTTGTGAGTGCTTAAACAAAATGTCTCATAAAATCCAGAACAAAAAGAAGCCTGATTTACCTGAATATTGCCCTTTTTTTCCCCCTTATTTTTAACTAACAAAAGAGGACCTTAACCATGTGGAATCTGGGATGTTTGCTATAATAGGAGAGTCAAAAGCAACTTCTACTGACCTCTTCCCCATCGTTTAGTACAATAGTTCCTGCTCTCTCCACAACTGCAAACACCATTACAGCACAGAGTTCTCTCCTCACTGACATTGTCATGTTGGCAAAAGCAGGCAATTGATGCATGAATTCCAGTAGTTGTTCTGAAGGAGAAAAAGCCCACTGAGTCGTGCATGTCAAAACAACAAAGCACAGTAAAGACAGTTCTTCAGCAGAATGCCTGAGGCTGCTTAAGCTAAAATGCTACACAATCGTTTCTGTATACTAATAAATCATGTACAGTGGCCTGTTTTAATTACTGGGTATTTTGTAGACGCAGACTGGCTGGTCATATCATCAATAGAAACACAGCAAAAAAGCATAATGGAAGAATTGTAATGCAACCAAGAGCTCTGAATACAACCAATGATATTTTTAATACTCCAGTCAGGGCAATAATTTCATTGTTACTAGAACAGGACTATATAGAACACAGCAAGACAAATTTCACAAAACTGAGCAAGTTGTTTGGTAAAGCCATCCCCCTCCTAGGTTAGGCTTAACAGTAAATTGTACTTGATCATTGTCTGGTGGTTTCACAGAGTCCCTCTCAGATGGACCAGACAGGATTACTGTATTAAAGGGCACTATTGCTGCTCTGTCTTGTACATGCCCTTGAGTTGCACTTGTACTCAATGGTGAACTTCCTCTATTTTCATTTTTTATACCGTTTGTAACTACAGAACTCAATTTTAGCAGTCCTGCCAAGTGATTATATGCCCTAAAAATGGTTCTGCATCCAGTTTGATCTAAAATGTCTACTGAAAGAGTTCAATAGGACTCCATCTTTTTCCTAATTTTTTATTTACTCTGAATCATGGAAAGGCTGTGGTTAAAAGGGACTTCCAGAAGTCATCTGGTCAAACTTGCCTGCTCAAGCAGAGCCACCTACAGCCAGTTGCCCAGGAACATATCCAAACATCTTTTGAATATCTTCAAGGAGATATCTCTCTGGACAAGATGCTCAGTCTCAGTAAGAAAAAAGCATTTCCTACTGCTCTGGTGGAGCCTCCCATGTTTTAGTTTGTGCCCTTTGTCCTCTCACTGGGCACCACTGAAAAGACTCTGGCTCCATCACCTTTACACCCCCACCTCAGGGTATTCTATACATGAGATCCCTTCAGTCTTCTCCAGGCTGAACAGTCCCAAGCTCTCTTAGACCCTTCTTGCATAAGAGATGCTCTAGTATCTTAATCATCTGATAATCAACCTTAATCATCATTTAGTCATACTTCAATTAAAAAAAAAATCTCACCCAGTGAAACAGATTAGATTAAAATTTGGATTCTAGTTCTGCTTTGCTTTCAATGTATTTACTTGTACGCTAACATAGCAAATTAGTTTGATTAGATGCACATTTATGTTAAGGTCTTAAAGGCTCAAATGTTTGCAACAAATGTCAAGTCACAATGTCACAACTGACAATTAAAAATATACTGTGAGAAGCAATGTTGACATTAATGTTGCCTGTGCCAAGGTGCTGTCTGTTTTCCAGTTTTCAACGATGTTTCCTTCATAAACCTGTTCTGATATCAATTAGAAGCTGAAGCTTGAGACCAAAAAGGCCAGCAAGTAATAGGTTTCACCCATATTATATGTGTTTTCCTCTTCTTTGGCTGTACTTGGTCACATTACATATATACTTATATAAAAACCAATAATAATAAACATTAAATTTACCAACTACAAAGGTCAGTGATTAAAATAAAACCACAAGTTCAAACAGTAAATTTTTGGAGGTGAAGAACATGTTTGATAAGATTTTACTTCATCGCAATACTTACCAATGTCATCATCTGTCCTGTCTATTGGGTCTTTCTCCAAGCAGTCTCTAACAATATCCCTGCTCATCAAAGGATCTGATGCCCTTTCAATGTCTTCTTCATCATCATCATCCTCAGAATCCACTGCTGTCTCTGGCAATCCACTGAGATCCATATCACCAGCCTCACTTTCTGTAGCCTAATTAACGCATAAACAATTAAAAAACATTCAAATGTGTTCTCTACTGCTGCAGTTTTCGGTTAAATATACAGAGATAAATTCTATCATCCAGCAGATCAATCAAATTTATTCAGTATCTTTATATTGCTTTTTCTTTATATATCTTTTTAAAACAACTAACAATTGATCAATACAAACCCCTCATGTTTAAATAGGACTTTTAACATTTATTTCAACCAGTGATACATACAAAGGATTCAGCTTACTTAATCTGTGGGTCTTGGGGGGATTGAAGGCTGTTACATTTCAAGCAACAATGTCTTGGACTGTTAGCTGAATAAAACTTTTTTCAATAAACAGTTCATTTGACAATTGCTGTGCTCACCCCAAATTTACATTTTCAGACACTAAGGAAAGCAATGTAATTTTAAACATTCAGTTTGGGGAAATAGGAACAGCACCAAAATGCTACAGGAATTTTGCTATCTCTCAGTCACCTAGAATTGTATTTCTCTTCCACAAATCCAGTTGAACATAGTTAAATATGGCTTTCATTTGCTGATAAACTGCCTAAGAATTTACAGATGCAGAAAAAACGCAAAGTCATTGCTTAAACACCACAGATGGGCTACTCAGAGTATCTGTCAAACTCAACCTCCTTTAAATTGTATTAAAATGAATGAAAACATAGTCCAAACATAGTCCAGACATAGCTTGAGGTCATTAGTATAGCACCTAAAGGTAAATATATTTTAATGATTCAGTTTGAAGAGCGAACACTTTAATAAATCCCACCAACATTTGTCTGTCATGGCTGATACAGCTGCTTTTTCTCAGAACCTGATTTAATGCCATAGCAGCTGCCAAGGCTCAGCAATGACAATTTTTAAGGAAATGCAAGCTTCTAATGAGCAAGCTTTAAGCCATGGCTTGAGAAATCCAGTTTCACAGGCCTTAAAGGGATGGTTTGTTTCTGAGACTCTGGAAGCACACAATGCACTCACATGTACTTTAAAAATAATACATGGACAAACACACCTGCTAAAGCTTCTTTCATCCATCTATCTCAGACTGGTAAAAAAGACAATCCACAAAACTAGGTCACTCTCTGAACACAGAGAGTTCTAGGTAAGAGAAATTGCACTGGTAATTTTGTAGAATCATCTCCCCTACTCCTGCCTCCCTATCTGTGGCTGACATCTGTTACTTTAATGCCACTATACACAGCCACCCCATGAACAGCAGCATATGGCTGGAGATGGATCAGGGGGCAGCTAGTGAGAGCCTTAAATGCTTCTGTCCTACAGCACACCACAAGCTTTGTAACTGGGCCTTGTCAATAGAAAAAGCATAACAGCGTCTATGCAATATTCAAATTATTCTCACTTTGTGGTTTTGGGTTGGGATTTTTTTAGTTGTTGTTGTTCCTTTTAGGGGTTTAGTGGCTTTTTTAGTTTTGCTTTTGTCAAGAAAAAATGCTGCTCATTTTTTAACCAGGATAAGGAAAGATGTTACTGGCATAGAAACAAATCCCCAAACATAGCACGGATAGCAGTATTTTTATTAGCAGTTTTACTGTGTTTAACATGCACATTCCCTGTGATACATTTGAAACAGCTGCTGTAGCTACTCTTTCAAAATAGCCTTCATCAAAAGTGACTGGTGGAAAAATTAGTGGTGATGAGTCAGTAGACACACAGCTTATGACACCAATCTGTCAGAATCTGAAGTTTCCAACAGTGACAATTCTGGTGACAGTGGCACTGATTCACAGGCAGTTTTGCAAACCTTCCCATCATGAACAAGTGCCCCTCCTACCTGCCCAGATTAAGCTCTCTCAAAAGCACATTAGCAAAATGAATGCTAACATAGACGAGAAACTTCCATCTATTGTACACCTGATTGTTAAAGGACAAGTTGTCTTAGTGTCTTAAAGAAATAAAACAGAACTGGAAAACTCTTGAAGCTCTATTACCAAGAAGAGTTGATGCTCTTCTTGATACAAATTGAGTTGAAACAAATTCTCACACTGAATTAAATGTAACTTTGGACTCAAAAAACACTTTACAAATACAAATAAAGGCTACAAGATTTCCAAAAGACGATCACTATTTACACTTGTTGTTTTGTTTTGGTGGTTTTGTTGGGTTTGGTTTTTTTTTTTTTGACAACTGAAGTTATTGGTGGATGGAAAGCAACTATTTCTAACTTCCTATCAAAAAATCCAAACCATTGCAATAAAGAAGCTCAGCACTGAATGCAACAATCCACAAAGTATTAAGAAAGCTTGTTAATTTAGGACACCTTTAAAAACACTTTGAGGAAAAAGAAATGCATGCTTTCAAACAACTTTTTGAAATTGCTATGATCATGCAAAAGATGACAAAGAAAGACAAATGTAGCTTTTCTGCATAATGAAACAAAACAAAACCAAACCCAAACCAAAGCAACCCCACCCCAAAACCCCCACACACAAACAAACAAAAACCAAACCCAAAAACCAAACCAAAAAACCAAACCAGAAAACAAAGAAAACCTCAAGGGCTCCTTGTGTTTATACAGTGCAAATAGCTTTTCTGTGTTTATTAGCAGCACGTATGATATCAAGTATTCAAGGTCCTCTTGCTAAGACATTAAACTTCATGACCCAACTACTCTGAGTGCTTTTGTACCCCCTCCCATGTGAGAAAAACCAAACATGTCTGCACAGGAACCCTTGGTTATTAAGCAAAAGCCTTGCACCTAAGACTGAAGGGGAAACTCCCCATGAGTTTTTTTGGGCATAGGGGATTCCTTATGAACCTCAGCTACTGAAAACCCAAACACAAGATGAATATCCAACAGAATTTGTACTACAGTCAGTCATGAGGCTTAGACCTTTCCAGGGCACGTAATCAAGGATGAAATAAACCTCAAAACTGCCATTCCTGGGTGCACGCTGTACTTTGCTTCTTGGGCAATAAGAGAAATTAGTCTCACTTAAATAAATCTAAAAAGCTTGCATGCAAGAAAAATGTTGGTTGCAGCCTGAAGAACAAAACAATGTCTCTCCATAGTCTGAATACCAACTGTGATAGCAAATTTCTCATGTCATCTTTCCAACTGTGGAGAAAATTTTTGAAGCCTCAAAGGAATCTCATAATAGTGAGCCTAATATTTTATTTGTCACATCACCAACACAAGAATTAAACAGATTTTTTTAAGCCTGAGTTGAAGGAGTATTTCACATTTGACACCTAAGGAGAATCTGACCAATTTAAGCAGTGGCTATAAAGGTTAATACTGCACCAATAAAAAACTAGTTGCTTCAACTGCTGAGGATCTTGAACTCCAAACACACTTTCAGATTTGAGTGATAATAGCTAATTAAACAAATACTGTGAAATAAACCAGGGAAATTATGTAAACTCCAAGAAGCCTTGTCTAAGTTCTTGGTTAGCCTTTGGTTCCTTGACAGACATGGGGAAGAAGGGGAGGATTAAGAAAAGAAGAATAGCATTCATTCTCCCTAGGTCAGACTGGTCAGACTGGGGAAATGGTGGACCCTTCTGGTCACTTTAGACTGGCAGGAGAGGAAACTGGTTAATCCCAGCTCCACTGGTCTTTCATTTTTCAGAGGCACCACGAAGATGAACATAATGAGAGAGGTGTTGGACTACATGAACAGCTAAAGAAAATGACTTCATTTACTGCCTCCCTTCCTCCTCCTCCAATGAATTTTTGAGTTTCTTGAGAAAACAGATTAGAAGAGGTCACAGGCTATCTTTACACAATCAAGTAACTTGCACTCCCAGTGCAACAACTGCTTCATCACACACATCCCACCCTTACTAAAGGAAAGAAAGTGGGAAGACTTGGAGAGCTGCTCACAAGATTACTGGCTCTGTTTTAAGTGGCCTTCGTGGTTTTCTTTCTTTCTATACTGGTTTGGGAAAAATTTCCAACTGATGATAACATAAAGATAAAAAACTAGAAAACCTGTAAAAGTAACCACACTAATTTCTTAGTATTTTAAACAGACTTTTAACCTCTCTCTTTTTTTAAAAAAAAAAAATTTTAATTACTTTCTTTAGGAAACATTGTATCATTTTGAAGATTAAATTCCCCTTGTAACTATTGATACCACCTAAATCAACAATTCAAAATCTCCAAACACACAGGAGAAAAATACCAGCAACAAAAAGAAAAAAAAAAAAAGGCAATAGAAGAAACTCCTTGCACAAACTAGAAACATGTTCATTGCCTGGTGAAGTCCTTCAATTCCATGAAGCTAACAAAGAAAGAAGCCATGCTCAGCTCAAAACCACCATCTCCACATTACTTTTCAACTACTGTCATTTAAGGGCTAAAAAATAAACTAAAAAATTAAAATAATGTCTATTACCAAAATGATTCACTTTTTACTTTCTAATTTTAAAGCTGATACAGATACAAAACACCACAAACACTGGCTCTACCTGTCTCATAAACTGATTTGCAAAAGTCACATTAGCTTGAAATATTCCCTCACATCATAGAGATGCATAGGATTCAGTGTCTCCATAGAGAGAAATCATGTCTGGGGTTTTAAATTACCTTTCAGATGACTGAGCAAAAGTTTACAATATCAATAAATTAAGATGAAATTCAATCCATGCAACTACAATATGTATTTGTTTATTAAATAGTTACCATATGTACTACAATCAGGTATAATTATTACATGCACAGAAATCACATACAATCTAGAGGTAGTAACATTATTTTTTCATACTACATTGACAGGAGTGCAAATGTCTGTGAATACCTTAAAACTCCTTCAGTCCAAGATTTTCACAGTTCTCTCACAGAACATATTTGTTCGTTCATTATCTACCCCAAAATTTACAGCAGCCCATATGTGTCACAGAAGTCAGCCTGAGCAGTTTTCCTCACTAAAGATAGAAATGTGTAGCAATCCAGACAACACACACCAGGAACAGCATCCTCCCTTTACTGCCAATAATTGCCTCCTTCTCAGAACAGAGCAACATCTGCCAAGATCACAGGCACACAGAACACGGACTCTGGAAATTACAGAGTAGATTAACAGGCCCTGAATTTACAGGAGCAATATGGAACTGCACAGGGCTTCCTTGAAAATGAGGGGTGGCAGTACACAGGACAATTTACCTGAGCTGTTATAGCCATTCTGGCCTCACCCAGAGACCTGCACTTCAGCAGCTGATACAGTGAAAAAGACTGGCTTTATCTTAAGGTAAAACCTCTATATTTTGCATACAGTGACTAAGGGGCAGGCTGCATGGACTCTCTGGGCTGAGAGACAAAAGACTAGTCTCCCTCAGGAAGAGTTGCTGAAGGGTGGACCTTTCTTCTAGGAGCTACCATTATCAGAATCATGAACAAACAAAGCTGACATCTTGAAAATTTCCAAGCAATGCACACATCCTGGGAGGGTCTCAGAAAGGATGTTCCTGGTTTCCTGTACCAACAGCGATATCTGGGCAGGCACCAGAGGGCACGTAAGTGTGGCAGGAAGCCACCAGTCTGAGGACAGGATAAGGCAAAGAAAGGCTGGCAAAGAGCTGTGCCAACACAACAATGCTTCCCAAAACAGGGAGGGGGAATCATACACGTTCATGAGCTTAGATCTCCTCACTCTCCAATCATCTGGTAATGTATTTAGCAGGTATAGAAAGCCTTTAGGAACATATAGGAACAGGTATATGTGTGCATTTAAGAATCATTAACTAAGCCTAGGAATCAAGAGCAAGAAGCCATACATAAGAAGCAGCAGCAGAACGATTTGCTTTGCCAAGTCAAAAAAAGACAAAAGCAAGGAATTGTTCTTGGCAAATACAAGCCAACACACCATCTACTGACATCCAGCATCCCCTTCCTCTCAAGTCACCCTACAGAGTTCGTCACTTGAGCTTATTTCCTAAAATAAAAATAACAGTATTTATGGACCTTGCTAATTAGCACCTGATATGTTTTTGAAACTTGGGTGGGGTAAACACAAAGGTTGATTTTATTTTGGTAAGTACTTCTTATCCTAAAAGAAGTTCTTTCATGTGCAACGTTTGACAAACAAATTTAGATACTGCATTAATATTTAAAAGGAAGTATTCTCAGTTCAATGCTGAAAGCATCTGAAGATTCAGCTTCATGATTTATTAAAAAAATCTTAAAAGGCTATGAACGTATTTTCACTGGAAGCAGCTGCTCTTAAGGCTACAGAACTAAAACTTACAGGATGCAAAACATGACATATTACCTCAAATTTCAACAGTAATGATCTAAATAACAATATAATTTTTAAAACAATTTTTTTCTATCAACTGCAAGACAAGATGATGATTTTTCTAAATCATTGCTTTCCACTTAGCCATAATGAACAGAAGTCCATCCCACTGAACAGAAAAATGACAATATATACAGAAAATAAGAATCAAAGGAACAATGATCAAGAGTGTTACCTAAGACTTATCAAATGTGAAGTGAAAAAAATAACATCTTGATGTCTTGGTTATGGTTTACTCTTTTTGAATAAACACTTAGGAGAGAATTACAGGGCAAACAATTGAGAGAGTATGATCCACTCTCTTGGTTTAAAAAAGTATTTTTCTGTATTCCTTAACTTGGCCCTAGAGGATACAAATTACAGACATTTTATTTTGTTTTGGTTTGGTGGTTTGTTTGTTTGTTTCTTTGTTGGGGGGGGGGGGTGTGTTGGTTTTTTTGGCAGTACTTTAACCTAGCCTAACACTGCTACATTACATTCCTTTATCACTGAAACTGAGGCAAGAAATTAATGATTTACCACAATTTGGGAAATCAAGGCAAACAGTATTTCGTACCATTAAGTTAAATTTAAGAATTTAAGAACCTTATCAGTTTCCACACCTGAATTTACCATTTCATTAATAAACAGTCCTTCAAGTATATGTATTAAGACAAAAATATGAGGTTGCATTCCACAATATATGGTCATATTTCTGGATGTAGATATTATTATTATTCATACTTTGACATTATGCAATTACACAGTTCTTGATACTTGTGATTCTTGATCTGTGCCAAATCACCTTTAAATGTGGTATTAATTGCAGATTAATTGAAGAAATTAGATAATTTTTAAGAATGGATTATGCATTACGTTTGCAAATTCAGTTTAAAGTAATACTTAAGAAGTAAATTTTCTCTGCAAAAATACTTCAGTAAACCATTAACTCTCCCCAAACACCAATCATTACGTTGATTCCAACACTGGAAATGAAACCAGAAGGAGTCATAGACCGGGTTGGCAACTACATAGAGAAATATTTTTCAGAGGTTTCTTTAGGTTTTTTTATGTTGTTTGTTTAGGGTTATTTTTAATTGCACATAAATTAAATTATCTTTTTCACAGTTATGAACGTTTAGCTGAAAGTCTGCAAAAAATTTACTTCCAACTAATCTCAAGAGTAACTGTATGACTGTAACTACACGCCACCTACAGCTGTCTCTCTAGAGGTACTTGTCATGTTTCTGTTAGAGTGGAAATCTTTGTAATGAAAGGAATGAAACTCTATAGGAGACTGGAAGAACAAAACTGATTTTACATCTTCTTCACTCTCACTCTATAAACTTAAATCCTATCTCAAAGTAATCCTGTCTACAGAAGAAATTCTGACAAACATACTTGACTGACACATGCTATGCCTGAAGTTTTCAGCTAATTGGATAGTTTTGCAAAAATAAACCTCTGCATTATTGTAATTACTGTCTAAATTGAACTGAGAAGACCTTTTTATAGTCTACCTTCTTTCACAAAAAGAAGCCTCTAAGCTTACTCACCTTAAAGAGACTATATTCTACAACTATGACCACAGCTGAACTTTTATGCATTTGTAGATATGCTTTTCCTGTTGTTTAAATGCTACATTTGCAATTTCAGAAGCATCTCAAAAAAACATTATTCTTCTTCTAATTAACAGTACTTCATGTTGAAGTGGTGTCACTACTTTATGATTATTTTCATAGAAATGTAGTTTAATTGGATTTGATTCCTTCCTCTCAGAGTAACAAATTGGTACACTTCCGTATCAGGACAGCTCCTCCTCCAACTTGCAAGAACCATAAACATCAAGTGAAAAAGGCATAATTCCTCATCTTATTTCACTTTAGACTTTTCTCCAATTTATATTTAAACCCTGGATCAGTTTCAGAGTCTCTCTAAACTCAAGCTGTTCCAAATGACTAGCGCAGAGCTTTACAAGAAGAAGCCACCACAGAAACGTAACTTTAAAAAGCATCACCAGTTCAACCCCTCCACCCTTCTGAGGATGGCCAGGAGAGGAAGCACTTCTAAGAAGTTGGCATCACATTTCTACAGGGTGAGGAAATAGAAATATGCCCCTCAAGCCAGGCCAGCACAGGTTGCTCACTCCATATTTGTTTTTTTCCCACCACTGAACAGGTTCTACATTATGAACCCAACACACCTAAAGCCTGAAACCATTGCAATTCAAACAAAAAGTAGTTTTTGAAGTCTATTGTGTACTTCTTCAGATAAAAATTGACAAGAGGCAATAGCAAGGGTATTCAGCTATTAAATGCAAAACTGCTGGCAATTGCACCTCCCATCAGCATCCCTTCCAGTCTTACCTGGTAGATATCAGAAAGGCTGCTGCTTCCTGAATCACTAGTGATGCTACATCCTGAGTGACTAGATGAAACGTGGGTCACCTGTGGGTGGAGACTGTCAGTAAGGTGCAGCTTTGTGAAATCTGCAGGAAGCTATAGGTGGAGCAGAAAAAGCATCATTACAATTTGAGGGAGATACACAGCAAAATTAATTCAAATCATATATGTCACACTTTACTCTCTGCCAATACCAACTATTTAAGAAAACCACTGGGGCCTGAGAACACAGCATAAAATTTTTGAGTTATGCAGCTTTTTTAGCTCATGCAGAGGTCAGCAAAATACCACTAAATTGTTGCAAATATAAGAGATTTAAGAAAAACACGTATCTGAGGACAAACATTAGTGAAGCAATATGCCAAAACTCTTCAGTAGCTTGCCATGGGGCTTGGATAGAATTAAAATGCATATGAATATTGTGTACTTCCAAAATCAATGGTTTCCTGCAGGATGGGAATTAACAAGGGAGTAAAGTCACATACTTCTTTTAAAAATCAACAAGCACTGCTCTGGATTTGGTGAACTCTTGTTTCTCAAGTTGACAAAGTACAATAGAGACAAGGAAAATCCAAGTCACTGAGCTATCCATTATACTTTGAGCCAAATAATATGACAGCAAATAGGAAATGTGGGAAGACTGATACAATTACAAAGAGCTATAATCCTGAAATTAGTTTGCTCACATGCAGTGCTGAAGAATGAATTGAGACAGTCTATTTGATCATTTAACAATCACTCATCAAGATGTATATTTCCACTACTGCTTTATGCCCACAGCTCTCATGAAAATCTTTAAGAACTGTAAATATTTCCAGACTGCAGAAAGTGAACTTTGACACAGTAAAACATTTACTGTCTGAAGAAATATTTAAATGCTATTTCAGGGGCAAATTACTCTTCTCCTCAAGAAGCCTGCATGCCATAGCTAGTTAACAAAAGTATGTTAATGTATCAATTTTGGGGTGCAATAAATTCTTCAATAATTAAAACCAAAAATCTTTGTTCATTAATTTTGTTTCAACTCAGACAAGGCAGATACTCTCTAAGGAGCTTTGTTTGTATGAAAAATGTCACATGCAGTGAGTCAATTCGTGTCAATTTTGAATGCTACCTTGGCACTCATTCTCCCTGGATGGAAATGGAAATAAGATCTCATACAGCATTAAGAGAGAAGAAGCTGATCAGTTTAAAGGGTTAGGGGAAAGAAGTCAACTCCAAGTCACAAGAGAGCGTGCTTGAAAAAATTATTAGCTCTACAGAGCTACAGATACTGAATGATTTTACTGCTGTTTGCCTTGTTTAGTTCTGTTTATGGAACATGCCCTGAAAGAACCTTTAGGCTTTAGGATTTACAGTGAAATTACAGACAACTGCAAACCTTAGCCTTATTTTGACTGACTGGCATTTCCTATTCTAATACATCTGAAAAGGATTTCTTCGTTGTGACAGAATGACTGCATCAGTGAGAGCAAAAATGGCTACATTTTAAATAATTCTTTCCTAGTATTTTACCAGAAAGAGGGGCTAAAACCAGCAACCAAATTCTAATTATCCTAAAAAGCTACAGTAAGCCTAGAGCTAGATTTGATCTTCATCAACAAAGAAAAGGCAATTAAGGAAAGCAATACTCTAATACACACAGCCATGAATGCTGCCTCCAGAAAAATCTAGTTATGCTCACTGCTGTTAATGAAGTATCAGAAGGAGAAAATACAGCATTAGGGAGTGCATTACAGTATCTGTTGTCTTTTCTACTTTACTTTTCTATCTGTAAGTTTGAATTTTCACACAGTGGGCCCATATATACTAATATTCAGGCCACTATACAATTTTTTAATCATTTTTGAGCCATTCTGCAAGTAAGTATATATTCCTTAGGTAGAATGCAAGGGAAATGAACTGCCACAGCTTTTGTAAAGTGTTGCTGACTACCTCTCAAAGTAGAGTCTCTCATAATTGAAGCAGCCCATGTTTATTTCAAAGTAGAAATCTTACATATTATTTTAAGACACAATCACATATCATCTAAGATTTACACATTTAATGACAACTTACAGAGATAGATTTTGAGATTTTTACTTTTTATAAAGCACTAACTATTGCAATCCCAAATAAATATTAACTCCATAGGGAACTGTATATGAACACAGTGTGGCACCCAGCCAAACATGTTCAATTTTCTACTGCCCTGCAAATATCCCCATGTCATTAACAACAGCATTCATTTTTTATCAATGCATTAAAAAATTTAAAGAACCTTTCATCAAAGCATATCCAGTTAGTATGTTAAAAAGTGAAATCAAGCCATGTTTAATATAATTATTGCACTCAGTATTTTAAATGAACAGCAAGGATTTCTGTTTTGCTACTGCACAGGCAAAAGGAAGAGACAGGGGATTCCACAATAACTGAAGGAATACACTGCAAATAAAAGCAAGCCTTCTGAATCTTTTTGGCTGCAGACAATCAGCTGAATGCTTGGCGATTACTGGTTTCAGAGTAACTCCTCAAGTCAAAGCCATGCTGCATGAGCTGGACTTGCCAAGTGGTGACAGAAGATCACAAGCAGGCATTTTTCTTTAGGCAACCTAACTAGTCACTTTGATCCTAATCAAATAGGACTATTTACAAGCAGAAAGCACATGCTCACATCTTTGCAGAACACTACATCTCTGTGCTACATGCCCGAAAGCAACATCCACTTCAACTGCCCTACCCCCCAAAGTTAAGGTGAGAGACTGCAAGATGGAAAAAATAAAATAAAAAAATTAAGTAAGTTGAAACATTTAAACTGTAAACTCAATGAAAAATGTGTGTGACAAATAAATGCTTTTCTATTTTAGTCACGTACTACTGCTTAAAATATTTAATATTTGCATTGTACACAATGGAGAAAAATGTAAAGTACTGACAACAATGAAAACCCACACCTGCTTAAGTCTTATATGCAAGTGTGGTGAGCTTGACACCAGATGCCCACCAAAGCCCCTCTGTCACTTTCCTCACCTGGAAAGGGGAGAGCAAATACAATGAAAGGCTCATGCGTAAGGACAAAGAGAGATCCCTTACCAGTTACTGTCATGGGCAAAACAGACGCGATTTCGGGACAAATTTATTGAATTTCTTATCAATAGGATAATGACAAATAAACCCAAATCTTAATGCTTTCCTGCCATCCTTCCCTTCTTCTTAGGCTCAACTTCACTCACAAATTCTCCACCTCCTCCCTTACATTGGTGTGGAGGGGCAGGGAATGAGGGCTGTGGTCAATTCACCTCACATTGCTTGTATTGCTCCTCCCTCCTCAGGTGGAGGACTCTCACACTCTTCTCACTCCAAAGGAGGCAGTTCTCCTCTAACATCTTCACAGTGAGCCCTTCCCATGGGCTGCAGTTCTTCACAAATTGCTCTGGTGTGGGTCCCCTCTGGGGTCACAAGCCCTGCCAGTAAACCTGTTCTAAACCCATTCCAGTGTGAGCTCCTCTCTCCACAGGGTCACAAATCCTGCCAGGAGCCTGCTCCAGCATGGGCTTTCCACAGGCATCCACCTGCTCTGGTACAGGTGTCCTCCAAAGGTGGCAGGTGGATCTCCACTTCCCCGTGGACCAACACAGGCTACAGAGGTACAGCTGCCTCACCATGATCTGCACCACAGACTGGGGAAATCTCTGCTGGAGCACCCAGGGCACCTCCTGCCCCTCCTTCTGCTCTGACCTTGGTGTCTGCAGGGATGTTCCTGTCACATTCTCACTCCTCTCTTCCGTGGCTGCAATTGCATAGTTTTTGTTCCCCCACCTCCTTTTTTGAGTGTGTTATCCCAGAGGTGCTACCATCCATCACTGAAGAGTCAGCCTTGGCCAGCGGCAGGTCCATCCTGCCACCAAGATGATGCCTTGCCATCAAGAGGGCTTTGACTTCATCAGATATTGGGGAAGCTTCCGGCAGCTTCTCAAAGAAGCCAACCCTGTGGCCCCACACAATCAAAATCCTGCCACACAAACCCAATACCAGACAAACCTTTTATTCCTGCAACACAACGTTTGGCAAATTTTTTTTACTTAAGCAGAACAAGGACAAAATGCAACATTCAACAACCAGCAAAAAGCTGTCTACCCCAAACCAGGATATTTACATCCAATTTCTTGCTTGCAGTGGAACATGATTAGAGAACAACATCATGAAACTATGCTATATAAGTCAGTGAAAAAATTTGCTAGGAACCATGCAGTCCTGACAATAGGTATGTTTGCTGTGCTACTGAGTATCATTTTATTATTAAATTATTAAGCACTCTGTGCTTCTCTTGAGCTATCATTCCATTCTATAGTTTAGTACTGACTTTAGTATTTAGTGTAAAAGTAAAATTGAAAGTTTTGAAGCACATACTGGCTAGATCTAGCACATGCTTTATCCACCAGACCACAAGCAGTATGAGAAAGCCTAAGGACCTACCCCCTGCCTCAGACACATCACCTACCACAGACTGACACCACCACAAATGGCATCAGAACTGAATTCTCACTTTTATCTTGTTTCCCACTTCCATTAAATGACATCTAGTTTTAAGAAGTCATTCAAAGTAATAAGGATCAAAAGCAACTTGTATCTTTTACATAACAAGCACCACACTTAAGTACAGCTTTGCTGAAGCCAACTCTTACAATATTTCTTAACTTCATTACTGAACACTTTTAGTCACACCATCAGAAGGAACAGAGTAAAAACGTAGCAGGGTAATTTAGAAAAACTAATGCATGATTAGTTCTTAAGTAAATATAGTTTCAGAACACAGTATATTTACACTAGTTTAAATAATTAATAATCATTAAAAGGGTCAGAAACTGTCCTGATAACCTAGCCTCAAGCACAACCTTTATAAGCAACAAACATTGAGGTGATATATGCATATAACTAATCACTTGTAAGAGGGACAAAAGTTTCTAGTACAAACCACAACCTGATAAAATAGTTACCATCTAAGCCCTTGTCTTAACTTGACAGAGGTGAAAAACAGTATTTTATATTTATAATGTAGCTCCTAATATGCAAATTTACCTACGTACATACACACATTTATACAGACTGCACACGTGGATAGAAACCAGAGCTAAAACAACACATCCAGGAACTCTCAATTTTTACTTCTTGAAAACTCTAAACCAAAAGAAAACTTAAACAATTATGTGAAACTATCTTAAGGGCAAAGACATACATCCATTTAGAACTGTACAATACCGTAAACCCTATCACATCTTCCTATCTTAAAAGCATCATTTTATTACTTCCACCCTCAAAGTGAGTCACCGTGCTATGCATGCAAAACTAACAATTACTTTGCTCTGAATATGTTCCTCCTATTTTAAGAACATCATTATTTTCTCCTACCCTACAGCATGCCTTTCATTATAACAAAAGGCATCTTTTACTCAAGGAATTACTGGACTTATCTATGAATATTTATGAATATATTAAAAAAGTAAATTAAATTTTGGAAATGTTTACTGGACAAGAAATGAAAATCCTTGGATACAGCATAAAAATGTATGAGAACAGTCAAAAAATAAGTGAAATTACACCAAAACAGTTTCTTTTTTTAAAGAATTCCCTTTTTTTAAGGTTTTTATTTTTTTGAGGTTTTCTTGGTTTGTTTTTGTTCTTTTTCATTTGGGTTGTGTTTTTTTAAAATGCAGTCATATGTGAAAACAAGTATAAATGCAATAATGTGAAAGACAAACAGAAGGATGTAATTTTAAATTACCAGATGAATTCTGGTTGGAAAGCTTCAATATACCACTCATTTTAAATCAAACATATCAGCAAGCCTTTTATAAACAAGGTCTTCTACTGAAGGCTGCTCAGCACTTTATGAAAGATTTATAAAGCCTGCAAAGTGACTGAAGTACATCTGCAAAAAAGATGGGATTAAAGAGAGCAAAGGTGTAACACTCTGTTACATAATTCCCAATGAATGATTTTATATGTAATTAAGCTGAGACAGGCTAAGCAAGTAGACATAAAGCAACACAAACTATCACCTTGATAGCCTCAATTTCCACTTTCTGAAATTAAAGAAACACAACAACACAAGCAAGCACTGACTCCTCAACCTCCAAACACATGCATCTGAGCACTTAGTCTTTAGCAGCTCTTTACTAATAAAATACTAAAAGCTACTATACCATAAAAGCCACCATAATAAATGTATTTTTTAAAGTTTTTTATTCCTTTCATAGGAATAAAACAAACTAAGTGACACACTTAGTCCCACAGATCTAAGTAAGTAAACTACAACAAACTTATTTTGGGATTCTGTTCTTTTTTCATGGCAAGAGAACAGCAGGCAAACAAAAGCAATACTGTGCCTTAGTCTTTCTCATTATTTTTCCCCCACCCAAGACAGAAATCCTAAAATGTTTATTGCACTACAAAACTGCAGATCACAAAGGCAGTATTCTTCGGTATCCTATAAAATTATTAACATTTAATTTCAGTATTTAACACAAACATTTTTTATATTAAATGTTTGTACATCTGTTGTATTTTGGATTTTAAAGCTATGCCCACATTTATGGTATTTATCAAGATAAGGAAGAAATATTTCTAATAATGCTGGGGATTCATCAACATGCTATTTCAACATAATTCTTTCACTAACCAGGGGAGACATCAAGGAAAACATTTTTATGGTTGAGTGATTTTAAACACAGCAGTCAATGTAAGTAATTACAGAATAATAAAGTAATTTCTATCGATTCTGTCCACAGACCTGATGCAGGCTGACATGTCCATGCAGAGTTAAATTTAAACTAAAAGTGTAAACTATACACAATTAAAATTAGGATGCAATTCCCAGGGAAGCAGCATTTCCTTGCACTCAGGGGTGGAAAAGATTGAGAAGCTTCTATGTATTTTCTACAAAAACTTCTGCAAGACCTAAATAAAAACCTCCTGACTTGAATTATGTCTTCTGTAATCATTTACTTTACACAACAGTACCTCCTGTGTTTTCAATCTCCAGAGTTTCCTCCAGTAGATATCCTTCTGTCAAACTGCATAGAGACCTACTCTTAAGAATGTTCTTCATCTTGAATCCAGCACAGGACACAACCCACGTTCTGAAAATACTGCCTATAGATACTGTGGCTGTTAGACAGTTGTTCGTATACCAAGCCCGCAGCAGAACACCTCTAACAAAAAACCAAACCAAACGAAAAACAAAAAGAAGGAAAGGAAAGTATTATAAGGACCTTCCATAGCAAGCTCCTAATTCTTTCATGAACTAATATTTTGCTACAGCTAGCCTCCCAACAAAACTATTCAGAGGTCCAAGCTAATGCAATGTGAGCTGCTGGTCTCAGGGAGAGAGTGAATGAATGCACAGGAACTTCATTTTGCTTCCATTACAAAACACACACAGACTGCCACTTACTGCACATCCCACAGCTCTCAGCAGCTAATCCTATGAGCACTTCATGCCTCGAATCCTTTACTTGAAGGATTATTGACTTCTGCAGAGAGACAGGGGTGGTAAAATTTAAATGGGTGTCTGGGGAATGAAGAAAAACCTCCCAGAAGCAACTCTTTTAAAAGGAAAAGTAAGAAATGCATCACTGAAACACATCCAATTCTTATTTAATTTAACTACCTTCTCTGCTGTATGTCTGGATGTGTTAGCATTTGTTCTTCCTTTTGAAAGTATTTGAATCAAGGATTCAATGCAGCATTTCATATTCAAAAGTGTCTTCTTCAGAAAACCTGATATAAACACCATTCCTTCAGGAAACACAAATGTCAGTTTATTGGCAACAGCTCAAATTAAGAGGGGGGAAAAAAGAAAAACGGTTTAATTCAGGTGTTTACAGGGCCAGTGAACCCCAAATACAAAAGAAGAAACAGCAGGATGGATTTGAACTGAATCATACTGAACTAAACTAAATAATGTTAAATAATTTTCTGAAGTTTTGCTCACATTTCTGAAAATCCAAACTCAAACATTTGTAACATATTTACAACGAATAGAATAAATATGCAAGATCAAAATACTTTTATTCAGCATTTACTCAGAAGCCTATCTCAGAAAATGTCTGGTAGAAGTGGAACTTCTTCATTGGTCAACAAAGGATAATTCAGTACTTTTAAAATATGGATGCTGCTTTTAAAATTAGAGCAGTTCTGCTGTGGGCATCAAGCTAAAAAGGCTGTTCTACAACCGTTTTGACTCTGCACATACATTTAAATATTGACCACTCTTTGACATGTAGAAAGGTGGTCTGATAATTTTTGTTCCAAACAGTGCAATGGAAGTTAAACTTTCCAGAAGGGAGGTATGTAGGATTTTCAAATTTCAATCTACTTTTTTTAATGTGTGTTTGTTAGGTTTTTTTCTTAAGCATCTGGTAATCTATACTATTTTGATTTCTCTATTTCATAAAGTGATCAGATAAAGGTCAAATCCTATTCTCAGTCACTTTAGACTACTGTGAGTAGCAGAATCTCTGTTCAGTGTATTTTGTCTGCATATGTCCCTAAATCACAGGAGTCCCTGTTCCATAAGGACACAGCCTTGATAGCACCCTGCTGTCCCACCAGGCACTTGCATTTAAGAATCCTGATAGAGCCTGCACAGCCCACAAACGAACAGCTTCCCAATAACACTGAATACAATTGGGAAGGGAATCCATCTTGTGGAAATCTCCATAATGAAAACCAACAAGCAGGGACAGGCACTCACTGATGACTGCTTTTTAGGTTGAAGGAAAAGACTGTTCTGAGGCATTTCAATTGACTTCTGAAATATCTCTAGGGAAAGAGAGCAGAAAACTGAGCTCAATCACTGAACTTCTGTAAAGGCTCCCCATTATTTAATATACGTGGACGAGAAAATAATAAAGCTTGGCTTTGCAGAGATCTCTCTCTTGGGAACAACTGATTTTCATGCTAAGAAAATGCGTGCTCCCGTTGATGGTTTTTTCCCACAGTAAGTATTTCTAAATACTTCCTTTTGTGGCTGTTTGGGCGCTTAATACACTGAGAACTACTGCTGGGTTGGAAACTAAACGGCCCACTTTCAGGGCTTTTGGAGGCTTGGAAGGTTAAATTTTGAACTCTTTGGCCTATTACAAGTAACTGTGGGAGAGGAAGGAACAGAGAACCTGGTCACAAACTTTGTTTCCACAGGAAACCAGACAAAAGATTCATGCCTAGGGAAATGCAAGCAAAAAAAGTTCAAGAACACTTTATGTGGGCACATATGTTTACAGGAAACGTTAATTCAAACATCTTCAAGGAAGATGTTTTAAATCCTGCAGAATATTTTAAATAAATAGTAGAATGCTTGCAGAATACCTCATATACAGACTTATTTTGGATTACTTACATGGCAGTCTCACAAATGGACATGGGGGATGATGCTTAAAAACAATTACACCAGCAGGGGTAAAAATAATGGCACCCGAACCCATATTTTATTTTCAGCTTTAAAGCACCACTCGGAATTGAAAACCACAACAGAAAAGTAAAGAGTTTAGCCCAGAGGTGAAAACATATATTCTGGGCACATCTTAAATGGTCAAAGCAAAGACCTACGAAATGCCTACAGTTCCAAGTGCTGAAGCCTCCCTGTGGTGCTAAGGCTGTTCTTACACCATACCATACATTGGTGGTGGGTTTTTTTTATACCTGATCACAGAATACTTCACAATTACAGTGTTCCAGCCACTCTAACAAAGCTTAGTGGAGTTTTTCAAACATTCATGAAGTGATAGCTCAGTTTTGAACCAAAGCCATTCAGTTTGAACTACTGCACTTCAATACTGAACTACATCATTGAATTTTACTGCATTGAGCTAACTTAAAATAGTAAAAGAAAAGCTAATTGATTCTGGAATAAAGAAAAATAAATTAAGGGCTACACAGGTAATAGCTATTTTTTTAAAGATGAGATATGAAAGATGGATATACAAAATATCTTAGAACTCCCCACTTTATTTCCAAGTGAAGGAAATAAACTGTTGGCATTGCTGTGCAAAAAGAAACTGTTGATACAAGAGATAAGCAGTAGGAAGAGATGTGAAATCACACACTTTAAAACAAAAACCAACAACCTGGGAAATTCCCTGTCAGAAATGACTGTGAAAAAGTTTCCATGTATCAGCTGATCAGAAGGTGACTGAATTGTTCAGGTGATGCAGCAGAAGGAGAACCCCATATGATCACAGCATGCACCCTCCAGAAATACAGTTCTGGGCTCTTCTCCACAACCCCAGCAGAGATCTTATTTGGAAAAGTTGCACACATTCCCAGCTGTGTGTTTTAAATAAAAATGGCTTAAAGCCATACACATACATCGAGTCAGAAAAAAGAACTATCAGTATTATGAGAAGAAGAAAAACTAATACTTGACAAAGTGCAGGAAGAGCATAGCTTTTTCAGCCCACACTGAGTGAATGATCACTATGCAGAAATAGAAAGGAGGAAAAAATATTTCCAGTAAAAGGCAATGCAGGTGTAAAGCCTAATGAGCAGGAAGCTGAAAGGAGGCTGCTATCTAATGAACCACAGAGATTCTCCAAATCAGACTCCACAGGAGCTGTGGTAGAGAAGGCTTTCAAACTGAAGCGAGGCAAAGTTATGAGTGTGCTGCACAAGTGTGTAATGGCAGTGACCCAGAAAATCCTTTCCAGATCCATGTCACTCATCCAAGCAGAAAAATCTGAAGTGAGCCTGTTATTTTATATACTTATTGTTCAGAAGCAGACTAACCAATGGAGGAAGAAAAAAAGACAAAATCCAACACAATTAATATAAAAACATTTTAGATTTTCTTATTGGTAGCTTTTTAGTAAACACCTAAGTACTCTGTATACTTCCAAAGAAAAATTTTTAAAATATATAAACATTTATGGAGCTCCTGTGCATAGATGCAAAACCTGAGCCCTGTCTCTATAAAATACTATAATAATTAAAAGAAAATTGATGAAAATTTAAAGAAAGACATGATTATTCACAAGCAATTAAATGGAAATTTTGTTTTAAGTGTGATGGCTGCAGCTGTGTCAATGCCACCCTTGGAGTTTTAAGTAAAGTATTATCTTTGCTTTAGAGTATCAAGGAATAGTTCAGGAGAAAAGTGGGTGGAAGTTTCCACTATTTTCCTTGTCTGACAATGAAAGTTGCACACTTCTGCTTCACCTCAAACAAACAAACAAACACCAACCAACCAACCAACCAACCACACGATGAATTGCAATATTACAAATAACACACAAGTGGACATCAAAATCCTTGCTAAACTTTGTTTTTCCAAATATTTGGGTTGTAGCATTTTTTAATATAAAGCAAAAATGTATATTTCCATAATCACTAGTTTTAGCTTGCTAACTGCACAATATTGAGCATTTTAAAACAATGTTACAAAATTTTTTTAAAAGTTGGACAACTACAAGGCAATTAATTTTGATTGAAAATGGGGATGATGTTATTTTCAAAGGTGAATTTCAAAAGAAAGATTGCTTAAAAAAATCTTAAGTCTGTAGATAATACTTCTGAGACCAATACAAAGAGTAAAAAGATTTCATATTTGCATTACAGATAGTATAGGTAGTCTTCCTATTTTTCTGGCTAATGAAGAAATAGCACAGTAACAAGATAAAATATTTTTAATGACAAGCATTTCCCTTTATACATGACTAATCTTGCAAAATCTTCAAATAATATGATTTTACCATGACTAAAATTTTTCAATGCTATACTAACATGACTACTAGTCAAACAGCTTTATTACTTATTTTATGAGTTCTGCAAGTGCAAATGTACTCATGACATGGCAATACAACAGCGGTGAGTGTTGCTGTAACACCCCAAGTTTTCCTGAGTACTTTATTTTACTGAAGCCCATTCTACAAACACAGGCAAGTGACATGCATCATTTTTCTCCTATCTACCATAAGTTAAATTTTGGAGTAGTGTGTCCATTTACATGGTCAAGGACTGTGCATTTACAGCAGCTACTGCATTAGGTCACCTTGCAACAACCAGATAATTTGAGAGCCAAACCAACTGCTCATTTACAACAGCACTAAAATGGTAGTAGTTGTTTGCAGTAACACATGGTGCAAGAGATTTAGAAAGTTACTTTCATGAAAGTGATAGACATTTTAGTCATTACTACATTAAGCATGTTATCTCTGGATGCTTAACTGAATAAAACCCCAGTTGGAACACTGAACCTCCACTAAAAAAACCCTCTAAAAATAATCACGGTACTCTAACTCAGGAATTCCTAAGTTTAGTTTTCCCTGGGTACCATCATCACAGAAGGAATACTAATATACAATACTAATGGAAGTTGCAGGTGTAGGAGTGACATTTAACTGCCTAAACAACCCCTTCCTTCAACAGGAAAGAAGTAGATAACTAGACTTTCTATATCCTACTGCTGACATGCAGGCCACTGTTTGGGAAACTCCACTTTAGTAACCATTTATTTAGGAGAAGCAGCTGTATTCAGCGACCTTGGAAAATATCTGCTAAATAGAAATTTCTAAAAATCCTTTGCCCTGAAATGCAAGAAATTTCTAATCTTCTCACAAGACACGAAAAACACTACCCCAAAAACAAAGTTTAAAAAAACAAACAAACAAACAAACAAAAACACAAAAACACCACACACACACCCCCAAAAAACTCCAACAACAACAACATTATGAACTGTTGAGAATCTACTGATTTGAAAATGACCAAGACTGAATTCTCAGAGGACAGAAATTCCCAGAGTCAAATCACACAAAATATTTGCAGAAGCCATACACCAACAGGCAAGGAGAGGTACATCTAGCATACCGACTTCCACAGTTATTAAAAGAAACTAACTCTGTTCTCATTTCAGTTTGGTTTTCAGTCTGCTCCTACAGCTGTGAACAACTTCAGTTTTAAAATAAAATATGAGTCTTCTCTGCTGCTTTAAAAAAAATCCAGTGAACAACCATTTCCAGACACGGAGTTAATTATTTAAGTAGTACACTATACTAAGGCACCAAAATCCATAAATTCATGAATTTTCCTTTTCCTCCTGATTCCTTAAAAGTGAGGACAACATAAAAAAAAATATTCTATATTATTTATGTGTATTTCAAAAACCAAAAATCCCTCTGTAGTCAGCTACTTATTCAAAGGTCAAAAAAATGAGCTGAAAATCCACTGGTGATGCAGGTCAAGGCTGAAAAGGCGAGTGAAACACATCCAAGTCTAACATCTGACTCTCCTGAGCAGCCTAGCAGAGGAAAGAGCTTCTGCTTGCCAAGAATTCAGAAAATACAGGTTCCTTTTTTACCTAGCTTGTTACCAGAAATACATTAAGATTTAGAGGTCAAGCTGTACCTTGATTGGTGAAACAGCACAGGCAAAGAGTGCTTGTTTTGAAGAGCCTTTATTTAGCTCCTTGTATGTAAGGAAAAGACCAAACTAGCCCCCATAAAAAACCCCAAACCCAACCAGACAAAAAAAACCCAAAACCAACCAAACAAAAAACCCAAACCAACAAATAAACAACAACAAAAAAATCAAACCAACCAACAAACAAAAAACCCACAAAAAACTCCTCAACAAATGAAGAGCACAAAGAACTTAGTTGGGCTAAAATGAGAACAGGGCTGATGGTTCAGCAAACCTAGGAAATTATAGAAAGAAATTATAGCTATAATAAGAAAAGATATAGCTATATAAGAAATTCAGTTGATTTCAGAATTTCAGAAAACTCACTTTAAATTTCATAAAATCTAGAATGATTTTTTTTTCAACCATGGCCAAATACATTTAGGTTCAATGTCCTTCATCATCCTGTTCTCAAGCCATCAATCCCACTACCAATAGCAAATGTTCTGTACCCATGTTCTCTTTTTCAGGCTTTCCCATACTCTTTCAAATCATGCTGCATTAGACCTTCCTGACATTCATGCAATTCCTACAGCATTTGGCAGGCTGGCAGGCACACAGCAGCAGATAGGCATTTAGGAAACAATGCCATGGATGGAGGCCTAAGAGCACAGCCCAGCTCCCATTCTTCTGGCTCTGCAGGAAGAGCAGCAGCAGGGAACAGTACGAGCCTATTTTTAACGAGAGAACAAGCCAACATGACTACACACACAAAGGGAGACCCACAAAATAGAGCAACGTCATTTTTATTAAATCGTTCTTCAGAGGAGGAATAAAAGAAGAAAGCTTTAAACCAATTCTTCTTACTTGCAAGGTCACAGTTTGGAGTCAAGCTATAAACTAATAACTCCTACCTAGTCTGCTTGTCCAAATGACCCAGCACACAGCACCTATGCTTGCAAGCAAGTGACAGTCAGATAAAATGAGGCAATATTTGTAGATTGAGTGAAAGAAAAATCCCAGGCTGAGGTATTTGACCATTGGGTTATTGTCTGGGTTTGCAGCACCGTTCCTGGCTGACCCTATGCCTCTGAAGATCAGGTAACTGCAAGAGGATGCATTACTGTCACCAAATGCTGGCATATGGTCACCAGACAAGCCTGGGACAGTTGAAATAAGTTATCTACAGCTGCAAAGCTACAAGGGCTACATGGAGCTACATTTCAAGCCTGCCATGGCATTTGTTAGCTTATTAACAGATCCTAAATGCACACATAATGCAACACTTTGCTCTTCTCCACATTCTAACTCACAAGCCTGCTCTTCTTCTATTTTGAAAAGTAATTGGCTGTTGATCCATGTTAAGAAGCTGGAACTGAAAGAGAAGGTGTTAAACCAGTTTGCATATTCCCAGTCCAAAGGAGAATTGTCATCTCCATCTGCATTTAAGAGTTGAAGTGCCATGGAGGTATGCATACATTTGAGTGTAGAGAGTCACAACTGTTTTCATATTCAAAGCAAAATCTTTCTGACATTTTGTCAAACGGTTCAGAGCTTTCTGCTGTTTACACAAGTCTCTAAACTGAACTTCAGAAGACATGTAAGAAAAATCAGAAAACCCATTTGAATTAAAGGAAGGGCAGTCACACTCCATACACCACAAAGAACAGCAATATTGAAATTGTAGCAGATCAAATTATTTGATGCCTTTTTAAGGCGCTCCAGACAGGCTTTGGAAGGAACATCATATTACTGGAGACATCAACTTGACTGCCTATAACTCAGGTCTTGGGAAAGACTAGAAATCTACTCAGTCCAAGCTGTGAGGTTTAGCAAGCTACTTCCCATTTAGGAAAATCCTTTTTCACTTTTCATGAAAAGGGAACTAAACATGCCAGGATTTTGTGTTCCAACATCTGCAATGGAGACCAGTGATTGCAAAAGGACCGATGGCCTTATTTTTAGCTTTCTGAACAGCCTAAGGTTTAGGCCAAGTATAGAATGCCAGGTTAGCTGAATACCATGAAGTTGGTTCATGGCAGCAAGCTTCATATTTGTAGTGAGAGCAACCCAAAAAGACAAATACAGCCTTTTGCCTGAAGGACCAACATTCTTGCTAATGGAATTAATAGAATCTTGCAGTCTAGTAACCAAGTCCAGCACCACGAGAGTAAATTACAACATTTCCTATCTTCCAGTTATTTCACCAAATGTTGTGAACCTTCACCTTTCCTGAGTGACAAATAAAATCAAATAAATTTATTTTGGCAATAACTCCATCCCTACACCTCAGACTTATTAGGGACCAAGCAGCAGCACTGCTTGTGTCAGGTAGTACTATAATGTAAAGTTGTTTTCCTTCAATATCACCTACATAACAGCAATGCAATCTGTTGTCCTTCATTTGTCCTTCTAGTATCCTCATACAAAACAGGGGCGTTGGAAGGAATGATAAACACTCTAATAAATTTTAGCTTCTGGGCACAGGATCAGCTTCCACAAGTAACCCACAGAGCAGAGACCCCTTCAGCACAGTTTATTCTTCTCCTGGTTCTCAGCTGAATCATCACCATCTCAAAAGGAACAGCAAAAAGACTACTGGCAAGCTGACAAAACTGGAATAACCACCAACCATCCAATTCTGTGATACCACATGAGTGCCAGTGACATTCCTGTAACAGATTGATGGGTTAAGCATGCAGAGGTTAGAATCCTAAAAACACTGCAGAACTGCTGGAGTGATGCCACACTTCTCTTGCACTACAGCTACCACATTCTTAAACACAGTATTGAGAATGAAGTGTGGTGGGTACAAGTTCTTTGGTCAAGGGTAAATCTCAAGACATTAATATTTCATGTTTCTCAAATCCTTAACATTAACCTTATTTCTGAAACACTGGAAACACTGGTTCAATATTACACTCACTTGCACAACTCCTAAAATACCCTATCCAGCATTTTTTCTCTCTTTCTAGTAGTATTACTTCTATTAATTTCATATTTTAGAAAAAGCTACCAAGAATGCATCAGTAATAGTAAATGAAAAGAATTAGTAGTCTGGTCATATATCTGCTGTTGCAATTAAAATATCAAAAATAAAAATCAGACCTTAATAAAATAACCCTAAGATCCTGAAAATCTTGTCTCTATTTCAGTCAAGCACAAATCACACCTCTGTGTATTCACTGAGGGATTAGTAAAATTAGCTCAGTTTTTCAAACACCAAGGATGCTGTTAAGGGCTAATTTGTAGCAATTTAAAGCCTAGAATAAAAAAATGAATAAAAAATATGCAAGATGATTGAAGAAAAACAAACTTCAAATAAGCTTAAAAAAATTTTACTTAAGAGTTTCCAACACCAACATCATGATCCCAGAGTGCTGATGGTCTGAACACAGCTTAAATGTTTATGCACTTCTAGTTCAGAATTTAGAAATCATGGTTCCTAATGCTCATATTCTTAAATCGTTCCTGTTATCTCTTGATATTTCACTGATTTTGCAGACAACCTGTAAAGTTATCAAGTACAGAAGTATTTTGCAGATAAACTTCAGGCCATGTTAGCAGCAGAATACAGAACACGAGACACCTCCCCTCGCTTTTGCTTTCTGCAATCACAACTGCAGAAAAAAGCAGCACAACTCACAGCATTTTCTAATCCTCTTACAAGCTACATGCTTCTTTACATACCACTGAGATCTCCTGCCCTTGATAATTAAAAATGAAATTTCCCCAAAAATCTAACTTACTTCCTCTCACTGGAGTATTTTTTACTGCTTTGTTTGCTAAACTGTTGAGTTTACGTCACTTGGAAATGAAGTACCAGCATTAAGTATCACTGATTAAAACCCTTGAGCCAGTAGTCAGCAAGGGACTGCAATTATTTTGCAGGTGGAATAATGAACTTGAGATACTGAGGCACAGGATTTCCTTAGTTTCCTTAGTGCTGGCTTCTAGTCACAATGAACTTCATGTTACTCATTGTGCATATTGTGAATTCCATATTTAACTTACTTTTAACTTCAGCTACTTAACACATTATCTCTGCTTTTTAGAGTTTCTCCTCTTTCTATGACTTTATTAGCTCATAGAATCAGGAGCATGTCAACACTATGTTAAGGGATTTAGGATTTTTTACTTCTGATGTTTGGGATTTTTGGTTGCTTGGATAGTTTTTGGTTTTTTGTAATTGTTGGGTATCAGCAGCTCTCAATTTCAGCTAGATTTTCAGCACGTCTGATGATCAGGCAGGAGTGCCAACAACTCAGTAATAATAAATAGCTTTAGTCTCTCAGTCTCAAAATAGCATTTTGGAAGAAGCTGACTTTCCTTTTCAGGTTCACATCTGCACTGTGACTATAAATGCCACATTCCAGTATGCACCATCAAAAACATCACTCTGCAAACACTTCAACAGCACCACTAGATTTGGCCTCTTTAGAATATAAACTAGAGCCATAATACTAAATATGTTGTGAGGCCTGAAACTCTCTTGCTTCATAAACTTGCTAAAAAATGCCCTACTGTGCAATCTTCTACATCAACTACCCACATTGACTTGAAAAAATTTTAGCTACTTCATTACATATAGATGGCAGCATTTCTGGGATGGTTTTGTGGGCTTTTTTTTTTTTTTCCTCTCTTCTCCTCTCAGTTTGAAATATGCTGTGCAACCGCCAGGCATTGAAACCATAACAGAAAGATAGCAGGACATCTTCTAAGTGCCAAGGATGCTCTCACTGCCATCTCTACAGGTCGCTAAATGCATTCACAGTCATTCCTATGAAATGACCCAAATTTTGCCATTCATAAGCATTTCGGGAAATCTGCAGTTAAATGCTGTCCTGCAGAACAGGAATTAGGCAGAGTCTACCACATATCTCTGGTAGGATGCCAGGCAAGTCACTTAAAATCAACCTTTCATATCATCATTAGGTTGTGAGTGCCCGAACTGGGCCAATACAGAAAACTCAAGCAACAAAATCCATCCTTTGAATGCTTATTTAGACCTCCCTATGCTGTGGAACGACCATCTTAAGCTCTCAAAATTCTGTCCCTATGTTTTGCAAAAAACTTGCTTCAGCAGACCTACCTGAAAAATTAAGATAATGCCGCCCCCGCAATAAATTAATTCCCTGAACACTGTAGTTACAAGCATCTTGAAAAACCACAGAAGAGAATAATATTTATGCTTTTCTCTTCTGAGTAAGACTTGAATAGTACACCATAAACACAATCTGGCCTTTAGAGCAATGAAGCTAGCCCAAAACATCAAACAGCTGCTCATTACAGGGCTATCCATCTTGAGACAAATCTTGCAGAAGATACATGGTCATGCAATTAATGATTCTATCATAATGCACTTATGAAGAGGTGAAACACTATTTCTAATCACATGAAAAATCCACAATCCCTTTACTGGTCTCCAGAGAGGAAAATTTTTTTTGAAAGGCACAAATTAAAAAGAAAGGAATAATCAGAAGGGGCCAAACCAGAAATCTGGTTTCAGTAAGTGCTAAAAATAAAGGTGCCTAACAACAAAGGAAGATAATATGTATCAAGTCCCAGAGCAATGTAATTCATTAAGATGAGCAAAATCATAACCATCAGCAGCTAACAGGTCACTACTACCTAGATAGAGCTTTTTCATACATTTTTTTCCAGATATGTATACACAAATGAGCAAAAGCTTAGCAACTGTAGCCATCTGACAACAATATCACACCTCTTTTCCACGACTTATTACTGCTGTGTGATTCTCACTCAAAGGACAAATAACTATTTCACATTACATTTATGAGTTAAGGAAAAATACTGATGATTTCTTCCAGTAACAGAAAATTATTTCTAGTATAGTTCTAGATTTCTTAGGAAAGCATGCCAACAGGCACCCTTACTACACATCAAATTAAAATAACCATATTTGAACAATCCCCATTCAAGACTTTTCCTCAAAATATCACTCATTTCCTTCTCTTTCCTGGGTGGGAGGGGACCCCCTAGCACAAGGCCATAAATCTTTGTGAATTAAAACATGGTAAGAACAACTCAAAAAATTGACTTACTGCTTCCAATATTTTTTAGTAATTCAAGACAGGTCGAGCACATCAAAGACTGCAGCACCCATGATCATTAAAGAAGTGTCACTGTGCCAGCAGCGAAATTTGTCCTTTTTTAGCAGACCTTATTTCAATTACACCTGAAGTAAAAATATACTTTCTTACAGGTTGTCCATAAGTCACTCCAATGTATTGTGCAATTCATGAGTTGTTAATCATTGCATAGTCATATAAGAACTATGCATCTCAAGCCCCATTTTTAGAAGTCATTACACCTGTCATTTTTTTCATTTTGTTTTTTTTTTAGTTGACCTTGAGTAAAGTTCCTACAAACAACAGATACAAAGGAAAAGGAGAAATGAGATTGAAAGCCAACACCTTACAAGGCCCAAGCCTACAGTGGGAACCTTCTTGCACTTGACCTTCATGTGATTTTTTCCACATAATAAACCAGGAATAAGATGTAATGTGTGAAGCTTTTTAAGAGATTGTTTGAACATCCACAAAGCAGTATTTTTTGAACATCGTTCATCTTCCTAAAAAGACTAGCAAAACTATAATGGAAGCTCTACAAAGCTGGTTGAGAGGACTCCTATAACCAGAATGAACCTACCAAAGATGCCCCATCTCTGGAGGTGTTCAAGGCCAGACTGGATGGGGCTCTGAGCAACCTGGTCTAGTAAAAGGTGTCCCTGTCCAAGCCAGAGGGGTTGGAGGAAGATGGTCTTTGAGGGCTCTTCCAACCCAAACCATTCTAAGATTCCTTTAATTACACAAAATCTGGTAAAGTACATCAAATACAAGAACTAAGCATTAGTGTTTTTGCAACAATCTTGCTTTCATTTCTCTGCCATCTTTCACCCAGAGCATAATTTTACTCCCTGTTAAAAAGATGACAGTAGTTGTGTATCAAGGAACATCCCTTTCAGACATGGGCTTGTAGTATTGCTTCAAACTCTTCCAATTTATGAAATATGAGGCATGTAAGACCAATACACTTAATTGATGGTGCTGACTTTACTTTTTGTTTTAAAAAAATCTAGGAAACACAAGACCATTTTTTACTCTTCCTCTCTCCATTTTCACCATTAACACAAGGGCCAGTTTGCATACCACTTTCATAGAACAGTAGATTTAAACCATATCCCTCATTCCCTAACTAAACTAGTGTGAAATTAAGATTTAACAGCATTAAGTAAAATAATTCACAGAAATTTGTGAAACCTTGTACAGGAGATTTTTGCATTCAGTTCCAGATTGGAACTGAATTTTGCATTCAGTTTCAGCAAATCAAGCTGTGAGACTCTGGGTGGGTTTGTCACAGAAGTAATTAAGCCTCTCTCCTTGAAATAAGTTCAAGTCAGACATCAATAAAATATTTAGAATTCTGGGAACATACTAAAATAAAAATAACTCATTACAAGAAATGATTAATTCAAGAAGTTTTCCTCTTAGGCAAAGCAAAATAAAATCTTATGCTTTGGAACTCCAAGCTTCCCTTCCCTCTCCACGAAAAATTTACACCCTTCAGTCTTACCTTCCAAGGAAAATAATGTCTACCTGGTGAACAGGCAAGAAAAGTTTAATTGTCAAAGCAGTGGCTTTTGCTAAGATAGTCTGTGTCCTAACAGTTTAAAGTTCTATACAGTCTTTAAACTATGTCTTTTTTTCATGCAAATCTGCACCTGCATGTCAGACAGTATGATTTCTTTCTCTTGGATATATGGGGGCATTTGTAAAGCAATACCTTGACCTTTTTCCTTTCTATTCCTGCATTTTAGTCCAGTCTCTATTTCGGAGAGTGAAATTCATCTCTGTGATTTAAATAACTCAAAGTTATACAACTAGAATATGACAGAGTTTGTAATGTAGAGTTTCTAAAAATCTAGTTTATTTTTTTTTTCCTTTATCTATAAGCACTTATTTAATATAAGTTAAACTTGCTGTGCTACCAGAGTAAATCTAGAACTTTTCATTGACATTCTTTGGAGAGTAGAAAGAGCTGGAAAACCCAATACATATGCAGCTTTTTCATTTTACTCCTATTTGCAAATTCAAAGTATCCTATCTATTTCAGCTTCTTCAGTGCTTGAGTTTCAGGAGGAAAGAAGGTGGGTTTTGTTTGGGGGTTTTTTAGATTAAGTTCTAAATATTTCATGAACTCCAAACAGTTTGGTTACATGAGCTCCCTTATACTTAGAATGTAATTAACAAGGGATAGGAACAAAACAGTCTACAATAAGAAACTGTGATATGTTGCTACATGTGTAAGAAAAATTCACTGGACACGTTCTAAAATATTTCTAGATTACTTTCTGTATTTCTACACAATCAACACTGAATTCTTGCAGAAAAAAAAAATGTTCTTCCTTCAAAAAGTTCCTGCTATCACCTCTTCCCCCTATTTATGATTCTTTAACTGTATCTGCTGAACATCCTGTTCACATACCCATGCACATTCTAAAACACACATTCACAGAACATATATTCATAAATATCTTCTCAAGAAACAAATTTTAAGATTGAAAACCATACTGAACCACTCAAAATCTTGCATGAAAATTTAAAGATTTTAACTGAGCAATAAGGTTCTATACATTTTTAATAGAACTTACAGAACCTTTTTTTCATGCAAAACCTAAATTTCTAATTCCTCACACCTGAGGCCTTGTTAAATAATGTTTGCTCTTCTGCTCATGAATGCATTTTTCCCAAACAATAAACACAGGCAGCCTATGGGATTAAAGCATGACAAAGGTGTAGCTGACTCATGGGATCAATTAGAAAGCATCAGTACTTATGCCTTTTGTTCATTCCATGTTCTACTAACAGTTTCTGCATTTCAGCATAAGTGTATCACAGATGTTAAACGCCATGCTACAAGGCAACAGTACACTACTAGCACACACTAGACAGAAAAAATCTATTCTTATCATCACCTACGATTATATCACTTGTTATACAGTTTACATATTGCTTTAAAGTTTTAACAAATGCATGATGATTTTAACTGAATGCTCAAAGCCTCCTGCCCAACCAAAGTATGTCAGCATTTTTTCAGTAGATTTTTAACATTCAAAAAGAAGCTACAGAGTTGCCTTTTCTAAGCTAAAAACAATTTCAAATACAGCCACCGACATTAATGCCACCTCAGGTCCAGCTTTCCCTCCAAACCCGCTATTAAATCCACAAGCAGGAAAGCCAGTGAGCAGGACGACAAGCAGTTTCAATCCCCATGCAGTTTGCCCGTGACAGGTTATTGATAGAACAAACAGAATTTGCAATACTTACTGAGTGTTTCTCCTGCTGGCCCATAACTCCATGGTTAGCTGGGATTGCAAGTGGTTTCATAATGAAGAAACATAAGCTGAACTGAATTTACACATCATGTACCAATTTCTTATGGATGGCAAGTCACCCTCTACAGCATTAAATTAAAAAGAGGCGGAGGGGGTGAAACCAAGCTGGAGCTAAAAGTGTCACTACTGGTAAGCTCAAAACCCCCCTCGCACTTGTAGTGCAGAGCAGCAATCCAAATGACAGCCTCAGTCTCCATTTTTGCAACACTGAAAGTCTAGGCATGTCAGGACGTACGGCGCCTGATGAAACCCTACATATCCAGCATCCATTCAAGGGAACAAAACCATTCCCTGAGCCTGAGGAATGGGAAAGAGAAAAAAAAAAAGAAAAAAAAAAAAAAAGGACGAAAAAAGCTAAAATGGCTGACTGCACAGAGGCTCCCTCAAAAAGGCTTAATACAGTATTATATTGGTCAGGGTGCAGGAACCAGCCTCCAGCACTCAGCCAAGCATTGTTAATACTCCTGTTTCATTTGCAATCACACACTCACAAATGCAGCCTCCCCCCTCCTGCCACCACCACCCTCCACTCCCCCAAAATCAGGGTAGCGCACACGAATAGGGACCTCCTCCCCTGGCTGCTAATGATGCTGACAGAGTAGTGACCAGTGATCTCTGTTCCACTCAGCTAACCAAGTTTGCACAATTAATCTCAGCAGCGTGACATTGATGGACATTTAATTTTATGATGCCTGTTCCTCACAATCAAGACAAGCAGTTCTACCGCCCAGAAAGTCAGCAACAAAAATACAACACAGTTACACACACAAAAACCCAGAGAATCATGAGTCTGAATGCAATACGCCAATATAATTACGTTATTGTGCTTACTTTGGAAGACCATGGCTGCAGGCAGTTGGCATAGCAACGCACAAGGAAAGCCATTTCCTGGGTAGAAAGAATGCTTCCTTTTCTAAATAAAAAATTCCTCTTAGGATACAAACGGCATTGCTGCTTCCTGCAGAAAGCAAAGACACTGAAGTCTGTCTCTTAACCTGCACACAGGCACACACTCAATGCAGTTCGAGTGATGTAAGTGGATTTCTCTCTCTCTCTCCTCTCCCTCCCTCTCCCTTTATCCACCGAAATATTCGAGTCAAATGGAAGACACATTCCTAGAGGCTCGCCCCCTCTGATACTTAACTGTTTCACTCATTAAGGTAGAGATGGACAATGCAGATAAAACAGCAAGCTCCTGCCTGTGTCTGGTATCAGCCTCGGAAGATCAAGGCATCCCCAGAGGGGAGGGATCCGTTTGCTGCTGGCTCCCAAGAATATCACTGAAGTCGGGGTGGGAATGAGGACCCACGTTTACCTCGCCAAATCCTGAACTGAACACGACTTTTCAAGAAGATAATGCTAGAGCAGAGACATCACCTCCCTTCCCCCCCCCCCCCCCACCCACCCAAAAGAGAGCTGCTGCAGAGCTGTAAACATTTTTATCACGTATTTAAAAACAGTGCACTTGATGAGCTCTCAGATTTTCAGCAGCTTCGCCCTTTCACAGGCCAGCGACATCCATCCACGGGGTGTGGGAGGTGCATGTCCAGACACCTTTAACATACCATTGCAAGCCTTTCTGAATGAACCTCCTGCTTCTCCTCGAACACTGAATACACAAATTACACTAAAAACACACGGGTATATGGTTTGTGGAAGATACTGACATAAATATGGCATTTATAATTCTCCCCTCAGAATGTAAGTGTATCTTAAACGCAGAAATGTCCCCAGTCACTCCCATTTACACTACACCCCTTCTCAGGCTGTATTTAGTAAAATCATGCTGCAGAGGAGCTGAAATGCAACGGGGATGTGCTTAAGCAAAAACCTGTCAGCCCCACACAATGCACCTCTAAAGTGCCACAGGTTTGTATCACTTGACACAGGAGTGACCAAGCCGGGCACATGACACACCCATTAGGCTTCAACTTTAGTACAGTTCCCTGCAACATCTTTACAACACATTCTTTAAAATCTGAGACCATATGGCCTCACAATAACTTCAAAGTTGTTTGTTTGGGTTTTTTCCCCAACAAGGACAATAGAAGAAAAGACTTAACAGTTGTTACAGACGCATAATGCACAGGAATAAAACTGGATACTACAGAATACTATGTCATACAATCTGCAGCTGCCTTCCCCCAAATTAACATGTACACTGATAATGGGTTTAGTTTGTTACACATTGACTTCCTTCACTCCTGGCAATGATTGCTAGCAAATGAGGGTATAAAAATTAGTGGAAATGAATTCTAGTAATGGCAGAGAAGATCTGAAATAATCCAGTCTATTTTTTATACAATTTTTCAGTGGACACAGTTTCATACACAACACATTTTAAAATTGAATGTATTTACACTTATGTGAGTTTAATGACACTTACTCCCTTGGTCTTCAGTATACTCTAAAAGTTATTCTTTAAATTATTCAGTTAAAACAATTAGTTTAGAATTTTGAAGGTCTTTGCCATGTGCCAGTGCAACAGATGATTTTAAAACATAAAATTATGCTTAAGCCTTGTAAAACAGTTTAATGCTGAGCACAATCAATTTTCTGATGAAGTGCTGATTAGAAGTAGCAGAAGTTATGAATTCTAGCTTAGACAAACCCCCTCTAGTACAAAATTTAAAAATACTACTTGTTGACAAAGCAATTAAAACCCTCTTCAGTCTGATTGGGTGGCCTTGTGGTTAACACCATGAGCAGAATTTGACTACTTTACGCTCATGTCAGGAAAAAAAAATGAAGTTCTGCCAAAACAGAAACATCTCCCCAGCACAGGAAGGCAGCACACCACTTTCTGAACTCTGTCACACACACAACTACCAACATGCATCCTCTCTGCACCAGTTGATATTTCCAGCTAAAATCCACCACAGGTTTCTGTGCCATAAGCCTTCACGAGTAACATGAAAACATGATTAAACCCATCAAAATAGTAGTGAAACACAAAACTTTCATACAACATTGCCATTAAACACATTCTTACTACTTATGCTGGTCACCACTACACACCTCTACTCCTCCTATTAGTACATTAAGCCAGTACTTTGTACATGAATACAAAACTTTTTATTTACCTAACAAAGTTTAATTGATGTTCACATGCATCAGACTGACAAAAACTTTGTGGTTTCCAAAATAGAAAAATAAGCCTCTTTACATTCAAAATGTGGAAAGTGACATTTATGAAATTAGGTGAAGAAAACACCACTCACAGACAATTTGTGAGTCAAAACAATTTTAAGAAATGTATGGTTGTTTCCATTTCCCTACTGCTTCCTCCCCAGCTGCCACCCCTTCCAGATATGGTGTGATTGTACGTACTGTCTATTTTCAATTCAGAAAATATTTACATATAATTTATTTTCATAAAAAATAATTGAAGTAGAAGTCCAGTGAATTGTTATAGGTTACACTGATAAATTATTGGAATTTACATCAGTGTAAAACACAAGAAAAATATAGCATGGAAAGTTTCATAAGCAAGTATAAATACATCACAGGATACCAACCTGCAACTTTCTGTTCATGGGCTTTTCAAAACCCATGTAAGAACTCTTTGCTTAGCCTTAAGTTTGGGAAAAAAAAAAAAAAAGGCAAGACAGTTTTGCAAATGTTTTTAGGCTATTAAAATGAAATGTTAATACACCTGACATGCAATAATTGCACATTATGAGCTATCCCTGGCTGCCCTCAAAATACTGTATTTATTTAAAAAATCTAGTGTCCCTTTATGAGTCACAGAACAGAATGTTAAAAAGCCATTTCCAAAGAGACTACAAATGCATGGACATTCTCAGACTACTCCATAGGATTAGGGTTTCACAAACAAAACTGAATTCTAGGTAGAAATTGGTAGAGATCTCAGCAGCATGCATCACCTGACTGTAATGTCTCTCAACTATTTTACATTCTAGAACACGATCTCACATGGATATCATTCTAAGCAGTGCCAACAATGCCTGGAGTATTAGAGCTTTTTAGGTTAATGACAAATGCTGTAACAACAGATTACCTCAATTCCTCAGTTTCAAGCAGTTACCTTAACTCACAACTATTTACAGAAGTACTTAAATTTTTATACAGATTACACACAAATAGACCATTCTTTTCCTGAAGTACCTCAGAATCAGAAATTATCAACACATTTTCCCCTTCCCTTTAAACACAATGTAAAGTATCATTTCCTTCACGTTCAAATTCCTAGTCAGAAACCAACAGAACACTCTAAGGTCACCGAATTTACTGCCGCTGCATGACTCCAGTAGCTAGAAAAAACATTCACAGGGAAGGGACAATTACACAGACATTCCACAGCTGTGTAGGTAGAGTAACAGACAGCTAAATTGAAGAGTGCAAGAATGGAGTACATAATTTGAAGGAAAATAAGGCAAAGCTATCTTCTCTTTCCCCCGTCCTCCTCACTACCTCACAAGTGGAAGTTTAAAACTTAAATTTAAGCTCAGGGCTATTGGACACAAAACTGCTAAGCTCCCAGGAGCATACTTCTGAATTTTATAATGCTGGTGTTCTCTGCCACCCACTAACCTTACCAGAGAGATTACTACGTAAGAATCTGTTGCTCCCATCAGATTTAAAAACACCAACTGAAACCACTAAAAACCCAGAACAATAATTCACTCAAAATGCTATGACACACTTAAATGTTCCATACAATACATAAGTCTTATTCTAAAGTATTCAGACAAATTTACTGCCAACAATTTAAATCTCTGGCTATATGACCTGATTTCAAGCAAGCAAGTTCCTATTTGTCAGCATAAAGCAGATGTGGGACAGTCTAAGCACACCTATCCCTATTAGTATTTTCTCAAGAACTTGGAGAAGTTTAAATAAAACTGTTGAGTAAGAAAATTACCAAATATGTTCTCCAAGGTACTAAAATACCACTTTGGCCAAAACACACAGATACAGTAACAGTATTAGACATGTTATTTTTTTTAATTCCTAAGGCTGTGGCACTGCCATCACTGTAACAATGTTCACTGCACAGCTGGTGACACCAAAGCAAGACTTACAATGGAGTGGTGTGTGCTGTTTTGATAACACATTTACTAATGTTACAGACCATTTGAATAAATGACCTTCTGTTGAACTGCTGCTGCAGATGAATCCATAATCCAGATCTTTAAAATAATGACAGGCCAAGAGCAGTTGGGCTGGTGCCTCAGCTGGGTGGATACACCACAGCCTGCCAATCTTCCCTCTGACAGCAGACTCATCTGTCACCTTCTGTGCACAGCCCTGCTTTCAGCACAGCAAACTTTTTATTTGCATGCCATCCATCTCAAAATGGGAGCAGGGTACAGTATTCAACTAAAATACTTGCTATCATATTCTCTTATGTTCGACAGCTCTGTTAGAACAGACACGAAGAAAACCTAGGGATGGTCACTCATACAAAATGCAACAAAATGTCCTGTTTCCAGATTATCTAAGTTAGCTTGTAAAACTGATTTGAACAAAGGCTCAGCACAGCACCAGAGCAGAGAAACTTTTCTCTGGACTCCATAATTATTTATGCTCTTCATCTAATAATGTTTTTAGGGAAAAAAAATTTAAAAAACCCCAAACATATCTTTTGTGTTCCTTCAAAATCATATATAATATGTATGTTTATGAAGTCACTTTATGTGACATTTAACTGATTTACCTGTGATTTTTACACAAAACAAGGAGCTCATTCTTATACAAGCCAAAAGCTGAATGCATATTAACATGGCTTTAAAACTATACATTATCATTACAGAGTGTCAAAAATTAGGGATAAAATTTATTAATGCAATATTAATTACTTCAGTTGGCAGAATAGTCACAGATTAGTTTCATTTCCTTAACTGTTTCAGTACTTCAGAAGTGGAAAAAACGCATTATGTCAGGCTAGATGGAAGTTTTTCCCAACGTTTACAGAATTTTCCTCACGGTGTAATGATCGGATTTAACAACAGTATATTAATTACACTGGAGAAGGTGAGAATCTGCTTTCTGTTTCAAAACTGGAGGAAAAAGCATGAAAGGAAAGCAGCAAACACACTTTTAAAGTAATCTAATCATCATGTCAAGGATACAGGAGTAGAAAGTTGTCTTTACCAGATCTAAACAGCGCTTTGACACCCAGAACTGCCGGGGACAGGGTTCACTACTGAGATACAAATTGGTCCACTGTCTTGGAAGAAAAACAAACTAACAAAATATCCACAAAAAATCCCACATATCATCATGTCCATACCAATTTCACAGCAGGAATCCAGGGACACAAATCCTTTACTTATGTGAGGCAACCCTAAAATTTCACATTTTTTGCTGTAGAACAATCTAAGAAAACTTTAAAGACTGCATACCTCTTTCATGTGTATCCTACTGCTTCACTGTTAAAAGGTAAAAATAAAACTCAGGGATTTTTCTGAGGTCAATCAACTGTCCAAATACTATACTGTTAGGGTCAGTGGCCCCATTGAAACCTGTTACCTGAAATATACCGACATATTTTCATTACAAGGATGACTGTTGTGGCATAGAACTGAACGTATCTGAGACCAACCAAGGCAGGGGAACAATTATTTAATGTCTCAATATGAAATATTAATGGATTAAAAACAAACAAAACCCAGATTTTTCAGTCTGCTATAAACGCTAGCTAGTTTTCTGTTGGTTTTTGTTATTTCTTCACTGGATTACTTCAGCAGTAGTGGAGGGGCAGTATTTTTGCTCCAAGCTAATACAATATGCTTTCTAACAGTTTCTTATTTAGAAATTTTAAGGGAGAATCTGAAATTCTGTTCAGGGTGCAGATGTAGATAGGGCCAGCAGAAAACCACCAGACTGTCTGTTCATCTTTTTTAATGTGTACTTGGACATCTCCCAGAGTAACTTACTACTTATCTCTGGTGTTTTGAGGAAGTTTAACTTTGAAAGAGCTGGTTGCTATTACAGAGAATTTTCACTCACTTCAGTTGTCTGTTGGAAGGAAATAACACTTGTTTTTGTCCCCAGTCACAGTCTCATGCCAGGAGACTCTCTGAAGAGCCTACTCCAGGGGTTCCCAATTAAAATCAACACAAGAGTTTACCAGTGTAAGATCATTTTCTTTTGGGAGAATTCTCTTCTTGTGCCCCTGCATATCCTCTCTTGTGTAATACACCATGCACTAACATATCCTGAGAGCATTGTGCCCTGCCTCTAGCAACCATACAGAAATAATTTATACAGACCTTTTATCAGTAACAAACTTCATGCAATTTTACATGTCCTTTACTTTTAAAATAATTATCAACCAAAATTTTGAGCCAAATTGGTTTTATATAGGAAAAAAAGTCAAACCACAGGATTACATCCTTAAAATAAAGAGAACATAACCTAAAATTCTAAGAAATGCCCTTTCCCTTTCTTCTTCCCCAATTAAATAAATCAGGAAGCCAACATCCATCACTAGATGGATGTTCCATTTTGCAAATGTAACACTATTTTTTTCTAGCAATTACAAGATCAGCTACCTAGATACCAAAGTGTTAAAGAAAAATAGGCAGGAGTGCACCTACCAGACTGAGTCTCCCTTGTAATTTGGTTCTATTCTGTTTTGTATTCCAAGACTAGTGTCAGAATTCTTACTTTTAAAGTGGTCTTTTGTGCACTACAGATCATCTGAAGACTTTAAAACCAGCTAGCTGCAGGCTTTTATAATCACCAAATTACAGTGCTCAAGAATAATATATAATTTAGAAGTAAAAGAAGGAAAAGTAAAATATTTTACATTTTAGCACATGCACACACACATGCATATAAAATAATGCAAAACAGAGGAAGACCACAATCTGTATAGGTTTTCTGCCAGCCACATCAACAATACACATAACACCTGCCAGCTGTTCCAGCTGCATGTCAAAACTTTACTGTCTGAAAATTCAAATATAATTAAGGATAACCAATCAAACCTAAAGCCCAGTTCCCAATACTCATTACATATAACAGAATGCTAAGACTTTAATTAAAATCTTACATCTAAAAAAAAAATTTTAACATTTTTTCATTTAAAAAAAAAATCTTCCATCAGAAAAGTGTAAATACAAGTAATCTAAAAAATACTTAAAATGTATGTCTACACAACAGGGTGGTGAAGGAGAGGGAAAGAATTCACAAACAAACCTTGTGGTAAATTCAAGGTAACACCCTTGCTTAGGACTTGTTAGCTCTCCTGAACTGAACTGCACCCAATGAAGGATGCAAGTAAGTGTAAATGCCATGGATAATGGTATTTACACTCAGCAGGATCTAGCCTGAGCACTGTAATACACACACCTACCCAATAATGTTGAAAAGGGTTTACCCATCACACATTGGACACGCTCAAGCACCTCAATGTGCTTCTTGTAGTGAGAGACCCAAAACTTAACAGAGGATTCCAGGAGTGGCCTCACCACTTCTGAGTACAAGGTGACAATCACTGCTTATCCAGGCCAGAATGTCATTTGCCTTCCTGGAACATGACATTTTCCCCATGTTTCAATTCTATACTTTCTTAGTTGCTTAGGATATTTTAGCCACTAAACTTGTTAATTTTTTTAGAACTTTGAAATTCACTCAGCAAAATGATAACTTGAAATTAGTCAAGTCAAATACAAGGCTTTATTAAAAGTACTCAGAAACACCTAATAATACTAATAATTTTATCTCTAAGTCACTATGACAAGCCGAGGTCACATAACAGTGGCTCAGCTGCTTGGGAAAAAAAAAATGAACTGACAGCTGCTTTCCATCCTTTAGTGGGCAAATAACTGCACTACTACTATCACTCATGACACTCCTCTGTACAGAAATCCCAGCACTGAAAGGATCTGTATTGGCATTGTACAAATATAATATGGCAGATCCCATTTCCCCATATGGACTTTATGTACAAACAGTGTTTCTAACTGAACAACCCCATGTTAATGAGGATATCCTTTTACACATGTATACATTTGCTTTTTAAATTTTCCTCAGCTCTAACCACAGAATCTGCTGAGTTGGAAGGGACCCACAAGGATCATCGAGTCCAAGTGGTAGAAATTCAATATTTGTATTTAGTTACATTGTACAATGATCAATTTAGGAGAGTTATGAACCATTTTTCTGCTGCATGAACATTTGATGACATACCTCACATTTAGTTTTATACCCTACATCTCAGAAAAACAATCCTTTATATAGTATAAAAGAGCACATCACTAGTCAGCATCAGCAATAAAATCATGCTACTCTGGAAAATCTAGGCTGTTATTAACCAAAGTTTTACATATGTGTGGTCACTGGCAACTCTACAAGCCATAAACAGGACCTAGTGTCATTAATGTCAAAAAAACCCTCAGAAATATTACTGACACTTCAGCTGCAGAAAAGACTGCATAGCTTCTCCTTGAGTTTCCAAATGTAATCACAATTACAAATCCAGTTATGACATCAATGTGAGCCCTTCCAAAGGGAATGGAAGAACAGTAAATCCCAATGGATATAAGAGTTCTGCAGTAGGGATGATGTAATTTATAAAAATAGACAACCTCTGACAGAAGCTGCAAGTTGAGTAAATAACACACTGCATGTCATTAATTTTACATTAGCTTGCCAGTAGTCATTACTGAAAGGATGTTGAACTAACGATTTCGCTTTGCTTTGGGTGGTACACAAAATAAAATGATAGCATTGCTCATATATTAATTATAATATAAAACTTAATACATAACTTGAAACAGTGAGGGTCCCTTAAAACACGGATGAAGGAAAGAAGCTGTGAGGCTAAAAAGGTATAGCACTTACTTACTGCCATTATAACATTTCCAGGGGATGTTCCCATGAAGAAACATCCAATTTCCATTAAAAAAATGGTTGCCACGAGCTGCCCAAATCATCTCAGGCATTTTGCATTTCATGGTAAATTATCCCACAATTTTTGTAGTGTCTCACTTCAAAATGCACCTAACATGTATAACACAGTCACACTCCTCAGGAATTAATGTTACTGGATGTGTCCAAATATACAGACTATGTATATGTATTAAGCATTTTGTAGTACTTCCCATTATGATATACACACCAAGCTCATCTGAAATCATGAGCAGATTATCACCATCATGGAATAATAAAGGCAGCTGCTTTTGAAATTACACACTGGATTTTGCAGATGAAGAAAAGCAACTTAACAAATATCCTTCCTGGTAAAAGGACACTCGCATTTGGCAGTGTTAAGAACTAGCCCCTTTCTTTTATTAATTGAACAATCAATACAGTGTATTTTGCTTTCAACATGAACACTAGAAATGTTATATAAATTATTTTATACTGTTTTGTTATCAATAGAGACAAATTTGTTTGGGCAAGCAAGCATGCATTATTTACGCTAACATGTTTAAAATTTTCTGATCCATGCTACTTCTCATCAGCAATATTCAGCAAATGCAGGTGTATACACAACTATGTTTTTCTGCTGACATTACTTAAATTAATTTGTGCCACGGCCAGGAACAGAGTGAGTTCAGTTCAACTTTTATTTACATGAGGCAACCTTCTTGCATTCATTTTGCATAAGCCACAGAGCAGAACCATCTCAGCTTCCTTCTTCGTCACATTTTTTCCTCTATCTGGGGAAAAATCAGTTACCAGCAAGCTCCAAAACTGAATCAATTTAAATAGGTACAGGTACCATAACTCGTATGAGTCTCTAAAGCCAAAACCCTTGAACATCCTGCACTCCAAACATTTCTGACAACCAAGTGTATTTGTCCCCACTCTGGGCACTTTTTCCCTTTGTAAATACACTTGCAACAGTTCTAAGGTCAAGGATGCTTAAAAAATTGTTTTTTCCTCCAACCTCTCCACATCCTTCACACCTTTTCACAAAGTCAGACTTTCATTGTGTCTACCACACCTTTTTGCCCACTGTCCTATCAAATAATTTTCTTAGATGTGGTTCTTTCTTCCTGAAAGCAAGCTTTTCTTATTGTTAATGTGAATAACTCATGATTGAGTCTGTTGTTTGGTTTTTTTTTTTTGTTTTATTAAGTGATCTTCTATTAGAATGGCAGTTCTAGATATTTCTAAAAATCATCAGGAACATTAAAAGCTGCAGCTATTTACAGGCTTGAAAGATTGACAGTGTTCCTTTAAACAGGTTTCTTGTAGACTCAGTATCTGGCAACTGTTTCTACTGATTCAAACCAATTTAAAACAACTGAAATTCCACAAGACAAGTCAGTACATTATGACACTGGCATCAATTTACTCTGTAAATGGTCTATGTATCAATTTACTATGTAAACTGTGTTCATGCTACTGAATTCACTAACATGAATACAGTTTATCAAGCCACATCACAATACTGCCAAGTCCACGCTGTTGAAAAGCAAGCACATAGGAGGTTATTTCATGATTGTATGGAGTGTGGTCCATGGAAGGACATGCAGCAACATGTATTTTACAACATACAGCATAAGCAAACATGCAGAGAAGTGATGGTATTTCACTGGTTTTTAACATTAAAGCTCATCCCAAATTATACTGGACTTCTGTAACAAACTGCTAAAAATTGAATAGGCTTCTTGGAATTCTCATCTACTGTGTTAACAACCAGAAAACGCTGCTTGTCATCTTATAAACTTATACATCACTTCAGTAGCCACTCACTGAATAAAGAAGAACCAGGGTTTTGCACCAAATTTAGGCAGAAAAAAAATCATGGTTTTTTTTAAATCTTCCCTAAATGTAGCAATATGAATACAACAGTTTTATAATGTCATTTTGCAGGCAAAAAAAAAAAAAGGTAAAGGTGAATTTGTTTCATAAAACAGAACAATCTGACTAGAAATTTTCAATCCAGGTATTTTTGATTCTTGGCAGACAATGGGAATCCAAACCTTATCAGGAAAAAAAAAAAAAAGGCTACTTTGCCAATACTTTGCACTATTAGTTTTAAAAGAAGATAGGGGCAGGAAGAAAGTTTTTTACAATTTGCTAAGTGAGGAGGCTCTTATCCTTTTCTAAAAATAGCACACACACACAAAAAAAAAAAAAAAGGAAAAAAAAAAGCTAGAAAAAACTCTCATGCTTATTTTTCAGGGAGTCATGGCTGCAGATCAGATTTGACTCAGCAACATTAGACACGGTATAATTTCCAGCCCTCCTCTCATTCACATTTTCAGTCAAGTCCTTCAAATAAAATCCAGGAGGAATACTTGTCTGCCCTAAACACATCTCACAGTGCTCCACAGCAGTGTGTGAGGATAAAATTGTTACATGCCTGTAGCTGGGGTAGGAGCCGGGGTTATTGATGGCTCCGTGCCCACCACTCCTTTCTTTCCAACACCGGATAAACGGATTGTCACCCCACGTGAATCTCCAGCTGAATGGGATAAGGAAGGCTACTGAAGGCAGAGAGCCCTTTTGCAGTGATTTCAGCAGCTGGCTACAGAAAGCCTGGCTGAGAATGCAATAGCAGCAAATTTCATAAGCCTGTTAACTAATTCAAACCTAGAGAGATTCACGTAGAGTAGACAGAACACCACACACCATCTTTCTGTTCAGGGCTATGTGCAGGTGCATCAGCATTAATCTTACAGGCCTACCTGCATCTCTTTAAATATACCCCAGTAAGATTTGATACGTTGCCTTTAGCAAATTAAAGATACAGTACAGACTAGTAAAAGCCCACATCTCAGTTTACATACCAAGTCTAGAGAGACACAGACTATCACAAACCAGGGAGTAGCAAATCACTACTTGTAATCTCTATGCCACTAAAGATCAGAACCTTATTTTTGGACAAAGTGATTTTTCCTTTATGAGCTTGTGTCAATTTATGCCAAATATTCCATACATTATATACAGAACAGCCAGCTCAGCAACACTCAGACCGACCATGACTAATTCTTCACAGATGCACTGAAGCAGCCACAAAGTTTACTGGCAGTAAGATATTACAGAAAGTTTATCCTTTTTTAAAATCATTCCTCAGATGACTATTCACTTTGAAAGTATTAAAAAAAACCAAACAACTCAAACAAACAAACACCACACAACAACAGCCAAAACTGAACAACAGTCTAAAGCAGAAGCCATGTAGGTTCTCAAGAGAATGTGTTCACACTTGTTTCACTCAAATCATTCTAAACAAAGGCTTTGCACAGAAAATATGTTGTCTTAAGTACAGGTACGCACAGAATGAAAATCCACATTCAGGAGTTAAAATCCTATTTCTGCTATTAAGTAAGGAGGCATTAAAACTAATCTAGTTAAAGATGTTTCTGACACACGAGAAGCACAAGCAAACATTTTCTAGCTTCAAGTGAGAGCAGCTCAAAATTATTGGCTTTTGTTTTTTTCCCGAAAAAAACCTGATCAATTTTGCCAAACTATAAAAGTGTTTAAAAAAGGATGTAATTTTATCTGTGTGACAAAACACATTCATATTATTTCCATATATGACAAAGTTTCTATTTTCCTTACCCTAAAAATCACCAATACTTGTTCCAAAAGTAACATGCCTAAGTACCGATACTCAACATCAGATTTCACTTCAAATGATCTTTCAAACATCAGGGTAAGTTATAAAATACTGCAAAGGCTTTCAAATTCCTACCATAATTTGAGAAGTACATTATCATTCTTAAACATAATATTTTAGTAACCATAGGTTACTTAGGATCATGCCACTGAAAAAAAATGGGGAGCAGCAATCTGAAAGTAAGGAACTGGGTGCCTAAAATAAGTGTACTATACATTTTGAAGAAAAAGAACATTTCAGCCCAGAAATCCCTTGTCTATGATACTGGAAACATACTGAAATTTGAATTCTCTACGTGTTTTAGATAAATGAATTTAACAATGTGACACAGGAGGAACTTTTAAAATAAACACATTTCCTGATAAAATATCACGAGAATTGACCATAGCAATGTTTGAAGAAAGGGAGAATTTTTAATCTAAAAAAAGTTAAGTAGTTCCAATTTGTTTTCAGCTCTACCACATGAGATTTCTCAAGCATAAGAATGGGGACATTTAACAATTTGATAATACACATTCTTCTCAAACATTGTATCTGACAGATGCTCAGTATTTATTTTGGCACTGACAAGTGCAACTGCAAATGCCACTTAAGTTTGAGAGATGCCACTCCAATCTTCAGATCACTCTGAGTGCATTTGAGGTCTGATATCAGGAAAAACTTCCATATTTTGTTTGGTTTGGCACCATTCCAAGATACTTGAGTTATTTGGGCACTTTCTTCTCCCTAGCTTGGCAAAGCTGTGCTTCAGATAATGTCCATTTAGACATACTTTGCCTACAAAATCCAGCCTCTTTATACTGAGCCAGTAGAAACCATCAGAATGGAAGACAAGCAAGAAACACCATTGCAAAGCCTTTTTTGGTTTCTTTACTGTTCATCCTGTCACACTCCATTTCCCCATTTTACTGACATACAGGTTCTAAGCGGTGTCGGGGACCAATTTTTTAAGTCAAAACCAAAGATTAAGTCCTCTGTGTCATGAAGGAGATACTTGAGTAAAATGTCAGCCAAACACTAAATATTTGATATACACCCTTTGTTTATAGTTCTCATTTCCTACACATCACAGAGTGTCAAAGCAAGGAAAGTCAATCAAGCTGGGCAAGAGACATTGTGCTGTCAGTAAATCTCCCCCTTACCAAAGTATTTTTGTGTCACTATGAGATTGCTGAACTATCAAAGCAAAGGCTACAAGGCAATTTTAGTCATAATGTCGCATCAGTATTACGATATCACATCGCAAACCCACAAGTAAATTGTTAGTGGACCATACACAGTAAGTTACAATACCTGAGGTTTAGTGCATTCCTGTGAGCCAAAATGAAATGAATGCCATATAGGAGGAAAGGAAAAGATGAACATTATCAGACATGCCATAGTACATTCCACCACTATGAAGATAATGTTAAAATCATGTTAATGAGGGTCCACCATCCCATACAAGTTTGCTCTACTGCAGAAAGCCATGCTGCAACTGAGAGCGCTGCATTTAATTTTTAATTCTTGAAAAGCACACCATGCATCTGCATTTCATCTCTATATTTCACTCTATGCTTTTATGATATAGAAAACTTTCTTCAGAAAATACTGTTTGAACCTTCTGAAGAAAAGCATTCAGAGACTACTGCAAATAAAGCATAATTATTTATCAACAACCAAAATAATAATTCTACATGCTAACTCTATGGATTTAGGATAAAACAGAATAGAAGAAAATTACACATGGTGAAGATTTAGAGGATACTATCAAAGCAGCTTTATTACTTTGAGTCTCATATGCATAACATCTAAACTAGAATACATGCACATGGAAGAACAAACTTGAAAAAATTATATCATGTTAATACTTTTTCAACTTAACGCCTCCATCTTTTTTTTTATCAAAAATTAAAAAGTAGAAACAAAGACGACATCCTGACAAGTGCTGACCAAAGAATGGATGGGCAACAAGTCCACAAGATACATGCTATATGTCTTGAATTCCTATGTGTTTCCAAAAAAATCCTGCTTTTTTCAGTCAATTTTTTTCAAGAAATTAAGACCAATAAAATGAGGTCAAAGGACATAAAATAGGAAGGGCGAAAAGACACGGCAGCCTGTAACATGTATGGTTAAAGCAATAGAAATAACACTGCTAGTAGAAGTGAATGAGAGAATAATGTCTACAAGATCACCAAATACTGTAAAAATAGGAGGAAATGGACCAGCATGAAGTCTTAACTACCTTTTAAAACTCATTTGAGCTTATTTGACTCTATTTGCCTTGAAAAAAATAAAAAAGCCAGTCATATGATTATATTACACTTTGAAAAGCAATATTTGACTGCAATTATTGCAAATTTTACAGTTTATTTGGCAATCTCTTCCACCTTAGTATGAAATCTCGCTTGCAATGGATTTCCCAGCACATACACAAAAAACCATTATGAACTTGCACAACAGAATAGCACAGGATGGACTTTTGCTTTCAGTACCAGTTAAGCTCACAAAAACTCATCAGGCACACCTGAAGTGAAATTTATACAACAGGCAAGGACCTACAAATGCAAATGGCACTGTGTAACCTAAATATTGCCCCTTCCAGAGTTAGGTACAAATCACACTACCACTGTTTGCTAAGCACAACACACACATCTAAATAATATGGACAAAAGTAATTCTTTCTGTAATTCCTACCAAGTACAATACAACTTTTTTTTTTTCTTTTTTTGCAGAAACAGGCCAGCACAATGTTTTAGCTTCAAACCAAGTGAACTGGCTCAATTCACCTTAAATTTAGAGCCAATTAAAACTGCACTGAAAATTAAACCATTAAAAGCTGTTGTATAAACAAAACCAAACTGTTGGCATAAAATGTAATTATTCAAGTCATGAGGAAAAGCCTGTATAATTACAGATGTAATCAAACACTTATAGACACACATTGAATATACAGTGAACTGGCAAACAAGTCAAGGAATAAGGGTAAGGAAGGAAAAACTGAAAAAGCTAACAACCGCATTGTACCAAAGACAGCATTTTAAAAACACTAAAGCTCTCCTGCAAATTTATCTGTATATGGCTTACATTGTACAAAACTCAGCCCCTGGAACTCAATGTGATTAAATATGCACAAAGTCATTTATGCCCATGCCTTTATGGTTCTACCAGATTTAGGGCTTAAACAAAAAATGAGAGCCAAAGATGAACAACTTTTCCAGTATTTGCTCACAGCTGGAATCAATACAAAACTAACATATTAATCTAATAGTGCTTTTCTCAGTTTAAAAGCCATATAAAGTATTTTGTAGAATAAATTTTAATTATTAATTTATTTTAATCTCAAGAGAAAGTCTGAAAACCTACATAGATTCCCTCCCTGACCCCCAAAAGCAATCAAGTAAAATGACCAAATGATTTCCTCCATGATGGGCCAACTATAGTTCACTAAAATCCAAGTATAAAGGCAAATATCAGAAGAAGTTAATTTAAATTTTACACTTAAGTTCTTGATTCCAAAAAGAAATGGTGTACACCAAATTTGGTGTACTGCAATGCAGCATAGTCCTTTTCAGGCAACACCTGTTACCACATATGTGAACAAGTGCTTCACTAACTGACCTTTTAACACAGTACACTAAACTAATTCTTCTGTTAACAGCAAAAGGAAATGAGAACGGAATTTCCTTAACAATTTCCCATAATGACTGGAAGAATAAAAAGTAATACATGACATTCACAGTCATGAGAAACGTACTTTCAACTCTGAACTAAGACGCAAGCTGCACACATGTTCACGTACTGATGGAGCCACATTCACAGTCATTTTGAAGGGAAACCTCCCCACAGAAGCACACTTGAAAGACACCAGCAAGTTTAGCCATTTTGCCTGTGTTATTTCCAGTAGTCTTCCTGTTTATGTTTTTCTGTGAACCATAAATACAGACAGCTTACCGTATGGTAGCCTCTAGGCAGAGGTGGCTTCCCCACAGGATAAGGGTCAACAGTATCAATAATTGTTTGTCGCTCCCCTTTCTGGTTGATTTTCCTAAACCTCCTTCGAGACTGCCTGTGAGATGCTTGGCGCTGGAAATATTCCTCATTTTCTTCCATGTAATCGACCTACAACAGATGCAAGAGAGTGTGTCTTTCCCCGCAAGAGAGAAAAATGGTTTTTTTCTGTTTTGAAACAGAAGAAATCCTATTTTCAAAAAACAGCAGCCAGCTTTGAGTGCCCTGCATTTTCAGCACTAAGTGTGAAATCGCTACTAAAAATAAAGTAGAACAACATTAGTATGAAAAGGATCACTGAATATGATCACTTTTCAAAAATGACGGAAGAAAAATTCTCCCTTCCTCACCCCTTTCTTACACTTGCACAAATACAAACATTTCACCAATCAATACATTACAGAAAGGAAAGTGGTACAAGAGAATATTTGCCTGTTTCCCTATTGACATCTATTCAGCATCTTCCCTAACTGATCCATGGCAAAAGCTTCACTCCTCAGACAGGACTGGTTTTATTATTTCAAATATTTTGGAGACATAAAAGAATTTCTAGTAGACTGGATTTACGTGTAAAATTCACTTCAAAACAACAACAGGGAAAACAAAAAAATACCTATTAGGGATATCTTAGGATAAAATTAGTCTTCTCAGTTTCACTGTCTAGAGTTTGAAGGCTACTTTATTACACAACAGTATGCTGCTGTGAAAGTATTTGAACTAATAATTCTGGTTTTTTCAGAAGAGAATGATACTTTTGCAGTAATTTGGCTGAAAATCAACATTTCTTCTGTGTTCACCCTACTAACAGAAACCTTACTTGAGTTACTTGAGACTAACAAGGAAAAGAAGAAAAAAATCACAGCTTCCAGCGCTGGCTATATAGGGGGATTCAGTTAATTCCTGTTACTCAATTCCATCCCTCAGAATGAGAGATGAGGCACCTTGCAAGGTTCCTGCAAGCTTTTCAGCAAGGCAGTGTTAGACAAAATACTCCAATGCATTTGCAGCTTATCTGTGTCAGAAGTGTCAGCCAGCCCACGTGACCCAGTACAGCTTTCGCTGCAGTGACTCAAAGGGATGAGCACAGACTCTGGTTCAACAGAAGAGCAGGCAGTGTTCACCCCCTCTGCAGGGAGTATCTGTTTTGTGTCTGACACCTTCACACTCACACCCTGCTACACCTCTTGTGTGCCCAAACAACTCTGGGGATAGGATTCTTCCTACTTAAAGTACAATTATTCCTTTGAAAGCCTGAGTGAAGCGTTCGATTTCATCTTCCCAAAACTTTGAAGTTACCTTTTTTGGCAAACACGTGCCTCTGACCCAGCATTATCCATCAGTCCAAAAAATTTCTTGTTGTTTAGTCACCTCCTTTCCCAATGCCTATCTTTTTACCACTCTTCCTTATAATTTAACAAAGAATGCATGTGAAACAGACACATTCACACAGCTACAACCAGTGAAATTGTATACTTCTAGAAAACAAAACTGGGACAACAAACTGTTTCCTAAATGGTCAGATGAGAGTCACACAAACTGGCAATAAACAAGTACAATGCTAAAGTAATACCACGTTTTCCGGAGCTTCCACAAGTTTTCAGGAACTGTTACTTTACAGGAAAATAATGGTTAGTGTCACAGTCCATATTTAAGCTGTCTGTATGGCTTAGATAATCGTCATGCCTGTATTATGAACTGATCTGTATCTCCCTGACAGAGAGAAAAAAAATTAGCCCATTGATTCTGCATTTGTTCAATGATGCGCCCTGAGGTGAAAACTGGAACTTTTAAGCCTGTGAACCCTCAGAGACAATGTTCTGACACTGGGCTACAGCAGATGCTGCTAACAAAATACCCTCACCTTCACCCAGGGAGATTAGCAGAATTTAAAAACATTCAAATTTATTCTTAAAAACCTGAGACGGTTGAGATTAAATTTAATTCAAACATTAATTACTTCAACCAACCTGAGATCAATACTTTAAAGCATCTATATTTACCAATAATAATAAAGCTGCTTTAAAAAAAAATCACAAACTATTTGGTAGCACAAGAAAACTTTAGTTTTTCAAGAAATCTGAAAAAATAAATGTAACAGCAAAATAAATTATAGGTGTGACATCTTATATTTACTAAAAGACCATGTGGAAACCAGAAAATCCTAAGTCTTTTTGCTAAAGTGTTACCAAAGCTGGTCTGTAAAATTTGAAAGCAACTGACTGAAAATATTCTTACCACAATCATTTCAGATGGCTCTAAAACAATGCATTCACATCCACGTCTGAAGCTGCCGGCAGAACGCTTGCCAAAACTGAAAAACAGAAATATTTCAGTTAGAAGATAAATCAGAGCTGTTAACAGAATTCATAAGCACATTTACATCATATCCAGATATTGTAAAGCAGAGAAAAAACATACATACAATACATACGCACTTGCACAAGTTTCATGCATACATCCTTCGACAATTAACTGAGACCCAAGGACACTCAGAGCTGTCTATTTTGTATTTACATAGTTCCCTAAGAGTATTTGCTAAATAATTCTATTAACACCAAAACAAGTGTCAATCAAGAGCTGTCTACTGAAGAGGCACAGTTGATTCTGAACTGCATTAGAGAGTTTGATCTAGTATCTTCTGGCATTACAGTATTAAGTTACCTAAGCTATCTGCATTTCTTTAACAAAAGCTAACTGGCATACCAAAGAAAGAATTAAAAGGCTGATCAACTTCAATTAGCTCTTTTCTACTTAAAATGAATTAATAAAATAAGGAAGATGAGTGTATTCCCAAATTAAATAGATGAGGACAAAAGGTTGTTCTGCCCTTTCATGAGACATTCTCATCACAGTGCAGTAATTAAACATTATACTATTTTGTTCCCTGTAAGAAAAAACTGAAAGGTTTTTTATTTTGGTTTCTGGAGTGCTCTGCCTGTATTAGATGAATCTGTGCATCTGCAGGGTCCACTGCAAAGAATCCTCAAAGTGCACATATAAAGGTGGAGAGCAGAGAACCAGAACATGATTCAGTGAAATCCAGGACCTTTATAGTCAGATGCTTAATCATACACCATCACAGTGGAAGAAAGGCAGCCAGCTAAAGTTTGTTTCAAGGGTGTGTGATTCTTCCTCTGGGTAAGAATGCCAGGTCAGTGCCAGACCTTTCCCATCGCAGACTGGAGGGCAGGACAGACACCAAAATGATGCAACTTCAGGACCCCTGTTAAGGTTGCTGTAACCAACCCACCCTAAAAGAGCTAAGAGCAAATATGACTGCTTGGCCTTCCCCTTTCTTCCATTTGGCACTGTGCAACAGACCCGGGAAGCCTTCCTGTCTGAAGCCCCCAGAGCAACACCTCGAAAAAAAAACTGAACTCAACAAAACTGTAGCATCTGAATTTTAACCAATGCTGGCATGTGGTAACACACTGAAGCTATGGCCTTTCTGAAAGAGAACTGTTTTAAGCTTTATTTCCTTACTCACAAACTGCAGTCCATCATTCAGAACAGTCTATCTAGCCAGTTCATATCTATGCTCCTGTCCTGCCTGGCGATTAGTAGAAATGAACAATTTAACTGCTACCCCAAAGGCTAATCTCTTGACAACAGCACATTTATAGGCTCAAAAAGAAGGCAGTCAGATATTGAAAAGAAATGCCAGCTGTGCTTATTCATCAAAATAATAATCGCATTTAATGGTACATGGGACTTTTACAATAGAAAAAATTTTCCAGAATACTAGGCCTCTTGAAAAGAAATACTCAATAAAGAAGTCTCTGGACAAAATGCTTATTTTCCTGGAGGCAAACACATGCTTCATCCTACAGTCCAGCAACAAAACACAGGGTTCTTTACTCTACAATACCATCTTGAATTTTAAACAATTTCAACTACTCTTAAAGACACCAGAAAATGAAGCCATTATACTGATTCATTAAACTGTTGTACAAGTGTCAAAACTTATTTTCTCAGCCAATAGCCTGATTCATACCACAGCTTTTCCCTAGAAACAGAAAGAAGGAGTAAAGAAAGGAGAAAGTAAATCAACTCATTGATTGAAAAACAAAAAGTGCAAAAACTTGGTGATTAATAAGTCAACTTATTTGATATTCTAGTTGAGAGCACACAGAAATAGTCTCTTCCCACTTAGAAAACACATATTGCTGTATTTTTGCCAACCCATTTTTGTAGCCTCAGAGCAAGCACTCGTTTCAACAGAAAATGCATATACACTTTGCAATTCCACCTTTCTTCCTCCTCTATTGCTGTCTGTAAGTATCAACATTAAACTTCTGTCTGTTGCTAATCACTGCTGACATGCAAAAGTTTCAAGCTTTTGCAAACACGGTGAAAACAAAAACTGTGTTTTGGATGCACTTTTCTACTCGTGAATAACTTGTTTAGATTCCACCTTTTAGCACTTGAGAACAGGTAGTCCACATATTAATACAGAAGGCATGAATTCAGCTACTATGAAGAAAATTCCGGATTTCTGCCCCCAAGTAACACACTGGTTCTCACGGCAAATAACTGCGCCATCCCTGGACTACTCAGACTCCTATGACAGCATGAAATTTATCAGAGCAGACAGTGCATCACATGTATATATTATCTTTGACCAAAGATCACAAGGCACTTCAGGCTGCAAACAAGCTCTCTAAACTTTGTGAAGTGCTTAAGAAAGAAGACAAGTAAATCAAGCCACAAGAAAGTTAAATGACCTTTCGAGCATTGCAGTTCTCAGATGGCCACACCAGCTAAACTTCCTGACTTCAAATCTCTGGTGAAAATTCATCACCAGTGAGGAATTCACATAATCAGTGAAATTCAGGGAACTCTCTTGTTACTGTCCACTACATCTGGGCCCTTCAGAATTGTCCATCATTGATGGTGGTAGAACATCCATCACAGTAGTGCATACCATCTCCTGCAGAACCACACTCGAACACAGGTTTTTGTTTGACATGCAGCTCTGAGAAACAACTAGCATCCTAGGGCATTGTTAATCCTGCTGTTTCAGTTCATAAGACTGACAGCAAAGTCAGTAAGCTCTATCTGAATTAATTTATCAGAGTTTCCCATAAGACCAAAAATAAAAGATGAACAAAAAAGTACTTCAGTGACACTCTTCTCCAAAATGCCTAGCTACAGTAACTAGCCACTCAGTAGAGGAAGCCATCAAACAAACTCAATTTAATTGAAAACATGTTATTTGAAACATTAGCATGAAATAAGAAGTTGCAAATACCCAACACATGATACAGTCTGTTTACTGAGCTGATAAAAAAGTCCGAAATGTAAAACCTTTCATCAAATTCTTCATTATAAGAATGTGAGGCACTGGCACAGGTTGCCCAGAGAAGCTGTGGATGCCCCATTCCTGGAATTGTTCAAGACCAGGTTGGATGGGGCTCTTGAGCAACCTGGTCCAGTGAAAGATGTCCCTGCCCATGGCAGGGAATTCAGAACTATCATCAGATAATTCTTTCAGGTCCCTTCCAACCCAAGCCATTCTGTAATTCTCTGAAATACCAGCAGAAGAACTTCATACAAGGGACTGTGAGCAGGCATGTAAGCTGTGGTAAGTTAGGTATCACACAGAAACAGTACCACACAAATAGAAGTTTCAGTGGAAAGGCTGATGGATTATCTCCTTAATATCAGCTCTATTTCAGTAACTTTGACAAACAATATTCTTTACAAAATTTTGGTGACAGACTTTCCATAGAAAGTGAGTCTGACTACCCAGATTTCTCACAAAATAGTCAACGTGAGTACTGGCTAGCTAAAGTACAATGTAGAAAGCCTTCCTTAGCAGGTTTCAATGGAGCAGGGATTTGACAAATTTACTTCTCCCCTTACTGTAGGGTGAGATAAGCCTGTGTGTATAGAGAGCTTAAGCTTAAACCCCATTTTTGTTTTTAAAATGCAGAAGAGAATTTTACATGATATACACTTCACATTTAGTAGGATCATACCATTCCCTAATCATTTAAATCAAATTTGTCTTATTAAGCCTTATTAATTTCAACTTCTAAATACAGCTTGTTTGCAACTACTAAGTCAATGTTACACTGAAAAGAATCACAGATTTGCAAATATTTTCTCTAAATTGGTGATGTGCATGAGAGAATTTCACCAAAGGAAGATAAGGCAGCTTTAAAGGTATCTTTGCAATTGTAGCTGTCAATATGGGATGCAGAGGTCATGACAGTAATTCAGATAGCCAGAAGGGCTGCCTGGTCAGGATATTGCTGCCTCACCTAAATTCCCCAGAGAACCTTGTTTTGCAGCAGCTTTTCCAACACTTTTCTTCCCTTCTACCACATAAGTTCTGACTTGAAGTTCCCCAAGCATTAAGCTTCACAGATGTTCTCCTCAGTACCTGTCCTAGAGATAATTTCACTTCTGGAGTCCTTTTCTATCACAGTATTTGCATTCCCATAGGGATACTGAATGCATGATGTTTGCTACTTTAATTAAAAAACAACAACTCCCCCCACCCCCCACCCCAAAAAAAAAAACCCACCAAAAAAATCAAACCCAAACCAAAACAAAAAAAAAACAAACACAAATAGCAACCTAAACATATACAAAACAATATTATTTACAGGAATCCACTTTACAGTGGACAGCCAGGTATTTTCCCCAAGCAATTTCTTCCGAACTATACTATTCCTTTAAACAATTGACAAAAGTCTAATTTCCCACTTGACTTTCCAAATAAAGTCATTAGTATTAAAAAAAAAATGGTTTTTATCACTATGTATTAAAAGCAGGTATTTTAACCCATGTAAGTAGTTTACAATTTCATTCGCATTTTAATGCGTTCTTAAATTGAATTTGCACTGATCAGAGATGACAGTTCCCTTATCCATAAGTGTATATTACTACACGCATTTCTCAGCTTACAACTTGTTATACTGAAAACATACATAGCTGGCTAAAGAACAGAGGTATCAGTTTTCAGGTTTCATGCTTGACAACAGAAGACAAGTTTTAAAAGAAAATTAAGAGTTTCCATTTTTCCCAAGATTACACTCCGTTTTCATTTAAAAAACTCTCCACTATTATGAAGCTACAGTAGTTTAAATATGCCCGTGGCTAGCAAACAACAAGAGAATAATTTAGGACCACTGTTTTCATGTATTCCGCTTCAAAATTAATAGATTTACTAATAAAACAACAAAGTACTTCAATTAATGAAACATCTAAAGCCAAAGCAACACATGAATTTTTATAAGCACTTACACGTAGAGACAGCCAAAAACCTGCAGGTATTGAGGTGACTTGTTCTATTCTTTCTCTTATCATGATGACATTGGAGGACAAGGCAGTTTTCCCCAGACAGGACCCATCCATTTCCCCAGGTCCCCAGACATCCTCACACATGCACACACAGATGCTCTTTGCAAAGCTCACAGGAGAGGCAGCAGCTACTGAAGAGGGAATGTTCCTCTATCAGCATTCAGCCCTGTCCCCTCACCCTGGGCCTCCACATTCCTGTTTTCACGTCAACCCAGCTCCCAAATGGAAACTTATTTCTCAGCACTGGAATGTAAATGCATTCATCAAAAGTGATGCAGAATCTGAAGGAAACCTCACAACACCAAGAAAAGGGGTTTCAGTGTTAAGCCCTTTCCTTTTTTCCTCTTAAAAATCTAAGATCACTCACATAGAAAATTCAATTTCACTAATGACAATTATTTTGCAAAAAGGACAGACAAAAATTTAAATTTACATTCCTCTACAATGAAATCTTAACTTATATTTCTTTTGATATTCCCTACAGTACATTAGCTTACGGTTTTAGTAGAACTATTTCTAAGTCTCACAAAGAAAGCTTCACAAAGTATGGTCATCTACATGGTGCACATTCTTCAGCAAATAATACTGTTATAGTTTTATGTATACATAATTGCAATTTTTGAACATAGTTGCTAACTGAGAATAAAACCTATTTAATGGACACTTCCTCTGAATCAAAAAGAATATTCTATTCAGACAAGTTGTAATGAAAGGAAAAATACAGGTAGCAAATTTTCTTGTTTCTCAAGTTCTTAGAATCTTACAGGGTATATGTATGGAAGGAAATAAGTTCCATACAGATTTTGCCTTTTTTTTTTTGTATAACAAAATTTACAATATAATTAAAGTAGAACAGTAATGCATGAATATTGAAATATTTTATGTAAAAACTTGAGAAATCAAGATATTCAAAAGTTTTCTTCATTCTGAAGTTTTCAAATGGGAGTTACAATGGGTTTAAGATCACTGATGTGCAGTATTTGCCAATGCAGAACATCTAAATAAACATGGAGATTAAAGTAAACATTATCCTTCTCCCACCTTCACTGCAACCAATCCTTATCTGTTCGAGACTGTATATGAATAAATCTGTAAGCACAAGGCTATGCACGGTTGAGTTTAGTTTCTCAGGCTTTTAACATATTCATGATAAAAATGGATCTTAAGTTACATAAACTCAATACTTCAAAGCGCTTCCCGTGAAAATTACATTGCTTCAATTGACACTTACATTTAGGAGACTTATAGAAAGCTACCAAAATGAAATACAGAGGTATTGCATGAAGCATATTTAGCATTTGAAGTTATTTAAGCCAAAGCATCTTCATTTGCTCTTAGGTAGCCCTCACCCTGAAAATGCTGTTATTACCATCACCATTTACATTCAACTGCTATCCACTGCATTTCCAATCTTCCCTCTATCCTCAATATCAAAACGAGAGGAATCCCCATCCCATTGGATGGATCGTGTGCTGCATGTCCCACCTGCACACACCAGTTCTTCACAGCAGTGCCATGACTGAGGAGGCCATGGCAGGCACCTGCTTTCAATCACTGCATCAATTATTATCTGATTATACAGAAATAAATATGAGCAGAATCGTCTGGTCTCCAAAAAATCCCAAAATCAAATCTTGATGTAATAAACAACATTCAGCTAGCAACAACATCAAAATGTTTGTTAGTCAGTTAGATTTAGTTACAAAGCCAACAAGTCACACTGAATTCCTTGATGAAATATAGAGCAGTAGTAAGGAGATGTCTAGATGGGAAACAAAACGCAGACTATTTTCCATCTGCCATTTAGAAAGATAATAAAGGATTCAGTCAAGTTTCTCCTCATGCATCTTTCCCATTAAGAACCACCATATTTCATTTTGGTGTGTCCGGATCAGAACGAAAAGCATCAGTCCCTCTACATGATTATTCCGGCCAAGCTAGGTTTAGCTGGGTTTCACATCAGTGTGCTCTGAAACCCAGACCTCCACCCAACTCATCCTTGCCAAGGAAAAGAAGAAAGTTACAATTAAGAAGCTGGTAGACATGCACAAGCCATTCCCAGGGGAAGGCTTAAGTGCTCTGATGAAAAGTGAATTTGGCGTGGCCATTTCCTGACCCCTCGGAAGAAGCGGCGGAGCCCCTCATGCATGCGGAGCCGCTCTAACGAGAGCAGCGCTCCGCCGGGGATGGTGCAAGCAGCAAGGAAGGCAGCAGGGGCTTCCCCACGCTTAGGCTGCACATGGGAAACTATAAAACAAGAGTTTGTCAACTGAAAGGCAGGGCATCGTTACACAGACTGTCAAATTATCTGAAAATAGAGGCTGACTTCTCTGATTTTCATTTGAATTAGTGCCTGTCTTTTAGGAAAAGCAAGTAAAGATGCAAGGGAAGCCCAAGCTGATTTTGACCTGCAATAACTATTCTTTTTAAGTAAAATGTACTGGTCACCTGTGTATCAAAACAATAACTAGATTAGCTTTTTTTTTTTTTTTTAACTTATTTAATTCCTACAATGTAGTTCTATTTATAGCTTTTTTTTTTTTTTTCAGCAAGAGTAAGTAGCTGCTTTACAGAAATGCTTTTCAGTTGAAAGGAAAATTGAGATGCTGGCAAGTTGAAGAGGCATTTGCAGACCTGTCACTACTTGCAAATCCTGGAGACATGAGCTCACTGCATACCATGGATAAGGATGATTAGGCTTATCCAATGTCATAGGATAGCTTAGATGTTTACAGTCTCATATACAACAGCTCATGTGTCAGGGAAGGGACTCACTTGCAATATCACAGCTAAGTACAAGCCACTTAACAATACCTGGGAAGAGTGTTTCATCAGAGAAAAAAGCCTCAGACATCACTGCAGCTCCTTGCTTGACTTGGGACCCAAACCACCCACTGCCTGTGGGGAAAGAGGAATCATGGTGCCAAGGATAATAACCCTGCTGCTGCAGCAGGAGGGTGCAAAGAACCCAGCAAGACAGACAGAGAGAATGCCTGATGACTAACCAGACCATACTAAAATTATAGAATAAGCACATTTATAGTAAATTAATGCTTTAAATAATTCCTCTTAAAAATGTGTAAAAGTTAAACTCCAGCTGAAAATTTTAGTGAACCTCTTCGGTATTTTCAACACTTTAAGTTAGCATCCTTACAGATGACAGACTATAGTGCTTTATCTACGTAATACTCACAGGGATTTAATTCTGATGCAAATGCAACCCAGATCAGAGGTTGCATTAATCTGCTCATTTATAGCTGACTACTGAAAGCACTTCAAAAGAAGTTCCTGAAAACCCACAGTGAATAATCTGAAATTAGCTAGATTCTGGAGGTTTGCTTCCATAGAGTGTCTCCTCAGTCAACCCTGAAACATAAGCTTTATGATCTTCACACAGTTTTTCTTTTAGAACAGACTACTGTTTTGAAAAGTGAGGTTAACTTTAAAATTTTACCTGGTTACAAGAGTAAGGTAGCAAGTTTGACTAGTTTAGGTAGAAAAAATCAGTAATTGTGTGAAGTTTCACATTTGTTGTGTTTCACCTTATCTTTTCATAATGTCACATCAAAACTACATTAAGCTGAAAAATGGTTTAAAACCCCATCTGAAAAAGTGCTTTTAAGAACAAAAAACTGTTTTGCAAATTTACTGTAAAAAGGGTAGACACTCAGGGTCTTTATAGCGGCAGGTGATCCTGAATACTTTTCAGACAAGAATACCACTTAGTGTTCCTTTACGACCCTTTCATATACACTACACTGAAGAAACGTTTTGATGGCGTTTTTCTGTTGAATTCAAGATCTATGTTCAAAACCTAAATATAGAATTATATAAACAAAACTGGAACCGGCTAGTGGAGGCAACAACAAATTTAGCTTGTTGCAGCAGTTCAGCTTTGCAATACCTCTAGTAGAGAGAGCTAGAAGGCAGGTACCTCATCAGAACACCTGGGAATAGATCCTTCTTTGGGAAAAATGATCCTTATTTTATTTTTAAATTACAAGTTCTCGTATTATTTTATCTCGGAAAACATCCAAAGATGAAAGGTTTTTTTCCTAGCCTACTTTTTTTCTTATTCTTTCAAATAAATAAATGGTTTGAATAAAGACAGCTTTGCTTATGCTTCATGTTAATGACGTCTGTGTTGCCATGGAGATCACCGTGACATCACAAGATCTACATAATGGTCTCAAAGAATGAGAAGTTGTTGGAAAACATTACTTAAGAAGCAAGACCTTGTCTAAACACAGCTTGGCTTATTAACATTCATGAAATTCATTAAAACAGAGGAGTATTTTTCCAATGTCATACAAAGACTTTAGATGCTAGTTTCTAAATGAAGACTTTTTATATTGAAAAATACGTAATAAGCATTTTTAGGTCCCCATAGAGACTTTCATAATTAAGGTATTACAAATTGTCAGTTTTTTTAAATTACTAAAATAAATTGACATGTCATCTAGGCTTTTTAGAAGTAAAACAAGACCACATATATTGACACTTTCCACACACACACGCCTAACTCATTACCTCAATAACAGGTTTCCATAAATCTATTAGTGTATAAAGCAGATGTATTCAAGATAAATTTGTATATTTGTGAATGAATAAACAAAGTAAACCAGTGGAGTGGTAGTGACAATTTTGTTAAAGCTATTTATATTATAATTTGAAAGATAAATTATACCTCGCTTAAAATGTTACACTACATCTCGTATCCCCGGATTTGTTTTTCAGAAACATTCGAAAATTTTAGTATCAACTGAAAGAAAACTCTCAGACATTTTCAAATCTTCTCCAATATGGAACAACATTTTGTTAAAAAGACCATTTGTGGAAGAATTACAGTACTGGCATCATGCTAAGAATCAAGACAATAATTCTACTTCCTTTCAGTTATTCTACAGTCCTCCAAATACATAAGTAAACACCATTACTTCAGCTTATCAAGATTGTCCTTCAGTAAAATTAAGTTTATGAAAGTTTAGATCCTGAGAGGTTCACATGAGGCAAAGAAAAGGCAGAGTCCTCTGTACATGGGTATAACTTCTCATTTTGGTATTCTTTATGCTATTTTTGCACACAGTTCCTTTTGTTGTTATTTTGAGGTAAGAAATGACCAGACTACTTCAGTTCATTACACTTATAAAACTTGTCCTGCGAGCACATAAAATAGGGTCTTCCTTTTGACCGCAGCAAGAATCCTCTAATGCAGTTTTCCCAAGTAACTGAAGGGGACTTTGATGTTCTGCAGGTTTGTGGTAAAACTCAAAACCTTAAGTACTATTAAATTGAATCAGAGGAAATCTTAAAGCAGAAGATATTACATAATAGGACATCACACCAGCTGCAATATCAATTGTGAAAAAGTAACAATTTTCTTCAGATAGATACCTATAATCAACAATATAAGCAGTAGCAGATACCCCAATGTCACAGGTCTCACATTTAACTTTTAAATAACCATTTACTTTATTACACAGAGAATTTCCTCCTCCCTGATTTCTCAGAAAGAGTTCTCAATTTTTTTTCCACATACCCATTTGCATGCAACAATTTATTACGATTTCAGAAAACAGCTTTTTAATATTAAAATCAAAACTGAAATTTTAAAAGAAAATACAAGTGTCAGTACTGTTGAAACAATCTATATCACATAATTATAATGTATAGAAGAGCCATAAAAGCAAAAGCAAAGATGAACAATGTTTCCAAGATTGCTTAGATGTTGTTCTCAATGACTTCAAATTATGACATGCTCCATTAGAGACCCTAATGCTGGGACTAGAAAGGTGCCACTAGCCAAAGGGACACAAAATAAGCAAAAAAGAGTCAGCAATGAAACCATACTGTTTCCATACTATTTCAAGGCCAGCTTTTACTGCAGCACATCTTAGAAAAGAGACAATCAACTAAACAGCACCAAATATTTTCAACAATGAGAACACAATGTCTTCAGGAAAAACATGAGTGTTTTCCGTGGGATTAATCTTTTTTGCATCCAGACTGGGGGGGGGAGGGGGTGAAATAACAAAAAAAAGCCAAAAAAACCTCCACCACTATTCCATATTTTTTCAAAAATCAGTCAAAATTTTAACCCAGACTTTCTAAGATTCAAAGAAATGGGATCTGAGAGTTGATATCAGTCAGAGTTGTGAAAGATCACATTTCTTCTATCAGCTACCTTAAAGGATTCTCTCTTTTCCTCTCCTGTCTTTCTGCTAAAAAATTATGCCCCATGAATCTAGGTTGTTAAACTCTTCTGCTAATCTTATTTTTTCCTTATGGTCCTTTTCAGTTACTTTGAGCTATTAAGATACATTCATGCTTACACAGATAAAACCTACTGCCCGTGTTACCTCGGATTTTGTTTTCCATTGGCAATATCCCACTGAAAAAATTTTCCTTAATCTGTATAGAAAAGGCAAAAAATAACCTCAACTGGTTCACAGGCAAAACCCTCCATAAAAGCAGTGGTCAGGATTTATAATGTTGCATACTTTGTTTCCATGCTCTATATTACAAGCACCATTTTTTCATTACAGTAGATAAATACCCTTAACTTCAAAGTATTTTCACAGAGCCACAGTTTCAGTGGGGAAGATAAACACCACTGAGGTGAATAAGGCACAGTGTAAGAAAAGCCTAACTTCTTTCCTTATTTTAAATGTACTGACAGTGGCAAGAAGTGTCATCTTGACTCAGCTTACAATTACCACGCATGAAACAATAAAAAACCAAACCCAAGGATCTCTTGAACCTGCAAGCACTGTACCACCAATTAACTGTACCCCCCCTATGGAAAGCACATGAAATTGTTCTGAACAGTCCACAAATGCCCCTGAGCACCAGCAGGTGATCCAGACCTTCTCAAGCCCATCAGCAGGTCTTTCGCACTGAAAGAGAGAACTCGGTAGCTCTAAGTATATACATCTAGAAACTGGCATAAGGATTGCGTTTGTGAGAGCTCCTGAAGTTTGCTTTTCTCCTACCATGAGCATTTCCATCCCTGAAAGCCCCTCTCTCCTTAAGAGGAATCAAAACAACTCAGGCTCACTGAAAACATATTCAGGTCATTTGACACTTTCAGCTTCATTGTTATCTTGTCATTACAAACTTGGAAGAAAGCCTGGTAGCACCAGACACACAGCACTGAATTTCTATTTTTGTTTTCAAAAGATGCCAGTGTAATAGATTAAGTCCCTTAACATTTTATCAGCTCCACAAAAACAAAATTCCAGTAGCACTGAAATATGACAGGAACGACACCAGACACCAGCCAATCTCATCATTTAGGAACTGTCTCCTCTTCTATTTCCCAACACCTCAGACACTCATGATCCATTTGAGACCTCAGTGAACTCTTCAATTACTCAGCAGGACAGAAGATGGACGGGATAAAAGATAAATTAGCTGTAAAAATATTTTAAAGTCTTCATATTCAAAGAAACCTGTATATCTTTTTTTTAAAACTCTAAGGACACTTTTGGGTGACACGGAGCCTGTGCTCTGAATCACAGATTTTGCTGAAATAGCAGGTGACATCACAAGGCCCACCAATTTATCGCTCAGCTAATTCAGCTACAGCCAGAGCTGACTGTGTCTGAAGTGATGGAGTCAGACTCACTTGAAACCCTCCCTGCCTGCCCTGCCAGCCCTCAGGGAGCTGGGCCCAGGCACAGCCCCATGGCAGCTCCAGCCCCTCCAGCACCTCACAAGGAAGCCTGCAGTGACACACATGAACAAGTGCTGGCTTTCACTGGTAATACTGACCATGATACCAAGGAGATAAGCAAGTTCAAGGCAGATTGCCAGGTCAGGCACTCCCAGTAAAACGCTATCTCTTGTAAGCAAGATTTTATTTTCTCTATGAGTTGGAGTCTCAGTAAATAATCACAGTCATATGTGATGTGATAAATCTAATTTTCTGCTTGCAGGTACATCTCCATCCAAAAGGACAAATGCAGTCTTTTGGGTAAATGCAGACAGTACAAGGCAATTAGTGTTTCTTTCCCAATGTCTATTTAAAATTCATTGTGAGTGATTCATGATAACCACACAATCATAAATGGACTGACATCACTACTACTTCCAGCTTCCTCCTTCAGCTTATGATCTCAGTCTTTCCTAGATTAAACCCTAAGATCACACTCCTTTCCTTCATGCTTCAGTTTCAATTGATGGGACTGAGATGCTGAACCAAGGCATTCAAATCAGACAGAGGACAGGGCAGCAGGGGGGTCAGCTCACAACAATATCACACTCTATGCCTTCCCACCAGCTCTTAGAGATAACCATGAGCATGGCTTCAGAACACCACCAGCTTGATACAGACATACCAATACAACAAACACATCATAGGAAAACCCAGCAGCAGCAAAACCAACAAAGTTTTCTATTCAGGACAGAGTTCCAAGGGCAAACTAAATCCAAAGCATACACTTCCAAGAAACCTCTTAAACAGACTTGAGACTATAACCTGGGGAATTATTTTTCTCTACGAATATCCAGTGTATGGTCTTGCTGTTTCCATCACAATGCTGCAAAGCCTTAGCCATAAGCAACTCAGAACCTGGAAAAAGCTAAATAAGCTCCATACAGCTCTTGATCAACTCCCTCTGCAGCTTAAACAACTAAACTAGCAGTTCCCAAAAGTACAACTCTGAGCCTCCCAGAAGTCCATTGCTCTAAAACTCTGTTTCCTGCTCGGGGGGAAAAAAATCCCTTTTTAGGGGATTTTATCGTGGTTTAAATATTTGTGTATACTGATCACTCTCAGTTAAAATCCCAGTTTCATTCTGTTATCTCGTAGGTTTCAGCCAGTAATAGCCATTATTAATGAGCACTAAGTTGCAAATATATGAGTCATACGGAGAGAAGGATTTTATCATTGTGATTAAAGCTATCAGCATAATTTTACTGACTCAAAAGATCAATCAAAGGCAATTCTGTACTCAGAATATAAACACACCATCAGTCAGATATATGTAAACCACACAAAACAGCATGATTCAGACATCACAAAAATTAGGAAGTATGTTTCATATAAATAAAGCTGTATAAATACATGTAGATAGCCAAAGGCTCTGCTCCAGCACCATTACACTCACATTCATTACCTGTCAAAATAAAAAAGTCTGCCAAAATCCCTAACAAATTTTATCCTGAAAGGTTACTTTCATAAGTTAATGAGGATACACTTGGATGAAGACAAAACATTTCTGTATAAAGTGCATTTTGCTATTGCTTTACACACATTCAAAAGAAGTCCATAATTTGTCCAATGACTCTCTAGTATGATTAGATATTCCACTCCATTTTTAAGTTGTTTTAATATGGGAAAGACCAGAGGGCTAAACCATCAATATTTAAACATATGCATCCCTTTTAATTTTGAAAATAGAGAAAACCAAATGTTCTCTCACCTTCAAAACTTAAATCTTTTAATTAGAGGAAAAAGCTTAAATAATTGCTCCTGTATGTAAGATCTGTGAGCTTGCCAAAGGGAAAGCAGCTCTCCATCGCCGTATGAGGCAGTGAGGGGAGAACTGGCTGGATGTAGCAGCAGTGAAGGAAAAGAGGCTGCAGCAGGGAAACAGAAGATGAGCAAGCAGTGAAAACCAAGTGCAAACCCAGGTTTGTGGGTGACAAGTTGGCACAGCGGGATGCCTGAGCAGCACAATACACCCAGACAGGCTCAGAAGCATTCTAGGAGAAAAGCTGAAATCCCCAAGTACCAGAGCCAACAGTCTGAGAAAAACTGCCGAGCAATTCTGTATGCAGCCAAGAGATAGCTGCATCCTCTGGTTGTGGAGGCCAAGAGGAAGCAGTAGGAGATCCAGGAGACCTTTTGGTACTGCAGCTCCCATTGAAGTAATAGGAAAGAACCCAGTGGAGTCTACACTTGGAGCAAAGCTCTGGTACAGAAACCACACAAGGAAGCCCAAGCAAACGACCAAATGTGGTGAGAGCATGGAGCAGGCCAAGGCACACTGTACGCCAAAGCACATTTTGAGGGACTGTCACTCAGTGGCCACGTGAAAACACAGGAGAGCCAGGACAGCCCTCAGGGACTTGCATTTTCTGCTCATTTATTTTCTGGAGTTCATACATAAACCTCATTCTACCATGTGAACTGCTTCAGGGTGCAGATGCTCAGGGGAAATGATAAGGGGACTGAGTGTTAATTTGTGCTAGTCTGGTGGTCATGGTGGAAGCAAAGAATTAAGGAAAGTTTAGTTTAACATAATATATGCCTGATAGGTTAAAGTAAAGGAAGGAGCTTGTAAATATTAATAGGAAGATTGAGGGAAAGGGGCGGAAGGGAAGAGGGATGATCTTCCTCACGTTAAACTGTCAAAATAAATTTCACCATTGTAATTCACAGAAATTAAATAGGAGAACAAGATAAAGCTTTACCTTATGTCACCAAATAAATGGCAGATTTAATTGTTCAGAGCACAATTCTTTAATTCTTTGTGGATCGTATATTCTCCCAAAATAATAAATTAAAGACAATAATATCCAGTCTTTTCTTATGAATACTATTTGCTAGCTGATGGCTTGGAATTTGAACAAATACAAGCTAAACTGTATTATAACAGGGAAATAAAATAAAACTCATGCTATTTTCAAAAAGAACAGACATGGTTTAGATGTTAAAGTTTCCAAAGCTAAATACTCAATTTAGGACTTCATATATTCCAATATCCCATCTTGAACAACTTATTTTTTTTTGTAAATTGGAATTAAAGACTTGTCCAGTAGTCAGTTACAAGTAATTTTACAAGTCATCCACTACATTATAAAACTTCGTCAAAAATTGGCAGCTTTGACACTCATTTCAAACTATTTCAACAGGTAGCTGTTTGCCCATTTCTCACACACTACAAAGCCTGTTAATTTTGGACTGCTATACTATTTTTTATTTACATGCATTTTATTAGCATTGCTGCTGTTATTGTTCATCTTTCTTATCTCATTGCTGCTTCCAGTAAATTGTTCTTATCCCAGCTCATGATCTCTGCCTTTGTGTCTCCCACCAGAGAGGGGAGGAGAGTGAGAGGTGTCTGGTTTGGGGGAGTCTCCCTGAGGTAGGAGGCAGTAAATTAGGGTGTGCTGTTCCTAAGCCACAGCAGTGCAAAACCAGGGGTGTGGTCATTTCTTATGCTTTTACACAGCTTCATGGTGGCTGAAAGGGATATTTTTTAAAATATTCTTCTCCCCCAACTACATACTATTTGCCAAACCTAGTGTCTCTAGTGCAAGAATTTTAAATGGTATCTTAACACTAGAAATGAAAGCCATGGACACAGTGATTTGGAAGAAAGAAAGACAGTAAATTTACCTGACATAACATGTACAACAAAAGAGCATTTCCAGTCTTACTCAGCAACCAGTCTGAGGATGCTATATCTAAAACTAATTTATGCAAATCAGCTAATAGAGGACACAAATGCAACTAATATGCTGAGCACACACAGTCAAATGCACTAAGGTACTTGCAAGTGTCAGCTCAAATCTGGTGACAGCCCTCTATCCTGTTCTGTACAGACTGACATGCCAACTGCCACGAAGTTAAGAGTAAGATCGAATTCTGCATGGGACTGAGAACAGACCTGCAAAGTTGCAGGCAGATTTGTCCACTAGGTCTGTCTAAATTACCTGGAGATACTACTTGTGCTCTGGCATGTAAAGACATTCATTTTAGAAGAGTGAAATCCAAGAAAAAATAGCAAATGCTCTTGAAATTCAAGGGATGGGGTGGGGGTGGAATTGGTGGGATGACAACACGTGTCTTATTTTAAATTGGGTCAGCCACTGCCCAGCCATCATTCAATGAAGGTGAGCTTGAGAAGATCAGGAGGACAGGCAACAGGGAAGCCCCCAGTCTGAGCAGGATCAGCAGCCCAGAGAACCCATTTAAAGGGATTTACTACAGGTGCAAGGGGCAGGCTGACAAAAAAAGAGAGAATAGTTTTAAAGTGGGGGGAAAAAAAGGAGGAGTTTTGGATGGTGAGATGATTAGGGATGAATTACATTCAGCTCTGGGAAAAGAAAGGGAAATGAAAATTTTCTGAGCAAATCAGATTTGGAGAAAGGCACATACTTCTTGCTTTCTACATATTTGATTGCTCCTACACAGACTTCTTGGCTCCATCCTACTCTCTAAATCACAGGCTTCACATATTGCAAAATAATATCCTAGTGGCTTTTTAGATGGGCAAGGATAATGGATTAAACTGAAAAAACCCACACTAAAATAGTGTAAATATTAATTTACTATAGCAAATTTCGTTTACTCAAATGACAAAATCAAAATTAGATGACCTCTACTTTGCAATGTTTAGGTCTCTTCCTTTCACTTGGTGTCAGTGATGCATGAAGATGTGCTCCATTTGCTAAACCACAGCCAGTTCATTTTAATAGTAATTGTAATAGGACATCAAAATGCATGAATTATGCAATGCTCAAAAAGGCTCTTGAAATTGTTACTCCCTGTATATGTAAACAGTTGGTTTCAGCAAACCAACATTTACAGCAAACCAAATCTTTAGATTCCAGAATATTACTTTATCAGTTCTTTCTGGACAGCATCCTTTTCCCTATTTTCTGAGCACCATAAAATTTTATTTTAGCATTTCTGTTAATCAGTCTCTTCTCCCCAGTATGTATATCTGAGCAGTTTGCTATTTCTCTCCCAGCAGTTCACTGGCAGCATAACTAAAGCTGAAAATTGAATTTTCTTCTCAGGCCATTTTTTTTTTTTTTACTAAATAAATAAATCAATAAATAATTTATTAGCCACCAGTATTCAAAATCAGAAATTTAACCTGGGTGCCCTCTCACTTTTGCCAAGTTTCTTATTCATGGATGAGCCCAAAGCCCAATCACAACTTACTCATTTACAAAGAAAAATTCCTGATGAACCTTGTCCTAAGTTTTAATAAGGCCCTCACCACCCACCCTTCAATGCCTACAGCTTCTAAGCACAAAGCCTCTCACTAGAATGACTCTGGTTTTACTCTCCCAAAATACTTTCTATCTCATATAATTAAAGTTTCCTTATTTTGCTTTCATGAACTTCAGCTATCTTTGTTAATTAACAAATTGTCTCTCTTGCATTTGCTTCCCAAGACACCAGCTTTGACATCTACTTGACTTCATCCACAACTGTAAAACCTATTCTTATGCCAACTTCCATGCCTGTACTTCACTAAGGTATCAGACACTGTCCCAGATGTCATTTTACACATTTCTGCATATGAACAGCACTTAAATATTCTGCTTATTGTCACAGGATCTGTAATTTTCTGTTCATTCTCCCAGGAAGAGTCTCAAGCTCATTATTTATCTTATTAAATATCACCTCTCCTCAAGTGTCCAAGTGAGTGAGGCACAAGCATTGCTGTGTTTCAGAGAAACAGAAGATTCTTGCCATGGACTATATACAATCCCCCTACATCAATTCAGATATTATATATCTTGTTTCCTGGTATCTAAATATGGCACTTTCTGCCAGCGTTTTTCCTGGCACTGCCTGCTCATGGGCAACATACTTTCACTTTTCCAGAAGTAGGGGCCCTATAATCTGTTGTGCTACTTTTTCCAATAATCAGTTGTGCACCTTTAGCATTAAATATTAGATGGCACATCTAACAAACCTTTTTTATCAGCAGTGCCTGACAGACACAAGACACTTGACTGCACCAAGAACACGCCACCTTCATCAAATGGAAGTCCCAAGATTTGCACTGCTCTCCCTCCCACTGGCAGATTTGAAGATCTAATGTTTCATATGCCAACCAACACTAGCCACGAAGTGGTTTCCCACTGTCTACAATTGTAAAAAAATTCCCAGTGCTTTCATTATCATGATACTGTACAGACAGGTCATGCTTTCATTCTGCCCTTCACAAATTTTATTACATGCCATATAGTTCAAAGGAGCCTTCTACAGTAGTCTGAATGAATATGCATCGAACCAGCATTTTAAAATAATTCTGTTCTGCTTCCATTAAAATGATCAAGCTCAGTCACTTTAGTCTAAAATCATTGCAATCACTTGCATTTTTTTCCATAGTTCCAAATATTTTATTTTTTTTTAACTGGAGCAATATAAATTTTGAGTGCCTCACACTCAAACTTTTTTTCCATGTGAGAAACCACTCTTCATTGAAAATGCATTTGCATGAAGCAAAAGGTTATACAGAAGCAGCAAAACCTGCAATAACATGACCTAAGCATATGCTAAAACATGCACCAATGACTTGTGCACAGTTAGTAAAGGGAAACATCCACATCCAAATTCTACTGCATCCTATAATTTCAAGTTTGATTACTCACAGGAAGAGACTACTCAGTACTTCACTCCACCTGTCAGGTTTTCAGTGGTTTTATTTTTTAAATTGACAGCATCTGCATGACACTTTGGACAGTTGTACACTGTCCACAAAGATGGACCTTCAATTCTAGCTGTGGGCATGAAACTGTTACCACAGCTAGTAAAGGCAGAGATGTGTATTAAGATTTGTTCTTCTGTGTTGCATTAAATATAAAACACTGCCTTTTAATTCTAAAAATTCTCTACATCTCATGATTTATATTTAAAATACAGAATGCAGTACATTCATAGGTGACATACCTGCTCCTTGGAAGAAACATGGATTCTTTAATGAAGACTGAACCAGACAGCAGGATATACCAACAGGTACCAATATCATCAGGGCTGGAATAATAAAAAAAAAAGATGACACAGCTTAACACACTTGATTTAAACGAATCACAGCAGTACCAAATTTGCACTACAAAGAACATCAAAGAGGCAAAAATGCTCCAAACTACGGAAGACACAATTCAATTATTTAAAAAATAATTCCATTAAACTATTCTTATTTCCACCTGCAAATATATACATTATTATAATGCTTAATTTCATTTACTTGAAAGCATCTTCATTAAAAGCATCTATCTATCCATCCAATTGGAAACAGCCCAATTCAAATTAAATACAGCTGTAAGTGATTAAAGGAAGACAAGCTGCAGTAAATACACTGTGTTGTATTCTATTGAATGCATTGAAGAAGAATGACAGTTCTTCAGTTCTTGCTGAAGAGAGCTGCAGCATCTTTCCATCTATAAATAAAGGCATCCTTTACCAATACTAGCCATCTTCTTCAAGACAGAAATTTTCCTTTCTGTATCAGCATGCCTTTCTACAAGGTAAGAGACCTTCGGAAACATTTGCAGAAGATAAACCTGCATCAGATTTGTCAGCCATCATTATCTGCTGCTGCTAAGCACTGCCCCTTTCATGTCTGTCCCTGGCACTAGAATAAATTCCCAACAAAAGGGGCTAAAAGTTTCTTTTCCCTTCTCTTCAATCTGTAAAGGAACTGGATGAGGAAGACTTTGTAATCCAGGCACAGTTCATTCTACTGTAGATTCAGATGTTGCTCCTTGAGTAATACAAAATCCTTTTCATATGTTTGGACTCTTTTTGGATAAGTAAGTTCAAATAATGTTTGGACAGGAAAATAAAATAGATTAAGGTTACTAGAAATAGCTGCAGTAGAAGTCTCATTCCATGTTGACAGTCAGTGCTGAGAATCCCTCAACTGTACTTCAGTTTCTATCACTCCTGCTCCTTCCAGAGAAACTAACTGAATTCAAGACTAATGGAGTTCATCCTTACAAACTGCAAGAGCATTCTTATCGAAAACAACATCCCTAGTGACACTAAGAAATGCAGATTACTTAATTAATTTGTAGCACCTTCATTTTTTTAAATTATATGTCTCAAATCTTTAGCAACAACTAGGTCTACCTCAAGTAAGAACAGCCCACATCTTTTAACAATGATGACAGCATAGTATTAAAATCTAATCTTAAATCTTAGTAGGCAATGTACATGTTAGCAGTGTATTTCTCATTTGAAGAACTGCAATTTAAGAAGTACATACACAATGGTCCTCAAAACAAATGTGCTAGCCTAAAAGAGCTGAGAGCAAACCATCCCATCTAAAATCATGCTCCATTTACATTTTCTACTGTATTATGTAAGCATGAGAGAAAGGACAGAAACAGAGAAAAACAGCAGAGGAACTGAGGGGACACAATCTACGGCCAAGAACAGAGGAGCTGAAAAAGAAGATGGAGCTTGTATTTCTTTTCTAGCAGCCAATGTCCTGACCAGTGAAGTGATGCTGATCAGCAACATTCACCAGACAAGTGACAACATCTTCAAAATCAAGATTTTAGGAATACTTCTTTATACTGATAGACCAGAAAACAAAGCAAAAACACAGTCCCACAGTTAAAACAACAGCATTTTGATTCACATAGCTGAAGTGTTCTAAGATGCCTATTCTGAATGTGCCTCGTTTGCTTATTACATGGGCCTGTATCACCCTCAGACTTGTAGCTATAGAAAAATCAACATTGTGCTTAAGTGCAGAGAACCAGTTTGAAACAGATAACCCCTCAAGAAAACCAGCACTTCCAACAAAAATATCATTCCTAAAAACATAAACATGCACCTGAATTAAGTTACACATCTTTAAACATTCCTTCTTTCCCCACGAGTCCTATGCTGACAGGCATACAACAGCACTGCTGCTGAACTGCAAGTCTGTTAGTTTTTTTTATTACGCTCTTTAATAGCTGTCATTCTACACACAAATCATCTGGACTAATTAGCACAGTTAAAAGTTTTTGAAATAGAAATTTTCAGCAATGGATATAGACAAAGTGATTTCCCCAGCACCTGGGAAGTAACTGTACTAGGATGTGAATAGTAATTTTTCCATGGGTATTACAGTAATTTTATATTATCACATAATAACTTTGTCATCCAGGGGGTGGGTTGGTTTAATTTTTTTCCCTTTTCCTAAAAACTGGCAGTTTGACCAAGTATTAAAGTGTAGTCTGATAAAACAGAATATGGGGTCACAGATCCTATAATTCCAAAGCAAAAGTAATCTAGAAGATCTTCTCATGCTTCCAGAAAGGCATTTCCAATGATAAAATAATTGAAGCAGAAAAAAAATTAAGCCAATAGAAACTATTTTAACTTTTGCAAATCTACTAACATGCAAGCTTTTATTTTTCTCTTTTTAAGAGCTGATTAACTTTTTGAAATCCTCTCTCAAACCACCAATTTGTAAGGGGCTTCAGTTAGTTTTTCTCATTGGAGATCTTTTAACTTCAAAGAGAAAAGCAGCTACTGGCTTTCACAAGCACCAGTCAATATGTTCAATATGCAATTTTTTATGGCTACTTTTGAATCTACCTTTGAATCATTTAACAAACATCTAGAATGATTATGCATTCAACTGCAGTGGTTTGATTTTTTTCTTATTTGATCACACATAGCATGACTTTTCACTCAGTTAATCATCCAACTCAGTTTTAACTTTTTTTTTGTCAATTTACAGATTTATTCTCTTTCTCTGCAAGTTGGCTCTTCAAAAGTTGTTGTTCCTTCTCACTGTCATGAACATCATAGTTTATCCACTTTGTATATAATCAAATGAAGCATCTGCTTATTTGACAGCTGAAAGTACTGATTAAAAAAATAAATCAAACACGAGGAATACCATCTAATTGGATTTTCCCTTGCTTTATGTGTACTTAATAACTGGTTTTATTTTTACAGTTACATTTGAGAATTTCTAGGCTCTAAGCTATTTGCATCACGCATATCTACTGAACTCAACACTTTCAATTATCTAAATAAAAAAACTTGAATATTGCTGTGTCACAGTAGTAGAATATTACTACAGAATGTGTCTATTCAAGGTATCTTCCCTGAAATACACTCGGTATTCTTCTAAAACTTTCACTGTCAGTCAAAACACAAATATGTCCAAGACAGTCTTCAAGAGCAAAGAACACAGGGTATTAATTCTCTCCATTACAACTAGTAGTGTCTTAATATAGTCTTGAGTAAAACATCTGAAAAAATCCCACATGTATAGCAAACACATTTCTTTCTCCAGAACCCACATGCTTCTCTCAGAAAAAAAATGCAAATGAAACACAGATCTGTTTCTTTCATATGAAAATATATTTAACTCCTGCACTTTTAACATTTGCTGTACTCTCAGTTGATTAGAATTATGCCCCAACAAAGCCATTTGGCAGCCAGCTTTTGCTAGACAGTACTGTCACAAGAAGCACGTGCTATTCTTTTATTTTAAGGATTCTGGGCTTTTCACAATCCTATTCAAACATCATGTGCCTTTCAATCAAACTTCCATGTCTTCTGTACTACACTTGACATTTGTTCATCAACAATGAATTTACATTCTTCAGGACTTTCGTGCCTATAATGAAAGACAAAAGGAGCTATAGAAGAACCTGATGCTGAACTACAGAAGTACTTCTTCAGGCCACCTGAGGACTCATGCAAATACCATTTCACCCAATAGAGAACACTCATATTCAAAAGGTTTTCTTTGCATTCACATTTTACATTTTATTTTAACCATTAAAACTGAATTCTAGAGAATAGGCATAATGATAAAGTTTTCTTTCGCTGCTAGAATAGTGCCTACCCCTAGCAGCCCACAGAAGAATCTAGAAACTTTATTTGTCCTAAAGATATTCTGCCCAAGAGACAACAGCAAATTTTTATTAAAAGGCTTTACTGCAGACAGGACACTTCCCTGGGTTTGCAGGAGGGCATTAAGTCCACATAAGCACTTCATCAGGAATTAGCTGAAGCAGGATAGATGCTGATGACCTTTCCACAAAGGCATTCTTCAAGAGACACAGGGTTTTTGTCAGCTTAGGAGAGTTAAGGGGAAGGTCCATAGCACCTGTCAGTCAAGCTGATGTAAAAAGGAAAGACATCTGCTGAGGTAAGATCCTTCCTATTACTAGTTTAGCAGGGATGCCACGGCTGTCCAGCATCACCACAAGTACTGAAGCAGCAGCTGTCACACATGAGGAGACTGAAGTGCAGGGAAAGCTCCACAAAGCAACAGAGCTGGGGAAGGGTCTGGAGCACAAGTCCTGTGAGGAGTGGCTGAGGGAGCTGGGGGTGTTCAGCCTGGAAAAAAAGGAGGCTCAGGGGAGACCTTTTCACTCTCTACAACTGCCTCACAGGAGGCTGTAGCCAGATAGGGGTTGGTTGGCCTCTTCTCCCAGGCAACAAACAATAGTTAAAAGAGTCAGCCTCGAGGTTTAGATTGGAGTCAGGGGAGGTTTAGATTGGATATTGAAAGGGTGGTCAAACACTGGAACAGGCTGCCCCGGAAAATGCTTGAGTCACCATCATCCCTGGAAGTATTTAAAAATTTGTGGATGTGCTTGGGGAGAAGGCTTAGTGGCAGACCTTACAGTGCTGGGCTACTGGTTGGACTCAATGATCTCAGAGGTCTTTTCCAACCTTAAGGATTCCATGACTCACATCAGGCTGAAAGCAAAGGTCACCTAACCCAGGCAAACAGCACTTCCTACCTAGTCTTGACTTCCTTTCTGCACCCTCCCTCCACTCTTGCAGGGCTATATGCACAGTGAGAGTGGAAATAATTGAAATCAGGAACTGTTGACACAGTACATTTGTTGTACATTTCCATGCAGGCATACACAAACCTCTGCAGGCAAGACTTTACCCCACACGTTGGCCCTAAGTGACAGAATACATCGCTTCAAATACTTAAGACTGAAGGAAAGTTGTTTGTTTTGAGATCTTTCTTCAGCTCAGCTACTGTTCTGTGTATTCATCTGGATGAAATGTAGGACTGTTAGAAGTTACATAGCCTACCAAAAGCTGCAAATCTATCCACTTTCCCTAGTTACAGAAAACAAGATTTATTACCAAGAAAGTTAGATGACACAAGCAATTTATCCTGCAGAGAGTCAAAATGAAGTCAACCCCAAAGTCACTCATTAGGGGCAGTAAGAACAGCAAAATCAATACACACTCATTCTGTCCTGAAAATAAGATTTGTGTTCTGCAGAAAAAACAACAAAAGGACTTTACTACCGAGATTCTACTGTAACTACCATGACAGAGCTACCTGGTCATAAAGTTTTCAGACTATTCAGGTTCTAGCCACAGCCTTACAGTGGTGCAAAACTAAAAGCCAATACCAAAACAGCCAGCAAAGTGCAGGTTTTATTCATAATCTGAACTTCAGTTGAACAAAGTTTGAATAAATCTGCTTGAAACCTTGACTTTTGTATCATAGCACACTCTAGAGCAGAGGATTTCCTGAGGAGCCTATATATTATTTCCCAGAATGCCAGAGAACTTGATTTACAGGAATGCAGGAGCTAGAAACAGAAAGCCATGAACTGGACTGCAATGCCTTCCCATTGTGTTTCCCTGTCCAGCTTCCTTCACATAGTCCATTAACACAACTACAACCTGCAGCCAGACAGGACACCTTTCTGCTTTGAAAATTACACAAAAAACTGAAGACAGAATTATGCAAAGAAACTTCACAGCTGTCACTAACTGTTCTGTCTGGAAATTTCAATTGTGTAATTATGCAATGGCCTATGACATCATTGGGTTGTCAGCACTGATGAGCTTAGACAGTATTTTCAGACTGAGGCTTTCACATTTTCTAGCATATGACTGTTTTCTCTGAGACCTCAGAGGCACTCAAAGTTCAAAAATCAAGAAGTGCTTATAAATCTCCAGACTGACAAAATCCAGGAAGTTTGCAGACTTTCTCACAGTCCAGCACTTGTACCAAACTCTTCATGCTATGATCTATTTATGCCCCAAGAAGGGGCAGCTTCTTATTCCTAGACCAGCAAGTAGCTACATACACACTACTTAAAACTAAAGCTTTATTTTCTAATTAAAAATATTTTATTTCTATATAAAGCAAACAGCAGCACTTGCATGTTTGCAAGTACACATTTGTAGCTATATATCTGAATTGTATATTAATCACATATCAAAGAAATTCCTCACAAGAAAACATGTCCACCACATACCAATTCTGTAAGGCATCTGTCTACAGTAGCACAGGTGTTCCAATTTTAGCTTTCAGATTTCCTGATTGCTTCAGGTGCTGAAAAACCCTCAAAATATTCAGCTACAATAAAGATTTAAATCAACTCGTTGAAAGGCCAAATAAATCTCAAATATCTATACCATCTGTAGTGCCTTCCTCTATCCTAACAAGTCCTGATACATCACTTTGCTTTAAGAGTTCTTTAGAAATAGCTAGATTTCAAAAAGAGCAATCCATTTAATTCTCATTCTCCATCAAAATGAGACACAGCACTACTAAAACCTCTGGAAAAATGAATCATATTTAGCCCATGTTTACTCACTCAGGTTCAACTGAGATAATGAACATCATAAGTATGTACAATGGCAAGAATTTGCAGGTCTCTGTGACCAACTGCTGTCAAACATGCTTAATTCTGTCAAGCAAGACATTGCTTCAGTACAAAATTCAGTACCTGGACTTGAAAGCACATGCTAAACAAAAGTCTTTGCTCTTCTGCCCACCTTCTGGTCATTGGCTTCTCAGCCAACTCCTTTAAAACAGCACGTGGACAAAGCTAAGTACCATGCAGGTCTCAGTGGAAGCAGGCACGGAAATTACTTCCATATAATTACTGCTTAACATTCCTTTTACACTTGTGTCTATCCTTTTACACTTGTCCTGAGACCTAAGCAACAGAGGTATTCTCCCCCCAACACTGGACTTCCAGCAACTCCAGATGCTGGAAGGACTCCTAACCTAACTCATCATCAACATCCAGAATTGCTTTCCACTCAGAGCCATTTTCAAGCTATGTCAAAACAAGCTCAAGAATTCAACAAGAACAATTTCTTGGTTGTGAAAAAGCTAGTTTGATTTATGGAGACAATAATTCTTTAAAATTCCAACTACTAAAGGATTCCTTTGAGACTTACACTTAAACTGAATATAATCATCCTACAATCTGTAACATTTGTAATTGTTTTGATAAAAGAACTTACAAACTTACAAACCTATTACATTTTCATGTAATCATACTCAGTGAGTGCTGTTGTTCAAAGTTGAATAAACTCCAGAAAGTAAGCAGAGTAATTCCAAAGACATTGCTCATGTTCCCAGGTCTCCACTTGGGAGAAGCAGAAACAATGGAAATTTGACATGTCAGAACTGAGAGCTTTTTCAGACATTTAAGCACTACACAAGAAGAAATCCCAAAGAACATTGCTCCACAAGTTTATGCTCCATAGGATATTGTTCCAGCAGATTAATTTGTCTCTTTCTCTTTGCTCATTTTGGTTATCCTCTCTATGCTGAGAGCTATAGGTAGTTTATTGTTTTAACTGAATAACCATTGCCAGAATTAGACATCAGCCTTGAAGTGCCTTGGGATGTCAAACACGTCTAAGTTGAACAATTCTCTCAGGTAGACATCTCATTGCCAGAAAATCCTGCCCACTGGCACTGTAGTGTTCAAACACAGAATAACCAAAAAACTGCTTACTAACATTGTCAGCACTGCCTCTAATCCTCCTTATTATGCCAGTTTAGCAGTTACCTGACATCTGCCAGAGCATTTGAGATGCTCTTGATCACATTAAGAGGTATATCCCAAACACAGAAGTAAAAGAGATTGGCAGTGGATGTGTCAGCCACAAACAATTTTCAAATACTTTTCTTCTTATACGAACACATTGAAGTTACATTTAAAGTGAAGATTAGAAATAAGAATAAATTAAGACAGAGTTAAAATATATTCAGTAACAGAACTGACAACTCGGGATTTTGAACTTCTGATTTTCACTAAGCAGTGTGCATATTTCAACTTATGTCCATGATTATATTTTACAGATGGACATGAGATGAAAACTGGTAGCAACAATGGGAAACGCAGAAGAATGAACCACAGGAAACAATTCCTCAGTATTCATGAAAAAAATAGAAGTATATTTTTGTTTCGAGTATTTAAGTTATTTGTAATGTTTTCACTCCTGAAATAAAGTCAGTGAAATAAAACAAGAATTTTGGTCAAATTAGAGATTATTGCAGAGTATCAGTAATGCCTGTCAGTCTAAAACAGTGGATTAAACAGGCAATCAATAAATACATTATACAAATATATGCACACAAGCTAATTGACCTATTGTCATTGAAGTCTTGATATTAAACTCGTACAGTGAATTAGCCCTTTGTATCAGAAGAAATATTCAGAACAAAAATTACAGCCTCCTAAATCATCAGAAAACAATTACAGAAGCAGCAAAATAAAATGATCATGCATCCAAAATACTCTGAGGTCAAGACAGAGAAATCTGTTCTTGTATCTTACAGCTCCCTAATGAGTCTCCAAAAGCAAAGCTTTGAGTGCCTCAAAGTTCTCAGAATTGCAACAAAAATACGATAGCTTTCAGTGAAACATTTACAGTAAAGAAGGTGCAAAAACATTACTTCAGTCATCATTCGAGGAAGTCTCAAAATCAGGTCAAACAATAACACAAATTTGGAACTGGCTGTGCAAAGCCAACAGACTGTAACATTGATCACTGACACTATTAAGAAGCCTTGATTCAGTGTCTGTTTATACAGAGACAACTGCCAAGTCCTTGACTGTGTTTATTTTAATGATAGACATTGCCTGAAAAATTCCCCACAGAAAATGTATCCACAACACAACACATGAATCAGGTTCCTGATTTACTGCAGTGCAGAACTGGCAGTATCCCAATGATATTCTGGCAACTGCCCAACTATCAGAAGGGCCAATACACCTTTAGGAATATTTTCAGGACAAAACAGAAGAGGCCAGCCCTGCTGCAGTACTTGTTTGCATTATTAAATATACTGCTGCAGAACTTCCACAGAAACCTGTGGATGTAGAAGAAGCACGAATGATTATATATACTGCCTGTAGGGATCTACCTGAAAATTCTGATACCGACCCAGAGATCATAGAATCATTTAGGCTGAGATCTCTACAACCATGAAGTCCAACCATTAACCCACCACTGCCGTGTTCACCACTAAAATCATGTCCCAAGCACCATGTCTACGTCTTTTAAACACCCCCTGGCATGGTAACTCAACCACTTCCCTGGGTACACCGTGCCAGTGCTTATAACCACTTCTGTAAAGAAATCTTTTCTACTTTCTAATCTAAACCTCTCGAGCATAACTTGAGGCCAGTTCCTCTGGTCTTATCACTGGGAGATTCTCTAGCAATTCCTTTCTGCAGTCTTTTAGGATTTAAGTTTTATATCTGTTAGATATAAACATATATACCTATAGACCATGTACACTGCATCCATAAAAGCACTCCATCTTAACACAAATTTAGTAAGGTGGTCTCAGCAGTGCTGTTGTGCTTAAAAATCACGAGACTGAGATTAGTTCAGTTGGCTAGAGCAGAGTGCTAATGATGCCAAGGTTGTGGCTTTGATCCCTGTACAGGCCATTCGCTTAAGACATGGACACGACAATCCTTGTATAAGTCCCTTCCAATTCAGAAGAATTCGACTGTGTGTGTGTAATAGCTAAAGAGATAGTTTTAGCTCATTTTTGTCACACTTCTAAAGTTAGGCTATGCAGAAACGTCCAGCAACTTTGGGATAAATTTTTGTTGGTTTACTTGCACTGCTTCTGTCCTGCGGAGGGTCTTCAGGGCAATCTGTTACCATGAAAGAACCATGAATTCAATAAATGTTGCTTTTATTGTCGGACTTAAAGCATGACTCTTGGATTCCCACTCTTAAAAGGACTACTCACAGATCTATTTCTCACCTGTCCTTGCACAGAACTACTGCCCTGCAGCATCTTTGAGACATTCTGCTCTACCTCATGAAAGACACTAACATTTTCATCTAAGAAAACAATCGATGTTTGAGTAGCTACCAACAAGTTGTGCTCCTTTATTCCCTTTTCAGGATTTGATGGGTGAGCCAAGCCAGTCTGGAGAAGGCTGCATGACAAGCCCAACAGCAATGTGTTTGGGTCTTGTGATCTGCTACGGTGATGTAATTCAGAAAACCTGGCTAAGACTGGATGGTGATATTACTGCTAATAGACCTGAGAATTTAGTTCCAATCATGGAAATCTCAAAAATAATCAGCTGAAATGATATATCTTTATCATTCTTACAGTCTTCTCTCTTCTTTTCCCTCCCCATTCCACCACCATACAAGCACTACAGTCTTAATACAAGTAGATGTTTTTCATTCCAGGCGGCATGACAAATTGGGAATGAGAAAAAAAAAAAAATCAAGACAATGTAATTGTACAGCTTTTTGTCTCACACCTGCCCACCACAATCAGTAACTTAGAAACTAATCAACTTGCTATTTCTCATTTCAGCTGTGAACATTCTCTGTAGCAATAACTGCGTTTTACACGCAACTTTTCTCTCCAATCTCCAGTTTATATATACAACTTCTACTTTTCTTTCTCCACGCTGCATTTTATTAAAGGTTGCAAACTGAATTACGTAAAAGCACACAAACATTTTGACATTAGACAAGAGCTTTTTCCAACCAGAGACATTAACACTAAAATCCAGTTCAAGATGTCCAAGAGATAACTACTCTTTTTTAAAACACTTGTCACTTTTTAAGAATCACCACCATCACAACCAGTAGTCTACTACTAAAGTCCTACAGACTGCAAAATTTGTTATTAAGAACTTTAATCGAAAATGAAATCTCAGTAGGGACATGTGCAAGGTAGGAGTATATATCCTATCAGGATTTCATTTGAAGGATCTCAAAACAAAACAAAACAAAACCAAAAAAAAAAACCCACAAAAAAAACAACACACTTCACAATAATCTGGACTGGGGTTCCCTTCATATTTTTAAAAAACAATATAAGCAGTAACTAAGTTAGTCTCAGATTAAATTGCTCAAACTACAGGGAATGTAATCACAAAACTGTGTTGTGCTGCAGCCTGACAATTCAGAAACATCAGCTTTTATCATTGAACGATGTTAGACTGCAGGTCAACAAACCTTAACATATTTTCTGCCAATCCAATATTCTTAGCAAAGAAAATAAAGGAAGCTTAAAAATATACAAGACTTCCTTAAAGAAGGAGTAAACCAAACACCACTGATGCATACACACAGAAATATCAAACAGCATGGCTGAAAAACACATACTGCCCTCATATGACTAATGAAGAGAAAAAAGAGCTGCTTGTTTTATTAGACACATACTCATTTGCTTACATCCAAAGAACTTATTGCAAAGATTCCTCTCCCATCATAGCACAAAACTCAATTTTGATCTGAAAAATTTTGCTCAACTGTCCAGAGGTATAAACCTGCTAGGACTTTGTTTTCCAAAGAAAATGCTAATTGGAAGTTCACTGTTGGAGACACCAAGAATTACTATCACGCAGATATGAAAACAGAACATTTTTTTTCTTTGGACTACTGATGAAATATATATTAGGTGACCAAAATAAATATTTTTTTAATGAGATCTCTAAGTAGATTCGAATAAAGGTACCAAGTTTAAAAAAAATCAAAACAAATATGCATGTCAAGCAAGCCTCAGTTCTTAAGTTTTGCTTTGCAGGTTTTAAGCCCTTTTATCATTAAGTTCCCATCAAATGAAAGGAGTAGAAAGACTGGCAAATGAAGAATAACTCAAGCTGAACTGCCACTTCTAATAACCCAGTTTCCATTTAAACAGTGAGATGGCCGTAGGGTTTGAGAATTTGTCACTACCATGTACACCCGCTGATAGTAAAGTAAATGTAGATGAGATGAGCCAATTTTAAGCAACATGCTCTATTTTATCCCTTTGGTCATTAAAAAAAAAAAAAATCTATAGAGCTACTATGAAAATCAACAACTTGTTTTTGGTTTTTTTATGATAAAATAATTGCTGTGCTTGTAAGGAATGCACATAACTATTTTCAGCACTGCATACACACAATAGAAACTAACTTTTTTATACTGACAAATCAGACAGACACACCATTTCCACAATGAAAAAATTTTGATCAAATAAGCATGCAACTGCATTAGTCTGCACATTAGCATTTAGGGATGAAGATTTAGCTTTTCTGCACTGAGACATTAAGTTTTGCCTCAGGGAGGTCAAACACACATGTCAATTAACAGCCCCAACAGTTGCAGCTATTTTAACAGATATAGCGCCCAATTTCAGATTCCAATGCAAATATACTATCACAGGACAGGGGCAAGTTTAAGTCGTAACTTAAAAAACAATCTAAACTGTTAAAATCTAATGTTCTTTTAATACCTTAGCCCTCACGATGAAAATAGGAGCACCAAGTGATAACTCGGGTAAGTTCATTAAAAACTAACCAGGTTTCATGTTCCAAGCTGATTTCCTATAGCTCATAACTGAGTGGATCAATCCTAGCCTGGCTATCACTTTGCTTCTGTCCTGTAGTACTCAAAGAACTTTTCGAAACACGTACATAGCAAAACTGAAATTCCGTTTTTTAGAAGAGTACTTCTTCAACACATAGGCTGAATTTGTGAAACAAAAATACTGATCCCTCCAGGTTCATTATCCTAAAAACAGAACACTGAAATTAGATTGCAGGTTTCATGGGATTTTCTTACTAAGTAGATCTCAAATTATTCATTAAAAAAAATGTAAAGCTACAGCTCAGAGTAACATATATTTTTAGTTTCAAAATATGGAATTTTTTCCTGGTTTTTAAATAAAAAATATTAATTGTTACCTTTCAGGTTTAGCCCATTAAACATTAAATCAGAGATATGAAATGCTAGAGCAAGCACATTTTGCATTAGCATCTATATCCAGAAACTGCCAAACTGTCCATTAAATCTTTTGAATAAATCATGGGGAAAAAAATGTCAAGAAGCAACTAAATAGGAATGACAGGCAAACAACCAAAGTGAAAATGAAGTCACATGAAAGGAGTGACAAAGAAAATCAGTGCAAAAGAACTGCAACATGCACTTCCAGTTAACCCAGATTTCACAATCTCATGTTTGTGAATTGTATTTTCTCAGGCACATATTTCCTGTAACTTTTGGCTGCATTGAGTATATGGTTAGCTAGCAGCATGGATTCATTCAGCATATAATTCAAATTTAAGTTAGTGCTTAGAATGACCAAAATACTGAGTCTAAACAAAAACTCTGTTACATAAGAGAGACAAACCAACTGCCTAGAAAAGGACAAATCACCAGCACATTATTCATTTTACACACTAATTTGCTAGGGACCAAAGATTATGTTGATCTAATTAAAATTATCTATCCACCTATAGATTTTATCTATCCACCTATAGATTTTGACCTTGTGTATTTCCCATACATAGCATTACTGGGATTCGTTAGACCTTAATTTAACTTTGCTGAATGGTCAAGGCCCAGCATTTGAGTTTACTCAATCACATCTTCCTCCTGATGCTCCATAAGGAAAAAATTACACATATACAAAAGAAGGCATAAATGTATGCTTAAATGTTCAAATCATGCCAGACAACTTAGAAAAATACGCATTTAGAGTCTGGGTTAGGGGCAGCAAGTAAGAATCTGATAAACGTTTTGTTTCAATAAATTACTTCCATAAATGAAGCAATTACAATTCTCAGTTCTCTACTGTAAATCTGAGTTGACACTAGAGCACATCCCTGCTAATTATAAACCATGTTAGATTTGTCGATTTGGCACCACTGGCACGAAAAGCTGATCACTACTACTTTCACAAAACTGAAGTAAAACTAAATGGCAATTCATCAGAAGACATCCCACATCCATATATTAATTTTATATAAATTTAATGTAATGTGCACCACCAAGCAAGAGCCACTGTTAGCTCTCTCCCTGGCACCAGCAAATTTCTTTGGTGTTTGATGATGAGAATGAAGTGGATCATTTATACTTACAGACTGTGCATGCTGGGCAAGGAATTTTGGCATTAAACAGTCCTCAACTCACTTTAATATGAATTAATTCTATGAACATCACAGAAGAGGAAGCAGAAATACTTACTAGTACAGCACTTCATTTGCTTCATGCCTTTCATATCTAACAGTTTCACACATCAGTCTGAAAGAGAATAAGTCAGTTTTAGTTATGATTCCTATCAGTGTCACAAACACTTCACGTTATAAAGTTACTCAGCATTTCCACAGGTAACTCCAGCACTTACAGAAACCAACCACTAATTTAAATCCAAGTTGCTTCATAATTCAAGAGAACAAATTGTAAAATCTAAACACTTAAGTTATTAGTTCATCCAAGATCAGATTTGTTTTAGGACACTAGATGTAGCTGTTCCCATAACAAACTCTATAAAAATAAGTAAAAATTATATTGATCTCATTTTCCATAGTGATGTGATAAAAGCAAGTAGCTTTATAAAAACAATTCTGAATTTTAGGAATGGTTGGAAATGTACTATGTGCAACACTAATCAGAGATACAATATAATAACTGTTCTCTTTTTCAAGTCAGGTCCAATAGATAAAACAAGAAATTATGTTGCATGCTTCTCATTTTGCTGAAATTCAGCAAGTTGAAAATTACCATGAGATTTCAATGTCGAAATCCCAGAGGGCTCAAAGTGCAGAGAATTTCCTGCAGGAAAATCCTCTGTCTGGAGGGGAGGATTAAAGTGCTTTCGTATTCACTGCCTGCCTGACAAATGTGGCATAATAGAGAGCAACGATAATAGAACTTATCACATACTAGGAAACACAATGTTAACTTGATGTAGAAAAATCACAATGGCATTTCTGTCTATGGCCTCAAGGAAACAGCCCTGTGAATTACTGGGGGGGTGGGGACAAAACAAATCCCACTGCCTCCCCTTGGCCTTTCTATAGCTCTGAAGCAGACTGCAAACCCCAAGGCTATTTGACAGTCAGACAGAGATTTACCTAAGAGGCTCATAAGAACATTCAAATAAGGACCTATATTTAAATTCTGGAAATAAATTCTCTTTCCTCACATAATCCATCATCAAAATTTCAGTGTATCAATGACCAGCTGCCAGCAATCATAAACAGACAAAAGCACTCAGGAATTGCTGCTCTGGTAAAAAGTCTCCAAAAAGTTGATTTGAGGCCTGTAAGAGTTGGTCTGAGTTTGACATCACAATCAATTGCCATTTACTAGATCATTCATTTCAATAGTCAACAGACACCTACAAAAGTCCCCTTAGCACTCATCTCTCACAGGATTTTACTTATTACTTCAGCCCACTAAGAAATAAGGCTTTTTCTGTTCAGATGAGGCAGGCTTGTAGTGGTATCGTGACTATTCATAAATTGTTGATAGAAAATCGACATCTTAATTCTGTTTGCAGATAGATAGATAAATATAAAAAACAAGAATCAGGTTTTACTACCACAGCCTTTCTCACACCCCGGTATTTTAGATCTACACTTTGGACCATCTTTGAGAACTTTTCAAACAGAAAGACGTCGTTATTGTATGAAATTAAGCATTATGTATTGCACATCAGTTTCAGCTAATGAAAAAATCTTTTTCCATCAGGGCACAGAAAAAAAAACTTTGAACCACAGAACCATCTTTTTTCAGACACTCCCCTCCACCATAAAATTGGGTCTTGTCAAAATCTTTTACAGACACTGAAATGCTACTGTCTGCTTCTACCTCCTAGGTTTTCATCTTCCCTCTCTGATCCTGTTTTGATGGGGAAGGGGAGCACAGACATGAAGTCACTGGTGAGAAGATACCAAAAGAGAAGTCATTGCTAGGAGTCAGATTTAAAAATTTAAATACTGCTCAAGGATAGTCTGTGCCCTGCTGGTCTGGAATGATGCTGGGCAATGTGCCACCTAAGAGCAGGAGTCACAGGAAACAGAATCACTTTAACAAGCAAGTTTTGTTCCCCTCTGAATTGGGATAGAAGAAAGCACATTCTTGATAAAGTCACGCAAGTTCACCACTGGCACTGAGTTTTACAGCATTTTGGTCCCCTTATTAGGACAGCAATAGGGGAGAGAATGCCTCTTCAGAAGGTAGCCAAGCGTTTCAATTTTTGTGTTACGGTGAACAGTTAGAAATTACAGTGACCAAGGAGTACAAACTATATTGCTTCCTCAAATATTTGAAAAATTGAGTTAGTTCTGATCAGTAGTGGTGTCCAGTTTTTGCTCAACCACTCAAACATGATCTTCATCCGCTTCCTCAACAAATGTAATAAATTACAGATGAGATCACCAGCAAGCCATATGCTAAGTTATTCAGTACTAGAGGCTACATTTAAAACATTCGGGTTTAATGAATCTCAGAGGTTTTTGTGGCATTCCACTGCCACAAGAGGAGTTGTATCCCGAAGAACACTATAAAAGCTTTCAGCGGACATCTGCTGGGAGCCCAGCCTTTTCCATGTATGGTACTGTAAACAGAAGCTCTCTTTGAGGAATTCGCTATGCTGGGAGAGCGAGTTCCACACATTCCTCAGCAAGAACCTCATGCTGCACAGGAAGCCAAGAAGCACACATTAACATACCACACAATCATATGTGCACACTTTGATCTTTGCAAACAAGTTAACATCAGTTCAACTCCAGCTATGCAAAACTTCACGTGCTAAAAATATTGCATACAGCAACATAACACAAAATACTTCAACTGAATGTAACCATGACCTCCTTCCAAAACAAAAGTAATTACAGAGACTTCTTTGAAGTTAACATTCACATTGCAAAATGTGTCCCGAGCACTCTGGAAGAAAGAAAACCCTGCCTTTTATTTTCTGTAAATTACAGAATGTTGGCTTGAGAATGTGGACTCCCCACAGAATGACGAAGCAAGAGGCTAGAAATTAGAACCTAAACCAGCATTAATCAAGTCAAAGTTGCTTCAGCATCTTCAGATGTGGCAAATGCTGGCAAAGCTCAGGATATGAAACAGCAGTAATTCACCCTCTCTGCCCACAGGGCATACAGGAGATGTGCTGGCCTGCTTCTGTAGCTGCTAGCCTCACACTAATGCCCAAACACCCTTAGAAACCTCTACTGTAAGATGCTTGTGGGAGGAAAACTGAAACAATCACATAAAAATCAAATATAAGTCTTCACAAAAAAAAAAAAAACAGGAAGCTCTCGGTAAAGTTTTGACTTTAATTCATTTGCTTCATGAAGCATTTCAATAAAAAGTGTGGATGACATTTATCAAATATCTACTAAGTATTATTTGCATGTGTTGTACACAATGCATCTAGAATTTCTACAGAAAAGCAAGCACAACTGAAACAGAAGCTGAAAAACAGACTCTGCTCTCATGATTATTATATTACATAAATGATTTCATCAATATATGGGCTTGTACTCTGTACGTAAAGCTTTTCTTTCTAGCCCAAAAGTTTGAAAAGAAAACAAATGCATCCATAATAGACAGAAATAGGAAGGACCAAATAGAGATACACTATGCAGACATACAAGGAGGAAGGGTTAGAAAAATAAAGAAGGGAAGAAAAGAATGCAGTGATACGCAGTTTGAGGTAGAGTACACAGGAGTAGTGTATGGTTACCAAAATTACTGTTCCTTTGCCTTGCTAGTGCATTAACATACATGGGTTTTAATGACAAAGTATCATACCTTAGCTGATGCTCCCTCAGATTAGACAATGCTTCCATTCCATGTAAATATGAATACACAATCTCCAAGTCCTACAAAAATAAGAGAAAAAAACATTTTTAGTATTTTCGGTTCGGTACAAGCTGTTAAAATACTGGTTTTAAAAGCATCCAAAGCTCTATTAAGAGGAGTAGTAGGGACACTTCCAGGAGGTTAAAGGCAAACTTCAGAAACACCTTTGATTATAAGCTGGAACCTCACAAGAGGAAGAATGATAGCATGTCCATGTCCACATCAAACACAGAAACCTTTCAGCTTTTGCTGTCATTACCCTATGTCTAGGAAACAAGCCTAGTCCAGAATTACAGGGAACTATTTTACAACTACCACAGTCCCGCTTTCCAAAGCCAGCATCCCCAAAACTTTCATTTAGTCTGTAAAGCAAGGTCATAGGAAATCAGTCTTTTCACATTCAGGGGAAAAGATAAACAGTACAACACGATCTAACAAAATATCCCATTGTACAGAGATATTTCTAAAATTGTATCCTCTTCAAACGGAAGATAATCCACAATCTTGAATGATAAAAAAAAAATGGCATGAACAGAAATTTTTTGGCATGAGATAATAAGAAAAATCAAACATGATCCTAGTTATAATATGGTGAAGTTTTACATTCAATACTTGTGGGCCTTCAATATCCAGCTGATAAAACATTAATTAAGATAGGAAAACAACATACAAGACTAAAACATCCTAAAATCCAACTCTGGAAACACCAATGCCAGGCTAGAGGCTTTGCTCAAGTTATAGTTAAAATAACTACAGCACTTAAGAGAAAGCTTCAGTGAAAGCTTCGGTGAAGCCAACAACCTCTATTTAGAGTAATTTAACTTTGGCTCATGGATTTCATGCTGTTTCATCATCCTTTCCTATTTTAAAACTTGCTAGTTGAGAGACAAAGTATGATCCACAATTCATTAAAAATCAGTGCAACAGTCCACAACCACTAGCTGAGGCTGACAAAGCTGAGAATAAACTAACACCAACACAACTCTCATAACTTACTGTGAGATGTTTTTCAAGTAATAGAATATATCAAAGCTAGAAATTTATGAAAGATTTGATCACTGTGAAATATTTGTGAATTTAAAATTGTACAGAGTCTAAAAAGTACATAAATACTTGTTTTCAGACACAATGAAAGAACGTACTTTGGGGAAAGACAAAGATTTGATGTTGCAGAGAGAACTTGAATTTAAGAAAGAAAAAGAAAATCCTGTTAAATACATTAAGTGAAGAAACATGCTGTACTTGTTAAAACCATGGTACAGGTAAGAAAAGATACCAGGAGTTACACACAATGGCTAAGGCTAAATACACGTCTCTCATTCTGCAACAAAAAGAATGTCTTTTTCTCACAGTGGAAAAAGCAAATGTTCAGTTTGAAAAAGCAGAAGAAACACACGAGCCAAAGTGCTGCAATTTCACTTCAACGTTGGTCCTTCTGTTCCTTTGCCCTCTAGAGGCTTCAGTCCTGTGAAGAGGAGAGGGCACATCAAAGACAAAAGTAATTATGCATGCATTGGGATGGAAGGACTCTGCACACACAAGGCTCTGAAGAGAAAATACAGCAGTGGCTCGCCTTTTTACTGTTTTTTCATGCAAATACAAGTGTGTGCAAAGACAGTCTGCTGTAGTCAGTGACCTGCTCACTGGGCAGCCAGGCTGGAGGTGAGCAGAGGCTCCCGGGAGCCCTGCGCTGGCGGCAGGGTAAGACGCAAGCCAGACAGTCCCCGTGGCACCGCTGCTGCTCATCCAGACGTGCCCGGCTCCACGGCACACGCCAACAGCTGCCATGGGAAGCTGGGAGGGGACCACTGAGGATTGGAGCAGCGTCTTACATGGAAAAGAGCCTGGCCAGAAAGTGCTGCTCTAACTCATTTCCAGCAAGTCTCTAACAACAAGCAGAGAAAAAAGGAGAGCAACCTTCTGCCACCGTCTTGCACGGAGGTTTCTCTGGCATGGCAGAGACTGTCTGCTGCTGTATTCACAGAAGAGCAGAGAACCATTAAGGATGCTAGCTTACAGACCCAGGGGTGGACCCATGCACATGTGGTTTCCAAAACTGATGGGCGACACAAACCTAGTGACCAACCCTGCAGATGTACAAAGGAGTGATGAACACAGGTTGTGAGAAATGCAGCTGAAGTGTCCCAGTGCAGGGGGAATGCATCAAATCAGGGAAGGGAGTCATAGAACCATAGAAGGTTTGGGTTAAAAGGGATGTTAAAGATCATGATTCTGAGCAGGGTCATAAGGCAGGGTCTCCTTTCACTAGATAAGGTGCTTCAAACCCTCATCCAGCCCAGCCTTAAGTCATTCTGACCAATTTCACAAGCAACAAGGTATGTTTAGTGAACTCTTTTTTTAAAGTAAGTAATTCCCTTTCAATATACAAGCATACTTGTCAAAGATTTGTAAATACAACATCCCTTAGGTCCCCAGATGAGGAACTGTAGATGGTGGAGGTCCTTGACTTAAAAAAAAAGATAAAATGAGATTAAAGAAAAAAATCTAAGGAACTCTAATAAAAGGGAGAGGTGAGGAAAAAAAACGCAATTAATGATGTCTTTACTTACACTTCCATCATAATTGCTGGCTAAAGATACCTCGTCACTGAGAGAACTAAGGTGAGGGGCTTTTTTTTTGATTTGGAAAGAAAAATACAAGTGGCAGCAAGAAAACATTCCAATATCTCAGCTGCCATGCACTGGATGTTTCTGACAAGTGCCAAAGTGAGTTGCTGCCCATTCCTTCAGCGGTATCTTTCCAGAGGCATCTGGCAGGGAACAGCTCCCTCTAGCACCAAAAGTTTGGCATTGAAATTGAAGTAAGAAAAAAACAGCAACACGCCTTTCAATCAACCTCTCCATAGTACCGCAAAGTACAAAAAACTACAGTAGAGTCAAAAGAGCAAATATATACTCATACGTGGTCAGTAGGCTCTGCACACTTCCAGTCATTAATGCAGCAATAAAGAGGAGAAAAGCAATTTTAAATAAATAAAATCATAATGTCAAGTTATTGTTGTTGGATCACATCTGCTTTCTATTTATTTCAGGAAAAATTACACTGTGCTTACTTGGCAAATATACTCATTATCGAACACAAATAGCTGTTTCAACTTCTTAATTCAAAGTGAACTGACAGAATGCAAGATTCCTTTGGAAACATCTGTGCCAAGTATTGCAATATCCTAAGCAGATTCCAAGTGCTTGAAATGAAATTATTTCACAAAAATAACACACACACACACACACACATAAACTTAGGCATGTAAGCTATGAAAGTTTTTGATTTTGATACTGAAGACACTTGACAAAAGCTAAACCTCTAAATTTCTCAGGTAAAGAACTCTGTCTTTAAAGGACATGTCTACATGATTTATGCCAACTAGTTAAGCAAAACCCTTGAAGCAGCAGCTAAATTTAAGCCCCCTGTGACTTACACAAACATTTCTGCCAGTTCGCAGTGTCCCTGAAAGCTGCCTCTAGCTAATGCACAGGATATGCAGAAGAAGGCAAATGACAACAGCACAGATGCTTCCTTGGATGCTGTTTTTACAAGGCGTGTTCCCAAATAACCACCGGAGGGCAGACTGAGCCACCGAAACCTCAGAGAACGCCATTCTCTCTCCAGTTTCTCCCTTCATTGTTTCGAATGTAACTGTGTAAGAGTTTGAACATGCCAAGAGGAGCAACGCCAATCAGCACCACTACAACTGGTTAAATATTCTGCTACAAGAAGGACTGCTTATCCCAAAGTGCAGAGGAACTACCAGCTTTCTGCTTTCTAGTTTTATCCAGCCAGCAGAATTTTTAAAAAGGGGGGAAAAAAAGGAAAAAAAAGAAAAGGCAAAAGCCATGCAAAGGCTCAGCTGATCTTGCTACACAAAGGTTGCAGCAACAGCTTGAAAAAACATCTCAGTGGAAACTCCAAACCCAAAAATTAAATGGAAAGCCCATATTAGTACAGCTTTTAAAGCATGCTTTTATTAAAATGAAAGCTAAAAGACTGAAATCTAATCTACACTTAAATCTGTACTGCAGCCAAAGTCATATGCTTGGGTTGCTGTGTGGGAAGCAGCACAAAATTTGTTTAATTCAGTGTTATTTCTTAATTTACTTGTTTCCGTGGTGTCAGATGGATCACTTTAAAGTTCTGACTGTACTTTGAAACAAAACAGAAACACTCAAGTTTTAACACAGCTCAACTTCAATTAGATCCGCAGAAGCATACTGGTCTGCAACCTTACCTCTGCTCTCCATTGCTATGTTTATGCCCAGACTTTCTATCCATTTGATTTGTGCTTCAAACATATTTGCCAGTTACACAAACCAGAATGCTGGCCCCAAATTCATACTAGCTAATTAAGACATTTTAACTTTATTAAGATGATAGAGATGTGAAAAATTGATATTTTGGACTGGAAAACTTAAACTTCTCTAAAAATTGCAAGCTTACACTGGTTTCAATCCTGCTTTGCATTAAGGTGTGAAACTACAGGCCAAACTCAACTATTCATCCTGGCCACAATAAGTAAAATCCTGAGAAATTCAATGCTCTCCAAGTAAGAAATCCACTCATTGCTGTGATGTGGCAAACAAGCAGAGAGCAGCTTTCATCTTACAATAGTTTGGTTTCTTTCAAATCAAAAGGCAAAAATAAAAAACAAGCTAACTCCTCAATTCACAGTCTTGAAGGATAGAAAAAAAAAAGCAACTTTTCAAAGCTAATATTCACCTGATGCTCAAAAAGATCTGTGTGCTGAAAGTACAATATATTTTGAAAGGCTGATCTCTTAAAAGTAACCTATCTTTAGTTCACTCTCAGCCAACCACCAGGAGTACCAGGCTCCAAGGAGAGGGGGTGTACTCGCTCCCCATTGCATGTGGCCGCTCCAGACCACACCCAAGCCCAAGTTCACTGCTGTCAAGACAGGAGGTCCCACCTGGTCCCCACATGCTGACTCCTGCCACCTCCCCGGCCCCAGGGTGAGCACCTGCTTGCAGGGACCCAACTTTGAGCCGCTCTCTTGGCAGCATGAGCCTTATGAGCTCCAGTGTCGAGGTCATGGAGACAACCCTCCTGCAGCCCAGAGGAGATGGGACTCAAAGTCTTTGATGGGTTTCAACAGACCATGAAACTGCTGGCAGGAAGAGAGGCATTTCTATATGGCTGACTGAACAGCTATTTTAGCTCAGACTGGGACCTCCCCAAACTGTGATGTACTAACAAGAGCAGCAGTGCCAAGTTTTTTCTTCTTACTGAGCAATGAAGCCACAATCCAAACCCAGGTTGTTGAAATCCTGCCTCTCATGCATTGCAGCTATAGGATCCCATCTTTTTCCCTTTTCTTCACACACCCAGCACCTGAAATCATATGACTCTCAGCCCCTAGGGTAGCTATACCAAGCAGTTACATTACTTTTTTTTTTTTCCTCTGCTATTGATTTAGCAGTGGCCTGTCTGCTTGCCTGCACTGGCTCACCGAGGCCAAAGCAGTGCCAGCATCACCAAAAGAAAAGAGACTGGACTACAGCAACCTCAATCCCATCTGGCTTACAGAAAAACTTCCATGAGCACAGAAGAGCTGTGGCCACTCCCAGGTAGGTTTGCTCACATCTGGTTCACACTAAAATGCCAGGCTCTCACCCAGAGCAGTGCAGGAGATGACACGAGTCACTGCCTTCAGAGACAGCAAGGTGTGCAGGCAGGCAGGGCAGGTCGTGGGGGAGCACATCAGCTATCCCAGCCAAAACTCTCTCTGCAGGCAAGACCTGAGGGGCACTAAACACTCAACACTTAAGGGTGAGCTCACATCTTGCAAATACTGACCTGCAAAATACAGGAGCAAACCACAAGAACTGACTTCCACAAGAACTGACTTCCACAGTGACAGAAAAATTCAGTATTGATGATACCAAAATCACTGCCATGCACACATGAAGGTGAATATTTCATCTTCACCTCCAGTGTGCCAGCAGTGGAAAAAAACCTGAACACACTTGTAACTGCTGTGCAGGAGCATGCCCAGGTATGTACACGCTTATCACTGAGCCATAAAGAGATTAAAAAGAAGTATTTGTCTGCAAATTTTTAAGATTCTTTTTCTTACATCAGGACCTTCGAATTCAGGTAGAGGTGCTGCCACATGGGAAGCCTGCCAGTATCCAACCTATTATACTACCAATTTAAGATAAATTTTTCTTTTTCATTTTACTGTAAGCTACAACAACATTTCTCTGCAAGCCATTCTTTACTATTGTACATAAAGATCTACGGCTTAAAATAAACTAAAGCCTAAGTTATTGGAAATAACTTATTGATGCTGAATTGGCAGCTATACAAGAAGAAATTAAATATTTAAGTGAAATTACATATGTTCAATGGCCCTCATTTGTTCTTACATGAATGAAATTCCATGGGTCATGTTTTAAGGAAGAACATAAATTTTGTAAATTTACCTGAAAGTTCTGAAAAATCTTACCATCCTAACCTGTATGCATTTATCTTAACTAACATGCATTATATTCTGGGAAATTCACAACAAAATGTCACTCCACAGCCAGCAGGCACGACTAAGCTTGGGAATCAGCCTTCACCAGAAGGGAGCTTACAGGCCACCCAGACAACCCAAGCCTTCACTTCCTCCAGGCAGTGGAAAAGAGGTATTGTATTGATCTTGTTAAGAGTTGTTGACACACAAAAACTGTTATTTTTAACTCCACCATGGGGAGGGTGGGGATATTTGTTCTGGGTTACGGGTGGAATTTTTAAACTGGATTAGAAACAGGAGGAACAGGCGATTTTAATCTGGAACTGAAGCACCCATGCATGAAGCTAATCAGGAGCGACTCCAAAACCCCATAAAGAAAAAGGAGAAATCCCATTTTCCTGGGAGTAGTCCCAGTACAGAATGGAAACATGCATTTCCAAAGACCTAACTGAATTACTGCTTCAGTGTCAGATGCTGGAGAAGCACCATAGGATCACAGTAAAATAACTGCAGAGAAATATGTTTCAGCTGGGTACTGAAATCAGCTTTCCTGTCTTTCAAAGATACTTTATTTCTTTTGTGAACTATTTTATTTCTAAAGAGCTTCCCTCAAAAGCTAATTTCATAACATGCTCATTTCTGCATTTCAGAATTCTTTTTCTATAATTGGAAGTGTACAAAAATGAGTTGGAAGGTTCAACGACCCACCCACACTAACAGACTTTTAACACTGTCTCAAGAGTAGTCCAATTGATTCAACATACCCTGCTGGTCATAAAGCTTTCAGCAGAATAAAGAAAAAAAAATTAAGACATTCATTATTATAATCATCCCATAAGAAGGGGGGATGAACATGGAAAGAGTGGAAGGGAAATTAAAGCCTGCCATGCCATAGAAGTCCATGAGCAAACTAATGAGCATAGGAAATTACAGGGTAGTGCAGTGCATTTCTGTTCTGCTTTCCGGACTCTCAGAAGTCAGACAATTAAATGCTTAACACAAAAGCCCATGTCCTGTACTCAGAAATCCAAAGGTTGATCGCATGTCTAAATGCAAGAAAAACAATTCCACCATAAAAGATCGTTCCTAATGACAGCATAATCCATAATTGTAAAAGGCACTTCAGTTATTCACCATTAAAATATATATGTAGCTGTCTTTTTGCATCTTTTCAATATTTATTGCCAGTAGTTGGAGGTTTGTATTAAGACTGTTAAATCCATTTTCACATTCATTGCACAAATATTCACATCTTGTGTTGCAGCAGGGCTTTTAATGCTAAGGAGTTGTTTTGAGATAGGGTTATTTATCCCATATTTTTCATTAGCTATATGAAATAACACCCAGTATCCTATTAAACAAAAATCAATCTTGCAGTAACAAATAGATCAGCTGCTAAACATGGTGGTACTTATTTTTAAACAACTACTTGTAGCAGAGACCAATTTTATGTAAGTTTATTTGAACATACAGTACTATAATGATTGGCAGCTTTCAATTAAAAAAAAATTTCTTTAAAAAAAATCAATAACTGAAACGGGGAAAATGAAGTGATACACAAATGTCCTGGAGTTAATACTCAAAAAATAACTCGTAGTTGGCACCAAGTTGTGATGGCAGAAGTACTTTAAAGAACATCAGCCTAAAGATCAACATCACAAAGAACAACTAAGGTGGCCAGGAAAAGAAGACCATGGTGTATCACCTAAGGTTGCCTTCCAAAAACAGGGTCCGTAGTTAGCTACCCTTAGAGGATTCCCCAAGAGCTGTGAGAGCAAAATTAAGACATGACAGTTCTCAGATACTTTTAGTGATGGATTTGGGGGGCTTTTTAAGACTGCTTAATTAGTCTACAGGTTTCAAAGCAGGCAGGTTAATATCCATGATACAGTTTACTCACAAGGACTATAGTTCACACAACCTAGGAATAACTAAGCCAGTCAAACAACTTGCCCTGAAGAAAGCACATCACTACAAACTTGACCTAGATGAAACCATCATACAAACTCCCTTATAGTGGTCAAGGGCAATCTCCTTTCCAAAAGAAATTAAGTTTCTGTAAAGCCTAGGTCCTCCTGGTACTTCAACATCATAGTCACAGCTACACAGTATTCCTTCTCCAAATGCATTATTAAAAGTGTTGCCATCATTACAAAAATCCCAACAACGTACACTTCGTTGCATACTGGTATCCACAGTGGATGAACACATGATGGACCAGATGTGTTAATGGGTTAGGTATTCCAACTCATGAGCAAAAATGTCACAGTGACATAGAAGAGGTGCCTTTCATCAGCTGGTATGTGGTAATTGCTCCTGTGAATACTTTAAGCTTTCCATTGTGAACAAACTGTAAATTCAGAACCAGGATAAGGCAGAAATGTGCCTGAGCTGATGAAGGGGTAACCCAGTAAGCCACCTCTGCACAAACACCTGTGATCATCTGTCTGCATCTGAAGCTGTAACAGTCCCAACAGCTCACATTTCAAACTTCTCAGACGTAACTGCATTACACCTTGATTTTAAAAAAAGACCTCGGAGTAAACCTTGTGCTGTTGGGAAGGAGCAGCCCAGCAATGAAATGGGGGGTTCAGCACTGTCCCAAGCACTGAGTGTCATCACAATCCATCCTTTGGTTTGTGCATTTTCTCCCTCACCAACCAAAACCAAACAAACCCCAAAACTACCCAGAAACACAAGCTCTACCCTCGTCAAGAAAAATCAATTCCCAGGCACAATTCAATCCCAACCCAGCCAGCAATACAGTGCTTTCAAAACCACCCAGAGCATCAGGGCCACCTCCACTTTGTAAACTGGGGTTTTCTAGAAGCCCATGGTGCCAGGGGAGACGCTGATCACTCCTCCAGGTTACTTGTCACAAACCACTGAGGTGGGCTTAAGCAAAGAGGAGCTCCAGGCTGCAGCTCCTGGCTTATTACCATGACAACTCACATCCAGAAACAAAAGGAACCCGCACGCCTTGAGAACTGTGCTCTGCCAGAACTTACTACGAAAATATCTCAGTAGTACTATAATCAACAGAAAATACAGTGACTTGTTTTCTGTGGCTGGCTTACAATCATTTTATATTGCTGGCTTACAACCAACCAAAGCACAAACACAAAACAAACAAAATAAAAAGAAAGTTCCCCTTTCTAACCACAAAGGCAGCAGCGGGTATTTGCTGAAATAAAATTGCACGATTTCTTTTTGCTTTTGAGAGTTTGGGGTTTTTTTAATGAGAAATTATGTTGCTCAGTTTCTTTGTATTTATGAATTTTTTAAAAAAAGGCAGATAAAATCATAGGAAGAGGGAGAAAACATTACACCACAACTAATTTCAGAAGTTTATATCCCAATATACCTCCTTTATGTTTTTAAAGAAAGCATTGAAATTCATTTAGACAGATAGAATTTTTCCAGTTGAACACACAAGATAGCCAAGAGTCACATGCTTTTTTTTTTTTTTTTTTTGTTAGCAGATACATTTCCAGCATATTTCAGAGCACTGCTTCCAAGAGATATAAATCTTACTTGAAGCATCAACAGTAGGTCACATGAAAATTATTCCCAGGCTATCAGGCAAATGATCATACTGAAGTGCATATTTGCATGTCAAATCATTCTTCACCCAAAAATTATCTCAAAAGCTACTGGTGGTCACATCCTTCCAGAGCTGGCATTACTCCTCTGTGTAAAGGAGGCAAACAGACAACTAACTGAAGTCCTAAAGTACTTTCCATGGAGTAATCATCAAGCCTGAATTTATTTCTTAGCTCAGGTATTTTCTGAAACAGAGACTGCATTTAACAACTCCAAATTTTTATCTTTTGAGATTTTCTGAGGGTTTTTTTTTCTCTTCCTATAAGCAATGGTAGAATTCTGAGAGGGACATAAGTTTCAGGTTTGTTTTTTTAAGTATTACTCAGGGTTGAATCAATTTCCATATTTTAGATGGGCTTACTGGGGACACTGCTCTGATCTGACTTCAGCAGACGTTTTTCACCCTTAGAGCAGAACAGCAATCACCTTAAGAAATCTGCACTTCAGATGGGCCAACATCCACAGAGGTCAAGCTTCTGTGAAACACAGCCTCTCTCAGGCCACGGCACCGAGACGTAAATGCAGCTCCAAGTACCATAAAACCAGACGGAAAACATAAGCCCTTCCATTGCTGAATGGGTTGGACTTTCATAAATTCAGGCTCGAGGATTATTCTGTGGAAAGGACTTTAGAACTTCAGTTGTTTGCTTGCCTCCTTTACACAGAGGAGTAATGTCAGCTCTGGAAGGATGTGACCACCGCTTCTGAGATTTAGATGCTCTCTCGGGCACTGGGTGGGCATCTGTCACCTCAGTGAGCAAACCCCGCTTGGCACAGCTGCCTGCTCTCTGTCTCGGGCTTCTGCTGTGACCCTTTAATGGTCCAAGTCCAACAAGCAGAAGTCATGCAGGCACCCACAGGCACTGCAGCAGCGCCAGGACACGTGGGACCGCCCTGGCTGGGTGGCAGAGCAGGCGGATGAGCTGGGTTCACCTGTTAAGGTGAAGGGACACAGAGCAGCTGCAGCTTAAGTAACACATCACTGCCCTCAGAGGGAACAACTTGAGTGCCTTGGTTCAGTCTTACCTGGCACAGCACCCACAAGGGAAAAACCACCAGGAAACCGCACGGAAGTTTAAAGAATACATGAGAAGTCACACAGTGAAACTTCACTCTGCCAGCCCATAAAAAATCCCTTCTGGAGGGAACAAACCGTTCAGCTGGTTTAGCTGTACTGTCAAACCATAGGAGAGAATCTGGAACCATCCTTCTCAAATATCCCCCATTAGCAGCTCTAGGTATCTCTTTCTCAGCTCTTTGAAATCCTTTTCATCTCATCACACCTGCCGAAGGCATCCATCAGATCCACATCCACTTCCACGCATCAGATAGCTCAACAGCCAGCTCCGTGCCTTAAACACTGCATTTGCACCACATTACACCATTTGTACCAGATTACAGAGCTGGTCACACAGACAGGATTTTCACTCACTATCACACATAGAAGAGATTTTGAAAAGGCTGGAAGCTGTGAATCAAGCTGATCTGCCACATACTCTGCTCCCTGCCTTGGCTGGCTCTGTATATGTCTTTCAATAACTCCACCAACAACCATAAAGAGACAGAGATATTGCCAGCTGTTTTTTTGTGACCAGGGACTTCCTAGTTAAGAACACAAGGCATCACAATAGCAGTGACTCCTCTAGGCTGGTCTGCAAACCATCTACTGAACTGGAGTTTAATTTCTACGAACTCCTAGTGAGATATGTGGCTGTCATGTCACAGCTGATGTTTTTTTTTAACCGAAGTTCAAAAACGTCCCACCATATGTTACACGCTTTTCTCTCCCCAGAAGCCCCAACAAAGACGGACATTTACAAGTCAGCAGGTGGTGCAGCCTCCAAAGGACCAGAAGCAAGCGTTGCGGGATTGAGAAACCAAACACACATGAAAACCCTGTCCACAGGACAACAGCAGGCAGCCTCTCAGAATCTTAATCCAACCCATATTAAAGGGAAAGAGGGTTTTCCATAGTCTTTCCAGAGCAGGACCATATGTCACATGCTTTGCTCAGTGCAAGTTAAACACGTGTTAAAGATATAACACTGAATTCCTCTTGTATAATAAAATACACACCCTCGGTTTCGTAACAGTATTTTGGCCTAGTTCTTAAGCATCGTTTTTTATACACTTTTAAACCACTTCTTGATATGTAAAAACTTACCGGTTGATTTTCAAACTAATTTAGACTGAGCATATGACAGCCATCCATTACCAAATCTTAAAAAGATACTGCTTATCAACTCTTGAGCAAAGGACATTTGTTCTTAAACCAAGTGCATACCTTCACAGCAGCTCAAAATCATGTGTTGTCTCCAAAATCAGACATTAAAGGTATGCACATTCCTCATCAGAGATTACTGCTTATCTCCTGAGCTTGACGACTCACTCAACATTAAAAACAACTCCAAACAGAGCTCAGGTAAGGCACAGCAGTGAAATACCACACCCCTCCCAAAAGCACTCAGGTGGACAATAGGTGCAATCTCTGCCACCGGAACACCACATTCAGTGGCAAGAAGCCCTTGCAATTAGGAACTCAATTCTAAGCAGGTTTCAGCACCACATCACTAAGCATTCCTAAGACTGTACTAATAAATATGACTGACCAAAGTTAACTAGCTGCTTGCACAGTTCTCAAATGTCCTAAAACATGGAAGAAACAAACACCTTTCCACGTTTTTTCCCGAGTCTGCCACAAGAACATAGGAGCGACAAACGCGATTTCAAGCAGCAGTGAATCTTTCCTAAACATACAATGGTGATGCTGGATGATGAAAAAAAAAGGGAGATCTGCACTGCAATCTCCTCCAGAGCCACACAGGTGGTAGCCAGGAGCCTTACTCCAGGAATATCTGTTGGGATATGTGATGCACCACAGTCACCAGTGACTCCGAGCTTTAGGCAAAGAGGAAGAGGAAGATTAGTGACAGTGACTAACAGCAGACAGCTCCTGCAAAGGCTGCCCATGGTGACTGAGGTAAATGGCTGCAGAGGGATGGGAAGGCGAGGCACAAGGACACCACACCTGTGGCATTCAGCACGAGGAACTGAGATCCAGGCAGGTTTATTATTAGCTCTGGCTTCCATGGCTGTCTGTTAGTACCAACAGAGATAATTACTGTTTCTGCTCTCTGCTCCCCAACCTCACTTGGAAGGGCTCATTAAGTGAGGAGCCAGGCAATACCCACAGCAGCCTCCACTACATTTAGACAGCACTTCTCTGCTGGAGAAATAAGCCACAGAAACCCTGGAGAGTGAGATGCAGAAGGCAGATCCACAGGGAGTCAGCTCAGGAGCAGCACAACTGGATCAAAACTAGCTCTGTGGAAATCCAAGGTGCTTTCTGCATCCTGTTCACTACCCCCAAGTCCAAAAATAAAGCCCTGTAGTTACACCATCCCTGCATCATCACAAGCTTTCCTCAGTGTGCCTGCTGCCTCTCAACTAAAGCATCCTGCAGACCTGACCTCTCTTTGAAAAATCATCACAGCACGTGTAAACTGACAGGGAAGCCTGTAAGTGTTAAGACTTTTTTTCCTTTGAAGACAACATTCTCAATTACATTTAATACAGACCATGATTATTATTTCTAGTGTCACACATCAAGGAGTGGCTTGTCTGTCAGATTTTATCTATTTAATATGCAAGTGGTCAGCAGTCTCAGGCAAATTATCTAGTTCAAGAAACAGGAGTCAGACTGCAAACTTTTCCACCCACTAGTGTTTTCAGATTATAAAGTCATTGTTTCTATGTACGAGACCCATGCACTACAAGCTGAGAGCTTCTGACAAAATAAGGTTTTACCTTGTCACATTAGCCCCTCTGCCTTACCTCCCTCACCAGCATTCTTAACCCATTTCAAAAGTTTGATTTTTTTCAGTTTGAGGTGGGGGTTTTGGCTCCTTTATGGAATTATCAGTTGCTGTAGCCTGGCAAATGCATCTACCATTTGCTCTTTCCTCCTCCTTAATTCAAGGAAATTAATTTCTTATACTTCTAGTGCATTCCCTTCTGTAGTTTCAGTAATACTAGCATTTAGCCTAACAGGCAGACACAGAGTTGATGGTCAGCACAGAAATGAATGAGAGGTCTCAAAGCAGCTGCTAGAGGGAAAACAGTCCTGAAGAAACTACCAGGGGAGGAAAGAACTTGTCACCTCTCTTGGCAGTCTCAGATATTAGAAAAAGTCTGAATAAATCCAGCAGCAGCTCCAAGACCCCACACATTTAATGGCAAGCCAAATCCTGCAAAATCTGGTAAAAGTTCTACAGTTTCCAGCTGTACTTTTAACTAAAGCTTTTTGGCACTTGTGAAGGTACAAAGAGCAGCCAGGAGCTCTAGAACAAGCGCATAAGCTGGATGTGTCCATAAAAACAACCAGCAATGCAATCATTTTCTTGTAAATTCTGTAAATACTTTATGTCTGTTCTCAAATAGGGGAACCTGCAGCTTCAGTTAGCTCAGCTGGTTACAGCACGGTGCTAATAATGCCAAGGTTATGAGTCTGATCCCCATATGGGCCATTCACTTAAGAGCTGGACTCGATGATCCTTGTGAGTCCCTTCCAACTCTAAACATTCTGTGATTCCTTCCCTTCTGTACTTTGAGTGCACCGCGACTGCACTGCTTATGCTTTATATTTATCCCTCCACAGCTGAATGGACTGAAAATAAGGCTGTGGATCTCTGTCACAAGTAACAAATTTAAGCTATCTGCAGTTTGACTCCACTTTGGCCAAATACTATTTGCTCACTTACATTTAGTGCACACGGTGATGGCACAAAACCTGCCTCGCATGCAGTTTGGGGGAACCTGCACTCACGAGTGCCCTGCTAAATTAAAATTCTGCCCTGGAGGGTTGGGAAGACCTTTTTGCAACCTCCCAGAGACTGCCTAAGCACTGCAAGCTATGTACTGATGCAGCACATGTATTATGTGCTGTCTTCTGCCAGCTCTGCTCGGGTGGGTACTGTACAGATGAAAGACCACGCTGACAGACAGGGACAGTTGTTCCTCCAGTTTCAACAGCAAGTTTTGCCAGAGGAGATTCCCGAGAGTTACAGTCAGGATTTAGCTGGCTATGCACAGTTGTCTAACTCAGGGGTCAAGGTCTGCACTTTTTTTTTACCATTGACTTGCGCTTCCCTTTATGCTTCTTTTTGTCTTTTTTTTTTAAGACTTAAGAGTTAACTTACAACTCAAGAACAGCAAATGTCTTGTTTTCTGTTTTGGGGAGGAGGTTAATTATTGAAATACTACATTTGCATTTTATTATATGAAGAAGTCATAGATTTCTAATCTTAAATTACAGAGCAGTTTCCTTCCAAGGATATTTCATCTTTCTTTCCCACGGCACATGACAAGACTCTAAGCTCAAGCTTTAATGCAAGAACACATGCTCTCTGAAATTATTAACTTGCACTGTGAGCTTACAGAAGGTACCAGCTGAGTAAGAAGTACGAGGTGGCTATTTGAGGTTAGCTATTTACTAGGTTAAGGTTACAGTCACACACAGGGCACACACAGAGCACAATTAGCCACAGAAGTATATGAAAAGACCATTTGCCCTTTAGGGTACCAGCTGATAATTCCAGGCAGTTCAGGGTCAACATGATATCCTCTACTGTACCATGGGGCTGGTGGAGGTGTCGGGCAGGGTGCTCTTTTGGCATTTGGGGGAATGGTCACAACTGTGAGGGCACAGGGAGGTGACAGGATGATGCTAGGCTGAGGCTACTGTAAGAAAGCCTACAGCTTTCTTCCTTCTGTGCCTTCTGGAGTTACTTCAAATACATTAAGTGTTTGGGGAATTACCGACATCATTTTGATGTTTTAAACAGTGAAATAAAGGACCTTCTGAGAAGCAGGGCTGTACAATAGATCCTTAGGCATTTTTCCTTTTGAAGCTTTGGCAATAGCTGATCACCTTGTGGCATTGGTATGGTCTCACTTGGTAACTGGGAATTTATCTAAGGCCAACTGGTCTTAGTTTTGCTGCAAGTGATTTAGAGTTCCCAAGGGACAGGGGAAGAAAAACAAATACAGCATTCAATACTGATCCAGAGACATAACCAAAGAAATAAGCACAAGTACAGTAATAAACTAATGGAGTTGCAGTACATCTGATTTCAGAAACTTTTTAGAAGTTTCTTATAATTCTCTTCTTCATTCACTTATACCTACGAAGTCTTGAGAAAAAAAAAAAAAAAAAACAACAAAACCTTTTGCAGAAGAAATTTGACTGGCATTATAAAGGTTTATCCGCAAAGAAAACCTGAGTTTAAGCTTAATTTTAGATGCAGTCAAGAAAAAAAAATTAGTACTGTGCTAACAGCCTTACAGGAACTGATGAAACCTGCAAACCTGATTCAAAAATGTCAGAATATAATTCAGAGAAATGAGATAGCAAGAGCTGAAGTACCTAACAAACCAGTCTTTCAAAGGTACATACCGAAAAGTGAATCAAGAACCCCATCTTTTATTGCAACATATTTATTCTTTTGATTGAAGAAAGAAGGCTTTTATACACATCCTGTATATATCTCAATTTTTGTCACTTACGAGTCCACTAGCTAGTTGCAAACTTTTTTGACAGCATGGAAGATTTACAACAGAGAGAAATAATGAAGAAATTCAAATAAAGCAACAACCTTAGAGGCTGAGAATCACAAGGAAGGCACAAGTTGAGAACATAAAACACTTGAAAGCACAAATATTTACACAGATTCTTAAAGTCACAGAATAACTCTTTAAATATTAATAAAACCCAAACCTGTAAAGTACTTCAGACCAACACAAATTACCTGAAACAAAAGATCAGCTTTTCCAGGCTTTCTGAATTAAAGTTAATATTTAATACAGAGTTTTCCTTAGTCCAGTAACTAAAAGTGAGTTCTGTATTAGCAAATCAGAGCATCCTACTTGCTTTCAAGTTCTGAATATACTTTTGTATGTTATAAATAAAAGGTGACCTCAATAAAAATGGAGCTTTGCTAGTTTTTAAGTAAACACAGCTTATCCAAATTGTAAGATCTTATAAAAAAAGCAACACTTAGATGTCTGATAGGTAACATTTTGCCCAACAAACAAGGAAAGGACTAGCCCAAGCTCTCATTGTTGGCTCTCATGGCGAGCTGGCAGAGAGCTCAGGGAGGGAGGAGCTGGAGAAGCAGGAGCATTTGGCAATGGAAGACCAGGAAGTCAGTATCTGGCTGTCTGACAAGACAATTTTCTGGCTGTAATCTCATTCTCTTAAGCAAATTAAAATAACAAAAAATGCTCTCATTGCCCTTCTGGTTAACAGCACTTCATTCACTTGAGCAGCCTGCTGTTTGAATCGTTACTATGACTATCACCAAGAATAATTTTTATTTCTGACCTCAAGCCAGCAGAAGTCTCAGAATTCCCTCATAACACTGAGTTGGCCCACGTAAGTCCAGCTTAACTCTCAGAAAGTGCTTTGTGGGTGAGTGCAAGCTTCATTGAGAACAACAACATGCATCACATATGGGAAAAGGGTTACAGGTGGACTATTTACACAATGAACACAATAATCCTGACCAAGCAGCACCACACAAAACTTTTCTTCTATTCTCTCTTCAGCTGATGCTAAAAAGCACCCTAAAGCAGCCTGAAGCAATGGTAAAATGTTGAAAATTCAATAATTGGAAGCAATATACGGAAATAGTCTTGCAACAAAACATACACAAGATTTCCGAACAAGAAGTATTCCACTGCCCCTGGTGTCAACACTTTTCTCCAGAACACTGTATTAATAAAAGGCATGAAGAGGCAAATCAAAAAAGCCCTTTTGATAAGTATAAACTCTCAGCAAGAAGAGACCATGTGATTGTCTGAACTCCTAGGCACCATTCAACAAGAATCACATTACTGGAGAAATACATTTTGACATTATTAAAGTTCTTGATTTAGCCTCACTGTAGCTCACTGTTTACAAGCAACCACAGTGAAGTGTCAGAAGACGCAATGAAGTGCCTGCACTTTTTAAAAGTCTACATTTATTCTTTTAGTATCTCCTACATGAACATTTCCACACCAAATCCCCCAGTTAATAAGGTTTTAGAAGGTTCTGCCTCAGGTCAATATCTTGAAAAAAACCACTTAGATAAGCTTTTTATGCAACATGAAAAGCAAAAGTAACCAAATAATACATCTAGTTGTGTCCTACTTCACCATTACAACACCAGAAAAAAACAGTAACTGTTTTGAGACCAAGCACAAAGATGTCCTAATTACTGGAAATCCCTCAACAAACCTAAGCAGCAGAGCAAGATTAATAGTCACAAGACCCAGAGATTAATCTATTTACCAAAGAATCTGTGCAACAAAGCAGTCTAATACTGAGATTACTGAAGCTAGATTTTCAACAAGATAAGGGTCAAGAGACCTAAACACTGCAAAACATCTCCCTAATAATGACTTATATAAAACTAAAAATACATTCCAGAAGAAAAAGATATTACCTTGATGACTTCCATTTAAAATGTCTAATTCAACAAGCAAAACTCTCTAGATTAATTAAATCAAGAGCCAAAATTACTATAAACACATCACAATGTAAGCCAAGTAACAAGCTGACCAGTGAAATAAGTCTTTTGTTTTTAATTACCTTAAAAGTACAAGAATAGATGCCAAAGGCAAAAAAAAAAAAAATTAAAAAAAAAAAAATTAAAAAGGCCCTACCAACTCCTACCCTCCTGCCCATAAAAAAAGAAAAAAATCCTCTGTATTGGAAAAGCATAACCATCAGTACTAAACAGCATGACCAATCAGTAAAATAAAACCAAAATTTAATTGCTAATAGGAAAAAAAGGTCTAAAACTGTAATTGTAAGAAATTACACTATACAGTATATTCCACAATTGGATTCTCTTCCAAAAATATTTATTACTGCTTTATAAGGAAAGTAAAACAACCAGTGTGTCAGATCTAGAACACAAACTTACTAGGGTTAAAATTTAAATAAATTTTATAATTTATTTATTTAAATTTAAATAAATAAAATATAAAATTAAGTTCTTAAACAAGGCTGATCAAGTTAGCCAAACCAAGAGAAGGCTTGAGGTACCCAGACTGGACGATTGCCTGCAAGCAAGCGTCAAGTGTCAGTCTTCAAAATCCCAGTTTAATGAAAGGTGGTACAGTGAAATTCAATAACCCAGAACATGGAACAAGACAATTCAAACTAGAAATTTCAAGGGCTGTTGAAGTCTTTGTTGTATAGATTGTTTAAAAATATTCACTCATCTTACCAAGGAATTCAGCAAATTTTATCGCTTACACTAGGGACAAATGGCTTTCAAAAGACAAACTGGCTTTAAGCTACATGTATGCTACAGAAGACACCAGGGTTCCTGTATGTTGGTTGATCTTTCCACCCCTCAGTATTTAGTCAGAGACATCCACCTGCACAGATTTCAAAGGTATAAGCTTTAAAAAAAGAATATTTCACAAAAAAAGACCTTAAACCAACCTAGCACTGTTGTCACTTGAGTTTGCACTAAAGAAATAAATGCTCACTCCTAATGCTCCTATCGTCCTATAGTTACACTTACTAATTTATACTTTTTAATTTGCACAGCATGAACTATATGAGGAACACCTTACAGCTCCTAAGAGCATGTGCTACACGAGGTGGGAACACACTGCACTGAGCTGCATTCTGTGCTTCACAGCCTGTGCTGACACCACTGAACACCTGACTGAAATGGGACAGAAAAAGATCTCCTGGCTGCTCATCCACACACTTCCAGGGACCTATAATGAAGCTCAGGCACTTTCCTCAGCCTGGGAGAGCTCTCTGATGAAATCATTCTTTCCATGTAGGGCATCCAACAGAGGGGGAAAATGAGGATGATAAGAGAAGGACTAACAAACTAGTACAGCTCCCGAATTCCATGCTACAGATTCAGAGGTCACCTAGCTGGTCCCAGAGGAGCATTTCCTAGCTGAAAACTACCACCAGGCAGTGCCACCCAGTCCCCACTGCGATCCTGACAACCCCAGTGACTTGGAGAGGACTGGCCAGAGGCACCTGCTGCCGGCACAGCAGGACACCCCCGGCACACAACCCACCTGCAGGAGGGAGTGTGGAAGGGAGAACGGCTTCAGTGGTGGCAAAGGAATGTAACAGGGCAGGGGGTTTTCCCTACAAACTGAACTTATTCAATGTTCAGGCCTCAGTCACCAGAAATTACAGGCCTGTGGAAATTGGTATTTTTAATGACCCAAATGCTAAATACGGTATGAGAATCCATGACTAAACCCGTAACTGTCAGCACTGCTAACTTCTTCATTTACACCTAGCTCAAGAGCCAGTTGCACCAGCCACGTCTGCCATTTCTTTTTGCGCTAAATAATTATCTTTAATACTGCTTTTATGGTAGGCCTTCGTTTCCCTACAGTCTCATTAACCAGGAGACTTGAAAACAATAGGTCTTCTTGCATGCAAAGACAGAGGATGCAGCTGCTTCCATCTATAAATACGATGCTGTATCAGATGTGACTGCTATTGTTTCAGCAGTCCATTGGGTACATGAGAAGATTAGAAGTAAGGGTCAAGGTGTATTTTTTCCTTTCTTTGAACTGACAGGACCACTATCTTAAAAAAAAAAAAAAAAAAAAAAAAAAAAGGGTGAACAGAAGAGAAATGCAAGTCTCATATTTTCCAGGTTCTTGATGTAAGACCAACCTGAACTGTAATACCAGAAACCACTGAACAGTGGAACTAGCTTTGGATTTTAATAATAATTTATGAAATTATGGAGCTGTCACATCCAGTGATACTTTAAAAACACCTGTGGGAAAATGTAATTCTGAACTTTCATTAAGATTTTTGTGTTAATAGCCTATCTGTACATATCGACTTGTATTTAAGTCATACCTCAGATTTTCAAGGGGGACACAGAAGAAGCATAGAATAAAAGCCTGTATCAACTGAGATGGCAGTTTAGGAACATTTTATTAGGAACATGAGTTTAGGATGGGTTTAACATATACCACACTCCAATCCAATCTGCAGGTACCCAGTACTTTAAGCTCACTCCTGAGTGATGAAAAGAACAAGGGAGACAAGAGTAGGGAAGCACAAGAAAATCCAAGTGCTTTCAGTACTGGTTTGTGAAACTGCATCTCAAGTAGACAACGATGGACCCCAGGGTCATGAGTAGCAGAGGAATCACAAAGAAAGAAGGGGAAAAAAACCAAACAAATAAACCCCCACTTCCTACCCTTATCAGATAATAAAACTTCACTGATCCATTGTCAAAGATTTCCTCTCTGATGTACCTTTTTCTTGTGATGACACAAATTCTATTAAGCCATACCACCTCCTAATCCAAATCAGCACTATCATAAATTAAATTACATTAGAAATACTCAGACATTTCATCAGTACCTTCAGTTTACAAAAGCAGAATTTAAGTTTTTCTTGAGAAAAATGTATTGAGCTAACAGTACTGCACTGGCTATAGTACACTCACCACTGGGATTTGGCTGCTCTATGTGTTACCCTGAAGCTGTTGGTGACAGAAGGCAGTTCTGCTTTGGAAGAGTAGCAACACTCCTTAAAAAGCTCACACACCTCACCAAGATGTCTTCTAGCTCCCTCTTCCCAGCAGCTCCTACCAGCCAGGCTGCTACAGTAGGGGTGCACACCAAACCTACAGAGAAACCTCACCCCTCAGACAAAAATGTTTCCATCTTTCATAATGCATCTAAAACACACACAGGCAATTAAATTCCAATCCAGCGCCACATTCAGGGACACCGGAGCTGAAAAATACTGTACCTTCCCACACAGCCTCAATTTAAGATATATATGATGTATCTTCCCATATGTATATAAGGAAGACAAACAGATATTCCTGACAAGCCATATACAGCCTTTGGTGTTTTTTTCTGTACTAAGCTCCATACCACTGTGACAAATTTGAATTAAGTTTTGGATTTTCTTCATAGATTTGAAAGGCAGGCAAGCCCTCAGAAACATGGTGGGGGCAGCAAGGAAAAAAGATTAACTAAAAATAGGGTTAGGGAGAAGAATTTTCAGAAGCACTTGAGCCAAAAACAAGCATTGCAGTCAGAGTGAAAACTCTAAGCAATTCTGACTGAATAAAAAGCAGCCCAGCAGACCCAGAATGTGCTCATAACTTAGTGAATTCATTATAAATATAGGAAAAACAGCTCTGAACACAATTCTGTTTTGCTTTTTAATCTCAAAAGTTTACATGCATTATGTTGGAGGACACTTTCTCTTTTGTGCTTGCTAGCAGGAAACCCCGATTTTTACACTCAATAGTGCCAGAAGCTTCCAGCATCAGTGACTGTGTTTAGCAGAAAAATGTGACTTCTATCAACAGTAACAAAGTGACATCAGTATTCACCAAGTGCTTTACACTATTCTCAAGATAACTGACTTGCTTATTTTTATTAAAGAAAAGCATTAAAGGCTGCTATAACAGCAAGTTGTGCTGCTTGCACACATACTCATGCCTCTGACAAAAGTTCAAACAGAGGAACAAGCCTAGACTCAAAACTGAAGTCTGCACCAATTCACACAGCCACAGATTACTGATGATCTACTGCCCTTTTAGTCATGGATAAAACCCTTTGAAAAATCCTTTTAGTGCTGAATCACACAATCTACAAACATCTGGAACTATCATAAAAAAATCCCATTTGAAAACAGGCTAAGTCACTCACTGGCTTTTAAGGGCAAACTGTATGCACATCATAGAACTCAGAATTATTTAAGTTCTCATATCCTTTTTCAGAAAGGAATATATTTTTATGATTCTTCTTGAAAAAAATAAGATTGGAGTATCAATTAAAGGATTTCAGTGACTTTCATAGCTTGCAGATATAGCAATAGTATACAGTAGCTATACAAGCTCATCAGCTAGACAGCTTGTCATCAAACATTAACTTTTACAACAAGGTATTAAGAGTCTCTACATTAGGAAGTTATCTTAACATAATACTTACTTGCCACTAATCTTTTTCCTGAAAAAAAAGTATTCTTATCTTAGGACAGAGCCCTAGACAAGGTTTCAAAAGTGCATTTTTTAATAATGCTGTTTGCTTGTTTTCCCAACTGCCTATCGCACACATTTCACAACATAAAAAAATATGCTATGGTAAACAAAGAAATCTATAATGCTCATGAAGCACCATCCATCATAAGACAACAAAGAGTTATTTTTCTGGTTTCAGATCAAGTCAACAGAAGTTGCATTTGACTAAAGGAAAAAAAATTATTGCTTTAGCATATGGTTAAAGCACAGCAATAGTATGGTGGGTCTACTTTAAGTGAATACCAGAGAAGGTATTGCAGCACCAAATTCATAATCTGAATTAGGTACCATATATAACATGACTGAACTATGTCCTTTTGTAAGACTGTTCCCTGTAACAAGGCCATGCAACATTCTCATTAGAAAAAAATATTTCAGGCTGTCCAAATCTATAGCTGTCAGGTGACTTTTGGGCAGATTTTAATGTAGGCATTTCTTGTGTTCCAGTACAAAGCAACTCCTCCTCTTCCTCCAGTTTTGTTTTTTTTTTTTTTCTACTCCAACCACTACAAGCATAAAATAGGCAAAGCCATGTATTGTATACACGGAGGTTGCTTTGTTATGTATGAGCTGCTGCCAAAAGAAAGCAGCGCTGTAACAGCCACTTAAAACAGAGAGCATAATTGGAGCAAGTCAGCTGCAGCACAAACACAAAGGCACGGGGGTAAAAGGAAGCACCTTCCTTACTGCATAAGGAAATATCACCTTCTTCCCAGCAAAACAAACTCCCTGTGGAAGAACAGCTATAACAGTACAACCCCTCTGAGCACTTCCGCCACAGCAAAGACAGGATTATGAAAGATCATGAACTGTACTCTTCTCCCTACTTTGTTATTTCCCAAAGGTATCACAGTACCAGCAAATTAAAGGAGTGTTCCTTCCTCCTCTCCTCTGCACGGCTCCCAACCCCCATGGACTTGCTACACAAACGTTTATGTAACATTTATATGTTTTTATTGATTCTGCTTTAGAAAAAGTCCCATACTACTACTTCATTGTCTCACAAATAGCAGAAATATTCAAGGTCAAATCTACTTTGTACCTGCATCTGAGATTTGAATGCTGAAATGGTGCAGAGAATATAGAGATGATTACTAGCCCTACAACCTTTCACTGGATTTTTGGTCAATGAATAAGCATTTGCAAGTTTTCTGTACAGTTATCATGCTGCACACTGTATAGGTTGTGTCTCTTAAGATGAAAATGAAAACTTGCTATTCCAGAATGAGAACAAAAAAAATGTGTCTTTCTTTCCTTGTCTATGAAAATATTTTTTCTTTCTTCAAGCTGAATAGGCATTATCTCCTGAAGGGACTTCTGCAGATGTTCAAATTTATATTTTCCCACTCACCCTTCGGAACACTGACTTGCAAGTGCAAAATATTGGGATTTAAGACTCACTGTTATTTTGCGGGAGCACACTCTTGAGAAATGATTTGACAGAGGTATTTAACATCCTCCATAAAAAGGAAATATTCTTGCCCAACTAATTCAAGGTTTTGCACTCAACCTAGAATCCCAAGAATTACAGAGACACTACATTCATTTCACTAAATGAAATTAGCTTCATTATCTTCAATATTAAGTGCTTGAACATTCTTCAATTTCTTTAAGAATAACAATAATTTTAACAAGCAACTCTTATACTGTTGTTCTTTTTACAATTAGCAGATGAATTGGGAAAAAAGTTAATAAGTCATTTTACATAAAACTGAACATTTGTGTGAACAAGTCTACACTTTTCTCCTTGTCTGGCATCACCAATACTTAGCCTACAGCATTTGCTATATGACAGCTTGCCTATATGTTCCAGATAACAATAGCTTTGAAAAAAACACTGATAGAATCAATGCAGCCTGCTCAAAAATTTGATCTACAAACACCCAAGGTATACACAGATGCAATTTGATCATTTATTTATCCCTCAAAAGAAAGGAAGGAGTATACTGGAGACCAAGAGCAAACTGAGACACACGGCTTTCACATCCCTATTTTGCCAAAATCTCTTTACTTTCAGCCAGCACGTGTTTACATCCATTTACAGATGTTTCAGTGCTCAGACATTACCAATGCAGTTTCAGAACTCATTCTGCCATACTAGTGTCTTAAAAGAGTGATGACAAATCTTGACAGGTATTTTTGGAAAATGTATCTTTACTACCTTCCCACACTCCCAAGAACTCATCTCTTCTCTATCTTTGCATAAGCAGCTCCACAACAGCAGCCACAGTTTGTCACCTGGATGTGACAGAAAGTAGTATCATCATAAATCAAACAGAGCTGAAAATTACAAAGCAAACTAAACATCCAAAGCTTCTCCAAGCACTTTAGTAGACAGTAAAGAAAGAATCATAGAATCACAGAATGGTTTGCAGATGAAAGGGACCTTAATATCTAGTTCCAACACTTCCAGGGATGGGGCACCTGTAACTTCTCTGGCAACCTGTTTCAGTGCCTGACCATCCTCACAGTAAAGTACTTTTTCCTAATATCTAATATAAACCTCTCAGTTTGAAGTCATTCCCCCTTGTCTTGTCACTACATGCTCTTGCAAGTACTCTCTCTCTCTCCATATCTTCTTTGGTAGGTTCCCTTCAAGTACTGGAAGACAGCAATCAGGTCACCCTGAAGTCCTTTTTTTCAAGCTAACAGTCTCCATTTTCTCAGCCCTTTCCCACAGAAGAGGCGTACCACCCATCTAATCAACTTGGTGGCCTCTTCTGGACTTGCTCCAACAGGTCCACATCCTTCCTCTGCTGGGACCCCAGAGCTGGATGCAGAACTGCAGGTGGGGTCTCAGCAGAGCAGAGGGGCAGAATCCCCTCCCTCCCTGCTGCCCACTCTGCTTTGGATGCAGCCCAGGACATGTTTGGTTCTCTGGGCTGTGAGTGCCCATGGCTGGCTCATGTCCAGCCTCTCACCCACTAGGGTCCCCAGCCCTTCTGGGCAGGGATGCTCCTGACCTGTTCATCCCCAGCCTGTGCTGATATTGGGATATCCCCAACCCAGGTGCAGCACCTTGGTCCTGTTAAACCTCACAATGTTCCCATGGGCCCACTTCTCGAGCTGGTCCAGGTCCCTCTGGACAGCATCCCATCCTTCAGGTGTGTCAACTGCACCACTCAGCTCGGTGTCATCTGCAAGCTTGCTGAGGGTGCAACACGGCTGTTCCAAAATATTTAATGGGAGATTACATATCATCTTATTTATATCTTTACTAATAGCCATGAACAAAACACAACACTGGATTGTATGAGAGGTAAAACAACAGTCATTAGGAGAAAAAGAAAAAAAAGGACACAGAAGTTTAAACTACTAGATGCAAAACACAAGCAAAAAGACACAAAGGACAAAGGCTGATGTTCTAAATCTGAGGGACTGATCAAGCCCAAGTTCACCTACTTGGGCTTCCAATGGGTCTGTCAAATGATGGGCACATACACACAGGGCACAGAGCCCCTGCAGTAGCTTCACTGAAATATGGCACATAAGAAAACAGTCTTGTCAACTATTATTATTAAATACAAGAATATAGGGGGTTTGACCAAATGTAGAGGTCACAGAAAAAATAAAAGTCATTACAACATGTAAGCAACAATACACCAAAACCCACATTTTTAGTTACATTTGGTTATGGTTTTTTGTTGCTTCCTTAGACAGGATCCAGAGAGACAGATGGTTCTAACAAATACTAATAGAATACCACTACCACTGTAGTGCCACACAGAACATCTATAAATATGGAGAACATAACAGGTTACAAAGAAACACAAAATCCAAATATTTAGTTAAAAGGGAATACCGCAAAGTAGTACAGAAGGGTTAACACTGTAATCTTTTCATTATTAAACTTTTTTCCAAATTATGCCTATGACAAATGAAAGCATTTTAAAAAACAGTTAAAAAACCATGATGAAAAAGCATTTATGAACTAATAAAATATACTTGCTTACTATTTGATAACATGACAGTTTTGAGAGCCCATAATGTAGCCATGAGAGAAGTAAATACTATGATAACAGCAAAACTATTTGAGCCTTTCTACAAATTGCTCTCAAGAGCCAGTCTAGTAATTTCCTTCAGATTAATTCAAAACCAGGAGAGCTGCAGAAAAGAGTCTGTTCTGCAAGAGAGTATTCCCAAACACTGTCTATGGAAAAAACACAGAAGAGGTCACAGGCAATTGCAGCTCTCTAGAAATAAAGGTAACTAGAATATACACAAGACTATTAAAAGACAAAGCTGACCTAGTAACACAAGCACCACTGCAATGGGAATTTGGAAAGGAATACAAACAGTTTAGGAAATACTCTGCTGTATAGCAGTCTGACACGGCAGAAGATGGATGCAGTTAGCCAGTGGCTTCTTCTATTTCAGTCCTAAAAAAAGGCTCAACTGTATCATGTAGAAAAGCAAAAACAAACTCTCTTCTCATTTTATTAATAAACCAGCTTATTAGTTGAAGCCTACCACGTGATTTTTGATTGCTTACATTTGGTAATACTTATACTACAAATTTTATATATCAACCATTATAATTTATACATGCTCACCCACATAAACAATTCCTAAAGGCTTGTAACCTAAACAGCAAGTTCAAAATTCTGTATTTTTTCTTCATTGTGCTTTTAATAAAGGTTACATAAACCTTTCTGTCAAGGACAGAAACAAGGAGAAACCTCTAAAAGAATGAAATTACATGGTGTTAAATTTGTTTTCTAGAAGTAGTAAATATATCTGCCTTCTCCTAATTTGCTGTCCCTGAGGAGTCAGTAACATATCAGCCATCTGCCCTTTATGAGAAAACACCTGTAGGAGATGGTACAATGGCTTGCATCATTGGGCTACAGCTACTTTAACTATTTATTACCTCAATAATTAGAATGGCTGGCTTTTAAGATTATGGTTATTCTTGCCATAAAGTAAAAAGGAACAAAGAGAGCATGTGACCAAGCACAAGCATTCTACCAAGTCAGAGTGGTAAGCACAGTGTATTCAAGTATTGGTAGTATTGGGAAGACTTATTTAAAAGTTTAAAAAAACAAAAAGGTAAAGGAAAAGAAAAGAAAAAAAGAAAATCACAAAAACCACGATAACTGAAATACTAGCAAGGGCTTTTTTCATTCCAACTCAATGTCCCAGCCCACTTTAGAAGAGCAATTTGTCAGCAGAAGAGAGGGAAATTAAGTCATTCATTTCCTGCTATTAGTACTATTAGCAGGCAGAATGGTGCCCTGCCTTGCTCAGGGGAGTTTAATAGGTAATGGTTTATACTGCATACTTTACTGTTTGGAATAGTAACATAGTTAAACAGATTAGGTAGGAAGTTTGTATAACTCACCGAGGGTAATGCTGCCTGCTGCTGAGTGTATCTCCAGTCCCTTGCCCGTGTCTGCCCCAAGCTAAGCTGCTTGTTTTCAGCTTAAGAAACAGGGCATGTAGATGAGCGAGTGACAGACACTTGGGATTACACTCAGGTGTCAATCTGACAATTATGAAGTTAATACCACTAAGGAGAGAGGTATCCCCAGTTCCTCATTCTTTAGTACCAGCCCAGGCACAGTAATTGGTTTCAGGATTCTCAAACCAGTAAATTGAGTTCCCTTGGATCTCTCTTTGCCATCTCAGTTCTGGCACACATCCTTCCCTATTACGCTTCCTACCTTTCAGCACCATAATGAGGAGGAGGAAGGCAACATGATTAACCATAGATCATTTCCTTCCATGAGGTGAAACACAGAAATTGTAGTTCTTGCACACCTCAGGGACAGAGTCCTTTCTCAGCCTTCACCCACACCCTGAATGCCATGAGTTACAAATAGGTGAATGAACTCTTCTTGCCATTAAAGCTTTCAAAACACCCCACCATAATAAACATGCCTACCTGATGTCGCCAGCAATAACAGAGTTGCACAGACTGCAGTGACTACTGAATTAAAACAGTTGAAAGAGAAGCAAAAACTTCACTGCATGCTACAGTAGAGCAATCAACACTGAACCTAATGTAAGCGGGGTTTTTCCACTTCCACTTAATAATTTCTCTTACAAGATTCTTCTGATGAATGCGTATTAAGTTTAAAATGCCCTTGCATTCCCACTGTTCATCAGCTGCCTGTGTCAAGATTCACTCTGTGTGCCAAGCACATTATTCTCCTTCTGCAACTCGGAACTGACAGCAATTTGTAAGAAAAGTCCACTCGCATTTGTGAAAGGAGTTCAAAAGTTGGAATAAAACTGGACAGAAAAACTTGACCAGAATTTCGAGAAAATAAATAAGGGCAAGCAACATTTCAGAGGGTATAACTAAAGCTTCATCTTCTGGAGACCAACAATTTTGGATTTCTCAGAAACCCCATGCAGTGATAGCTTATTGCTCAATTTGGGTGGTACAAAGTATTGTTTCTCCCACTTTGCCTCCTCCTCCCATCAGCTCTGGGCTATTCAAAGTGACTCAGAAGAATTTAAAATGGTTGCAGTTGTGTTAAATTCATGTTTCCTAGCTGAGCATCTTCAGTGTATTAAGCATTGTTATGTTAAAAAGATGAGAGAGGAATGGATCAGAAGTATCTATGCAGGCCTCCACTACTGGGAAAAAAATAAGCTGCACATGTAACAACTTTCTGAACAAGTCACAGAAATATCAATTTCTTCATAAATTTGAATTAAAATATTACCTAGAAATATTTGTTCAACCACAACGAAACCAGAACCAACTAAATATATTTGTATCCCTTTTGATAAGCACCTAAGATCACATGGAGTTACATGGTTGCCTCCCAAGTAACTCCAGCACCATTCAGCATTCAATAAGCCCATCACAATCAACAAGACAGAAAAATCCTGAGTATTTTCTTCGAAGATGAAAGAATTACTTCCCCAATTTATCCTTTAATTTCTTTTTCTATTGAATATATTTACTGTTAATTAAGCTTACAATTTGGTTCTCTTATTCATAAGAAATGACAAAAGGGGAAAATCAATTACAGTTAGGAAAATAGCAACTTTATTTCCTCAGCTCTCTAGCTCTCACGCTCACGGCAGTTACACAGTTTAAAAAACATTGCTAAATTGTTCACTCTGTTGAGCTATAAAGAGGTTCCTTTGAAAGAAGGAAGGAGAGATGGATCTGTAAATTCAAAGTTCAGCACCCACAAATGAGATTAGGCACACAATTACAAACTTAGGAAAGCTAGTAAAGTTATATTTAAAATACTAAGCTGCTAATAAAAGCCCGGATTTGTTATAAGCAGAGTCTATAGATCCAAAGTGAGAAATATAGAAGGAATATAATTCAGACTCATTCATTAAGTCCAGACACCAGCTGATCCTGACAAATATGGAGGTATTACTAGTTTGAGATTTTTTTTTTAAACTAGAGGACCAAAAAACCAAAACCAAAGCCTGACAGTCAGAGCTATCCATGTCCATCAAACACGGCTCAAAAACAGCTTGGTTCTGCTTGAAGAAGTTTGTTTCTGATAGACATTCTTTTGCCATCCTCCCAGCAGCACCCAAACGGGATTTCCTGTATTAAACTAATTTTTCATCATTAAATAGCATGCACAGGGAACTCAGCTCTAAAAACATTAAGAGCGCAGTGCTTATCCTTTGCATAGCTACTGAGTGATGAGTCCCATTACCTGGAATTAGTACTTCTAAAAGCAAAATACGACCCCCCGTTTTCCCCAGGTTTCACTATGATTGGAAAAATCCTAAATGTTTTTGTCCAGTTCGTTTAATAATAACAACTCCTGGTACAGGCAGAAGCTCCGAGAGGTGCAGGAAGGGAGAAACCTGCACTGTTGCACTTTCTGGGAGGCTACTGTTTGGTGGTATCACAACTCCTCAGCTCTACCAGCTAGCTGCTGCTTTAGATGTAAGAACAAAATCCAGTTAGGGAACTGAACGAGATCATACTTGAGCATATTGATATCAGTGTTAGGATAATTTCTGTACACCATCTTTTTCTGTTGAGTAAAAGTTGCCATTTGCTGTAGCAAACGAAAGACTCCAATTGCTTGTAAGGAAAGCATAGCTTAAGCTGATTGGGAAGTGACACCTCTCTCATTATCAAACAATTAGCATTTATTATCTATAACCTTCCTTGCCACAGTCAAAGATGAATCCTGTGCATTTGCACTTCATAAATATAGCAACAGTTGCACCCAGGAGCTGGTCCCACACAGCAGCTGTGCTGTAAAACTGAATCAGAGAGATTAGGCGCCAAAAAGATTGCCCACAGCATCAGCTGGCACATCCTCCACAAGCACATGCACACCGGCTGCCTCTCCAGCACAGCCCTGGCCACCTCATGCCACCAGGCAGCTGGTGAGTCACCTGCCTTGTCACACGTCCTCTGCAGCAAACTCCCTGCGCAGTGTCTCATTAGAAATACGGTCTCTGAACATTCTGATTCCATTCCTCTTCCTTCCCCTTTTTCATTAACGTTGTAAGCACCTCTTTGTCCACCACTCCCCTCTCCAGGGTTTTCCAAATTCCAGGTCAGAAAACTCACAAGTCATTGCAACCATCTTTCTATTGTTTCCTTCCTTCTATTAAATTACGCAAATGTAACAGATAAGAATCCAGTAAAGTCAATCCTCACTCTACCTCCTTAAATTTCAAACTCAGAATGAGGAGGTTTAGGGGCACCTTACCAGGACCATCAGTTAGGCTACAAAAAGCATTAAGTTAGAGCATAAAGGGTTACGATGAGAAGGTGAGAAGCAAAACAGTTCTAAGGGAGACTGAGTAGGAGCTAGACAAGCCCTTGAAGGCTGCCTTCAGGAAGGGCTGCAGACCAGCAGAACTATCTTTGGCAGCAACTCTTTCAAGGGAGACAGGAATTAGTGATCATTTTTGGGTTACTCTGTAGAAATTAATTTTCCTTCATCCATGCTTTTCCAAGCCCTGCCAGAAACTCACAGGGTGTAAAAGGTACATTTGATACACTGAAATATATTGCTATGAGTGTTTGTTTCACCTTCCTTACTACACTACAACCCATACCAACAATTTTCCAAAACTCTGAGATTCCAGGGCGATCCTAATACCTCATAACGAACCTGTGCCCATCCCAATGCTACAGTCAGCTTTCCAGTTTCAGGTTTACATCTTTTGCCAGCACTCATACCACTCCAGTCTTCCTCAATCATGATGGATATTTGGTAACCCATTCTTGACTATGACATTATTTGGACTGTATATTTTTTGGGAAAAAGCAAAGTTTTGTTGTTTGAAAAAATTACACAATTTGAGCAAAAATGAAGCCATAAGACTGAACATAAACATGCCCTAAAGTAAGTTACAGCTTCTAGAATATCCATACTCCTGTAATGAGCTGCATTTTGTCTGAGCACACTGAAGTCCTCGACTGTTGGGTTTCTCCCCCAGATAGGACAAGCATGCATCATTTTCATTTGTTTTCAGAGAGAAAACACTATAGGAAAACGTCCTCCATTAAAGTATTCTCCATTTGGCATTTAGATTGTATAGCATTCTGACGCTTAAGGCACTAAACTGAAAGAACAGAATAAAAGAACTCCTTCTTCTTGAAAGACAGGTCTTTACCACTAAAATCTGAAGAGTTCCCACCTGCAAATGTCTTTGAGAGCCTCCTCTAAATCTTCAAGAAAACAAAACAGATTTTTTTTTAAGTAGATATCCATTGGATATTTTTTATATGATCAACAGGATGCATTTTTATTTGGAACTGCACAAAAACATGGGGATGTTGTCACTATTTTTAGACATGCCACAGCAACATGGAAATATTTTCATGACAACAAAAGCCAAAGAGTTAAGATATCTGACTGCTAACCTTTAATGAACTCTTAAGTTCCCTTGGACAGCGTGCATTACATACATTATTTTGTTTGGGGTAAAATATCTCACTTTCTCTCTCAGTTAAAATCATTTATTTTTACAACATTTTGTATAAAACAAGGCCACGAAATCAAGCTACAGACTTGACACACCTTATTAACCATAAACCGTAGCAGGTCAACACCCACAACACCCACAACAGACTGTGGAAGCAGAGGGGAAAAAACTCCTTAAAGGACAGGTTTTGGGAAAAGAAGAGCTCAGAGGTTAAGGTGACAGATGGCAGATGCCAACAAATACATATAAAATTTATATATTCAAGAACCACTATAGTGTTGGAAAGCTTCTGAGAAAGGTGTATAGCTTGTATGACCAACTTCAAGCATTACAACATCTCAGCTAAAATAACAGAACTGCAAGTTAAATTAATTCACAAGGTCAGGACCAAAGAGGGCTATCTTTTCATGCCTCATTTAATTATCCAACAAAAACTGTACACACATCCTTTTTCCTAACAATATTGTGCTTAATACAGTGGCATAATCACACCACATGGCTCAAAAAGCCTTACTGCAAGTACTTAGTAAAAATTCTTGCCCATTTATTCAAATTAATTACCCAGTAAAGGATTTAAGTCAACCTGAAGCTTGTTTACAGAGAAATTTCAAGAGCGTTTATGCACTTCAATGTATTTAAAATATTCCTGAACATGCATATAAGGAGTATCAAGGTTGTAAGATCAAAAATGCACTTGTGGGATGCAGCATAGTCTTTCCAGTGGAGAAAGACACTGGCATTTCAAGAGCTCTGTTTACCAGGGTGGTTCTACTTAGAAGGTCCTGCACCTGGGAAAATGACAGAAGTAAGAAATACATACAATGAAATATTTCAGTACTATCAAAATTTCAGCTAAGGTTCCTAAACTATTGAGTATAGGGAAGGTGCCATAAGAAAGGCACTTCACTGGGTCACTATCAACAAGGACAGAGCTAAGTCGTTCACTTTTGCAGGTTAAGAGTTCTTTGTCTGCCATTGAGACTTGTTAACTTGTTATTTAATTACACTCTAATACTAGACTTTTTACTAATTTTTCTCCCACAGTATTGCTCTCTAGCTTCTTTAAGAGTTGAGAAAATGGAACTATCACAAAAAAAAATCCATCTCAAAGAGATTGCTAGGATTGATAACTCTGCCATTACTAGGCAGTACCATAAAGATGTTATAGCAAGTTAATAAGCCCAGAGCACAAGAATATATTTGCATACTTATTTTACAGTGTTTACTTCCTTCCTATTTGCTTCACAAGTGAGCTGGCATTACTTCTTGCAATTAAATCCTGCATTTTAAATAACAGCATAAAATTGCATCTATTCCACCCAACACAAACCAGGCCTCTCCCGAAGCCACAAAGACTGCTTTTCTTCTGTCATTCACTTGTCCAATATGCAAAGCATAGCTGTCAATCAGTTACCATCCCTGACAGCATAATTGCTGAAGAGAACGTGAAAAACATGAGGAGGGCTGGGACCAAAAGAGATACCAGCAACATTCCTCCCTGCACACGTTAGTACTAATTTAGGATTCTGCTTCATTAAGATTCCTTTCCAGGCACTATTAGAGCAAAACAAGAAATCCATAGAGGAAGGTTGAGAAGGCCTTAAAAGCCAGCACTGCCAAATAAGTTTGGGTTGCACCACTCCTACTCATTTCAAAAGCAAGCAGTAGCATCATTCACCCATAGATGCCTCATCTTTGAGGAGCTGGTTTGTCTTTACTAACAGCTCCAAGATTCTGCTTTCTAACTTCTTGCCTGGTCCACACTCCCCTTTCTCAGCCTGAGCATGCCTAACAAAACTACATCCACTGAATGTATGGCATCTTTCTTCCCATCTGCCTGCTGCAAATTTAGTATTTATTAGAAAAATTTTCAGGTATCTGTCTCATGTGAAGTAAGTAATACCATCCCTCATAGTACTCGAGTAAATATTTAAGTTCACGGAAGTTATTTAACAGCTATGCAGCACAGAGGAGCAGGAATTCTTCTGGAGTCATGATCTGTACAGATATTTCTGCAAATCATGATGCAACATTAGTGATATTTTTGACTACTGGGAGGCAGCCATTCCTTACAGGACCCAAAAGTACCTTTTCGTTTCAGTCTATGCTGAGTGAAAATCCAGCTTTTACCAATGCAAGCATAAATGAGAAATACTGGTGCATACTAAGCCATTTATTATGTTTTTTAAATAACTCAAACCCCTGTTCCAAATCCCTAATTCAAAATTTTAAAGAAGAAAATAAAACAGAGACTCTCTATAGTCATACCCAGCTCCAGGCTTTGCAACTATTTTAGTATCTGTGATCTAGAAAGACATTTAACATGTTAAAAAAAAATTTTAAATTTTATTTTATAAATATCATTGACTTGCACCTGACTAATTCTCGGCCTTGAAAATATCAGCCATTTATTACCTACTATAAAAATTTTATGTTAGCTAAAGAATTTCTGGTTTTCTTACAGAAGGTTATTTATATTCCACTTCCTGAAATGGAAATTCAAAGTTTCCTGAGATAAAAATGTTTGTGACTCACTGCAGGGGTTTTGCAAGACACATCCCTTCGAATCTGAGCAAGTCAGGCGGTCTGGGTAGCTTACATAAATCTGAAGAAAAACATTTTCTTCAGGTTCCACCAACACGCCCATTTCTCGAGTTCTATTTTCAGTCAAGCACAACTCATGCTTTGATGGCAATAGCACCATCAAAAGTAAAGGATGTTGTCTGAGTAATTTTAAGTGTTGCAAAAATTTATAATTTAGAAATACTGTAGTTTTATCTTCTAGATATAAGGAAGTTTTTTGTTTTTTTTTTTTAATGACAAAGCCAGAGAATGACTGGCACAGGTTGTCCACAGGAGAGGTAGATGCCCCTTCCCTGGACGCATTCCAGGTCAGGTTGGCCAACCTGACCTAGCTGAAGACGGCCTTGCTTTTTGCCCGGCTGGACTAGATGATCTTTAAAGGTCAAAAAACCACTTTCTGGGTTTTTAAAGGCCAAACCATTACATTATTTTTTGGGGGCTTAAAGAAAAATAAAATCAGGTGGCAACAGAAAAGAAAATGAACTTGCAACACCTGAAAGAAGCAACAGGAGCAATTTTGGTTCATGCCCTCCCTTTCTCTTCTGTGGAAACAGAAAGAGAATTTAAAAGATTAAATTTTTGCAGCTTTGTTTAAAAGACAATAAATTAATTCTGATGACTGCAGTTGCATTTTCAGAAAAACCTCTTGCTAGTATATTTACAACTAATCAAATTTATAAAAGTGAAACATCTTACAAGCAAACTCCTCTAGTTCAGACAACTTAAGAAGCTGCTGTATGACTAAATAAAGTATAATTCTCTGCTTAGCAGAGGGAAGGAATTTCCCCTCCCAACGCCCTAAAGGCTTTTGATGCATTTTTTTCCTTTTCACAGAAGAAATGATTAATAGCCATGGCTTAAATCCAATGTACAGTTTTGGCAGCTGCTGATGGACTGCTCCATCTACTTGCTGCTCCCTCTTTGCTACGCTCAACACGTGCTGTTAAATGCATGCTGTCAGAAGAGCTAAAATGATTCACTTTTAAATGTGGTAAATCTAGATAGTGACTACTTGAAGAAGTTGCATCTTAACTGCAGGTGTAGAAAAACAAACAAACATTTTTCCTGTCAAATGTGGCAGGTCAGCTTTCAAAGTATATAAAAAGAACCATCAGGTAAAAAAAACATCGTAACTTTTTCCACTGTCTACAGAGTAAGCTGTAATTAAACAAATTGCAAACCTTCCTACGAGCAACAACGCAGCCATGAAAAACAAGCTCTTACGACTACTGGAAGTCTATTTTCTGCCTCCACGGTTTACACAAGTAGCATTGTCTCTAAAATTACTGTTTAGCCATGATGGAAAAAGATCTGTTTTCAGATTACCAAAATAAAACTTCTCTCTCGAGTACAGTCTGGAACCAAGAATTAGGAAAAACTTTACTTGAGAGATTTATGTATTTAAGAACACTATGCCACAATTTTTGTTTCAATCCCTTGCATACAATATAGCCTTTCAGAGAACAAGAGCATCCCAAACACAAATACAGATGCTACTCCTAACACTTCAAGATCATTTAAAGTCAAATAAATGCTTGGCTGTCTTAAGATACTAAGAAATAAATACATTTCATTTCCAAGAGCAACCAAAGGTTGAGTCTTTGTCAGGTTTTAGAATATGTTCCTGTACAGAAATAAGAGAGTCTATAAGCTTTACTGTAAAAGAACAAATTGAAGATAATGGGCATCTTGAAGTGTTATTTATTTCCTTCATACTTTCCAGTTTTATTTGAGGTATCAATTTTTAATGTTGCTCACGTTTTGAAGCAGTGCTAGCAGTGTATCCAATGCCAGCACCAATAATTTCCTTCTGCTTTCTTTCGGTTTGCCCGGCTTTAAGTAAAGAATTAAAAATGTAATTATTCCATGCAAGGACATCTCATTGAAATTGGAAGCTCTTGCTTGTTTTAATTGACATTAGCAGTGTTAATTTCAATTACAAATTGGCATAACCAGTTTTTAAGCAACAAAATAATTTAAATATTTAAATACTTTAAACCTGTATTTGCAGGTACTATATTGTCAATGAAAATGGGACAAAAAACACTAACTAGCTCTCCATTTTCTCTCTACAAGCACTATTTGGTAGCCAAGCATAAATGTATAGAAAGGATGCTTTTCTTATTAATTCACTAAAAGTATGTCTGGTCTACCCACAGGAAAATTTTATCCTCCTCAAACCATACAATCATTGATCTATGGATTCCCTTCTCTCCCCTTACAACAGCAGCACTTCTTTTTGAAAGATGTGCTAGACTAGTAAAATCAGAAATAATACTACAAAAGGCCCAGTCAATCCATGCTCCTGCTCATCATCCTGAAATACAGTCATTATTCCAAGCTTTGCTTTTAAGTCAGCCTACCTAGTGGTTTCATACAGCAATATTTACCACCTTAGCATTCTTCCCTCACCCTTTTTGCCCTCCAAACGCCGTTTGTAGTGAGTTGCACCATGTTTCTGTAATCTATCAAAGTTATAGGACTGTTTCCTGTATGAATAGCAGCATAGTGAGATGAGACATACCTATTGATACCACAGACATCCAAAAATCAGCTTAATTAGCTAACAGTCATTTGATTAGTCATTAATTAGCTTAACAGTCACTTAATTCATAGGTGAAGTAATACTTGTACAAAAAGAGAGCAAGGAGACTACAAACACTTCACTACATTTTATGAAAATGAAAGCTGTTATTATCACACCTACACTCTGACCAGGCAGATCTATAAAAGTAACAGCCTGCAAAGCAGTCAAACCTAACTGACACAGGTGGAGACATTTGCAAAAGCTGCTTTGCCAGTGCAGTTACATCTCTCCTCAGAACAAAAAGAGTATTTGGTGATATGACATGATCAGAAGAATTTTTGCTCGTGTGAAAACTGATCAGAGCATAAGATCAACCGGTGCCATTGTACAGAAGAGCATCACTGACATTCCTTTTCCTTCTGAGCATCTCAGTCCAGACATGAGGAACTCCCCCAACCTACTGCATGCAATTTATATATGACGTTAGAGCCTATTAAATCAGTGCAGGAACAGCTTTGCCAATACAATTAATTTACATCAAGGAGATGCTCAAATCCAATTACAGTTAAAGCACGTTTCTACCTGAATCTGAATGGAAACAACAAATACTGGAGAGAAGAAAAAACGTAGAAACAAGCTAAAAACCTGGTCATAGTGAAAAAGCTCTTAAGACAATTTTTAGCAATATTTTTTTTTTAATGAAATACTTCCTTCCGTAAATAAAACATAATAAGGTTACCTTAAAATTTATCCTGGTTGTATTTAAGCAAAAACACGGGATGAATCGCTATAATTCGAAGTCTATTTCTTTCTCCTTATATAACCTCCCTCTGAAGGTTAGTTTCTTCTGCCACTACAGTAAATGAAACAATATGTCTTCCTAAAGAACCACAGATCAAGTGCCAAGTGCTGGAGGGGACAGTTAACGGAGGCAGAAAAAGAAGCTACCTGGAAACATGCACCACGTACTCTGACCTCCTATCCTCTTCTACTTCCTTCTTTTTCCTGTACTCCTCATCTGGGGCTTAGCTTTTAAAAACCACCAACCTCTTAAAAAGACATTGTTCTGGTAAAGTGGTTAATATTCACCTACTACACATGAAAATGTCACATACAGTAGTACCTACTCTGTTGGCTGTTAGGCTGCTTCTGGCGAACGTCACTGCACTTCATTATTTAACAACTTCCTCAGCATTCAGAAACTGTCTGGACTAGTAGACTGAAGGTTATTAACATTTTAAAATGCCTGCAGCTAATATTTCCAAGTTGTCCAAGACAGTAATTATCGCCCACATTATTGTTAAATATTAGCACTTGGTCATATGATATAATCCAACATATACTTTCAAGCTGGATTTGACATTTATTTTGCATACAAACACTTTTTCCCCCTAAATAAGCCACACTAAACTCCTCTTAAGAGAAACAGAACAAAATATTGATACCAAATTACCTTTCTTGGGTTTGGATAAGGGAGAATATTCCTTTAGGAAGAAAAGGTCACATTAACATGGAAAAAACACTAATTGTATACAGAATATCTTCTACAGAGTTACAGGACACTCTCTTCATTCTGAAGGGGGGAAAAGAATTATAGATGGTTATTTCAATAAAAGATTCCCACAGACAGCAGCACAGTGATGCTCAGGGTGATGCACAGCAAGAGAAAAGCATCCACTTCCATTAGCAACAACCACCACGTCTATATGCACACCTCGACTCAACCAGCACAACTGTGATAAAACACCCTCCCTCCCTCCAGTTAGAAAAAAGGGTCACAGTTACCTAAAACTGGAGCAGGTTCCCTAACAAAAGCCTGCTCAAGTCTCCCTGACTGCAAAGGGAAACTTTTTTGTCACTATCAAGACTGACTGTTGAAAATTTTTATCTCATTCTCCCACTTTTGTTTATTTTTAGAGACTAACCATGGAGAACTAGGAACTGACATAAACAGAGGTTGTAACTGAATTAGCTACCCAAGACTGTGACTCTTACACCTTCACCTACCAAGTCAAATTGCAGGAGTTGGAAGATACACAAAAATAATTTTCTCCTGGGTGTGTTTCTCCTGAAAATAAGTGCACATGGGCGGCAGACAGACAGGGTTAGATAAAGCTATTGTGGTATTTTAAAATCAATTTTTAAATTACTCAGCTAATTTAAAGGGCCATAAAGTGCCTCCAACAGCAGCCTACCACCAAAAAGCCTTAAGATCTGCCTTCTGAAACAAGCAACATCTTTCAGCTGTCCACAGGGTAGCAATTACAGACAAGTCACAGTGCAAAAACACCAAAAGATTTGTTTTCGCTACACTGCTATGACTGGAAATACTGTAACTTTCAGAGATGTTCAAAGGAGCTGGACACAAAAATCCACACCAGTTTATTTACAAGAAGTCAAATTATCTGGAAAAGACAGCACTCAAGTCCTTGGCTTGATGTCCCACCTCTAATGGCAGTAGACAGCAAAGCAGCCTGGCATAAAAATATTTGTTTACGCATACAAAAATACATCTTTGCCTTCCACTCCATGTTTACACTATTAAAGCATTTCTTAGTATCCAAATCCACAATTTTTCCCACCTCTACTTTGTCAAACAAGCAGAAACTCAACGGAAAATCCAAGAGATGAAGCTTTATTTATTTCTCAAAACTCTTCAGAAATCCAACTAAATACCTCCAGGGTTCCACTAAAAATTAATAAATTTGATTCTGGATGCCACCTATACTTTTAAAGCTGGAATATGGCATTTGAATACGTGCCAGCTGATTTTCCAGATTACATCTTTAACAGACATGGGGAAAGACTGACAAACTGCTACCCACAATTCCAAATATGAAATAATGATTTGGAAAGTACATCCTCATTCTTAGAGCCATTAAAGGTACTTTACACTCCTCCTATGTGAAGTGGAGAAGATTTGTTTCCTTTCTTAAAGACATACTTTATTTGTTCAAACTGAGCATGATTATGAAATGCTAGATCTGTATTAATAGATGCTGTAACTCACACTAACTGAAGACAGCATCATGAGAACAGGATAACAAAAACCCCTCCACAACTGAACATACAGAGCATATTCCTGCTGTTTCAAACGTTCCATGCTGCCAAGCAATACCATTTCAGTGTAGCTGTGTTAGTTCCAGTTGCCCTAACACATTTATTCATAATGCAAAATGAAACAAAACCAAAGAAACCGCACACACCCCACAGGACAGAAAGGTCATTTTCTTAATTTTATCCAAGTGCAAACAGATGTTTGAATAGAGAATTTTTTAATATAAACACAATCAGAAAGCGTTTCTAAAGTATGTCATTTCAGAATCATGTTGTTACTGGGAACTTTATTTTTTAATAAAAAGCAAATGTAAACTACAAACTATTGATTCAATAGCAATGTCATAAGTAACAAGCTAAGACAAAAATAAAAAGGAGTTTTGTTGGGTTTTTTTAATTTCAGCATACTAAGAGATGTCAGGGCAAACCACCCTTCAGACTTTGACACTACATGGGATTTATCAATCTCATACAGCTTTTAGGCTGAAGGAGGAATCTGTCCATAAGCAGCAAGTATGTTTTAGTGCTTATGACAGGCTGAATTCCTTTTACCCCTTAAAGCATTTTTCTTGCATTGTTCATTACCAAAGTGAATAATGTTGCAATTTTAGAAAGCTGAGTCCTAGCAGCACAAACCAATCAGAAGTAAAGTTCCACACACAGAAAACTTGCAACTATGAAGAGAATAAGAAGAGCAGAGAAAATAAAACAGTAGAATGAGTAGAGTAACTGAGGGGGCGGGGGGGGGGAAATTAAAAATTGCAGTTGATAGTAACTGGGAGATCCTCAGCTGGAGAAAGGAAAAAAGCCTTCCGCTCATCAAAGAAACAAAATTGGGTGACGGTGCTATAATATGCAAGCTGAAACACACAAAAGATGACCGACCGTGTGAGGGATGCTGTATTAACTAGTGCAACATTTTTACTGCATCTGGCTTCTTATCAGGTCATTATCTCACACCTACCTGGAAGATTCTCACTATTTTCTTTATCTGCCTCAGATGAAAAGACAATTTTCTGGTTAGCAGGTAGCCTCACACATCACCTATTTACACAAAGAGATCCCTTTTGTGGTTTTTCTTCTTTTCCCTTTTTTGTTTGTTAGTTGGTTGTTTAGTTTGGACTTTTTAATTACAGGAAAAAGCGTTAGCAAGATCTTCACAGAAAATCTTCTTCTCCTGAGAAGATTAATTAAAATGGTAAATTAATCCCCCAGGAATGATTTCCTTTTAATATTGTCAAAGTAAAGAATTTATAAATTAATTAAGTCAGAATCTATTCAAAAAGCTACTGCATGTGAGTGTTTGTCCCTGAACAGCAGGAACCTAACTAAAATTTTCTAAATGACTCATGATTGCAGCATCTCCAAGTTTTGTAAGTGTACTCTGAGCAGGTTATCCTTCCAGAGAAGCTGCAATGCAGGCATTGCAGGGCCATGCTATCCTTAGAGCTGGAATTTGCTGAAATGACTCAATGCCAAGGAGCTGCTGCTGAACACCGTGGTTCTGTCTGCAGACCACCACATCTGATGGTCTGTCACTCGAGGCAGTCATAGATCACCTACAGACACTACTTGGTCATTTTTCACTCCTTACAGACATTATTTTGTCATTTTCTTCTGGGAAAAAAAAAAACAAACCCACACATCCATCTTAAAAGACAAATGTCCATTCTGATGTTTTAGACAGCAGATACTAAACTAAGAAACTGAGTGGCAGACAAAAGAAGGATCATCTTCAGCACACGACAAGTAGCCTCTGGCTTTATTTTAAAGTTACAAAATCCACTCATTAAATGGAATACAAAATCACTCATTTTAACATGCAATGAAGTTCCAGTAGTTTCCAGGCCAGTGGTTTTCAGCAGACAGCAAAACACCTGAAAAGATGCTTACCATCCCTCAACAATGTACAGTTAGAAGACAAGACAGAAGATAGGCAGATGTTAAAGGGGTTTTTTGTCATAAAGGGGTTTTTTGTAGGTCTCTGTTATTTTAAATGGTTAGCACTAGGAATACAAGAAAAACCTAAAAGCAGCCTGATTATTATGGTGACTACTTGAAAGCAAAATAAAAGTTGTAAAAACAAAAAGTTACTCTCTGTCTGCAGAGTCTATAGAATATTTTGGACAAAAAAAAAAAAAAAACAGGTCCAGTAGTTCACAAAGCTTCTGATTACTGGATCTCATATGACACTTGAGGTTTTATCCCTTCTGTTACTTAAATACAGAATTAAAAACTGATATCTCAGTTATCAGGGCACCAGAAAGGCTAAAACCAGGATCAATACAGAAAAAATATTTTGTTTGTGATTGTTTCTTAAGAAATGCCACACCACTTTTTTAGAGTAAATTTAGAACATTCTGTTCGGTACTTTGAATTTCAACATCTACAAAAACTTTCAGATATACAGAGCTGGCTTCATAAGCCTCTTTCAACTGCACTGCACACTGAGGATGAGAGTTTAACAGTGACAATTAAACTCACCATTTGTTTTCCTGAAACCTGCTCAAGACAATGCATTGCAAAGTCTCCTAAAGCAAATGCAAAGTATTAAACACTAGTCAAGCCCATTATAAAAAGTTACACAAAAAACAGATACACAAATATGAAGTTAAACAAAATGTTCAACTACTGCTGACAGTCGTAATTCTAAATATAGTTTACTGCATATGGAAGTATGAAACAATATAAAAACAAAGTCATATGACAGAATAGTTATTATAGACTATATAACATACTGTCAAACCCATATTCCAAAAACGAGTTACTGGCCATCAGAGGTTTCAATAAGTAACATAGGTTTAAATAAATTTTAAAAGGGGAACATCACAAGAAGACCTGGATGCATGACCCTTGTTTAGTTAAGGATTTTAATCATGCCTTCAAATAAAACTTCATTTTAAATTTCTTATTTTTTCCTCAGATGTACTTTACAGTGCATGCTTGCTAAGTGGTCATACCACAAGCATACAAGTTCAGCTGTACTGCTGCATAAACAATAGTGCAAACTTGAATGACTAAATAGGGCTGTTTGTGAGCAACCAATTCTGAATTTAAGACCTTGCACTGAACCCTGACTATGGAAAAAAGTTTAGTCAAAATCCTTCACCACACTCCCACATCTTTGCTGCCCTTATGACTGCTGTAGTCTCTCAGAGGACTAGTTTAAATGGCTAAGCCTTTGGTTTAATGATCATTGCTTGTTATTTTCATTACCTCCAAGGTGGGAGAGACCTTTCATATTTAAGATCCTCCAAGACCCTATATGGTTGGTAGAAGCATGGAACAGATGAGCATCTCTCCTGAGTATAAATGTATCCCTATCTAAAACAAAGTCATTAAGGTCATCTGAAAATCTAAATGGGAAAAGATTCCTACCAAATAGGATACAGCCTATGTTCCTCTGCCTCCACATCCCATTCCACATGTAGAGTCTATTAAAATGAGAAATAATTGAAACTGAAGTGGTTACTGTCTTTTGTCTTTTAATCAGTCATGTGTATGTTGTGGACATCAAGAGATGATTTTTAAAAGTTTTGGTTTTGGAGGTGAAGCAGTGTATGCCAGAGTCACAGCATGACACTGCAGAGCTGAAGATCTGTGTTTCATTGTGGAAAAATACTTTCTGTACGGTTCCTTTTGGGAAAGAGAAGGGACAGGACATGCCAGAAAACAAGTAGCATTTTTGGAAGAAGACACTTCCTGACCTTAGCTTTCAGATAAATCCCAAACTGAAGACATCTATAAATAGAAGAAACAGGAAAAGAAATCAAGTAAGATATCAAATGTCACTTGTTTAAAGCAGAACTTTTCTTTCTCCTTAAAAGAAACTGTGACACAGTTTTCCTAAAGCAATGCACTGTGTGCAAGCAATCATATCTTACCAGCCTAGAGACCGGCCCAGCTATTTCTTCATTATCTCCTGGCTCATTTTACAACCAATTTAGAAATGTTCTTTACTAGTGTTCATAAGTAACATTCAAACTTTTCAACACAATCAGGCAACTTACCACAGACTCTCAAAACCATTCTGTCACATTAAGTTTAATAAATTATGATATGGCTCTGAAACTTAATAAGCCCGTCCTCTTCTATTTTACGTGTTCTGCAGAGTTGGCAAGTTTTAGATTATTTCCTTTTGAAACTAAGATTACCCTGGAACAACCAGGGTAGGCAGAGTTATCTTGAGAATGGCATTTCAGCAGCTATCTAATAGCAGAGGGGACAGGCCAATATTTGGCTGACAAATTGTGATAAGTTTGCTCTAAAAATAAACAGCAACTTATGAGGCACCAAACACCACAAAACTGTGGCCATGGGGTTTTTTTTAATATAAAATGGAAACCTCATGCAGGAAACCAAGGTACCTTGTGAAGTTACTCATGGTTAACAGAAGTAATACTTCACCTAAAAGCTATTTATGAAGGCCAGGGTAACCATTAGAGCACCTGTTTCAGACAGACCTCCTTTGTTCAAAAGAAATGTAAGGTAACTCGCATGCTGGAACGTGGGCCAATGTCAACAGCAAATCCAACTGGATTTATGCGGGTTGTGTCACTATAAACCACATTACTTTCGTCATGGCTAAATGTTCATTTACAATCAAGCCAAGATGGATTGTAAGAAAGTGCCATTATTTTCTCTTCAATTTTAAATTCACATAAAATATTCATTCACATAAGAACATTAGACCTTAAACAGCAATGCTTGCTTATCAAACCTGGTAAAGGAAGAAATCTGACATATGACAATTCTGATGATGACAGATTTAAAGTATTAGTACATTTTGTTTCAGAAGTGAAAAATAACCTGTAAAAGGTACACTGTGCAATTTATAAATAAAAGAGAGTTTCTTTCCCACTCAGAAATAAATAAATGTGAAATAAATTATTAGCCAAATCACCCTGCTCTAAGTGTTCACCTAGTAAGAAAAATACCTGAAGTAATGACTAAGGCACAAAATTCAAAAAGGACTCCAATAGGAGTTTAGAAAGGGAGAAACTATAAGAGATCAAATTAATAAGACAGGGGTTAAACCATAGCACAAGGTGACTCCGAGAAAGGAGAAGGACTCATAATTTGCCTGGGCATTCAGAAACATACTTCAAGAAGTATTTTCTTTGTTTTGGCTTCTTAGAATCGTTTTACAAAGCTAACCTAGCGTTTTTCCCCCTTTGTGCCATGCATTGAGTCCATCACGTTTTCCAGCAGTATCTTGTAGCCAAGAACCACTAAAATTATATTCCTCTAAAAGTCTTCTTAAATTAAAGAGTTGAACAAGACTGTAAAGGATTTAGAACTAGTGGAGACCAGCTATCCATCAATACTCAGTCTGGTAAAATACAAACTAACAGCACTAAAATAAATGGCTGTCTAAATACAGCAGAGATGGAATATACTCCTCTCTTTCACCTTGGCAAACACCTACAACAGAGCTAAAACAGCTATCACCCTTCCCTTGGCACTATTACCTCAAGCCATTTTTAACAGCTGAGCTGGAATTGTGCTGCCATCTGATAGCTGTTCAGTGGCCTACGACCAAGGAGCTGGCATCTTCCAACTAAGTCATCTTGAATTGAAACAAGGCCCTGGTGCTAATTAGCAGCTTTCAGCAGTAAGGGAGAAGCCGTGACAAGGACGGAAGCTCAATTACCCCGGTTCCAGCAAGCGCCTGTTCCTGGTCAGCATGTAGCTGGCGGAGCCACTTGTGTTTCCCTATCAGTGGCACACGTGAAATACTTCAGTCTTCAGATCAGACCACTGCGGGCCATTCACACAGGGGTCCGGCCGTTTGTGCTTTGTACAAATTCGTAACAAATCCATTGAAGAGCCCCAACAAACCTGAGGCACTGTGCAGCCATGTGTACCACAGGATCAATGGAGAACACAAAGCACAACTTAGACTAAAACCCTCACAACTACTTCCCTGTACCTCAGAGTGAAAACTGCCTCACTGGGAGCGTTTACCATCTGCTCACCAGCTCCTTAGCAGTGAATATATTCAAGCTACTTAGTTACTGCACTAATCAAGTTTCAAGAGAGACACCACCTGAACACCACTCATCATTAACCAGTGCAAAATCTTATTTCTTGTTTCATACTCAAATAGAGCATCATCCATGAACTACAATCCATTTATTGCTTTTCTTAAGTTAATATAATTTCAATCGATGGGCCGCTTACTGCCTTCTTTGGTGAAACTGCCGGTTATGAGCCACCCTCAACAGGAGATCACCAAATGTGTCATGATCAACTACATCACTTCAGCTTTCAGCATCTTGTTATGAATTTAGCAACTGGGATAAAAGCCCCACCACGTCACACACCTTTGCACACATTCTGCTTCAGCAGCATCCAGCACCTGCTTTCTTCTTCTAGTTTTTGACTCTTTTTGGAGACTGTGGTTCCTCCAGAGTTGAAGAAGAATTCCATGGAGAACTCCTGCTGTGGTTTAGGAATAGTATTCCCCAATTTAGCGTTCTTACAGAAACATTCCAAAGCAGATGGCACTTACTCACTCTCCCCTTCCCTTCCCCTTCAGCAGGATGGAAAGAGGAATTGCAGGCACACAAGGTAAAGACCATGGGTTGAGATCAAGAGATAAGAACAACTACATTTTAATTTTGCAGTTGACAGCACATAAAGTTCAAAGCTATTTCAACATAAAGCGCCATCATAACATGAACACAATAAAATACCACAACTTTGAAATATTGACATAGCTATTGAAACAAAAGTCCATCTTTTTTTATTACTACAGCTATGGCACCTTCAAAAACAGCCTGAGCTACTGCTGCAGAAGTCAGCAATGGGGTGCTGTGTTCTGGCAGTGCCTGCTTGTCCTACAGCACTGGTGAGGGAACTCACTTTGCACACCCACAGCACCACCAGCAAAGGACAAAAGAAGTCTGTAATACCGCACAGACAAGCCTCTCAGTTCAAAACGTATCTAAATATTTACTGCCATGTATGCTGTGTATTCTGACATGTCTTCTGACAAATAACAAAACTCGGCAGAACCATTCAAATGAGTGCTGTTACTCACATAATGCAATGTGTAACTCATTTCTGCAAGGTCATGTATTTTGAGGAAATGTTCTGTGCAGGCAAGGGAATGGCTTCCTGACAAGATTAGGCACTTACCTCAAAGTCAAAACAAAAACAATAGAGGATACATATTTTAGGTGTGTCCCAATAGACTTCATATACAAATGGAAAAATGTGTACGTCTAACTTGCAGGCCAATAAAATTGTGTCACTTCTTTGTTTTGCCCCCAGGAAGAGCGCCCACCAGCATCCAATTTGCAACTACTATATAACAAACCAATGTAAATACAGACAAGATTCAGTATAACAACACAAAAACAAATCAAACGCCAGGCCATGGCATCTCTCCTACCCAAATCAGTGAATGTAAAGGTAGGATTAAAACCCAGGCTTCTTACCACTGCTATATTCCACTGGGGAAAAAAAAACTTAAGAGCAAGAAACTTCCTACAAAGGTTTCTTTTGATGTTAATCCTCAGAACAAACAGAAACAGAACTCTCTCAAGAAGCATCTTGCACATATGTCCCTTAAGTAAAAATAAATAAAAAAAAATCTCATTTTAGAGATTTCATCAAGAATAAATAATGTCATAGCATTACTTCCAGTTCACTTTTTTTATACTTCTAGATGGTATTTGAAAATGGAGCACCATATACTCCCTGAGAAAGGTTAAGCTATTTCAGAGGTTCCCACACACAACCATAAGCATTTATTTTCAATCTCTTGTATCATAAGTCTTCACACCTTCAGCTGCACCAACACAAACATATGAAGCCACAATCTAAACCAGACTGAATCACTTAAATTTTAGAAAACAAAAACCCTACTACACTATATCTCAAAATTAAGATCCTTTTCTTCTGTTCAGCTAACAACATGGTACCACTTACCCTGTGTTTATTGTAGCCTCACAAACAGTTGGACAGGCAGGAATGAGGCAGCAGAGAACATCAGCAGGGGAAACAAAGTGAGTAAGTAGCTTTGGTGGGTGCCTGGCATTCAGCCCACTACAACTAGTTTTGTTGCTAAAGAAATACGATGTACCACAAAAGATTTAGCCTTTGGTTTCAGCAAGTCAAACTTCAAGCAGATATTGGTGGTACAGCTTTGTTTTGCCATCAACTGCTTACAAACCACATTTGTGTAACATTCGTTCTCACTCCTCTAAGTTTTGAGTTATGTTTTGCGTAACAGGGCAAAAAGTGTGAATGACTAATTTCAGATGGAAAAGGCTGTATCAATATTTTTTCCCCAACTACAGTAAAAGGAAAACAAAGATGGGAGACCAGTATCCCTAACAATACAGAACTGCAAATATAAACTAAAAAACAAAACAACAAGCTACTAAGCAAACAATCCATGGGTAACAGGAACCACCTTCTCTTTTAGAAACCCGAAACAACTAAGTAATAAATGTTTTTATTAAGCAAAGTTTATTTTAGCTTTAAGACATACAAAAAGCAGGCAAACAGAAACAAACAGCCCAGTAAAGACAGTCAACAACAGGCATGCTCCACAAATGTGTCTTCCATGAAACTTAATACCCATTCCCAGGTAATATACACTGAAACCAGATGCTGTTTCACTGTGTTGTTCATGTTCATCAGAATACACACAAATAAGAGAAAAATAGGAAAATCGTGCTGTCCGCAGAAATATTAATATCAGAATATTCCTTCAATTTTATCAGTGCTGAAAAGCAAACTCATACCCTTTTTCACCCCTCTAAAAACATTTAAATATTTTAATTTTTTCTTAAGTCTTCAGTGTTTTGCTCAGGTAATGATATGCATGCTGCCCTTTATTGTTGACTGGAATTCCTTAGAACTGCTCTAAATCAAATATTTAATCACTCTTACTCAGGTCAGACAAGACAGAGACACACAAAGAAACACATCTACAGCTCTATGGGCGTAACAGAGATACCCAGAGAGAACAAATAGCTAATTTTAACTGCAAACAAAGCTGTAAGAAAAGCACTACAGTAGGGCTCCTCTCTCTCCCTTTCCAAGAAAAGTGGTCAACTTCACCAACTTCAGAAAAAGGGAAGCAGAACACCACTTCCATTTTGAGACTTATTCAAATACACCCCTTCACGCCAAATATACCCAGCAAATTAAATCTGCAACACTGGCTGCAGCAAGCACGTCGCGCAGGCTCAGCTGCCCTTCACAAAGCATCTTTGTAGAGCTATCTTTCTGCCAGTGCTCCTTTTCAATTCCCAAACAATACCTCGCAAAAATTAGATCTCCTACTGTGGGAAAGTTCCCAAAACACAAGCCAAAATATATTTTCTCATGAGGATACAAAAACCCCTCAATGAGGAAGTCAAAGTTCTTACAATGACTGTTCAGTGTACATATAGTTATTCTTGAAACATGCTAACAGATTAAGTAGCAACATTCTGATTTAGAGAAAAAAAAATATTAAAATCAGATCAGTAGCTCAACAGAATGAATAGCTAGTGTGTAGTTACTGAGTAGTTACTGCTCAGTAATTTGCATAAGCATAGACTTTTAAAAACTTTTACGCATACAGGCTTTTTAAAACAATGGATATCAAGAAACAATAACACCAAAAAAACTTAGCTAAGGGATATTGTAATAAGTATAAAATAAATTAATCATCTTTAGAGGTTACACTTAAATTATCGTTTTTTTCCCTCAGGTACCAAGGGTTCTCTGTGAATAAACAGATAACCCACAGGAGACTCCAACCTCTTACTAAAGAAAAACAGGATCTTGGGAAAATGCTTGTGTGTCCTTTACTTCTGCTGACCTACACTTTTACACAAAAGATATGAAAGAGCTATCAGTCCTTTTGGTCTCAGAAGCCCAACAGATGATTTTGCTCGTTACTAGTTTTGGCAGAAGAGCAAGCCTATCCACGGCAAGTCTTGCTTTACAATAATCCTCCTCCACCAAAGCCTCTCCTGCAGCACCACGGGCTACACCCCACACACCAGTGGGTGGGTGAGGATGGGTGGGAGGCTCCCAGCCCTTTGGCATCACAGAGCGTACAGACACATGCTCTAATGTCTGAACAGCACCTCAAGAAGCAAGTGGACAAAATAAGCTTGGACTGAGTAGAAGACCCCTGGGCTTTGGGCCCAGCACTGCTCACTCCAGTACATTTCCTAGGCAAGAATGCCACAGAAAGGCTCCCAATTCTAAGTGCAGGAAAGAGACTGTGTCTACAAAGGCTGACAAAAACCTGCTCACAGGAACATACTCAGCCCAAACCCAGGGCAAACACATCTGCAGCCACTGCAAGGCAGAAATCAAAAGCAAACTCTACCAAACAGATAATTAATCAAGAAGGAAATTGCACAGAGCTTATCGGCATTACAGTTAAACCCTCGTTTCCCCGGTTTCAGACCGGCTCAGATACGTACAGCCAACCAAGCTGCAGTCTTCTGATGCAGTGAGAAAGCACGCAAGTGTTTAGGATAAGGCTTCAATTCAGCTATTTCTATGCTATAGGTGAAGGCTTCCTGATCATACCGAGGCCTTTGCAAGAGCTGGCAAAACTCGTATCATTAAAAGATACAGAAACATACTAATGCAGAAAGTACTAGCCCTATGACAGGGCAGAACTACTGCAAAAGAAATTAAAAAGTCAATACTTCTGCCATTCTCAAAGCTCTTGGCCATGAAGATATGAACGGCTATGGGAAAATACACACGCACACACCCCCATTAGAAAGACTGGGAAATAAGCATACTCTCTTTCAAAACAAACAGGATACTAAGCAGCCCACTGCAGTACATGCCCTTAGTTTTGAAAATGACATGAAAATTGACACCACAAGTTCAGTATCAAACATTCCAGGGCTGTTTCAACAGACTGAGATTAGAGAGTTCACAAGAAAATCTGAGCTATGCAAGGATTTTCAGCTTTACTTATCAGCCACAAAAAGATATATTCATACGAGTAAGTTTGTTGGGCATGAAATAATGCTGCAGAGTAATACTAGCTTGAGAAAAACATTAAGAGATAAAAAATGCACACTTACTTCCAAAATACATTCTCTTGTACTAATTCCGTACTAAACAAATATATTATTTGTCAGGTAAAGGTCTCACTTTTCCCCAATAGCTCCTTTGATTTTTATGAAACACGGCAGGAAAAATCCCTATGATTAAAGGTCTCTAGATACACTAGTCTATTGTAACTTGTTTCAGCAGCCCGAGAGCCACCACAAGACACCACTGAACCTACTGTTTTTCAGATACATTCAAGCTGTGTTAACTATTTTGAAAAAGCTTCCAAAACCCTACAGCATCTAGAGGTTTGCTGGGTTTGTTGTTTTTTGGGGGTTTTTTTTGTTCAGACCAACTAGCCTTACAGCTGACTTTATGATGGCAATTCTACTTGAAGCCCACTGCTGAGCAAGAAAGAAGCCCAGATCAAGAACCAGCAACCACCTTTCTTCATTAAGCTGCGTTACTAACGATGGTCCCAACGTTAGCACAAAACATAACAGGCTCAAGACTCCACTTCAGAATTAGTCACTGCAGTCAGCAGAAAACCTGACCATCACCACGGGAAGGCACAGTTAGGAATCTAATTTTGTTGGCCAAATGGAATGTCCAAATGTTGGCCAAAGAAACAGGATGTCCAACCTTGCAAAGTAAGGCTGCTCCTGAAAAACCATGTAACAAAGCCCTGAGATGCATTATGGAAAGACCACTACATCAGTGCAACACAGCCAAATACCAGGCATCAGCTGTCACACTCCTTCGCTTCTCAGGGCTACCGAGAACCAGCAAAAGAATTTAGCAACAGAACCAGTTCTCAGCATTATACTACTGCTGGCAGCCTGATAACAGGGGTTATCCTCCTCTGTAAATGCTCACCTCAAAAAGATGGCAACAGAGTAGCATGCTGACAGTGAAGAAAATCTGAAAGCAAAACACAAGCTCCAAAATATTTTTGTTTTTCAAAGGAAAGAAATCCCAGATAAGCTCTTTTGAAAAAGATCATTTTAGTCTTCTAGTGTATTTGATATAGAGACACACGATCAGCCTGAATTTAAAGACTAAATAGTCTTTCACTAGACTCACATATAAAACGCTTAGTTTCTCTGATCCCATTAAACTACACAGCCTTGTATTTATTTTTTAAGAGCTCACTGTAGCAAGAAGGAAATGTTCATTTCTGGCTTATCTGAAGATTGCACACAATCATGCTAATCACTGGTTACAAGTATAAAAATAACACAACTGAGGAACAAGCTGAAAGTTTATTTGGAAAAAGCATAGGTACATCCTATAATTAAACCATTTTTCCCTCTCAAGTGTTCAAGAAGGGAGTATCTGCTTAACAACAGCATCCTGTTTAGATGTCTTCTGACATGAAATGACGCATTAGTATCAAACTAAGGGCTACTGTACAGTTCTCCCCTCCGCCCAGAAGATCTGGTCCGATGCTGTTACATCTCTGCTCTTCATTACTGCTGTATTGAACTGCCTTCCTGTACCACACCGGCAGCTTCCAGAAGCAAACCTTAGGCATCTAACATATATAAGGCACACATCCAAAAAATTTCTTCCTGCAGACATCACCACATGGCATGGAAACAGTGAACAGTATGCAGAGTTTCTGAAGCAACTAGCTATTCACATACCATGCCATGTAAATGAGTTGTTAGGATAAAGAAAGATTAGGGCTCAGTTTCTCTTGTTTGAAAACAAAAGCAGCCCTATTTTTTCAGACTGAGCTACACCAGTATAAAACTGCATGCTTTCTAAAGCGGCCTATGATGCCAAAAAGAACTTGTTTTCTAAAGACTTAAAGCTATAACAGTCCACGCTAAGAGGACATTAGGAGAGAAAAGAACTAGATTGCTATTACTCACAGCTTAAGGGCATAAACCCATTTGTAATTTATGAACATTTAAAAGTTAGATTCCCCAAAGCAGTTACATTAACTTCCTAGTTCACGTCTTCAAAGAGAAAATGAATAGTTTAATACATCAATTAAAGAGAAGAGTTACACAATAGGCATATTAAAGTACAGGCCACATATATATCTTTTTCTTTTATTTTTCATTTTCTTTAGCCAACAGAATACTGAGTTGTGATTCACAAAATTCAGGAACACTCTGTAAAGGAGGATATACCAAAGAGATATAAAGTTACGAATTTAAGAAAGCAATTGCAGAATACACTGTGTACCTCAAAGAAAAAAAAAAAAATCAATCCAGTCCAAAATTATCAGGAGATTTCTGCATTACAAAAGTTCATGCCAAGTTAAGTTTGCTTTCCCCAACAATGTTTATCAGACCTACTTCTCGAAGCTGTACCTACTGGTTATCATTCTGTCACTCCTGTCCTCTGGGCCTGCAGCGAAGGCACGGTGCCAAATTTGCACCCTGACAGTCCAGGGTGAATAGTAATGTCAAGCAGATATTTACTTGATCGTGATTTGGGAGAAGCTGAGCCCCAAAGAGTTTGTTTACGCAAGTAAAAAGCAAATATGCTACTAACATACTTCTCTTGCTATTTCCTGTACTGACATGAATATGATAAATATATTTTCTTTTTCCAACCCTCTCTCAACTTTAAAGAAGCCTCATGACTTCCCAAAAGCCAAAATTAACTAGCTATCTTTTGGAGATAGCATAGCAAGGACAGGAAAATACAAGTAAAGAGACAATAAGTTAAGGAAAAAAGGAAAAACAAGATCTTTGTATCTTTATGTATGTTTTTTTCCTTTTTATGTAATAATGAAAGATAATATGCATAAGCATATTTCTTTCAAATTCCAATACTGTTGTAAAATAAAATCAAACTTCCTGAACAGAGAACCAACAGTAGAAAACTAAAACGCACAATTCAACGTGAGCCATTTACAAAAACACCAAGTTTTCTGCTGCAAGCCCAGTCTCCCCAGCAGCAACAGGAGGGCACCACCAGTTTCAAGTATTTCCAGTGCTAACAACACATTAGATTTCCCACATATTTGGTCTTATTTGTGGATTATTTTGGGCCGGTTTCATGGATTTAAGGGTGGGCTTCTTTTCCTGTGGTGATTGCCACAGCAGGCTGCCAGTGTGCTGATTCGGGAAGTTTTACAGCACTAACACAGCCCTGGTGTTCCCAATTTAGCTCTCTGCTCCATGCCCTTCACCGGGCTTTATCCCTGCATTCGGGCTGGATTCTTCACTGCGTCATTTCTTACTCTCTGCCTTTTTGTGTTTCCTTACTATCCCTTCTAGACAGCAAGGCCAACTGGCAAGGACATGACAAAGTTTAACAGTTCACATGGCACAGATCATGCCACAGGGGAAGCATCATCCCCCAAACCCAGCCTGGTGGCCCCACAGCCTGACCTAGTGGTTTCTGAGTATTTGCCAGCATCTCTCCTCCTGAACCCCCCACCGTGCTTCAGTAACTATGTCCTGAGGCTGGACACTGCTGGTAGGCTCCCCCAGCTGGAATCTACATCTCCACCAATTCAGGCGACCTCCCTACGAGTTTGCAGAAGAGTGTCTTCCCCAGGAGAGAGCACTCAGCCTCCTTCAGCTTTCACAACACACTGAAGGGCTGGGTCCAGCACTGAAGGCAAACAGACATTTGGAAAAGGTCAAACAAGGACAGAGAAACAACTTTAGCACCACAAAAACATGTTCCAGAAGCAGCTTCCTTTTTTTTTTATTATTATTAAAGAAAAAAAACCAGAGTTGCCAAAAAGGCATGCCACATATGATGCCTGTGCACTCAGTGTGTTTTTCCATGCAAAGTTTTATTTTCTCACACATATTCCATGAGCACGGGGATAAAAATAACATTACCACAATGACGTATCTATAGTAGGAGGAATGACTTATGGGTGCTGACCGAAAGTCAAGGTTTCCTCTTTGCCCCAATTTGAAATCATCACCAGCCAGTCAGACGCCTGCCAAAACAATCAGTAACAGCATCTCTTCCCCAAAACCCGAACACAGGGACTGCTCAGAGAGCAGGACAAGCCTTTAGAAAATAGGACAGATGGCATTACAACTCCAAGCAAAGTAACTCCTTGTATCATTAGCTATTGAACCGCAGCTTGATGTGGGGATCAGTGTAAAGCTTATTAGTCTTTAGACAGTTGGCAGCAACAGCCACTGCAGCAACCGTTCGGGAGCAGAAGGAACTCATTCAGTTTAGTTGTTTTTCAGGTCATGTTAAGTCAAAATGTTTCTGTACGCACTCCAGTCCCCAGCTTAACCTTTCTCAGCCTCTCGAAGCGCAACTACGCTTACAAACAGCTTCGACTCACGCACTCCTCTGACAAAGAGGGCTCCAGGAGCCCGGCGCAGGTATCTAAAAAATTCCTGCCTGGTGCCATTGTGTAAGGATTTCACCCTACTTTGGAGAGCAAGGACTTGCCAAGAATACCACTGACCTCAGCCCCTACATTATGAAACAGCGCTGCCAGCTCTAGCCAGCTATGTAAAAGTAGGGATTGAATTCAAATCCTGAGCCACCCGTACTTCGGGGCAATAACAAAATACACACACTCGCACACAGAGGGGGGGGGGAAAAAAGAAAGGAAAAGAGGGGAAAAAGAAAAAACACATCACCGAAAAATATATACTCTAAGTTCATTTTCTTTTTACCGGAAGCAACCTTCAAAACAAACCCAGCTGGCGTTTCTCCCTCTCCTTCCCCCAAAATTAGGGAGTAGAAGGAAAGTTGTCGCCTTAATGCGCGCCTTCCCTTCCCTTCCCTTCCCGGGAGCTGCCGGCCGGGAATTCAGCGCTGGGGAGCCTGGCGGGGGCTGGGAGGGGGCAGCCCCGGCGGCGCTGCCCCGCAGCGGGGCCGTGGTGCTCCGGGCTGCCCCGGCCGGGGCTGCGCGGGGCGGCCCCCGCGCCGCGTGAGGGAGCCGCGGGCTCCGCGGGGAAGGGGCGCTTACCTGGGGGCTCCGCTCCGCCGGGTTCTTCATCACCGCCTGGCGGAAGCTGTTATCCACGTAGGACGCCATCGCGCCCCTGCTGCCTCCCGCCGCCGCCCGGGAGGCGCTGGGGGAGGGCGGCCGCGGCCTGGCGCTGCGCGGCCGGAGCGCTGGGCGAGGAGCGGGGAGGCGGCGGCGCGCAGGCACCGCGGGCTCAGCAGCGCCGCCGCCCGGAGCTGCAGGCGGCGGCCGAGCCCCGCCGGTGGCAGCGGCGGCGACAAGGGCTCGGCGCTCCCTCTCGACCCGGCTCTACGCCACCCGCCGGCCCGCTCCGCCGCATCCCCCCGGGCACCGTCGTCGTCGTCGCCTCCTCCCTCCTCTTCCTCCTCCTCCCATCCGGGCTGATGGGGGGCTCCGCGCCCGCCTCGGCGACGGGGAAGTTGCCGGCTCGGGGAGGCGGAGCGGCGGGGGGCGGGCCGGGGCGGGCCGGAGGAGGGAAGGGGGGGGCGGGTCGTCGGGGGTCGCGACCGGCGGGGTCCCCTCCGGCTGCGGTGCCTCAGCATCCTCCCCCTGGGAACACCTCCTTGCCGGGTTTAACCACAAAAAAAAAGCAGCCTGAGCGGCTGCCGCCATGGTCCCGAGGGACGCGCAGCATCGCAGCCTCGGCGGTGCACCCTGTGCCTGGATACTGGTGGTGGGCGAGCTGGACGCCAAAATATAATAAATAAATAAAGACCTGATCTGCTGGATCTAGTGACTTCGGGGAGGCCACCTGTTGTCACGCTTCTCAAAAGTAATCCGTATCGGCCGGCTGTCCCCTCTGTCACTGCTATGTGGGGTAAAAACAGGGAAAGGAAGGGTGTGAAATCGTTAATTTATCACCATTCTGGGGGTTATCTAGCGGCGGATCCTGCTCACGTGAACTTAAGTTTTTAAAGAATAAAAGGGTCTCGCAACATGGCTGATTTTCTTTGTTTACCAGGACGCCGAGCACGTCTCAGCAGCAGCCTGACAAACGCGAATCATGGAAGTATTATTAACGTGCCATTAGCGGCGGGGTAATACTATTAATGTATTTGCTTTCACAAGTGATGTGTACCCTTCGCTGATACGGATCAGGCAATGTAAATAATGTCAAGACTAATAAATCTGTTTAATTCCCAGTCACTAGCAGTCACATTTCAATTCCAAGTAAGGTAGTGTCATCTTTATTTGATTTTTTTATTTGTGAAAATTCCCAGGGATAACCATCTTTTCCTTACAAAACATACACTGCTGGTCTCAGGAGAAAAAAATGTTACACTTTTAGACATGAGCGGCTCTCAAAAATGCTGTGTCTTCAGACAGTAATCTACTAAACCTACTGAATTTCTAGATTTGGCTCATTAACAAAGATAGCTCTTTGGGCTAATCCCACTCATATGTGTCAGCAAAATATTTTTTGCAGTAATACCAATTATTCTGGGCAGATCTTGGGAAAATACTAGGGAGTGCTCCACATTCTCTACATCTTGCTTATTGGTGCTTACTAGAAGTCCTTATGGGGGATTTTTTTTTTTTTTTTTTTTTAAGTAACAGATTGGAAATGCCATGTCCTTTGCCCTAAAAAATAACAGTTTAAATATGCCTCGTGTTCATCATCCAGAGATGATAATAATTCATTCAAATTAATCAAGCCTGCAGCTATAGAAAAGTGCCAGCTTTCCTGAAGCTCAGTTTACCAATCCGGAGTGCTGGAATTTCCTTTTTTTGGGGGGGCATATGTATAGAAGGAGTGCCACAGGAATGTGAGGAATGCTCTCTTGGGCTTCACTCCTCAATCACTTCAGGGCACCCATTGCCTGCTGCTGCAGCCTAGCTTGCCTGACATCTTTATATCTCTACATCAAAACAGAGCTACCCACTCTATTTTAATATGCAATTATCTTTCATTTCAGCCCTGTTAGCTCTAACAGCATCAAGTCGAGTGTTGTGCTCTGGTTTTTTTTTTTTTTTTTTTTGCTGTGCTGTCTGGTAACACAATACCTGTGATTCATAGGGATATTTCACTTCAGAGGATGGGATTTGGGGGCTCTCATTGTATTCTGATCAGTGTCACAAATCTCAGTGGTTATAGATCTGTGTCAAAGGCCTATCACACACTACATGTATTGTTATAAATGGGAATGAATGAATGAATGAATGAATGAGAGAATTGTACATAAAGAACTATGTACAAATATACTCAACAATTTCTCAATAATATTTAAGATTGTGTTGTGTTAACACCTTTTTTAGTGTCTGTAAGCAACATATTTGTATAATGCAAATACTTGTGATTATTCATATCCTCCATGGTGGATACCAGCCTGTCCTTTATGCTGGGCTTTTTCTCTTGCTGAAATTAGTCTACTTATTTCTGAATGGAAAAACAAAAAACAAACAATAAATCAGTAAATAATCATCAAGATTCAGAGAAAGGACAATTATTATTAAACATCCAATTATCTCCAGAAACCCCTATTTTTCACTACAAGTAGTCAACAAAACATGATTTACACTGTCAAATGTTTTTGCAACTTACATTTTCTCTTAGTGTCACTGTTTTTCAGCTTCAACAAAAATCAGTATGATTTAAAATGCACATATATTCCAGGACATGCCATTCATTTTGCTTATTGGTTACTCTTCAGGCTATATTATCTAGCCTTACCCTTATTTACAATGGATTTTTTTTTTTTTTGAGAGGGGGTGTTTTTCTGGTCTTTTTATACATTACACAGATTCCCTACCCATCTTACACCAGGAAACCAAGAGTTAACTATGCAATACATACAGTGTTGATATTTCAACAGTATGAAAAGGCTGCAACACAAAATATGACAGCTCAGCATAATATCTTTTCGGATAGCTATAAGTAATCACTATGTTATTTTATAGAAGTGTTTTGCCTTAGAAATACAGGGTATCTGCCCCCCTGCATATGCCCATTTCTTTCGAGTGGTAATTTGGAATGGTCAGGTCAAACAGTTACTAAAATGCTAAGAAAACAAATTCAGCAGTTCTGGGAGCATTTTGTCACCCACAGTTAAACGCTTGGTTTGCTTGGGATGTACCAGTCTGCCCTGCTAGGAAATAAAACATTGCCACTTTGAGGGAGTTTAGTAAATGATATACAGTCAGTATGGTTATGAGCCCAGGGATGCTCTTTTCTCCCATTTCTTTGGGTAGGTACTTTTTTCATCTGTCTCCTGGAGATGGCATGGCAGCTGAAGCACATTCATGCAGTCAAACTCCAGCCCTCAGAAATGCCCCTCTCCTTCCCAGCTCTCTCCTGGCACCTTCTCAGCAACCACAAAAATATACTTCCACAACCATTCATGGAGGTAGAGTTATAGGGGAGCAGAGGTATTGGCCTGGTGAACCCCTCCAGAGCTGACCTTGAGAGCAGTAGCCATCCCCTTTGGACTGGGCAGAAGCCAATTTTGTCAGATTTTAAGTCAAAGATGAACTATTTTAGGTACAAGTAAGGCCACTACCAAGGGGAGATGATCTCACCTTTCAAATAAGATTAGCCTCTATGCTCTCTCTTTGAGAGTGGTGGCACCATTCCCAGGCATGTCTCTCACCTTTTGGGATTTATACGTGGCTGGGATTGCTACCATTTGCAATTCCAGTTTTTAGTACCTTTTGCACTATGGTGAACGGCATGTGAGTTAGTTAGTTAGTTAGTTAGTTAGTTAGTTTGTTTGTTTGTTTGTTTGTTTGTTTGTTTGTGTGGCTTTGTCTGTTAATTTTTTATGTAACGTCCTCTGTTACTGTGGCTATTTGTCAACCAGTAATCACTTATGTATGGGCACAGTATGGAACAACCACTCTGCACCCCTGATCCAGAGGGCAGGATAGAAGGGTATCAGTAGCTTAACACAGACCATAACAAAATAATCCTTGAATGTTTATCATAGGATTTATGATCTTTTTATACTCACAAGATGTATGAAATTGTAAAGATTACAAAAGAGAACCCGGCCTGTGCCATAAAGGAAAAATCATCCTTTTTTTTTTTCTTCTTGAAGGAGAAACAGAGGAATTTTTGACTACTATAATGCATTTCATGCATTTATTCAAAATTTGCCACTATTTGCATAGCTACATTTGGGAATATTTATCATTAAACTTTTACTGTAGCTGCAGATGTATGCAAACCAGCTTTAGCTAGTCAGATTAATACTAGGAGCAACAGCACGTACCGTCCAAGTATTTACATGATCTTGCAGAGGAATTCACAGTCCACACAGTGTTCCCTTCAGCTGTACTGATAAAAGTGCCCAAACAAAAGGAAAGGTGGCTGTACTGCAGCAGCACCCAGGAGGAGCATAGTAGGAGGCCTATGCAACACGCTGTGTGAACACTCAACAAATTAGCAGCAACTCTTGAAGGTCAAGCGTGTGTTTCTGAAGCTCAGGAACATCTACACAAACTTCCTCTGTGCTTGTGACCACCTTACAGGTCTGCCCCTCAGGAATAAAAGTGATGATGGAAGGTCTTCTATCCTGGTACCCCCACTGGGAAGATGTGCTCCAGATCTCATGTCTACATCTGCCCCAGCTTCTCCTTCTGTGAAAAGAAACAGAAAAGTAGCAACTAAACTTCTTAGGTAAAGTATTCTGAGACATAGGGGTAGCACAGCAAAGTGTTGTTCCTCGTAACAGTAGCAGCAGCATTTTGAGGTTTTTTTAAACAGAAGATGAATCACAGAAAGAAAGAGTGAAATAGCACCTTTTGCCATTATTGGGGCATGTGGTGAAAGAGGTTGGTTCGGTGGGACAGTACCAAGCACAAAACAGTCAGTCAGTGCTTCGGTCCTGGTGTGCTCTGGGACAGGCTGTCAGCATGGAGAGGTGCTCTGTGTGGGTCTCGGATTGCACCTGCTACACCGTGGCAAAGGTATCAGAGAGACTAAAGCCAGTGTCCTTTTAGATAGATGATACTTTCTGAATAATGCATAGGTTAAAAAAATGGACTCCACTGCTTTCCAAATAGTCATCCATGAACTAATATAGGCAGGATATACATAGGAACAATTTCAACTGTTGAATGTACGTCATAACAGTTTCATGATCTATATATTTGGTGTCACATATATTTCTAATAATATATTTCAGTAAATGACACCCCAAATAAGAAAAAAAAATTCGTTCTTACTCATTGCCTTTGAATTTTAAATTACTGAACAAATTAAAGCCCAAGCTTACATTTCAGTGTTTTGCTTTTAAACCAATAAATTTCCAAAATGAAAATACAAGCTTACTCTTTCTGAAATAACAGTAATTGCGTTGTTTAAAATAATCTTTTGAAGTTTCTACAACCCAAATAATACATGATTGCGCCAAAGTATCAAAACTAGAAATTGTCTAAATATAGACAGGATTACTATTTATTCAAAGCTGGCCAAGTCTTTAAAAGAATTTGATTCATGTATATTAATGATAGATAGCCAGATGATCATTAATATCCAACAACAGTGCTTTTCATAAAACACTAGATGATAAAGTTATCTAATGGATCATGCAGAATGATAAATAAAATATGTAAAGCTCTGCTAGGAAAATAAAACACATAGGAGATAGAAACTTTATTCTTGCACCAAGATATAAAATATTTATATGAGAAAAAAATTGTTGTTAATATTTTTATCAAGACCTTTCACTCTAAATGTGCTTTTTTCAGTATTAGGATTCTATACTAATTGCCTAATTTTCACTGACTACCATCAGAAACCTCTTCTTTTTCTTTTCTTTTCTTTTTTTTTTTTTTTTTTTTTTTTTTTTTTTTTTTTTTTTTAGTTAGCTTTATTATATATTGTATATGATTGCAGCATTTGGCTTCAGCTTGTACTAGCTGTTTCAAAAAATATGAATATATTTATAACTTCTGGCATTACTGGAGGGCATTATTCTACAAATTACGTTTACAGCTGGTAGCATTTTTCCATAATGAATTATTGATTAATTATTCCAGATATTGCCTGTCCTCGCTGCAGCACCAAGCCCTGCTCGCTGCACTGCTAAGTCAGCCCGTGCTAGAGCTCTTCCTTGGACCGAGTCCCCGAACACCACATTCCTGTCACTTTTCACCTCTTTACTCTTGTCACCATCTTCCACAGAAATCATCCACGCTCTTCCCTGCTTAACACACTACAGTGAATCACAAACATGTTCCAACATAATACTCCCAGCACTTATTAGAAGAGCATTTGCATTTACATTGCTTCCTAACAACCTTTATAAATTATTGCCTCGCCTGGAAATTAATAGTCATTGTGGATAATGTTTATGTGGCTCAGCCTTCTTCATCCTTCAGTCACCATTTAGATCTGTTCAAAGCATATGGGGATGTGTGGGTGTGTACTTAAGTGAATGTTTCTCTGCTCTGCATACATATCCTGGCAAAGCATATTCACACCTATATCATAATGTGACAAGTACTAGGTACCAATTTAAATAGATGGAATCAGCTTTAAGTTCAGTGAATTCTATAAAATTCTATAAAAGCTGGTATTTTTGTTACTTACAAATTAGGGATACCAGATTCCATCGATTCGTGTTCCATCTATTCTTCCAGGAAGAAACCATCCAGTAACTGGAATAAAAGAGATTTAAAACCTGATTTTACTCAACCCAAAGAAAGCATATTCCAGGTAGATGGACACTGAGTTAAGATACCAAGGTGATCTAAGCTTATTGTGAAATTGTTTTGATCATTCTGGACAATTTAATGACAATATGCCTGACCTTGTGTGTGCAGAGCTCCCCACTGAACCTGTATTCAAAGAATTCTCTTTATAGACAGATCATAAAAAAATTACACACTTCAGGTTCAAAACACTATTATGACCAAATTTGTTTTGCAGATTCTACAACCTCTGTTAATGTCAGCAGTGAAAATTAAGACTTTCTATTCCTTTCCTTTTGTAATGAACTTAATACAAAAAGATCCCCATTTCCACTGTAACCTTCGGCTTCTGTACAAATGCATAATGATAAATTCAAGGATTAAATTCAGTTGGAACAAGAAATCCTCCAGTAACACAAAAACAGAGATGTGAAGGACTAGACAAAAATAAGCAGTACTGCACTCTTAAGCAGTCACTAGCTCTGAGGTAGAAGTTTACACAATGTATTCCTTGTGTTTGTTGGATCTAAGACAGACAGCAATAACTTATCACTTTCCCTCGGGGTTTTTATGTTAATTTTGTTATTTGTTTCATTTATGTAACAGATACTCATAATACTCTTTAAACATTCAGCAGCTAGCTGTGATAAACACTATCTTCCTACTCCTGCAACAACTGATTTGTGCTGAGAACATTCACCATTGCCTTCTTGTGCCACTGGCAGAAAAACATGGGAACACACTGCCTATTTCACTTTTCCTTTCTAGAAAAAATTTAAAATGAGAAGAAAAAGGCTCTGTCTTTGTTGCTGTGCTTAGCAGAGCAAGTAGCAAAGGGAAGTTGCAGATGAAGATCTGTAGCCAACCAAGTATATCTTGTAAATAAGTTTTCTGGGTCAGGAAGAGAAACTGAAATGTGGGAAGTAATTGGACAGAAAGAGGTAGTTGAGATTAATGCTTTGTGGCGAATAAATGAGTCTCTGGAAGATGTAACTTTTGAAAAACACAGCAATTCTCAAAGATTTTGTTGGAGGAAGCTATTTGCCAAGAATTTGCCCTTTTTTTTTTTTTTTTAATATATTAGCCACTTACAAGACTGCTGACACATGCGGGCACCTGACTGGCATGACAAGAGCCCTGTGCACTGCCACAGCAACCACACTCCTGCTATCCATACTTAAATTTTATCTCTCTTCCCTCAGCTCAAGCTAGCTGGAATGGAGACAGTCCTGTGTATTTAGTCTTTGGGATAAGGAAGTCTTGAAATACTTCACAAGTACCCTCCTGCAAATAAACTGGAGGGTGGAGATTGGCATCCACATGCTCTTGTTTGTGCGCAAGCAGCATTCACACGAGGAAGCCGATTTTTCAGTGGGAGAAGAGCTGGGGTGGATCAGTCTCCTGCTTCTGTGTACCTTCATTTTACAGCCCAGGTCCTCATCTGATTAAAGCCCCTGTCTGTCAATGACAGCAACAAAATCCTGCTAGTTTAAAACGGCTAATGACCCTTTCCCTGTCACTGATCCCTGCCGGACTTTTAGGGAGTTCTCACAGTGCTGTAGCAGAGGATGGTCTCTAGCTAAAAAAAAAAAGTAATGCACTGCTTGAAATCCCCAGAGAGAGACACCTCTCTAACGTGCACTCTGCTGTGCCCCAGGAAGAGCTGCATGACGAAGAACAAAACGATCTTGCCCCTGTTTGCCCAATGGCGACATCTGTGTCTTGTTAGCAACGCACGAACTGTTAAAATAGTTCTTCTCTCAGGTGGAAGTGAGCTGTATAACTTCATTCCGTTGATGTGAGTAGCTAACAATGTTGCCTCAAGCCTTTGCATTACTACTGCATTCAGGTATGAACTTAGATTCCTCTTGCTATGGAGCAGAGGAGTTGAAGTACAGGAGAAAATTTCAGCTTTAATTAATCTGTCTTGGTCCCTTGTGTTACAAAAATACTCTCAATGCTCCAGAAGCTATTTGTGTGGATATTTTGTTTATTTTCAAATAGACTTTCTGAAGTTTTATTTGAAGTACCACACTCATCACTAATACGCTCTCAGTGAGGGTCCCTCTCACCATATATGTAAATTACTGACCCAGATAATGGGTTGATACTCCTGATCAATGTAAATACAGTTGATTAAAAACAAATGTCAGCAGATCTTCAAAGTGCAAAGAGGAGCCTTTCAAGCAAAAAAAAAAAAAAAAATCATCCTTTTTTTTTGAAACCATCAATAATGCTACAGCTATTCAATTCATTTTAATTTGGAGACCAGTACTGAAGTTAGGGGAAGTATTTTCCTCCTGTGGTTAGATCTTAAGAGTTCTGTGCATGTGGGAATTAAGTTGCACTTCACTTTGTGAGAGCCTCAAACCTGAAGGTTTCAAGGCTAATCTTGTGGAAAATAAGAAAGGAATTTGTAGGTGGATGAAGATGTGATGGCATTTGAGAAAAATTGGACTAGGGTGGCCTGAACCCATTCTGCAGTGCTTGCAGATCTTTGTTTTAATAAATTTTAAAGAGAAATAAAAGTACTGAAGATATCCAAAGCAGTACATAGCTCTGAAGGCAACTGAAAATACTTAATTGGCCTAGATGCACTCACTTGCACAATTATAAAGTGAAATAGGGTAGCTGGCATTAAAGGATAAGGATGTAGGAACCATAAAAATGTGATAACTTGTTCCACTTGTAATTTCCCTTAAGAAAAATTTCATTAATTTATGTGCCCATCATTTCCCTGAATTTACCTGAAACACTGTATAGTAGTAATAAAACCAGAAAATAATTCGCTTTTCCCTTTTCTCCAGAGTACTTTGTGGGCCAGATACCTTTCCCAGGGAAACAAGAGGGAGATAAGACGGAATGTCAAAGTATTCTGGAAAAAAAAAAAAAGAAACATTTTTGGGGTTAAAAAAGCATGACTAGTTTATACCATTCCAATCCTTCACCCTACCATGTGCAGCACCAACCACACAGTCCTACCTGACACACCAGAGAGTTCAGTTGCACTCAGCATCTTTCCTGAGATGCTGCATAGTCCTTCATTCAATTGACGTAACTATGCAAGTACTCACTCAGTGGAAAAAAAAAAAAGTCTGAAAGAAAGCAAAGCTGCATCAAAAAATAGGGAAGGTGTAACAGAATTAAAATATACACATGCTTTAGCCTATCAAGCTTTACCCTCCTCAAGACTTGGGCTAGACAGTTATTTGCAATTTACCCAGAAAGCATAGAGTAGGTGTATGTCTGTGGAGCAAACCCTCATGGCTGTAATTCCCCCAGCCAGCCCCTGCTGGTTTCAATCTCACAATCTCACAGCCTTACCAACTATTCCTTATGGGCCTAGGTTGGCTACTGTTTTCCAAGCCAACTTTTCCAGCTACCTTTCAGGCCCTAAGGCCCACTGAGGTTACAAAGACCTTAAATGATGCTTATCAGACAAGGTCTTGCCAACAGTAGTCTGGAAACCACATCCCAGAGTGGCCCTGGCCAGGTTATGTGTGGTAGTCAACACTGGAAACTTCCACTGGCTTGTCTGTGCAAGGCAAAGCATGTCAGCGTAGTCATGCCAGTAGAAGCTCAGTGCAAATACACAATTATAAAGATACCTTTTACAGCTACAGCTTATTTCAGCCTCCTCACTAAGATGAGGTACAATATTACAAGAACTTTCAGTGGAAGGGAGTTCAAACTGGGACTGTTCAGGTTACTGGAGCTGTTTTAATTATATTCATGCAGTTAAAACAGAGGAAAAAAATAATCCTGCACTGTCCTTTCAACTGAGAAGGCATTTTTCATCATTCTTCCTATAATCATTTCCCTCTGTTTTGAAGTATGGTTTGAGGCAAGTGCTCCAAATCTTCTATAAAATTTGAGTCTCTTTGACGATCCCTGTAGGCTCCAGTTCTGCTGTATTAATTGAAGCTTAGTGCAGTAGCATATTTGGCCTCATAAATTTTAGAGAAGTTGCATTTTTATCTAGTAGTGCTATAACCTGAGATACATTTTAATTTTTGAGGTCACTAATCGCTTCTTTCATGGGGGAAGACATGTTGCCATGGTGAAGTCTTTTAATTTCTTTTTTTCATAGCACACATCACAGAAGAACATTAGGAAAGTGTAAATAATTCTTTCCTTTATAATGCTTGCTGTGCTATACATCTTTGAACAAGTTACTAGCATGTGTCCCTCCTTGTTATAAGGCATATAACAAAACTCGTGCACCTACCTTGTGGGGGCGTTTTGAGGGCTAGAGTCCTTTTGAGGATGAAAAGCATTATATGAGTATTGAGCACTAATCTCAGCCATGTGGACAAGCCGTGCACATTCGAAGTTAAAACCTTTCTAATAACATCCATCTGCATCTTGAATACAAGAAAGAAATTGTAAGGCAGCCTGTCAATGATCAAGGCTTTTTCATGCAGCTCACCCTACTGTTTGGCAGCTGGCCAGCTCAGAGAGCCTACAGAGGAAAATGGCTCCGAAGGAAAAATGTGCATGTTAAGCAGAGGACAGCTTTTGTGAAGGGTGAGAAAAAACAAGACAAATACCCTTGAATACCAAAGTGCTCTCTGGTACATGAAGGAATGGAGTGAGACGAACTGTAAGGAAGGAACTACAGTAGGCAGGAGCCTCCTCTTCTCACTAAAGATAACTCATGCCTGTTTGCACTAAACTGGAAATAAAACACATTTCTACTTCAGGACCAAGACTGCTTTACACTAAGGATGTTTCTTTGTAGGGAGGCTGGGAGAAGCCAGGGAAGGATTTATTTGGAACTGCAGCACCTAAACCAACCAAGAATGCATGTCAGCCTTCAAAACTCTATTAATGATATCATAAAGTCTTCCAAAATAGTTTGTGAGGCAATGCAGTAGGATCTGAACATGCTGAGGGGATGTGAGCAGCTCTTCTACAGAGGGAGTGATGCCAATCTTTTTCTTCTGTGGGACTTATCTCACTGGCAAAGGCACTTTAGCTCAGGGCACTGGTTCCCTTCTGTTACAAGCCCCTGTGCAGAGTCATCAGCAAATTCTTTTGCCTGAAATATATATATACACACACACATATATGTATCCAATGTCAGAATCAGCCCTCTTACTTCCTCTCACCAGTCATCTATGGATTCATTTCACTCAAGCTGTGCTCCAGCTGTACAGCATTGCAGTGCTGCAATAAACATATGGAGTTTCAGCCAATAGTCCTCCTTCACTTCCTACAGGCTTTTAGTCTCTCCTTTTCCCTGCAATGCTTTGTGCACTACCTCAGATGCAGCAGCATTTAACTGAAGTAAAATACAGAAGAAATAAACTAATAAAAAGAATATCTTAATCTATCATCCTACCTTTAGAGGATTTTGTGAGGAAAGATTTCCAGACCTCCATTAAAATGTTCACCTGCAGGAGATTCCTCCTCTAGTAAATCATGATTTACATTTAGATAGTACCTTTTATTCTGACAGCTTGTCTTTACTGAAAAGTTGATTCCAGTCATGACTCCTGTGCATCCTTTCATTCAAATTCCTGCCATATAGAGAGCCCAAAACTAAATATTTAAGCAGCTTTTAATTCACATTATCTTGCTACAGATCAATTTAGCACAACTCATCAACTGCTAACATGATCAATAATTAATGTGGCTGCAGGTCATCTACTTCAGAGTTCTGTTAGTCCTTGTTCTCTCTTCCTGCAGTTTGCTCCATGAGCCCACGGAGAACAGGCCAGCTCTTCCATGGCTCCCTGGAGTGAAATCCATAGGGGAGCTCAGTCCACTGAAAAAAGAAATCAAAAAAACCCAAGGAATCAAACCAATTTAAAAAAAAAACCTAAACCCCACACCAAAGCAAAAGACTCTGAATACGCTCTCAGGATGCAGGAGATGAGCCCTGGTGAGTTTTCCTACTGTGGTGTATTGTGTTGCTAATCCCAACATTTGATTTCCTGACCTCCCCCTCTCCACAGCAGGGATGGCAGAAGAGCACGTGTCCACATCTCAGCTGTTCTAGTCCTGGCATCTTGAGCCAAAGTCTTTGAGCTGAAATTGAGATGCCACACCATGGACTGAAACAAAACTATTCACCTATGTGGGGAATATATGTTGTTTATTTTGAAGCTCTTTTAAAATAAAACGAGCAACCAAGACTACGCAGATAGAAAAAAAAAAAGAAAAAACAGACCATGTGCTGCCTCGTATCTCCTTCCATCTCTGAAACAGACCTCTCCAACAAGACAGCTTATTTGTTAGGCCTGAGGAAGCCCTCGTCCACCATGTGGCTGCCTCAAAACTGCAAGTACTTCTGCAATGGTTTTACTGACTTTGCTGTTCTTGTTGCTGAAAATTCTGAAATCATGTGATTTAATCTGTAGTACAATGACACAGCAGCTGTATTTTCCCATCGTCTATCTTCCTGTGATTTATTAGGCTTTTTCTACACAAAGTAGAAGCATGCCAACTAGAAGGGTGGTCTTTTACTTTGAGAATTGTGGACCACCATCAATTTTGGAAGAAGCTTGCATAGCATAAATATAGAGAACAAAAACAAAGGTTATCCCCCCTTCTTGTATGAAAATCAGTAGCAACATAAGCACACCTAACAAGCATGGCATCACTTGTGTAAGGATAACACCTCTTCAACCTCACTGAAATTTTCAATGGCTACACCTTTTCATGAAGACAAGGGCTTGAGGATGAAGCCAGCCTTTGAGCCTACCTGTGAATGCTGTCTCCCAGTTGCAAGGTAGCCCAGCACAGCATTGCAGATGACAACAGGGGGCTGTGACCAGGCAATGGATGTGCCTGGCAGAGGCTGGGCGGACTCCCAGCCCTGCATGACAAAGCATGAAAAAATCTGGCTTGTGGGAAAGGGAGGAGGAGTGAAAATGGGAGGCCAGACTGGGAAGAGGAAGAGAAACTGAGGCAAGTCACACTGGGAGGAGCAGCTGAAGGGTCAAGAGAGGAACAGCAGCAAAATGTTGATGAACAAGTAACCCTTGGTTATTCAAAGTCAGTGTCCACCAGCTCAGTTCTTACTCAGAAGATCAGCATGTGCCAGTGGGCATGCACAGACAGGCACTGCCAATTAAATGCTCTGAAACTGCCCTGTAGGGATGTTTGGGAAAAAGAAAACTATTAAAGTGACAATAAAGACACCTCAGTACACAAATCAGAGCTGCCACATATGTTTAACTAGAGTGTAAGCAACACTGATATTCTTGATTATTCATTGATTAAAAGTTTATTTCAGATGTGGTTGGAAAATATACTGAAATATCTTCCTGAGCATTTTTAACATCATATGTAGCATTGCTGAAGCACTAAGGATTTGTATTGTGTCATACCAGTCCCTTTAGATTCACACACACAGAAGTGGCTTGTGCCCTAAGGTGGTTACAAGTGGAAAAAAAAAAAAAATCAGGAGACAACAGATGGAACCAACAGCTGGAGGATTGGCAGAAATCAAGGCGTCTCTGACAGGCATGCCAGACAGATTTTTGTTTGGGGCTCCTTTGTTCCGTATCTTTTGCCAGCACCAAAAAAACCAAATCTCAACAAAATTACTCAGTGAACCACAGTAAAAGTAACTAGAAAAAGACCTGCATGTCCTCACTCAGGTCAATTTCATGGAGTGGAAGACCCTGAAGAGCCACAGGTGCTGCCAGGATCCACCTTTTTGGACAAAGACCCCTTGAAGCAGCAAATAGCAGCTGAAACCCAGGAAGTCAGGGTCTCTACAACTCCAGTTTCCTGAAGACAAATAATTTAAGTGTCAGTGGGCAGTCTCCAGCAGACTTACTAAATGCAGGGAAACAGATGCGGGCCTCACTTGGAGCCAGCTCTCCAAGGGCACCTGCAGGGGCTGCTTCCCCAGGGCTGCCACAGCGTGGGGACCAGGCTGGGCCTGCACCAGGGACACTGGCACAGGCAGGAGACTGGAATGTCACAGAGCACCAGGGACACCGGCACAGGCAGGAGACTGGAATGTCACAGTGCACCAGGGGAAGAGAAAACATCACTGCGGTGATGGGCACACACCCCACTGACTCTCCCAGGCAAGGAGAGGCCACACGGGCCGCCCTGCCAGCACAGAGAGGCACACGGGGAGCGGGGGATGGTGCTGGGTCTGGGAGCCCTTTGCTCCAGCCCGGAGCAGGACTGCGGGTGCCGGGACACGGGGAAGGGCAGCGCTACCGCGCACCTGCACTGCCGGCGGGCCCCGGTGCACAGCGCAGGTCGGTGATGGAAGTACGGGCAGCACAGCGAAGAAATGTGTGCTAAATGGTACTGTAACCTTTGTTTCATGACAGTCTGGTGCAAGGAAAGGAAAGGAAAGGAAAGGAAAGGAAAGGAAAGGAAAGGAAAGGAAAGGAAAGGAAAGGAAAGGAAAGGAAAGGAAAGGAAAGGAAAGGAAAGGAAAGGAAAGGAAAGGAAAGGAAAGGAAAGGAAAGGAAAGGAAAGGAAAGGAAAGGAAAGGAAAGGAAAGGAAAGGAAAGGAAAGGAAAGGAAAGGAAAAAGGAAAGGAAAAAGGAAAGGGAAAAGGAAAGGGAAAAGGAAAGGGAAAAGGAAAGGGAAAAGGAAAGGGAAAGGGAAAGGGAAAGGGAAAGGGAAAGGGAAAGGGAAAGGGAAAGGGAAAAGGGAAGGGAAAAGGGAAGGGAAAAGGGAAGGGAAAAGGGAAGGGAAAAGGGAAGGGAAAAGGGAAGGGAAAAGGGAAGGGAAAAGGAAAAGGGAAAAGGAAAAGGGAAAAGGAAAAGGGAAGGGAAAAGGGAAGGGAAAAGGGAAGGGAAGGGAAGAGAAAAGGGAAGGGAAGAGAAAAGGGAAGGGAAGAGAAAAAAGGGAAGGAAAGGAAAGGGAAGGGAAAAGGGAAGGAAAGGAAAGGAAAGGGAAAAGGAAAGGAAAGGAAAGGAAAGGAAAGGAAAGGAAAGGAAAGGAAAGGAAAGGAAAGGAAAGGAAAGGAAAGGAAAGGAAAGGAAAGGAAAGGAAAGGAAAGGAAAGGAAAGGAAAGGAAAGGAAAGGAAAGGAAAGGAAAGGAAAGGAAAGGAAAGGAAAGGAAAGGAAAGGAAAGGAAAGGAAAGGAAAGGAAAGGAAAGGAAAGGAAAGGAAAGGAAAGGAAAGGAAAGGAAAGGAAAGGGAAAAGGAAAGAACCCACCATAATTTTGATGTTTATATTTTTCGCATCCAGTATCTGGGTATTTTTCACCCACAAGGGATTATTTATTGTGTGCTAGGCACATGAAGGCACGCACACCTGGGGACAGTAACATGGGCTGGATGTTTTTTCAACGCGGAAGCTTTTATGCCTTGCCCAGCAGTTTTCATTCATTACTTAAAAGCCTGCCCTGCACCTCCATATCGAAGAAAAAGCCCTGGCAGTGTTCAAGGAGAAAATGAGGGTCTGCTCCAGGGGCTGAATGAAAACCTCCTGCTGGGCATCAGCAAGGATTTCTCAGGGTTCCTAGTTAAAAGCAGCTTCAGAAGTGTTATCCTACTACAGTTCCATTTGAATTTCAAATGTACAAGTGTAAACGAGCAGAACCCAGAATATAACTGATCGGCTAACAAAAATATGTACCTTTATTAAAAGAATTTGTACGTGTTTTGGAAACTGCTTTTATATTATAGTGATGGTCTGTGTATAGACTCATGCTAATAATGATTTTATTTAGACTGATACATTTCAGGGTACTCATATCTTGTAATAATTAAACAAGAATTGTACAAATTGCATTTCAATATTCTATTTCTTTCTTTAATGCCAAAATACTACAACCAATATCTGGATAGTATAAATTGAGTTGTAATACAGGATATCTGCTCCAATAGCACTGAACATGTGCTCTTCAAACTATACAAGCAGTAGCTTCTAATATTGAGGTACAAGTCACAGGAACATAAAATCAGCAGTGTGAGGTCAGATGAAGAATTCATATCATCTAATACCCTTGCCAGAATTACTCTTAAATCTCATTCACGGGTTTTTACCTTGCAACTCCTTTGTGCCAAAAGGTAACTCAAATTAGCTGTGAACTCTGTGAAAAAAGAATTCCCTTTGATATTTAAATATGTTTCTAGGAATTTAATTCTAGGTTTTGGCTTATGAAATGTTGCAACTGCTCCTTATTAATCTTCAGAAAGGTCATTATTTAGCAGCTCTGTACCACACTTTTTCAGTCATTTCTGAGAGAGAACAGGACATTTCTGTCAACTTCCTGAAAAAAAAAAAAAAGAAGTCAAATACATTGACTTTGATTCTAGATTACCGTTAGTTTTCAACTGTTAAGATTAACAGAATGGCACAGGTAGATAAGTACATCCACAACAACCCCTTTCTGTATTTTTTCTCCTTTTAACAGATCAATTCATGAGACTGAGAAGAGTGGGGAATCAGAACTGCACAAGATATTCAAGATATAGGTGTAGCACCATCATGTTCAGTGGCACAATATCTGGGGGGTTTGCTGAATTATCTGTTCACTAAAAGCCAACATGATCCTGTCCCCACCCCTTGTCAGAAGGAGCATACAGTGGTAAAATTGCATGGTATGAGTTGTATAAATAGCACCCAGAGATGAAAATAGCCTGTCAGTTTACCTACTCAACTCCTCTGTAGCATTGTTAATACCATTAAAAAGATTGAGCAAGTTTCAGAAAAAATGTCAAGTTGGATAACCTTATTTCAATCCAACTACTGTGCCACATGCTGTCCTGAGAGGTTTTTCTGCCAAAGAGCTTTTCTACCCTGCTTTCTATCTAATATCATGGTAAGGCTGCTGTTATTCTCAGTAGATGGTGGATTACACTCTCTTAGGAGCATAGGTTTTCTGTAGAAAGCACTTTTCTTGAGAAACTTATCTTGGGAAGTGCTTTGGACTCCTCTTGCTGACTGTCTTTAATCCAATAATGTCACTTCAGTATTGTGTGACACAGGCATCACTGCTGTCAAAGATCTGTGCCAGGCAATTCTGAGACAAGAGGAATAGTCAAGGTTATTTTTAAAGCACCAGAAGTAACTTAATCTCGGCAACGTAATCGCTAATCGAGAACGCACAGCTTGCTATTAGTGACACTGATACCTTGTAAAAGGAAAAGTAGAATTCACCTGATTATTTATAGAGCTCTGTTGCACGTAGTGAAGCAAGTGTGTTATTGCAGATTTACAAGTTAGCGAGCGGTTCATGATTAGCATATTCTTCATATGCAGCGTAGGACTCTTTAGATAAAGAACCAAACATCCATGTTCAGAGTTCCTAATATTCCAGATAGATTTATGCTTACTGTTCCATTTCCAGCGGTTTAAAGATAAGAAGATTATATTTTTTTAAATCCCTTAAATAATTCCTTAAAAATAAAATGGGATTTATTTACGCAGTAGTATCTGTAAGCTTCTTGGTTCTGATTTCAACAAAATATATGACTCCCGTGTCATGATCTAATTTTTTAAAAAATAATGCACTCACATACCTCTACAGCTGTGTCCTAGAATTTCTACTGATCTTCTGATCCAGCTGAAAACCCTAAGGTCAAAAGGGGCTTGACCTTCTCATACAGCCTCAGAAACCATCTTCTCAAGGAACCAAAGATGGTAAACTAAGTAATAAACCTGACCAAGCAGGACTTATTCACTATATCATTTTTGTTATTCTCATAGAGCATTCTGATTAACTGCTTGAAAGACTGTTAGCAGCTGACAGGAAGGTAGAGCTTGTTTTTATTTCTTGTGCAGTATTCCAGCCTCAAGCTCTTAATGAAATTTAGGAAAATAATGATAAGCTAATAAAAGCAGAGTTAAATAGTGCTTGAAGTACAGTGCAGGTGATACAGTGCAGCTACCTTTTGAAGATATCTAACTGGGATATTAAAAGAACACTTCTTGTGTTTTAAGGGCCCCATTATTTCTGTCTTCATAGCATATACATAAAAAAGGGAAGTGCTAAAGAAGAAGCATGACTCTACATGAGTCTGAACTACCCTGTTCCATGCAAGTGCCACAACTGATGCATTATTTGTGATGTCAGAGCCTCCAAAAGGGTGATATTGTAAGACTCAAACCATCCTTCTCCAGCAGCCTTCATCTGCTGATGGCTGTGGCCCCTGGTTTGCACACAGGGACCCAAAGGCATTCCCCTGTCTGTGCATGCCATGGGAGCAGTGCTCTGGCTGCAGTGCTCCTCGGGACAGCGCCAGCTCAGCACTCCTGACCTTCAGCCACTTGTTCTCATCTCACACTGTTTGTTTTGGCACAACTGTTTCTTCCCGAGGCACCCCCTGAGGCCACATGGAAAATGAGATCAGCGAACTGATCTGTGTTAAAAATAAACCAGAAAAAAACCCCAAAACATTTTGCCAGGTGGTTGAGAAGCAGTTGTTTCAGTGCCCTTGGCACCGCAGGTGGGCAGGTGGAGGGGCAGGGACTGGCACTGCTGCTGGGAAATGGCACGTGGCATCCCATCCAGCACCAGTGCCTCTTGTTAGATGATGGCCCAGGGTAGTTCTCAGAGGGTGCATTCCTACACCAAGCAGCTGAACACCGTGACTGCAGGGGTATATTCAGGAGGCTGAGATACCCTAGGTGTTTTTCTCTAAAGATGGGCAAAAAACAAAGGGAAAAAACAGCAGAGAGATGCAGGAACTGCTGATGCTATGCTGTCCCTGATGAGTGGAGAGACATATTTGTATTTGGAGCAATGAAATTATAGGCTGTAAGAGAAGAACAGCTTTTCATTATTTCTTTATTTTTTGTTCAAAACCTAATATTTAGCACTTTGTCTGGCTTGACTTAGCAGTTTTAAAACGTAATATAAAACCTTCTTATCAGTGATTTAGAATCACAAGTCCTAGGGCTCTAGGACCTTTTCTGAGCAGCTCACTCTTCCTGCAAAATCACAGAGTACCTTCAGCTTGTGTGGAAATGAATAGGTTCTGTTGTAAACACATGTCTAGGGCCTGCTTATGCTTTTCATTAAGCCATCATGAAATAGCTATTGCTAGATAACACCAGCTGTGGCCATTGTATCCTGGAAAGCAATTGGGAGGTTTCAGTTAAACTGGAACCAGGAACTCCAGAAAAAGAAAAGTCCACACATGGAATTAATTTGAAAAGAGTCAATCAGAGAAATACTAAGTGCGACTCATGGTGTTTGCTATGTATTTCTGTGGTTTAAGTTAGGTTAAAGATGTTCATCTCAGGGTGACAAGGCCAATGTTGGCCTCTATTCTCTGAAACTTTACACAAAATATGCACAGCTAGCAGTCCCTACACCAGCTTCAGCTGGTCACATTAATGCCATCTGGAAGCTACTGCTTGGCCAGTAGAATGAACTATTTCTGTTGTTGTTGAGGGAGTAGGAGATTCCCTAAAGGCTGCTGTAAATTTAAGCAGTGGCTCTGTATTTAGCAAAGATTTGGTTCTGTGCTTTTAAATATGCCCTCCTAGCATATGTGCTTACTGGGGAATAAGACTGCTTGGGTTTATATGATTATTTATTTACATTAGTATAAATACAATTTAATGTTCTAGGAGCAACAGTGAAACAAAAGGAAAACCAGCCTCAGTGTTATTGAAATAATTGACATTCTTACTATCATCTCTTCCATTCATCATTCTGAGAATATACCCACAGCTTTCTCCAAAAGCTTGATCAAATAAATATGTCCTTTCCTGTGCCTGGAGAATCAGTGCATCTGGACCCAGCTAGGGAGCACACTGCAGAGATTTCAAGTCTGCACAGTGTATGAGCTGCCAGCACTGCCTCTCTTTATCTGACCAAGAATAGCCCACTGAAACACCTTTGCTAAGCCAAAACTGTTGAGAGGCACTCAGTCCCTTGGGAATCAAGCCAGGGTTTTTCCCAATGACAGATATATTCTATCTTCATCCTTATTCATGCAACATTTATAATTGATTTCCTTTGTTTACCCTTTCTCTTCCTTCTGAAAGGAGGAACAAAAGTCTAAACTTTGCTTTCTGTACAACAAACAAGAGGGAATTCCTTATGGAATGTTAATCACACAGTGGGATGCACTGAGACACTGCTTGGCTTTCTATTACATCACAATTCAATTTCTACCCATTATTGAAATACATTGTTTCTTCTGAAGCCCAGACAGAAAAATAACACATGCAATTAGTGTGGATTCTTCTCTGAAAAGGTAAATGTACAGTTACAGGACGGTTCAGACTACAGAGCTGAAAAATAATAAACCTGATGGAAAAATCAGGACACAAATCCAAGCTGTGTTTTCTCTGGCAGCAAAGCTGGATTTAGAGGTTCCTGCTTTTTATGATTGCACCTATGGCACAGTTCACTGCATCTGCACTTGTGCTAATGTGGCTGTTTTGAGGCTGTGCTGTAAACTAGATTAGTGAAACAATCTTAGGAAGGTTTCCTCACAATCTCTAAATAACACTGAAAAATGCTACAAATTAGCAAGACCCTTTAATGAAGAGGCCTTGGAACCATGCTGTGCATCAGCTATTAGCTCAGAAGTGCACTCAGGTAGTACCTGCTCCTCAGAGCTCAGCTGCTGATAATGGGATGCTGGAAATATGGATACGATGTTAAAGGAAGCATTGTATGGACTACCCATACTTAAATTTTAGCCCCATGCTGAATAGGACTGAATCCAAGTTTAAAAGGTGTCCTTCCCTGTTAATGCAACACAGTCAAAGCAACACTGTTGACTTTTACTGAGAGGCTGGTCTAACTCTGAACTCTATTGGAGTGATCTTCCTCTTAATTGTCCCTGCACACAGTGATTTATTTTCAGTTAATATGCATCATGAGAAAACATATGGCTAGGAAATTAAGCCCTTGCCTAGGAATAGGAGTCAAGTATTATCTATACTTGAGAATTCAGTATGACTAACTGAGAAACTTAGAAACTATTCTGGTTCTACAATGCTTCACAAAAAAGTTCCTATCTGTTCCTGTTTTGCTTCACCCATATTCAAGAGCAGCTCCATGTGAAATCTCACTCTCCTGTTTTGCACTTTAGTTTTTATTTTGTGATAACTATGATAGTTGGGAGGATGATTTTTTTCCCAGCCTCTGGATCAATACAGCTCTACTACCTAAAGCAATAGCATAAATATCAGTAAATCAGCAGGGAATTAATTTAAATCTATAGCAGCAATGAAGTCATCTGGCATCATCAACTGCTGCTCCAGTAGGAGACTTTTTCAGCACATTTATAATGTTTTCCCTTTTGACTAAAAATGTGGCTTGTGGCTTTTTCAGAGGCCTGAATCCACACTATGCTTTACATTCTCTCTGTGTGACAAAGCTTTAGGGCAGTGCAGAAGGAACTCTGGTTGTTGTCCAAAGAAAGACCTGTGCTCCACTATAATGATGCAATATTTCTAGAACTTCATATTTTTGTCAAAATTATTTCCTCCTCAGCTGGAAATCTGTGAGGGGTTTGTCTGGCTAAATTATATTCAAAGGCTGAATCATTATAAATTCCCAGTTATAGAAGTGATGATGGGAATGGCAACAAGACTGTGCCTCTCATAGAATCCTGATCTCAACAACTTGGTCATACTGAATTTGGGTTATCTCATTTGAAGTTATTATCCAAGTGCTTTGTAATAACCATTAAGGCAAAAATCTGCCTTTGTGTGCTGTCAAGCTCTAACAGCCCCCAGTTTTGGCAGTAAAAATATCAATACTAATCTCAGGCTGTAAATTGATGCTACAGAGACTTTGGTGATTTATGAGTTCCCATAACACTCTTGTCCTGTCAGTGCAGGGCGGAGACACAGCTCACAATCATAACCCTTGAGCTGAAGTTTCTAACTCTCTATGTTGTTAAAGAAAAAACCTGACTTTCTTATTTATATTTAGCCCATCCAGACCCTTAAGAGCACAGGGCTCCTTGCAAAGATTCCGTTGCCTGTGCTTCACTGACCATGAAGCAGTGCTGCAGAGGCTGCTGGTGATCCTGAGCAGGAGTGAAACTCTGAGGTCAGCTCTGTGCCTGACCCTCCAGCCTCCCCTCTTGCTACCAAAGAAAACTCAGGTGCTCAGGCTGGGTGGGATTTGTGAGGTTTTCCAGCCAGATGTCCCACCAGCAATGGAGAGCTTCACTTTGCTTTTCCTACACTGTACCTTCTGGGTGTGCACCTGATCAGCCCAAACAGCATCTCATTCCATAAATCCAGACCTTTTCATAACTCTGCAATAAAATTCCTTGTAGATGCATCTGTGGATGACATGAAAAGTCTTTTAAAATCACTGGGGTTTGTTATTCAAAATGACTTTGTATTCTCTATTTTAAATTGACATAAATTAAATTGAATTCAAGACACTTTAATTGTGGATTAGAATAAAATCATGGAATTTAATTTAGTAAACCAAAGGTACTTTAAATTCGTATCTTTGGCCAATACATATTCATTTCCTGAACATGTTTATATAAATAAAACTCAAAGCACCATTTTAACAGGTAGGCACCCAATCAAAAAGGACAAAAAGTTACTTTTTACCAGGAGACTAGCTTTGTTTCATGGCACACTGCTTTTTCAATAGCCAGATTTTTAGAGCAGGAAAAGGGATGTGACCCTCACTGCTGGAGATGCGCTCTAACAGAAGGTATAACAAGTACAGTGTTCTTGCAAAGTGAAACAGCTATATAGAATTGTTGCTTAATAAGTAAGATAAATGAAAATAAAACATACTAAAACAGGTTAGTAGTAAAAATAATTTAAATGTGAGTTTCTCAGACCTCTTTGTCTTTAGACCCAGATGCTACTCATGATTACAGAACAAGGAAGCCTGAACATACTCCCTCCTCAGGAAAGACATCTCCAGTGATAAGCAGCACCAGCAATGCCAACCATTTGTGGTGCCCAGCCCCCATCCTTCATATGTGTCACCTCACAAACATCACTACCCTGGAAAAATTGGGTGGTGTGTGGGGAAAATCAGCGACTTCACCAGCAAACATTTCTAGGGTGGAGCACAGATTAAGGTGGGAAAGACTTTGTCTATGAGATTACCTGAGCTGCAGGAGGCAGAAAAGAGGTTTTGCTCTGCTTTGCAGTTTCATTCTGAATCACCCTTACGGCCAAGACTGATCACGGACTAAGGAAGGAACAAGAGAGAATACAGCAGATAGATTAGAAACTGAAACAAGCTACATGGCACCATACAATGTCTGCTTCCAAGGGGGCTGAGTGGCTGTGGAATGTATTTTCCCACATGACTAGAGCAGACAGAGAGGCAGCAGGAGCTGCTTGAGGAAGCGAGGTCTAATATGGTGATATGAGCCATGAAGAGATCCCGCCTGGATGATTCCCAAACACTGCAGAGACACACAAAGCATCAGGTCTGCAGCCTCTGTGTGACCAGAATCCCACAGGGTTTGTATGCTCACAGATGCTTACAGACCCTGGTAATTATGCAAACCTGCATGTTAGTCAGCCTCATGCCAAACACAGGGTGCAGATGCAGATAACAGGCTTCAGACACCCTAAATTTTTCCCCGTTCCACTTGTCCTAATCTTTATTTTGAACCTCTTACACATCCAGTTACAGCTGAATTCATATTTGCAATAGGTTATAATAAAAAGTCCTATGGCTTGATTCCTGAAATAATTTAAATGTATATGTGTGGATATGACATACACCCCATTTTTTTCTTACACATATGCATCCAAATTCACATGTGATGATATGGCTATATTTAACATTGTTATGGTTACAGCATATTTGTTTTAGAAGCCCAAAATAGGGTAGGATTTTGATTTATTTAGGGCTGCATGAAAATATACTACCATTTCTTTTTCTTAAACAAGCTTTTTCAACAGTTAAGGTGCACTTACGACATGCTGCAGCACGTCTACATTGGACACTGTATATACATCCAAGTATACCCTTCTTAAAACACCAAAACTAGAGGAAGTATATAAGTTATTCATGGGTTTTTCCTGTTATACACCATGTTGAAAACAGACATAATTCATTAAGTGGGCACAGTGAGGGGAAGGGAAATTGGTCTCTCCTGGGAGAAAATGAGCCTGCTTGGCAGGGAGGAGGCTTCCCAAGGACAGAGCAAGTCTGGTAGGAAAAGAAAGCAGAAATAAGAAATCTCAGGAACTGGAAAACTGTGGTATAACTGGGATTAGAAAAATGAATGGAACAGCAGACGCACAGGTTCCTGAAGTAAAGGAAAGAAAAATAATTTGGGGGAGCCAAAGCACATTGTGTAACATTTGCTGTAACCCAGGAAGGTGGTAAAAGAGCAGGAATGAATTTGGATATGAGGACCCATGCTCCATGGACCAAGTAAGCAGGGTTAAGTGTGTGTACAAACCTTTCAGAATCTGGTTTCAGCCCCAGTTTTCTGCAGTTATAAAATTTTCCTAGACTTATATTTGCTCATACAAAACTCAAAATTTTGAGCTTAAGGGGTCTTTCATGCTTCTTGAAGACCTTTGAGGAAAGTTGCAGGGATAAATTGGATTTTTAACTGACCAGGAGTCCCCCCCAAGTAGAAAAGACCAGCCCCAGGGTGGGCATCTGGTGTTCTCTTCCCAAACACACAAGGGATTATCTCCTCCCCCTACCTTTCCCAGGGGGAAGAAGAGCAAGACAAAGAGGTAGACTTTCTTATTTGATCCTTCCACTGGATGCAGAGAAGAAAAAGAGAAGAAACTGCCCCTGTTTGTTTTCCTCCTACTCACAACTGCTCACAAGCAAAGGAATCTATTCAGTAACAGGATAAGAAAGAGCTGCAGGTAGAAGTGTAATAAGTTGATGGAGCTAATTGACTGAGCTAACTACCCATTGAAAATAAGAAGCCTAACTGCACCAGACCTCTCTGAAAGGAACTGATATCCAGTTCAAAACTGATAAATAATTAATTTCTAGGGGCTGATCCTTTGTGACAAAATGATGCAGGGAGACAAAAGCCAGCAGCATTCAGACCCTCTGAAGCCACCTTTGATTCCTCAATATATCCATTTTGCATTCCTGCTGTACACCACCTTTGTAGGTCAAACTCTGAATCTTCATTGGTAATTTCCCTGCAAAGTCTGTACAGGGAAGATGTACACTGTCCATGCTGTATTGGCTAACATCTCCTGCCAGTACTCAAAAAACTTTTCCTGCTGAAATGAGTCTGGTGCGAGTCCAAGTTGGGAATACACAAGTAAGGGTTCACATGTATGTCTTGCACATGTGAGTAACCTCCATGAAGAGGTGTGTGCTGTGCCTATACACTGTACTTGTGACATTGCTTCTCTGAATTTAACAGCATGCACCCAAATCCTTTTTGTTCTTACCAAAACAGCAGCAATGCAGAGCACTAAGGGGCAATTTGTACCCTTCTGCAGAGCTGTGTGTACTTACTTAGGAAGCAGCAGACTTTTGGGATAGACTTGCCCAATGTGAGCAGGTACATCCCAGGGCACTGCTGTGTGCCAACACACAGTCTGGATTTCAGCAGCAGAGGAGGGAGATGTAAAGAGTCTCTCATTATAGGAGAAGCTGCTGCATAAAACATGCTACCACAGCCTGACATCCTGCAGCTCTGGCCATGAGAGAGGCCAGCAAAAGCTGAGCTCTGCATAGGTGACCAGAAGCCCTCCTGCCTTGCCCCCTGCCCCCTATGCAGCAAAGGAAAGTTCAATTTAGCATATTGGTATGCAGGGTTTTTCCATTATCAGCTATCTATTCATAAATGAACCCTCAGTATTCAATAGGGTTTCTTTTTTACAGTCTATAGATTTTATGGCCTACTTTGTACCTCCAAGTGGGCTTTTTCTAGTACTAAAATGGATCTGAACCATTTTCTTCATGTAAAATCAATAGCAGACATAGTTTCCAGGTCTCTCTCTTAAATATCTAAGCACCAACAAATTTCACTGCTCTAATTTTTGATCTGCAGCTATTGCTCTCAATAGAGATTAAAATAAAAACAATTTAAGCTGCTTAGTGAAGTTAAATAGCTTTTAGAACAATTTATTAGGAAAATAAAACTTCTAGCTCATGATATATCATATGATATTTAACAAATTTTAAGATAAAACACAGTGTTTTTATTTACTGTATAACACAGATACACTGTGGAGATATTCTAACCAAGTGTGTTTAAAACACCCAGACTTATTAGAATAATGCTTTCAAACATATTGCACAAAGTGGTAATTCTTGGCTCACAGGGCTCTGCCAGTGTCACCACCCCCAAATTTTTGAGAGTGAAAGCAGACTGCATGCTGAACAAGGGCCTTAATGGTGTCACCATAGAGATGACACTTTGCAACCCTTATTTGTCTCCTTGATTGCACCAAACAAATGCACTCTCTCTGTAGACAAATGCTTTTGGTTTCTTGAGTATCATTTCTCTAAATGATGCTTTAAATAATGTCTTTGTAGAGACATAAATATTGTGTTGTAGTGCGGTGAAATTTACACAATAAAGAGTACAGTAGCTCTTCTGATGGAAGACAAGAGACAAGAATCAGTTTGAATAAATGCAAAGAGAATTCCTTCGTTAAAACGCAGAGAGCCAGGACAGTCTCTTTGTCTGCACAAACAACAATGAAAGAACCTGTTATTTGTATTTGGTCAGTCGATTTGAAAATACAGAAGAGAAAATATTTTGTATGAACTAAACCAAAAATATTGTTCTGAGATCGGAAAACCAAAACCACTCATGTTTCCTTCAAAACAGGAAAAGAAAAAGAAAAAAGATCTTTTGAAACTGCTTTTACAACACATTTCTTTTTTCCCATTTGAAAGTTCTGCAAAATTCAACTCATATTCATAATCAGCATGAGCTGTTTTCCAGTAAATTAAGAAAAATACAAAAATATCAACCCAGCCCTATTCTGAAATAGCCTGAGTGAAAATCATTGCAGTGCAAAAGGGCAACACGCTCCCACCTCCAAAGCTTTCGTGCTTTGCAATCCCACCACAAGAAGCCCTTGCCCTCACTCTCCACTATCCCCACACTGTGCACTTGTTGCAGAGAAGCAATTTCTCTGGTCAGTGAAGTGCCATCCATATTTGTAGGTCTGCACAAGTGATTACTGAGAGCAAAGAAAATGATAGATGGTAGCAAAAGTCACACTTCATTTTAATTTTAAAACAATGACAGAGTTCAACACAAAGTTTGTATGTCTGGACTGGGTGTATTTAAGCCTGAACAGGTTGCACAGTGAGGTCTGCTGGTCAGCAATGTGTATGGAGTTAATCTGCTCTGTGCAATTGCAGTTCTCTTGCCAGCCTTGCCCCTGACAAACCCAACACTGAACCCAAAGAGCAGAGTTCCTTCAGTTACTGATTAAAACAGGTCTTTTGCCTCTTTTTCTGACTTTTACTCTAGTTTACTCTTTCTCAATTGAGCTTGTTTCCATGACAGCTAGGACCATAAAAACAAAACCCCTTAAAATGCCACCTTGATTAAGCTTTTCTCAAATTATAACAATCTAAATGCATTCACGGAGATAAGCCCTGTCCTGACACAGAAAGCTCTGCACTGTGACCCATGGTCCAAATCCAACCCAGAGGACAACCTGCCTGCCCTGCCACACCTAATGGCCATGGTGGGGCAGAGGAGTTGAAGGCAGATAATCTGCTCTTCCCAAATACTGCCTGCCTTTGGAGGAAGGAGCTGCTGGTTCAGCTAATGGACCCTCAGCCTCCACACTGCTCCATGCCACTCATCATGCTGCCTGGGCTGCAGATGTTTAATAGCCACTGATTTCAGAAGCTGATTATCTAATTGCTCTGTCATGTCGGCTTTGACCTCACGCTCGGCCCAAATCCCCCAGCCCTTGGTGTTGATGGCATTTTCTAGAAATAGTCAGGCTGCCTGTCCAGACAAGGAAAGGCAAGCATGAGGTAGGTGGTGTCAGGGACTGGAGCTTTTGACCCTGCAGGCAATATGGATTCAACTGATTTGAGGCACTTGACTCTGTGAACTTGAGCCTGAACACCCACAGCTGGCCCAGAGGGGGTAGATGAGATCACTGGAGCTGTATTTTGTGCTGCAAAGGCAGCAGTGACCTGGGAGCTTCACCCCTCCCCCCCACCCACAATCAGGAATCATCTCCCTTTAGTGCAAATGGCACAGTGGAATCAAACCCAATCAAAAATTTAAGAGTAATTTGCTGTTATTCCTTTTACTAGAGTTTGTACAGTGAATTGTTCATGTCTGACAGAGAAAACCACAGAAAAATGTTGGTTCATTTCCTCTGACATGTCTGAGAAAACAGAATTGCTATAAGCTCCCCTTATCTCTCAAAATGCTTTATCAGGGTTAAAAAGAATAAAAAAGCCCACACAAAAAAACCCACAAAAACCCAAAAAAACCAAAACAAAATGAAACAACAACAACAACAACAACAAAACCAAACAAAAAACAAACAAACAAACAAAAAAACCCCACAAACACACCAAAAAACAAACCCCCTACTGATTGCTGTGATGGGCATCCCCGTGCAGGCTGCCTTTCTGTCCCCAGATTTGTCAGCTGAGCCAGCTCAGGGGGCAGCTGTGGGGGACCCAGCCTTCAGTGCCCAGCACAGTAAAAAGGGTTTGGGTCCCCTTCTGTGCTGTGGGTTGCTGTGACAGCCACAGAAGTGCTGGCAAGGCCCTCTCCATGTGAATGAGCATCTCCATCTGTGTGCCTGAATCCACGCACCAAAGTCTACCCAGCTGTCTCCTCACAATGTTTCTAACTGGGCTGTGACACCTGCAGGAGAGAAATCCAATTTTCTCTTGCAGCAGAAGCATCCCTGATGCTCAGACTTGCTAGTCCTGCCCTGATCCACAAACGAATCTTGTTTTAGATTTTAGCTGGGAACAGGGATGCTTCTTTTTATAAGTGCATGTCTAAATTCTTCAGCAGTTGAAACAGGCCAGCAGACACATACAATGGTTTTAGTACCATCCTAAGGAAAATGTAGAAAAAGAGGAGTAGTGGGGATGAAGGGAAGGACAGCTGTGAATGGATAGACAAACTGGAGGACATGGGTCAGTTCTAAGGCTCTGTCCAGATACATCTTTAAGTACAGCCTGGGCAAATCAGAAGTAACTTGAGTTCTGTGGGACAAACAAAAAGAAATTCCCTGAGCAATTGTCACGGCCTAATCTATGTCTGATGTGCTGTTTGATTGCACAGGACCTGAACAATTACACTGAGCAAGTAAGATGAAAAGCAGAGAACTCAGGAAGAACAATTAAGCCACCCTGTTCTGTTGAGCCTCTGATTCAGCTATTTGTAGCAATTCTTTTACCAACATATGGTCCAAGTCCTGCCTGCAGATAAGCATGACAGGAATTCAAATAAAGACTGCTCAAAGTGTTGCTGACAAACACATACATTGCACTGCTGCTTCTCTCCCAAAGATAAATGTAATACATGTGGTTATTTCACTCAAGCAAGTTAAGTTTAAAATACAGATTATTACTGAAGATTGAACCTTGACTTATTTACAGTGATATTTGCTATCCTGCCTGTATTTGTGTCCCATGACCTCAGAGGTACAGTCTGTCATGTACTTTGGATCTTATCCCTTTTTTGTTTTCCATTTGTGACCTTTAGATGCATTTCAAATAATTCCTTACTTTTTCAGCTATTCTTCCACTGCTTAAAAACTCTGCAGGAAGGCATTTCCCTGACTGATGCTTTATTACCTCTTCAGGAAATTTTTTTGAACTTTCAAAGGAGTAATCCACTGCCAAGCCTACTGCCTCTGCAACACTTGCATGTTGTAGAAGCAACTAGTGATTGTCATTTTTCACAGCCTCTAGTTTCAGTCACCTCTCCATCTGAATTGCCCAGGTGGAAATGGACCTGGACTTCTTTCCCAGTACTATTGGAGGGTGTCACATATGTGTCAAGGTTAACATTGTGCCACATTCCTGTTTCTCTTTGGCAGAGCATACTGATTTGACAGGCTGCTGAAGATGAAGCAACACATTGGTACCAAAGTCCACAGTAACCACTCATTAATTTTTTAACATTTGCTCTGATTAGTGCCCTACAAGAGCTACTCTGAAAATCCCTGGAATAGGCAAATTATTGCCATACTTGACTTTGAAGTTCAAAAGATCTAATGAAATCCTACCACTGGCACCCACTGCTGCAGAAAACAGTTGAGAATAAAGTATTTAGCTGATATTTTGTCATAAATCCATAGAAGCATTCCAGAGTTAAACTACAATACATTTTAAGCAGCTGGAAGAGCTCTCTAGAGAATATTTAATCCCTTTTGAAGAGAGAGAGCACTCTTTTACAGAACCTCATTTCCTTTTTCAATGAGAATTCATTTCGCTAGCTTTTCTTGATTAATACATCTTGAAAGGTATCTCATGTTTATAAACTAATAATCATCTGCAGCTAGGAATGCATTAGAGAAATTGAAGGGTGGCAGTAGAAAAAGGCCTTATGAGAATGGCAGAGCTCTTCCACCAAACCATGCATGTGCAAAGAACTTACACCATGCCAGCAATACATGAGTGTAAGAGGTTTACCACAGTCAGAAGCTTTGACTGCTGAGGTATTCATAATCCAGGTAAAATACAGAGCTGTGAAATTAACTAGGGGCATTTATGAAGAAGGACTGCCCAAGAAACTTCATTGTATCTTCTCACCTTCCCCCCAAAATAACCACTGGGAAATACAGTATGTTAATGTATGCAAGGCAGTGACCTCCACTGGAAAATAAGAAATGCCCAAATTTCCTAGAACTTGCCTGGGAAGCAGCAGGTGATGCCTGAAGTGCCTTCGCAGTCACAGCAGGTCTCCAAACATGCCCAGCTGCCCCCAGGACTGTGGAAAGGTGTCCAGCTCTTGCTCAGCAGATGTGACCAGGTCTCTCTCTGCATTGCCTCAGACGTGCTGCAGGAGAAGGCAAGGCCATGCAGACAGACACACAGACACAGCTTTTTCCCTCCCCTTTGCACTCACCTCTGTGTGCTGCAAACAGGAGCTGCTGCCCTCAGGACTGTGCTTCCCTTCACAGTGATCCATAGCACAGGGAGCTCTCACAGCCTATTAAGCAGTTTCTTTTTTTCCCCACTGCCTGTTTGTACACCCTGGGACAGCAGAGGTGGTGCCAGAAGCTCGACTGGGTGTGAGAGACAGGCCCAAGAAAAAGCCTGAGCAGCTCCTCAAGCTGGACTCCACCTTGCTGGTAGTAGCAGCAGCACCAGGAACAGATGGGCCAGCTGGTCTCCAAAAGCTGTAATTGCTCTCTAAGCTGTGGCATGGGTGTGCTCCCTCATGTGCTGGAGTAGGAAGCCATTGTCCACTTACTGCTTATTTTGGTTATTATAGTAGTGTGTTGCTGAGACTACTGTAGCCTGGTGACAAGATACAACATAAAAATCCCTTCCATAAAATCTGTGATCCTATTGTGTCTTCAGTCCATCACTGGAGGCAGCCAGCACCACCAGGCAGAGTTGCAGCTCTGTCATTTTTACAAAGCACTCATAAGACATGCACCTTATTAAGTGCTTGGAAAGTAATCCTAGTTTAAATTGATATATGAACAAAGGAACAGCAATTTGCTGTTGGGGAATACTTTATTTGCTTTTCGCCACAGGAAGGTGGATAGGAAAACAAAGTCACCCAAGCTGGAAACAAATAAATGAAATGCATTCAATTAGCTAATGGAGTGTCTCACAAAAGGTTGCACTATTAGAAAATTAAATTAGGTCTTCCCAATATGCTGAGAGTCATTAACACATTTTTATTTTTTTTTAAGAAACTGCCTGAAATATTCAGGGGATTATTTTTCACCATTGGCTTTTTTCTTTCCCTGACATACCTTTCAGTCATGATTCTCTTCAGATTCTCTTCAGTCTTGCAAACACTGCTAATTTGTGAAAAGCCTTTTTAAGTTAAATAACTTTGGTGTAATTTGTGAGTACATGGAACATATTTCAGATTTTTCTAAAGGAACATGATGTCCTCAGAGATCAGCTTCACAAGCTATTATATGATTTAGCACCACCGGTTACAAAACGACTCAGCTCAAGCATGTTTACTGGTGGCTTCCTATGCCTTTTTACAGCAAAACAACTGAAAACAGAGGATAGAAGCATTTTAAATTTGCACTCCTGCCCTTGCAATGTCATTCCAAGTGAACTGCATCCAGCTTTTGCCAGGTTAATTAACACCAGCGTGGCATTGCTGGGACAGCACCCGAGTGGCCAGACACACCTCCTTGGTGCAGCACAGCAGTGCTCTGCGTGGTGAGGCAGCACAGACTTCTCATTCCCTTCACGCCATTCCAGCTGGAATGCTGCAGGCTCTGTGGTTAGGAAATGCTGTGCATGGTTGGTCACGTCTCTGTAACTCCACCTAGACCTTGCTGGAGGGATGGGAAGAGGGGACAAGGATATTTACTGTGAGTACCTACCTAATAAGCACACCTATTTTCAGAGCTCCTTCCTCTTTGTCAGTGTATCTGATCTCACCCAAATCATGAGGTGGAGGGTCCTAAGTGCCCCCAGCCAAGCTAGAGAGGAGTCTGCTGGAAGCAGCAATGCTCACTGCTGCCTCTTGCTCTTGGTGAAATGGAACTGATCTGTCCCATGGGAAAGCCCAAAGTCTGCTTTAAAGTTAGCACAACAGCAGAAAGAGCAGGCAAAGTTCCTGGAGAAGAGGGCCAAGGTTGAAAAAGACCCAGCTAGGGACATAAAGACACTTTTCTTTTTCACACCAAGAGTGATTCTTTCCCAGGCAAATAAAAGACTCAGGTACATATGGAGACCCATTATCTTCATGTGCTTAAAATCGAACCCTTTGCTGCATGAGATCTGGCATGCCCTTATGTAAGCAAATTATTTTTATCTGCTTCTAGCCTAATAGAGACTTGACTATTTTGAGAACTCATAGGTTTTATTGCTATGGAAACTAACTCTGTATCTTTAGGTCAGTCTTGCTATCTCTGATTTGCAGAGTCCACTTCTAAGCTTTTTTTTTTTTTTTTAAGCATAGTCGTATTTGTTGTTTCAGTCCCACTGCCCATTACCCTTTGTCTCACTCCTGACTCCAACATCCTTTACAGGAAAGAGAAATTGGGATATTAGCAATGCAATGCCAGGTTACTGGTTTCCATGTGGATGAGAAGTGAGGGGATTTACATTGATAGTACAGAAAACCAACATAGGACCATCAGCAAACAAGCCAACCTTGTCCAGGGGTAAAAATCCCTGTAAAGAAAACCAGCCTCATACAGCTGCCCTCTCCTTGTTTCTTTCTTGCCTGGGTGAGTGAGCCAAAATGCTCACTGATGATCTGAAATGCTAAGCAACTCTTTTCCAATCCTTGGATCAATAGTGGGAGGACTTACCACTTGCATAGACAAGGAGACCTGCTACAGGGGTGACTGAGCTGGCAACAACTCAGTAAAACAGACTGGCCTCATCTCATGTTGGAACTTCTGCCTTATGATGAAATTGTGGAGCTTTTCTCACCCCCACAACCTTTCTTCTTCTGCACAACTTCAGCTACTCTCATCTTACAGTAAATCCAAACTTGGTCCAGAGACATTTCTGGGATGATACAGGAGGGGTAAACATCCCTAGAGGGAAACTGTGATTTGACACACCTTTCACAGTTTCTTCATAGAACTGACAAGAGCTATAAGGTGCTTGCATTTCTTGGGCTTGCTCTTCTTGGGAGTGAAAAATTTGACTTTTTCAGAGGTAGTTCAAGGACCAATATATGCTGGTATTTCATGGTGTCAAAAACCTCTTCTGCGTAATTCAATGTCACAGAGAGTTCACATCCAGAACTTTTTAAAGCTTCTGGAATTCTACTACTCTAGTAACACCAGAGGTTTGTCTTTGTTTTTCTTATTCTAAACAAAGTTGTCTCTTCCATGACAGAAAGGAACTATTTCAGTTGTGATATATACCTATGCTTCTGCTCAGAACCACAATGCTTTGTAAATTCTGCTGTAAAATAGTTGGTCTTTTGGCAAGTCTACCAAGAAGGCAGTGCCTGCCAGTAAAAATGAAATATTTTCCTCCAAAAAGCCAACACATATACCTGCTTAATACATTACTCCCTATTATAGCAGATATAATCTATATATCCTAGTACAGGACAAATATGCCTTGTCTCAGTGGCCTCATCTATAGGGGGAGTTCTGTCCACATTCTTCTTTGCTGTTGTTTGTTCTTTTCAATTTTAAGTAATTTACTGATTTTTTTTCCTACACTGGACTATGAGGCCAATCTCTTCTACTGGCTCAAAGATGTGTGGTCAGGTTTTTTTGTTTGTTTGTATTTGGTTTCATTTTTTTACCCCAAGAAAATTAAGGTTGTATTCCTGTTAAATTGATGCAGGGTTTGGGCTTTTTTTCCTGCATTCTCCTCCCCATTGTGAGTGAAATCACTATCTCACTGTGCTCCCTTTTTATCCAAGCCAAATATTAAGTATATAAGATCACAGGCAAGCACTGAAATTTTTGGACAATCAGGATTATGCAATGGTGGAAAATGAGAACAAAGCACTTTCTAAAGGATGAAGGGCATTCAGCTTTAATAAGCAGGAAAATCCCACAAGTTTAATTCCTGTAATGGATGGCAGTGACACTCACTCTGCTTTATGGGAGACTATTCCATAAAGGAATGCAACATAAACCAGTAGTTAAACTAGGACAGATGTTGCTGGAAATATTTAGAAGATATTTACTTTATATGATTAGTGATCAAATATGCAATGTTCTTGGGTATGTCATCCTCATGACTTCCCACAAGACATAATATTTTCCTTGTTGGAAAAAGAAAATAACTAAGTTGTAGGCAGTTTTTAGTAACTGAGATATTTTGCACTGGTGATGTAGCTGTTTAAGCATCCATCAGCAAGACCATCCCCCAGCCCAAACCACTTCCCTGGGCTTGCTCTACTTATTCCCTGCATACCTTAAAAATGCTTCCCCCATCTCCCAGTCACCCTCTCCCAGCCCAGCACTGGTACTTTTTCTGGTAGCTTTCCAATAAGGAACTTCCAACCTCAGCCTCCTGGAGTAAGCTGTCCATTCCTCCCAAGGAATAACCTCTTTCTTACTATAGTTTACTGGGTGGATATCTCTGGGCTTGACTTAAGAAGTGAAAAGGGATTTTTCTGACGAGGGTGTGAAACCAGCAAATGAAGGTTTCCTTCACAAAGCTCACAAAAGTTTCATCTGTTGCAGTAAAACTGCTGCAACCTTCTCCAAGGACATGCTTGTAGTCCTTTAAAGAAAAAAAAATGTTTAAAAGCCCTACAGTTAATATGCTCCTGTAAAATTAAAGCAGATTTAAGACTTTCTATACTCAAAGTTGCATTAATATAATCCCCTTTAGCTAATCAGGTGAGTTGTATGTAGAATGTACCCAAATCCTCTATTGTAGATGAAAAAAGACCGAACAGCTGCAAAGACAGGGAGGTGTGAACTCTGCCTTCCTTTCCCTTTCAAGCCTCCTCACCTTCAGACCCAAAGCAGATCCTATTGCTCTGAAGCAGGGACAGAATTGAAGAATCATAGAGTTTTTTTAAGCTGGAAAAGACATTTAAGGTCACTGAGTACAACCATTAACCCAGCACTGCCCTGTCCACCAGTAAAACGTGTCCTCAAGTGCCACATCTACATGTCTCTTAAAGACCTCCGTTCTGGTGACTCAGTCATTTCCCTGGGCAGCCTGTTCCAGTGCTTAAGAATCCTCCCTGTGAAGAAATGTTTCCTAACATCCAGTCTAAACCTCACCTGGTGCAAGTTGAGGCCATTTCCTTTTCTCCTGTCACTTGTTACCTAGGAGTAGAGACCAGCCCCCACCCTGCTACAATCTCTTTCCACTGCCCTTCTCTGGACTCTCTCCAGCACCTCAATGTCCTTCCTGTAATGAGGGCCCCAGAACTGAACACGGGATTTGAGGTGTGGCCTCACCAGTGCAGAGTACAGGGAGACAACCACTGCTCTGCTCCTGCTGGCCACACTATTGCTGATCCAGGCCAGGGTGCCACTGGCCTTCTTGGCCACCTGGGCACAGCTGGCTCATGTCCAGCCACGGTCAACCAGCACCCCCACGTCCTTTTCCTGCCATGCAGCTTTCCAGCTGCTCTTGCCCCAGTTATTAGCCCTGCACAGGGTTGTTATGACCCAAGGGCCAGACGAAGTCCTTCACCTTGTCGGACCTCGTACCATTGGCCTTGGCCCATCAATCCTGTCCAGACCCCTTGAGAGCCTTCCCACCTTCCAGCAGATGAGCACTCCCACCCAACTTGGTGTCATCTGAGCGTGCACTCAATCCCCTTGTCCAGGTCATTGGCAGAGACATTACACAGGGCTGGTCCCAGTGCTGAGCCCTGGGGAACATCACTGGTGACCAGCTGCCAGCTGGATGGAATTCCATTCACCATCACTCTCTGGGCGCAGCCATCCAGATGGACATCCAGGTTTTTTACCTAATGAAGAGTGCACCCATCCAAGCCAGTTTCTCCAGTAAAATGCTGTGGAAATTGTGTCAAAGTCCAGGTAGACTACATCCACAGCTTTCCCCTCATCCACCAGATGGTTTATCTTGCCACAGAAGAAGATCAGGCTGGTCAATTAGGACCTGTTTTTCATGGATCCATGCTGTCTGGGCCTGATCCCCTTGTTTGTCCTGCACCTGCCATGTACAGTTCTTCATGATTTTACTGGTCTCTGCTCCTCTGCCCTCCCTGTCCATCACCACTTGCCCAACACCAGCACTGTCCTGGCTGCCCCCAGTGACCTGTGGCTTCTGAAACCTCCCATCCCACTTTCCCTGAATAACTGCCCTGACATTGTGCCAAGGCCAGATTAATTGCCTTTTTTCTTTCTTAAGGAATAATGGTTAATATCACTTTCTTGGAGCCAAAAAGCAACACTCTTTTCCCTATTTCATTCTTAATATGTACTCTCATGATGCTGAGCTGCTCTTTGGTCTCTTACCTCCCACCTACCCTCCTTTTTTGGTTCCCTACCCACTGCCCAGTGACCTTCAGCCTCTGGGGCACCAGGGCCAGCATCAGAGTGGGGATGCACAGGGGGATGTCACCACACAGGGCTGTGGCTGCAGGGAGGGGAATGTCACAGGTCATGGCTGCACCTCGTGCTTGGAGTTTGCCACACGAGGGTGTTACCCTCTGCTACAGCAACAGGTTGTGTCCTCTCAATTCCTCAGCCTCCTTCATCTTTTTCCTCTGTCTTTTGTTCTGCTTTCCAACACTAAGCATGAAGCTGGAGCAGCAAGAGAGACAACAGCTGATCTTTTCCAAGTACCTCTCCTATGCATCTGTCTTTTATGGGGGCTGAACATTTTTGCTTGATTGTGAACCATTTTGGTCAGTAGATGATGGCTGGTGAGGGAAGCTTGATTCTAGAAGAGCTGAAGCACTGTGCTGGGGTGGAAAGGCAAAATGTTGGGGAGGGCTCTGTATACCAGCCAAACAGCAAGACTTCCTCAGGCTCTTACTTCTTAAATGCTCATCTGCTAAATACATTGCTTTTATTTCATTTACAGAATCCTACCCTGCTCTGAGGCCTTTTCTTTATGTGTTTGCTATGGTATGGTCATAAACAATTTTTGTCATCAGCCTGAGGCAGAGAAATTCATACAGCTCTTACACCACTGCAATCCCATTGACTTCAGGAGAATTACTTCCCATTACAGAGAGTGAAATCAGAATGAGTAAATATGCCATTTCTGTGCTGTTCACCATTAACACTGTAATGCTCACTGGAGTAGTCAGAGAGAACTGGAGATTGACTCTTGTGTGACTGTGTGTATCTTGTGTGATGTGCAGGGCACCCTCTTTCCACTGAGAACCAGAACTGCTCTGACAAAGTGGACAAGAGCCAGTGGCAGAATAATTAGGGGCTATCTATTTTTACTATCGATTTGGAAATACTTTAAAATTTTTTCTCTATTTCTTTATGTTGGGAATCAAAGCATTCAAGTCATTCAGTAACCCAGAGAAACCTTTCATCCTGATCTTAGAGCTGGGAAAGCTCTGAGACACAGACATCTCAAATAATTTGTCCTTGGCCCTGGATGTGGTGGAGACAGAAAAAGTTCCGTGTTCTATATTGGCACTTGAATACATTTAACCACTAGACCACCCTTCTTCATCACTCCTTGGTGTTTAATACAGACACAAACACAAGAAGGTAACAAAACAAGTGAAGTTTAGTTTCAGATGCACTATGGATCAGACACACAAAGCTGCCAAGCTGCATCCAGCCATCACAGGGTTGCTGTAGGAAAGGTTGGCAGTTATCTCCCTATGCAGAGGTCATTTACAATTGCATACAATGGAGCTACTCCCTGGATGGGCTGTGAGTTATTCTGGAAGAGGAAGAGAAAGGATCTGTCAAAGCCAGACGTGTTCTGAAGACACATCCTCATAAACAACTCAGGAACCACCAACCCAAGCATGTGCTAAGTGGATCTCAAGGTCACAAGTGCCTTGGGGAGCCCCTGCTGGGTCTGTCTGCCTGCCTGTTTCCCTTCCATGTGTATTAATAGAATAGCCTATCCCAGATTTTTAATCCAGAAGTTACTAATGACAGCCTCTCCCTTTCCAATTTTAATGCATTTTTTTTTCCTGGCGCTTTCCTTTAAGACAAAAAGGAATAATGAATTTCTCAATAATTAACGTCTCACAGTCCTTTGTAATGAAGAGGTCATGTACTTTCTCAGCAAGCTCTCTCTCCACAGATGTAAGCAAGGCTAGTGATAAGGTCAAGTGGGTATTCTCCTGGGCTCTGCCTCTGTACTCAGCTACATCTACTCAAGTGAGCAGCAGCAAAATGGCTCAGAACAAGGACACCTTCAGAGATGACGGTGGCAGTTCCAGCTCACAGCTGTCATGTCTCACTGTACACAGTGTTGTGTCCAAAGAAGTTCGTTTTCCTATCTCCACACTCACAGCTGCACACTCGTTCTTCAAAGCTTCAAGGTTTTCTGTTCAAGACCTGGAATATATTTGTGTTCTAAGCAATGAACTACCAAAATAATTTTCTTGCCTGTGCCCTCTGCTGATACATTCTCAGCAATGAACGTACCTTCCATTTTTGTCTAAAGTAAACAGATTTCATCTACCCTTCTCAGTCCCCTCCTCCAAGTTAGAAATGTCAGGAATTACAATTGTTGAACTGTTGTTGCTGCAGGACTACCAAGAATTGGAGCTTTGGTACAAGCAGAAATTTGACCTGCTGTTTTCTCAGCCTTCAGCTGGGGGAAAGAGGATGTTGTCTCTCTCATGAAGGGGTTTTGCAAGGAACCCACAAAACCTGTTCTCAGCCACTGCTGGTTCATCATTTGAGTTAAAGTTGTAAGTAAATGAGTAGGGATTTACTTGGCTTAACTAAATGCTTCTACTTAAAAAAAAAAAAAAATCATTAAAACATTGCAGCTCAAGTTTCTCTCATTTCTCCTGTCACTAACTCATGACTTAGAGGTTGCCCTGTAGCAAAACTGTAGAAGTTGAGATTTAATATTTGCAGCAACTGATTTGCACAGGCTACAACAAATGCATTTGCAGATTTGCAGAAGAGAATAAAGAGTCAAAACCAGGTCAGTCCCTTTGTTTCCACTGCAGTTTTCGCTGTTGCAAAAGGCAGTTCAATTTCATATAATCACAACAGCAAGCAACTATACCAGAATACATTAAAAACACATTTGTTCAATAAAAGAATGCCATTTCACAAAAGGTCATGCTTTCAGTTTTGAGGAGGCTGCTAGTCATTTGCTTAAATGCCAATATATCATATCACAAACCTTTGACTTCTCTATTCCCTAGCTGCCTTGGCTACAAAAATGAGGCAAACAGTATTTACCTACCTTCTCAGATGCTGAAATATTTGGCTATAAATTAAAAATACATAGTACTGAACATTTAAAATGAGGCACATGTGAAATAACACATACAGTCCCATAAAGTGGACAACATATGGGAAATGCACTGTTAGGAGTCTCCTTGGGAAAAACAATAATCTTCGTAATTATGAGTTTTAGCAGTTTACCTAATTGTGCACCACATTTAGTGTGCATTTAGTTGGAAGCCAGCTAGTTCATACTAAACTTCAGATACTTAAAGACAACCTGGCATTTCAGGGAGCTTCTCCTCTCCACCTGAATGACTGCAGCCCCCCGCAGCCTGCTTCCAGTGACAGAGTGGGGAACATCACCACAGATACACACCACTTCTGCATGATCTCGCCCATAGCTCTTAGGAGCTATTCCCCAGCATTTCAGCCTGCACCCTGTAAAGATTCCAATGTATCTGAAAGGTGACTTTTATGCCAGAGGAAAATTTGTTTTTAGCCCAGGGGTAAATTTATTGCATCATTTAATCTACAACCTCCCCTTGAATACAGGAACCTATCTTTTTGTTCATTTGTCTCTTGGGCACTTAGTTAATGAAGGGGAAGAATTTTGCTGATTGTGTTGGCTGAATTTTTTGTCTTTTTAAAATGTTGTCCAAGCAAAAAAATGAATTCTCATCAGTCCAGGTAGATGGGGAGAAATATAGTACCACCTGTGATAATAATTCTTTTCTTTTTTTGTCCTGCATGATATTTAAAAGAAGCCACATTTCTGTATTTCAGTATTGCTACTAAGAAGCACCTGTAATTATGATTACTTTTTAAGGAACTATTTTTTAAAAATGTATATGTTTTCCAAAGAAACAACTCAATTAAATTTGATGCATGGGTAGTCTCATTTTTTAAAAAATTCACCTCTAATGGATCATTTTTATCTCAGAAACTGGGGGATTTTAAAGTATGTTTCCTTCCCTATATTACAAAAAACAAGTAGAAGGAATGTGTTTTGCCAGCTGTCACACCTAGTAACTCCATAAAGGACACCTGAAATTCCTTGAGTGTGCTGTCATGAGGAGGTTGTGCTTTTGGAGCTTCCACCTGGCCAAGCCCTACAGCTTGGGACACACAGTTCATCGTTCTCAGGAGCAATCTGTAAGAATTTGTCACCTAAGTTCAGTGAATATGCCCAGTTCTGCATGTACTCCATGGCCTTAGAACAGGCAAAAGACAGAACAGGTCGAAGATGAGAAGGTGTGAAAACAAGATAAGTAGAGAGAAGGTGACCATCATGGAAAAAGATGAGAGTAGAAGAGCACAAAACCAAAAGCAGCAGCAGAGGATGGAGAAAAAGGCTGCAAGGCAGGAGGGGACAAGGCAGAAGGTGGAGAGATAGAGGTGAGAACAGAAGAGGTTTTTAATCAGTCCTCTCTCACACTTTGTTTCAGAATTTGGCAATGAAGAGACATCTCTTGAACCTCCACATGCCTCTGCTGTCTAGATAACAGCTACAAAACCCAACATTTTTTCTCATTCCCCTCATATTCTGCCTTTAAACACTGCTTTCTGAAGCCTTAATTTTAATTTAATTTTGTTTTTCAATGCAATAAACAATCCCTACTATAGCAGCATTAAAAGACAATCAGATTTGGGCAAAGTACAACAGGATTGAAAATAATCAACAGAGTTGACAGCCTAGAAGTTCTGGTCCCCTTACAGAATAACTGCTGTGTGGATATAAAATCTTTGTCCTATCTGTCACACACAGGTTGTTTGTTTGTTTGTTTGTTTATGAACATCTTAAACATCAATTATCCATGCAACTTGGGAAAAAGTCATAATAGATGCTCTCTTTTTCAAGGCAAATTTTGAGAGAAAAGTAGTGCTCTAAGTGGCAAAATATTCAAACAAAAGCACTGATTATATCGCTGTTATTGATATGAGCTTTTAAATGGCATATGATACAACCAGATTGGTTCAGTAAGAAAACAGGTTTAGAGTTGGATGGTAGCTGAGATTTTTCTGTTGTTTTTTATGGCTAAGGATAGCCAGATGGATAAGGATTTTATTATAGGTATTGGCAACTTAATGCGCTGAAAGCCTGACACATGATGCATTGACTCAAAGTTGGAACATTCGATTTTCATCAACATTAAATTCAAGCAAATTTTTCTGAAACTGCAGCCTGGATGTGCCACCATGGTTTACATGTTACCTACCTCAAACGAAGAAAACCCACAAACATTGGTAATTATTCCCTCTGAAGTGAACAAGGTGAGCAAAGAGCATTCTCACCAAAGGAAGAACCAGAATTCTTGGAAACTGGAGCATGCAAACACACATGCTGAGCTCTGCTCCCCAGCACACCCTGCCACAGCCAGCTCACAGAGCACACTGCCCTCTTCACATCTAGCAGCCTGAAAAACAAGGTTTTACTGTCAGTCTTCTGCTGCCTTCCAGTCCAGTCTCCAGACCAGGAAGAAGCACTCCAGTAATTCCCAAGCCTTGCGCTGCAGATGAACCTCTAACACGTGATTTGTTGAAAATACATTCACATATTCGTCAGTTAAATCCATAATTTCCTAATTCAGGTATGAAAACATTGTTGGCTTAGAATACATGAACCAAAGCAATAGTGCTGGACGTGAAAAGTCTCCAAAGGAGCCTCCCATGGGTGACATTTATCTATGTTTCTTCATTTGTAGCACAGACAAAGGGAGTCATTTACATTCCTGAAAGAACTTGTCTCAGCAGTTTCCCTTCTGAGATGGTAAATGGAAAGAGGTAACTAATCTGTTTGTGGCCTTCCAAAAACTTTATAAGCATGGCCAGGTACCTGCCTGGGAAAGCTGGCCATGTAATATCACATACGCCAAAATGAACATGAGGAAAAAGATACCCAAGATACCCTAGACAGAGCAGGGTTAGCAAGGAAAGCATTCTGGCCAGTAAGACAGCAGAGTAACTTGATCAGAGCACTTTGCACAGCACGACATGTCACTGTTAACACAAAGGATAAAAAACTTCACCATTAGTATCACTCAATCTGCAGTGATTAAACATCTCCCTGGGGTTTCTGCTCTCATCAGAACAAGAATTCTTCCTAAATTTGGCCCCTATCTCTCAGCCAGTGTCACATCAGACTTTCTCCAGTAACACAGATTTCAACTGCAATAGTGAACACCAGCTATTATCTGAGTCCCTACAGAGAGCCTACCTGAGCTGAGCCAACCACAGCAGTCAGCTCAGAAAAATGACCAGAAGGCTGCTGTGCTCGAGGTACAGCAGACAAGGTCAACATTTTCCTGACTAACAATGGATTTGGGACAGGAGGCATTAGAAATGAGGTAGGTTTTGGACGCTGCTTCCACCATACCCAGGATCTGCTTGGCTTGTGGTATTCCCAGCACTCAGCAGCCCAGCTGGAAGCCATAAGCACCACTGGCTCGGGCTTGTGACATCACTGTGGCACCAAGCACATTTGTCACAGACAGCACAAATCCAGCCTGCTAGCCAAGGGAGTTTATGGAACAGCCAAACTGCTGGCTGCAGGTTGAGCTTTTCTGCAGGTTAAGCTTTTCTTTTTCTTTTGTTTTGTTGGCGTGACCACAATTTTCAGCTGCGAAGAGTTTACTTTTAAAAAAGAGTCATTGTCATTATCATTGGTTACACCTGTGCGTCAGAACACCTAAAAATTAATTTTTGAAACACACACAATTCCTTCCAACTCTTCTTTAGTTTTCTGAAGGGCCTGAGGTTTCTGGCTGTAAATTTTACTCACCAGTAACTCAACCCTCTTGTGAAACGTGCAGAAATTGCAGAAAGCAGTTTGATAAAGGAAGGCACATATTTAACCTCAGTGAGACCAGCCCCTGGGAATGAGGCTGTTTTGTACCACAGCACGGGCAGTCTTGTGAAAGAGAAATGAATCAGACACGCACTCTGCTGTGTAGCCTCATGGAAGCTGTACTGAACCACTGGCTGAGGGGCCAGCTTTTCACCTTATTATACCTTTGGGGAAGAGAAATTACTGTAGTTGAGGCATTTTGCAGTGTGCTAAGGGGTTTCACAATCCCTGGGCAGACAGAGATGGTGAAAGAGCCTAGACCTGTCAAGTTAAAGGAGTAAATCATTGCTCTGCTCACGTGCCCCTGGCAGCCACCACTCACTGTCCTGCACTGGGGCAGTGAGAGAGCAGTGCTGCCCATGCAAGAAAGGGGATTTATCTGGAGGGGAAGAGAAAATCCTGTAGCCCAGGTATAAGATCCGAGGCAGAAAGACCAAGCCTAAGCCTAGAGCTCTGTTGCAGCCCTGCAGACCCCAACACATCTCAAGGGAGAAAACAGTACCCTACCTGACACAGGGGCTGTGGCTGGCTCCTCAGAACAGCTGGTTTAGAAGAGACCCATCTCTTGATTTCAGAGCCTGGAGGTTCACGTTCTGCTCATGACCTTAGCTGAGAAATGCACAGAGAATTAGTCTTAAAGCTCTACTTAAGTCTACTTTATGTTGACCAGAGAGAAGTCAGCTGCCCAGCAAAACAGACTTCTGCCAGGTTCTTTATACCACATCAGAGGATGGCACAGTGTCAGACCTACGGTAAAAATGCTTTTAGTTCAAAGTTGTAGTGTTTCAAAGTTCATCTGTGTAGCTGGTCTGCAGGTAATTTTAAACTGAAAATTTTTACTGCACCAGAAAGCATTGGGCGCCAGCAGAAGTGAAAAGCAGAATGCAGCTCTATTCCTTCTGCTGGTTTAAAGGCACTGTTTTAATAGCTTCCAGTTCCCTTGGGTGAGGGAAGCTAGCTGCAAAGTAAACCACAGAAACCAAAGATTTGTTACACCTCATGTATAACTGAAATGATACACTGCAAAAGGTATAAACAGTCATAAGTCTTCAACTGTAGAAACGTGACCAAAATAACTGAGAACAAGTCACACTGAAGCAGAGGTTTGAAAAACAAATTTGAGGTTGGTATCATGAATATATTTTTTTTCTAAATCAACAAGATAACCAAGTGGCACTCCAGTGTGCCAAACACAGCACAGCCCAGTGGTTACTACTACGTTAGTGCTCCCTACTGACTTTTTTTTTTTTAATAGGATGGCTAGTGTGAAATCTCAGTCTCATGAGAGCAAAAATAGCTTTGAAAGAGGAAGACAGCATTTTCTTACTCTGTCAGTGGCACACAGCCACATTTCCATGCACAAGACAGCAGTTTAAAAAGACATGTGGGCTCTTGTCTTCTACCCAGTCATGATCATTAGGATCTGATTTAAGATGTCTGAACTCCTGGGTGTACTCAGCTATTAAGGCACGATTTGACCTTGATTTCCAAGCAGTCACTGCTCTAAGCCTCTGCATTCTTCTTTGAATTGTTCCACCTCTTTATAGATTTTTCCAGCTGACCCTTTTGATCCTATTTGAAGAAGCTGTGTGGGGGCAGTTCATTGCATGAAGGAATACTAGGCCTGAAGAACAGCAGCTGTAGCTCCAGCAGAAGTTAGAAAAACTTCTATATGGCAGTGTTTTCCTTTTAATTCCTATGGAACTGCCTCCTGAGTGCAAAATATGCTTAGCAGTTCATCTTAATTCTCTGATGACTTTGCCTTTCCCCAGCCAGCAGGACAGCGATTTTGCAGCTGCTGCTACTGCACCTCATTTATCAGCAGCTTCCCTCGCCGCTGCTGGGTGCACTGACAATTGTGCTCATAACTCACACAGAACAGGGGCTCCACTCTGCAAGGAAACAAGAGCTACACAATGCCCTTCTGCAGCTTTCACAGCTGTGGGAGATACTTGGATGAAGTGGTTCCTGCTGATGCTCACTGCCAGCCCCACGTCCCTGACGATGCTCTGTCATGGCCAGGGAGCAGAGTGAAAATAATGGAAACAGAACAAATATATTCTGCAGTTTTCCAGGAGTTACTCCTCTTCTTAGCATAGTATTAAGGTCAGAAATAATGACAGCTACCCTCACAGAGCACTTCTGTGGTGAGGAAGGGAGAAATTAGGATATATTTCCATAGATTACCTTAGTCTCTGAATAATAATCAGGTCTGATAAAAACATCATAATCAGCAAATAGGGTTTGCAAAGCTGAGCTATTTGATGCCAATCTAGAGCTAGGCAAGCAATCTGAAACCAGCTTTTACACTAACTGCAGCTGGGGGAAAGGAGCAGGATTGGCACTGGTCCCACGAAACACAGGTTTTGGTATTACAGCCAGCTGTAGCTTTGGTACCTCACCAGCCCTTCAGGGGGCAGTTTTCCTGTCACAGCTACACTGAAGTAATGGGGAGGAGATGCTGGAAGGAGGAGTCGTGCTTCTCCTTCTCATCCTTACACCTGGCTATGGATTCTGAAGGCATCACAGTAGCAGCTCTCATCTGACCCCTACTGCAAGCAGGTGGGTAAGGGCATATTTCCACCAGCAAACGCAAGGATCAGCGGCAGACTGGCTTAACTAAGGTGAAACTCACTGCCCCAGATTCCTGTTTCATCACTGCTTTAAGCAGACTTCAGTGAAAGGGGCAGTCGTCTTCCCTGCTGCAGCCACTTCCCTTGTGCTGGCAGACCACCTGCACTGGGTGACAGCTGAGTGATCCAACCCCATCCTCATCATGAGCACAAAGATCAAATACTGTTTATTGGTTGGGTGAGGCTCTGAGCAACCTGATCTAGCTGAAGATATCTCTGCCCATTGCAGGGAGGGGTTGAAGTACAAGACCTTTTACAGGCCCTTCCTACCCAAACTATTCTGGGATTCTATAAATACTGTTCCTATAGCATGCACTCAGCCTTCTCTTTCTCTTGGTGTCAAACCTTGCATTTCTTCCTCTTGACATAGGGGAAAAAATTCAGTCTCCAACTGGGTTTGGCATTTGCTGTCCTTCAGAAACTGGTGGTGCCTCTCAGGCATTCACTTTTACAAGAGCCATTACTTAATCTCTAGCAGCAGGAAGAAATCATTTAATGGCCTTTGTTTTGAGACAGTTAGCCTGCTTGTCTAATTATCCAAAAGGCACCTTATCCCCGAGGGGATTCACCATCTCCAGCTACCCCGCAGCTGGCCAAAATCAGCCATCTCCCCAACAGCAACAGCCAGGATTGCCATGGCAATTTATCCCCTTAGAGAATGACAGTCACATCTTGTCTGGTCACGGTTGCTTTTCATCTTTGGATTCCCACCACATGGATTAAAACAAGCAGCACCAAGACTGAATCAGGAACTCAGACAGTGGTACAGAGTAAAATGGCATTTATGACCCATGTTTTTACTTTTTTGCTCATTTTTATATTACCTCCTGTCCCTTTTAAATAGTTTAAAGCCATAACACTGCAGTATTTCAGTCCATATGCCTAATTCCAAGAAAAGCTGCATTATACCACCATTCTCTCTATTAAAATGGACAGATATAAACATGCTGCACTGCCACAGCACAGCATCATCACAGATACCTGCACACCAATGTGTAAAAACTAGCTGTTTCTGTGAGGCAGTAAATTAACATCTTGTACAATCCACACGCTTGCCTGTAACACCTTCCCACTGCCTCAAACAAGGAATTCACTCAGAGACTTTGATCTTTCACTTCTGCCTTTATTTTTCTGGAAACTAGCGCTTCCCTTGGTGATTACTGACTCCTGCTATGTCTCCTTAAGTGTTGCTCAGCTGCTTGTCATGAGTTACTTTTTTCCACATAAGTCATGCATCTAAAGCAAAAAATAAAGATGCATAACAGCAAAGAAGCAGGTGTTCAGAAAAGCAAAATACATTTATTTGGCAGCATCCACGTGGCAGATACTTCAGCTGAACTAGACTCATAGCCAGAATTGTAATTGTACACGGTGTATAAGAACGAGCACACATTTTCTCTTTTTAAATTTCACAAAAGATATGTCTGAATGCCAGACACAATGTCTCTGACTCTTGAAAGCAATTGCCAAGAGGGGAAAAGGGAGGTGTATGCATCCCCCCAGCCCAGCTTGGCCAGTAGGACTGTTCAATGGTGAAGTCATTATTTGAGGACTCAGAAAGATCAGGTACTAACTAACCTTTGACACAGTATGCCTGAGTTCCTTTGGCCAATGTCCCTGTCCTTCTGTAATGAACAGTGGTAATTACCACTGAGAAAACAGGCAGGAGCTGATTTTACGATGAGCCACAGACACAGGGTGAAAATTCCCAACCTGCCACCAGTCAAGCTTAGCCAAGAATCAGGAATGGTTAATCAGTGTGGTTAACCCAGCATGGTACTGAGATAAAGATGTGTTACAGAGTGAGTAGGAACAGGTATAGTGAACCCAGAGATGATGTCACTGCTGCTGCGAAGTGCTGTGCCACACTGACAAGCTGTGCTGTCAGGATGCTCTGCACTATACATCATCGCAGAGTACGGAAAACTGCAGTTAACTCCAGCAAGTCCAGCAGGCTGTAAAGTTCACAGTCATATTTCAACCTCAGCTACAATGCAACCCAGCTCTGCGTCACAGCTCTGAGAAGGGCAGCAGTGTGCCCTTTGGCAGCCAACCATCATCAAGCTATTGGAAGTGTCACACGGCAAAGGGCAGGCTGGTGCCGCAGTGACTTCATCCCAGACCATTAACATCTTTGTTCTTTGTAGCACAGTCCCCAATTGTTAAGAAAAGAATGGCACTTAGCAACACTCAGCAAGACGAAATGAGATGAACTGCAGGTGCAGATTGCTGTTTGGATTCAGTGGGACAGCAATTCCTAGGGAGCTCTCCTTCAAGAGCTTTGCCTCCTGGGTGAGACCATTCAGCTCTTAGCTCTCCAACTAGACCATGATCTAAAACCTCAGCAGTAATCTCAAGGCCCATACCTGACTCTTTTTAGGGCTGGCAGAGCAGTTGCTGGCCACAAAAATAGACATGCCAAAAAAGCTTTGTATATTTAGACGAGAAGAGAGAATACTAATTTGGAGTGAAGCGAGGCAGGGTGGAGGAAAGCCAGCTTCCCTGTAAAGTTTAGTATGATCCCAGGGATGAACTAGGTAGATTAGGTCCTTTGCAGCAATATAGTCTAAACATCACAAGGCTTAGGACAGGAAGCCTTGTGAAGACAAGAACAGCCTTCTCTAATTACCAGCTTGCCTATATATCAAGAGCATCGGCACTTGCACTTGGGAAGCCTCCAGAGCTTATTTAATTCAAACATATAATAATGCACTGCTACCCCTGCAGCCACTCCCAGCAGCCAACAAATTACCTGCGAGACTCAGAATTTATTTAGCAACATCACAAACGGGCTTTGCATCTTTTGCTTGTGGTGTTTACCCACTCCTGAGCAACAGGAGAGACTGCTGCATTCTTGTGGGAAGAAAATGGCACACAGCAAACCAGAGGCAGCTGTCTATCTCTGGGGAGCAGCCATGGCTCAGCGGAGCACAAATGGTTTAAATACCAGAGGCCTGACAAACTCACCTGGAACACTGGTGGTTATGCCCCAGCTCTGCTGGCACAGCTCAGTCCATGGCTTTGGCAAAGGCAGCAGGTCAGCATCCAGAGCACCCTGCTCAACAAGCCTTGGGGTTCAGTCACCCTTTCCACGTTAGGGACATCAGAGTGTGACAGGAGAATGCCAGAAGTGTCATTGCAGTAACAAAAGGGCAAAGGAAACAAGCTAGCTTTCTCTCAGTGCTAATTCCATTTTTGTTTTGTACCCCCACATCAGGCAGCCTGCTCCCAATATTCCTGACCAACAGGACCACAATGCACAACTAGGCTCTCCACCCACATGTGAATGGGCTGCAATGATGCAGGCAGCCCAAGAACCTCTGCTTCCCAAATCAAAAATTTAGGTATAATTTCTTTATTAGAAACAAACCTTTACAGAATTAAAGCACTTGCACTATGATTGCAGTGTCCTCACGAGTCAGTCCCTTAAAGAGGGCAGAAGCTGATGGGATGGTTTGGAAATATGATTTATAATTTCACATTGCTTTCAGAGCAGTTGTGTTTCAAGGTCAAAAAAGTTGGATGTGGTACAGAATGACACAACTAGTTCAGCAAAATACATTCCCCTGCATTTTTCAAAGCTAAAGTGAACAGTTTGTCCATTTTGAGGCTAACAGGGCTTGTGCAGATCTTAGAAAAAAAAAAGGTGATGTAATACTGTAGAAAATGAAAAATTAAAACATCTATGTGACACACAGAAAAGAAAACTCAGGCTCATTTTGCCCAGGGAAAAAGAGACGAGGTAGCAGAAGAGAGCTAAAATGGTAACATTAGAAATATATTTGAAACATTTTGCTATATACACGGTTGGAATTCAATCCAACAGAAGGCAAAACATTTTTGTGAGCCAAAATATCCCAGCCCTTGACACTATCACACTCTTATCAGAACACACAAACCCACGCTGGGAAGATCTCAAGCAGACCTAAGTATCGCTTTGTATTTCCACATCCATGACCATTTCTCTGTCTATGGGAGAGGGAGCTTTATTCCTTGGTGAGAAGCTCATTCCTCAGGGAAGTCTGCTCTCTCTCAAATGCCATTTTGTCAGATCACAGTGGAATCTCTTTTGTAGCTCCAAATGGAAAAAAATCCAGTTTATGAGATTATATTTGACTACGTGACTGTCACTCCTAAGCCCTCCAGCCACGTGTTGACCTTTAGGATTTCAAGACAAAGTCCTACTCTACTTGTACTACTTAAATTGTTCTACCTTTGGGATTGTGCCAGACAGACAACTGACTGCAACTATTATAAGAGTAATTTTCCAGCATGTGGATTACTAGCATGTGTCCACTTAAGCTAATTTTATACGGGATCAGAATCCTTACAGGTCACAGTCTCATGGTTTGTCACTTGGCTTCATGTCCTTTATATCCAAAATCCTATTTTGTATGTTTAGTCCTGATTGATCTCTTCAAAGGTGTAAGGTACAGAAAACCAAAGGATATGGTGCACAGATGATCAGCAGAAAGCTTTGCTATTTAACTTTTTCAAATAGAAAAGTAGGGAGAAAGACTGGCAGAATTTTGGCACAAGACTTAGCTACTGTGGAATATAGTTCATGTTTACTGCTGTGGCCTTGAAACCATTTTTATATATGAGAAGAACTCCTCCATCAGATCTGTGATCCTCCTTGCTACTTACACAAGCAAGAAAACAGTTCAGTTGCTTGTTCACTACTAACATTTGTGTCATTTCTAGTCACATCTTCTGAACAAATCACAGAATCTGACTTCAGAGTTTCAGGATTTTTCAAATCTAGGTATTACTTTATCCTTTGCAGCACTCAGTTCTAAAAGCTCTTTGGCCACCTTCTCAGCCATACCATGTAAGTATTCATTAATGCAGGTCTCCATCCTTTCCCAGTGCTTGGCTATTTTATGTCTGCCAGCCTCTGCATCTCCCTCCTCCTAACCTGTCACCATCCCAAACATTTAGACTCTGAGAGACTGGCTAAGAGCCCTTTAAAAAGAAATTCAACCAGCTGATATGATCAACAGTTTAACTACAAGTTTTTTAAAGTAGTGAAATCAGAGCAAAGGAACTTCATGGAGTCTTACAAGGCCTGGGTTGAAAACCAGTTTGGGGAACTGCACAAACCACCAAGACAGTCCAATAGCTCAGAAGTATCAAAGGTCAGGGACTGGAGCAGTCTCGCTCCTTTTCTGTTCCTAGCTGAGGTGTCCCATCTCTTCTCCCTTGCCCCTTTGAGCCAAATTAAACATGTTAACCCAGCAGCACTTTCTGTACTCTGCAAACACACTTTACCTGCCCATAAGGGACTCAATGCACAGAGTAAGGCACAGAATAAGCAGCTTGCAGATGCAGCTGGTACGACAGGAGGAAAGAACAGACAGGTAAATAGGTTTTTCCTCACTATCAAGTCCTTGATGCCAAAGTTCCTGGGCTTTTTGTCTTACTTCCAATCCTTGTTAGCCTGACCAACAAGTAAACATTTCAGTCTATAAGTAAGAAATTCTTAGACCCTACAAATCAGACTAACTCAGACCTGCTCAAAGAAGCAACAAATATGGTTGATCATCTCATTTCTGTTTTTATTTCTAAATATGGATTTTCAGTAAGCTTCAAAATACTAAATAGAAACTCAGGTCATGGAAGATCAGAGAGAAATCAAAACCTCTTTATTTGATACTAAATCAGATCAAATGCGCTAACCATTTCATAATTAGTAGACATGAGGGGTCACTCCTGTTCAGTTGTGTAATTTTAAAAACTGGATTTATTATCCAATAGCAACACATTTTTCAGATAGCTCAAATGCTTTTGGAAAGAACTAAGTACCAGCCACACAGGTGTGTAGAACCTCTGCATCACCTATTCCAACCACTGCTGTCTTCATTTTCCACTATTTTTGCCCATTTTTGCTTCATTTCTGTAAGAGCTCTTGTTTACATGCAAGTGGGCTAAAGCTTCCAAGGATGACAATAGTGTTCAACCAAGCTCCAAATTTTGTGCAGCCTTCCTGTTAGACACTTCTTGTAACAGTTACTTACTTTGTTAATGGGTTATCTAATAGTCCATGGGCTGTTAGACCTCAGCCAGAACAGTAATAGCTATTCCAGAAGCTTTAAAAAGGAAGATAGCAAATACCGCTTCCGTTGATTTCAGAAAGTTTATTGCACCAAATGCCGCAAAGAAATTGACCAAAATGAGAGCATACATAAACAACTATAAGAAAAAAACATGTAGTTTGACATTGGTATTCAGTCATTCCTAAAAAAGCCTATGTTCTCCAAACATGCAATAGCAACACACATTTTTCTACTATGGAAAACTTGCCATGTATGTCAAATCACCTCATTTGACCTCAACCCCCCTTCCCCCCCTCCCCAAAAAAAGCAAAATGTCTAGACTATTCAGTAGTTCAGTCTTGATTTTCATTTGGGTCCTTTTAATTGAAGTAGAAGTTATACTTGAAGGGTAAGTGATCATTTTGCATAAACCTTATATACAAGTGTTTGATGCATCTGAAAAGAGGTTTTGACTTTACGAGTAAAGATGCTTATAATATGGAGTGGGGAAAAAATCAATCTGTAATTTTGGAGGATGCCATCAGAAATGTGAATTACAGGATCAGTGTCTATTAGCTTTTTGGGGGCAAAAGAAAGTTGTACAGGTTAGTTCAGAGAGTACCTACTTAAATTAAAAAGTTTAAATCTTGGTATTGTTTGGGGTTAAAGAATTAATTTCAACTAAATTCTACAATTTAGCAGTTCATTCCTCCCCTCTGTTTAGTCTTGCCTGAAAACAGCATACATTCTTTAAATTTCAGTGTGTAAACTGCATTTATGTGGGATTTTGGAAAGACTGTGCACTCCCACCTAACCAAGAAAGTATGTATTTAAGTTTACAAAAAACCTATATAATACTGATAAAAACAACTTTGGAATATTTGAAAAGTAAGCTACATTATCAATTTTCAACACAGCTGTACATTCATATCACTTTTCATCCTATTAAAATAAAACCAGAAACATGCCCTAAAAATGTCTAAAAAACACATCTGTAAATACTTACTGCCCTGTCATGCCACACCAATTTACATAAACATCAAGATGCTACCAAAAACAAGTTAAAGACTTTGAGTCAAAAAAAAAGCCCTAGAAAGTGGAATCCTGTCAACTGAGGTAGTACATTTGGTGGAGGGGGAAATATGCAATTAGCTTTCATTAGTTTAAAGCCTTTTAAAGGTAATAAAGAGCTTTCATTTTGAATTTTCTTTCCCCCAAAACTAAAACTGTGAGAATAAAATAGTTCAACGTGTAATTTCTGAAGAGCAGCAAAATGTTAGAGAAAGCAGCAAGAACTATAAAGTTTTAGCCTGGGCTGAGGAAAATACAAGTGCTTTTGACCATCGGCTCACATGCCACCACCACAAAGCTAACTGATGTCTTGCCCAAAGGCAGATTTTTTTAAAGAGCTGATATGGTAAAATCAGGTCTATTATTGATTATGGTATTAATCTTGAAATCACAATGTCCGCAGATCTCTGCCCTCTTTAGTAAACTCTGTGATAACAAAAGCACATCTTTAGGTCAGCATGTATTTCTTTGAAGAACTGTCAGAGTCTGTTCAGATAAAAACCCCACTTTAAAAGAACTGGATTGACTTTTAATGATCTCAACTACTATTTAAGAGTGACATGAAATAGAGAAAGTACATGAGGATTTCTATATACACTCAGAAGCAGTTTCATAGTCTTACACATGCACACACACATTCTCCATCAAGAGGGTAGTTTAGGAATATGTGACTTGCTCTATGGTTCTTTACTTTGTTTTAACCTTGTGAAATAGAAAGTGGTATCTGCTAAAAGCCATATGCAGAGGTAAATTTACTTTCCAGCAGATAAGATTCACAGACCAAAGATATGAAAAGTTTGCTTAGCTATAAAGCAGGAGGAAAAAACCTGAACCATAGAAAGATTTTAGCCTTTTTAGGCAGAATACTAGGGAGAAATATGAAAATGCAATAAAAGAAACATTTGGAATGTCAGGTCAGAAAACCAGCATAGATGGAACAGCTTTAGCAGTGTTGTATCAGAATATTAAGTATCCCTCCACTTGGAAACAACCTCTTTTCACAGTAGGCCAGTCTGCCTATTTCCCTCAAAAAGCAACACAAGGTTAATCAAGACCCCCATCACATTTAAACAATTCACAATAAGCACATTTCATTATTTCAAATCATTGAAAGTTTACTGTAGAAAAGTCCAAACATCAAGGTAGTAGAAAATAAAAACACTTTTAATAAAAGTGTGTCCCTTCAGTGTTAAAAATCTGTAACCACCAACAAGGAGAACTCACAACTGGTGACCAGGAGTTTCTTATTAGAATTCACTATTTTCAAGCAATTGTGTTGCCAGAAATTTGCTTGCAAGATCACAATTACGGACACCGTATTCACAGCGGCTCACAACAGAACAGTCCAACACTGAGTTTTCCATTTAAGAATGTTTTGATCCTTTGTTCTCTCCTCAGTCTGGTCCATAGTTTCATATCCAGCTTAACAGTGCTTTATGCAGAAAAAGTATTTTTTACATTCATTTTAATCAACCACGTGAAAACAGTGAAGTACAAAATTTTATTTTGCTTTCTAGACCAAAGGCCAGTAACAACTAGTGGAGAAATAGTTTCTGGTGTCAGAGTAGTTAACCTAGTAAGAAAAGGCACCTGGATGATAGTTCAAGATTTCTGTAGAATCAAAAAGGGTAATTGCAAACATTCAGAGTAATATCAAATATTGGGGTTTGCCCCCTACATTTTATTTTACTTCAAACAACGTTCCTCTTTTATTCCTACTCAGAGCGACAACTCGTAGCTGGAAAAAAGTAATACTTTTGACTAAAGGGTTGGTGGGGGTTGTTTGTTGTCTTGTATTTCCCCAATATGATTGTCTTCAGTTCGTGCCAATTGTTTGGTGTATGTGCACACGGACATGTGCTCACAGCACTGGCATCATTCAGAAGTTTTTCAAATTCATACTCCTTGGAGATAGCAATACTTGATGACACCAAGACAAGTTCAGTTCCCAGGACCACAGTCATACAGCAAATCAACAGTTACTGAAGTTGCATCAGCAACAAATGTAAACTTGTAGCAGAAGTTCCATAAGGCTTTCCCACAATATCCATCTCTTGGAAGTCCATTCCATTCCACTTGTAGCCATGGGCCCATTTGAATGCCTCCTCATTAAAACAGAAGCAGCCACAACTCCCAACCTCTTGTCCTTCAAGGAAAAAGTCACATCAACCTCATGCACACCTCCATTCCCACATGACGTTTGGCTGCCGAATCCAGGTTCCTTGTTCTGAGCCCATCACTTCTACTATACAAAATCATGCGTATGCTCTGCAAGAAAATCATGTCCCACCTAATACACTTTTGTATAGGAATGCTATATACAGAGTTTACAGCTCCTCCTCCTCCCCTGCAAAGAAACATACACCACACCACACTCACAAGCATAGCATTACGAAATCCATTCTAACCCACTTGTTCTTTTAACTGGTACTTCATGGTTTTGAGCAGCGTTTTGGATGGCAGCACCCAGTCTGCCACATAGTGTTAACTTTTGTCCTTTGAATAAAAATAAAATGCAAGGATGCAGTCTCTTGATTTAAGTCAGAAGTGAGATTGTAAGAAAAACCTGAATGCCTTTTGTGTTATGTAAACTGAAGTCCTCCGATAAAACTTCTGGCTGAAATCAGAATCGGAAGATGGTAGAATGTACAGTCATCACCTGCTTTCATCAGTGCTCCCCTTCACCAGTGTTTGGCACCTCTGTTCCTCATTCAACATTCCCATTTTTATAATTGTACTTTAAGGGAATGACTATCCTGAGAATTTAATTTATAAGAGTATTTGAGCAACATATGGGGAATGAGTACTTGCTATAGCAGCCAACAAAGGCAAGTCATTGGATTCAATCCTAGAAATTAAAAAAAAGACAGACTTTAAAATAATATACAGTCACTTCTGCAAGAGAAATACAGATGATACTTTTCATCCACTTTAAAGAAACTGGAAGCATCTTGCTTTCACTAAGCTCATTGCTTAATTATTATTTACTGTCAATAATCATATAATACAAGTAAAGATAGGTAAATAATGCTTAAAATTAATAAGTATGCTAGCGCTTAAATCAAAAGATAGCCATTACATTCTGTGCCATATAATCTTTTGTGGTTTAAATAAAAGATCTTCTATTTATTTGCTAAACCATAAGCCTTAGCTTGTAGTCTTAGCAGTGAGTAGGCACCAATAAGCCCAGTTTAGCAAGGTACTAAGTATCAGCTTATGAAAGATTATGCATTTCAGGTTTGAATATAACTCAGTTCACTACATAGAAGCACTTTCTTACCAAAAATGACCAAAAGCTGAAATTATTAATCATTATGCAATAACAGTTCAAGGAACATCTCTCAAGTGCAATGGTCAGTTTCCAACTATTTCCAAATGTGAAGCTGCTCAGAGGCCAGGATGTATGTACACATTTATATAAATATTTAATGTGTACACACATGGAGAAAAATGCTTATTTTAGCTACATTTCTGAGTATAAAATCTTGAACAGTCTGGAAAAAGATAACTTAGATTTAATCTACAGTGGTAAAAAACATCTTGAGAAAGTGTATTTACCTCTTCCCCCTTTTCTGCTGTCAGCAGGCAGATCCCTAAAGGTTATATGCCATCAAGTACTATTATTAGAAGACAGCTGCTGAACAGGACACCTGTTTATTTTTGAGACCCTCTCATCCCCCAAGATACAAATGCACTCTTTTCATTCCAAAAATTCTGAAGTATTTGTTGGGATGAAGTTTCCATTAAGGAGATCACAACAGAAGAGAGTGTATATGAATGCATGGATAACTTCCTTGTGACCAAAATCCAAACTTTCTTAATTCCGAAGATTTAAAAATTACAAGTATTTTGTTATTGCTGTATAAATGTCCCCTCCTGATTTCAGGACAGCTTAGTCGAACCCATTTTTGCAACTAATTAGGCACATGAAATAGGAGTGTTAAATATGAAGCAAGTCCTCGCAAGAACAAGCTGTCAACACTTAGATGAAAAGGCAAAGTAACTGCCCCAGCTTTTGCCATTGCTTAAGACTGATACCTGCAATACTCACCCCAATACAATTCCTAGTTCTTTTACATGCACTCTTGTGTGTCCTCGCAGATATTCTGAAAGCATTTTGCTTTTGAGATACATCTCTTGCAGTCTATCCTCAAGATGCATTATGCACTGTAAACACAGACCAAAAAGCTCAGAACAGCTTTTGAAATCGCATGCAAATATTACAGAAATGTAAGCACATTGCTTTACCTTCTACCTTAGAAGATAAACTAAGCCTCCACTCCAAAAATCTAGAAGAGGAATTGGATTTACTGCAATTGTGCTATAATCATTAAAAAGTTACACTACCCCACAAAGAGGAAACCCCTCATAGAACTGGGGCATTCCAGCTCTTGGGGCAGCAGGCTTGTTGCACAAACTGCTCCTCTATTTCCACTCAAGTCACTGCATTTCTGCCGACTTAATTTTAATGAGGTTCAAAACCACTCAATGGATCTTACTAAGAATTAAGGCAGAATTCTTGGATCAAGATGTCTTTGTTACAAGTCAGTAGTATTTTTCTGAAAGACTTGGTTTAGACCACAGTACCTAAAATTATCATTCTAGGTCTTAGGCTCTAGTGTCATTCAAGAAACTAAGACTCAAGAAGTGGAAGACACCAGGATCTTATTCATCATAGAACTATAGCTCTTTTGCTGACTGCTTTTCTGTAGCAACTAAGTTACAAATCCATTTTAGGCATTTATTTTCATACTTCCTAAGTACTTCTAGTTTAAAATTGCTTGAACATTCAATGCTGATTGCCTAAAGTTAGTAGTTCAAGTTGAAACATCAGTTTAATCATTCTACTTTTCTTCCAGCAGTGGAATGCTAGAAATGCATATTATTTTAAAATACAGTCATATGATTCATGGCAATTTCTCATATACCAACTACAAGAGAGCAGATGAACCTTGGCTTCAAGGAGAGGGAGGGGTTAGTTATTCTGACAAATCAAGGTCAGCAAGCAGCATGTCTTCATAAGCTGAGTAGGTAGGAAGTCTTATCAGGTATTTTGTTCTAGGACAAAGTTACATTCAAATTTGATATATTCCTTCTTTTCACAGGGATGACCACTTCAAAAAAGTTAAATTAGTTCATCTCTCTGCAATCAGGAGATGAGAACAGGAAGCACATGCAGAACCACACATTATCAAACACACAATCATCCAGAAGGCACAGACAGCAATTAGAAACAGTAGCAGCAAATAGCTTCAGGCCATCATCCTGGAGTTGAATGAAAACCCTAAGTATTAGAAGTGAGACCTGGTGAGACCAGTTTTGTTAATTAAAAATCTAATGAGAAAAAAAAGACTCAGGCTTGTAGGTAGCCTCATATGTCTTTTTCTGGAGTAAGATGAAGATGTTTAATTATTCTTTCGATGAGCTAATATTGAGTCCTAATAATGGAAAATAAAGAAGCATTTTAAAAAATGTGCTACATGGTAGTAGAGTAAAATCACTGCCACCAATGGAGGAAAGGCAGAAGGTTTTTGACAACAGCTTGATCAATTTGCTTCAAGCAAATTTTCACTCAAATCATTATAATCGTAACACTTCTGATTCTGGCCAAAAGGAAAGCAAGCACTCTTATCTTTTCCATGACAGGTGACCCTCATGCAAAAAGCCTATGAGCACTTTCTCAGTGGTTCAGGGGGGCTGAATCACGAAGTAGCAGTCTGTTTCAGTTCCAGTATTTATGTTAGATTATTTTTTGGGGTTTTTTTAAGTTATGAGGGAGCAAGTAAGGAAGAATCCCACATTATTTTAAAAGAAGGGTTGTTTACATCATATGGTCTATTCCTTCTGAATATCAGCAAAGAATCAAAAGACATTTCTCTCCTCAGGCTTGGTACATTAACCCATCTTGTTCACAAGTCTTTTTTTTTTTTTTTTTAATATTAGCTTCCTCTTTAGTTTTTCTCATGGATCAAATGGAAAAAAGTCAAGTAACTTCTAAAAATAGAAGAGTAGCTTAAACTGAGTTTAAAGGTGCAGGTAAAATTTTTGACATATTGCTGAAATGCAGCAGTTGCAATTAGCACTCTCCTCTTACCAGGGCATACTGCAAAGCTCTCTGCAGCACAACTATCAGTCTGAAGTTGTACAACAAATCTATCACCATTTGCCTTTCATCTGGTACCAAACTGGTACCACAAAACCCCAAAAATACTTACTCATCTGAATAGTAACTGCTTGTAAAGAGATATGCATTCCTAAAGGAAACTTCAAATATACTGCATTTGAGGTCATCTCTGATTGATATGAGTACATCAATACTTATGTTTCTAACCAAATTTAAATCAATAGAAATACTACTATGAAAATGTCACATTTCTCCTAGAGTTTAGGAACACTTAGCTTCCATGCACTGATGTTGTTTTATCACATTGCAAAATCTCCTGACAGAAGGATCAAAGTGTCTCTAACACCAACTATGAAAAACTTACGAACTACTAGCACCCTCACTTCACAGTTCCTTTTTGTAAGAAAAAGGAAATAAAAACCCCTAAAAATCATTCTGCCTCCAGACACCTCCTAAACCACACAAACCATATAGAAACTGCATATACAAGTCCTAAGGTAACACTGGAGAGAACACTTCAGTTGCAAATCAACTACTCAGTTTAAAAATGGCAGGATTTCAGGTATGACTGTGCTAGTGTTAGGATACAATTTCAACCACAGCTGCACATTTTTCCATGCCCAGAAGAATCCAGAGAAAACACTCAAAAATGTAGCCACGTATTTTGCCTAATGCTTGACTTGAAGAACTTAGTGTAATCAATACCACCAATTTAACCCAAAACAGTGCCAAGCAACACTATTTGGAGCTGTTAGAGTTTAGTTCTATCTTCCTCTTCCATCTGTTGGCATAGTCATTACATGGGATTCCTACAGAATTTCTCAAGGCTATCTGCTGAAGGACAAATCAATTCTGCTTATTAGAAAAAGGGTGACTACTGAAAAAACACTCCATCTCCCCTCACCAACAATCATGTGCTAAAAATTGAATTACAGTTATTGCAGTCAGACTTGTGGGTAATTTTGTTGTAATCAGCAAAAGCAGCATTACTGATTTCCTCTGATGAACTCCACTACAAATGAGGACAGGAAAGGAAGCTGTGGCATAGGGAATATGCAACATGACAAAGTAACATTTTCTGGTGCAACCCTCCCATTCCCAGGTGTCTCATCCCATCAGTCCTATGGAGCCATTAGCAAAGCTACCCAGGACAGCATTTGCTAAAATAAGTATAAAACGGAAGGGTCAAGTAAATAAAGAGGCACAGGTAGCTGGAGGGGAGAGAGAAGAGGCATCCAACTGCATGAGGTTGAATAGAAACCCCAAGAAGAGAAAGTTGTTTGCCAGAGCCAAGATTTGTTAGATAGACACTTCAATAACTTTCAGAGTAGAGAAGTGAGGAACTTATACAAAAAATATAAAACAAATGTAAGAGTCCTAAACAGAAACACATGAGGACCATGCTAAAATTGCCTAAACAACTTAAGTTCTGGCATATGTATATTGGAGTTGTTAACTTTTATCTGATCTATTTAAGGTAAATTACAGGCAAACTAGTATCCATTACTGGACTGTAGCATGGATTCTTTACAATATGTTGTAACAGCTCTGGATTATATCAGGCTTTAGTTCATTGATATTGCAACACAGTGTACAGAACTCTATGTCTGCTATCTGAGCTACACAATTTCCATTAGCTTCGGCCTTCAATAAAGAAATACTTACAAAGTCAGCTGGGACGTTCAGTTTGTAAAGCTGTAAAATAGACTGCAACAGACTGCATACTTGACTTGAAACCAGAACATCCTTGCCTAACTTCACACTGTCCATCATCTTTCTCTGGCTTGTAGCTACTTGCACATTCCATTTATCTGTGTCTGCAATAATGCAGACAGCTTCTGCTATGGGCTCATCTAGCACTGGATGCTGCAACAGAAACAAAATGCAATTATGTGATACTTTCATATACATTTCCACAGTTCAGTTCGAGGTCTACTTTTATTCACACTGATGTAGCAAGTAACAAAGCGATTCAATGCATGTTTTTGTCCATTAGGGAACCAAAGGTATCTCAAAAAATGACAAGGAATACCTACTTCAGTGACAAGATTTACATTCAGCAGCACTGGATCTGCCAATTTGATCAAGACATTTGATTTTCATTAGTGCCTGAAAGTCACTACTCCATTTTATTTTTCTTCATGTATTCCCCCTACACTGAAGAGATGAGTTTCTTTCAAAATGAAGAGCGTAATAATTACAGTGATGGTGAAAGTACATTCAATGTTTCAGAGATACGAGAGGGATTTTATTATGCACAATCAAGCAGGGTACAACAGAATAGCTATGGTTGGAGGGGACCTCTAATCCAACCACTTGCTAAGGCAGCGTCCCCTAGAGCAGGTGACACAGGAACAAGTCTGGGCAGGTTTTGAATGTCTCTAGAGAGGGAGACTCCACAACCTCCCTAGGCAGCTGGTTCCAGTGCACTGGCCACCCTCAACATACAGAAATTCTTCCTCAGAAGCTGAGGTGGAACTTCTTTTGTTTTAGTTTATGGCCATTGCTCCATGTTCTGACTACCACTCTCTTGACACCTGCCTTTAGGATATTTATATGCATCAATGAGATTCCCTCTCAGTCTAGTCTCCTCTGAGAAGTGAGATGTTCCAGACTCCTAATGATCTTTGGGGCTCTCCACTGGACTCTCTGCAGTAGCTCCTCATTCTTCTTGACCTGTGGAGCCCAGGACTGGACACAGCACTCCAGATGTGGCCTCCCTAGGGCTGGGTAGAGGGGTAGGTTCACCTCCCTTGACCTGCTGGAACACTCTGGCTATGCACCCCAGGAAAGCAACGGATCTCCTGGCAGCAAGAGCTGTGCAGGCTCATGGTCCACTTGCCATCCACCAAAGAAGAGCCAGCATCACACTAGACCAATCTGATGTTGCTTAAATATACAGACACACATCACTGTTCTGGGTAATATGTGCAGTCATGCCAGCAGGATGATTTTAATTGCCACAGAGAGAAGCTGCTGACAATTACTAGATAAGCATTTTAAATGGCATACTGAGGTCACACAGTTATTCCAGTGAAAGGTTAGTTGTAAATTTTATAATTTAGGAGTACTTACAGTAGAGAAAGAACACAGCAAAGTTCTTATCTATATACAATTACCTTCTGTAGTCAGTCATTTCTGCTACAGACTAGTATCATACAGGCTTCAACAAGACTTTACCTGACCTGTAATACATGCCACTAAGTGGCAAAATAAGATGTTTCAACTTGCATGTAATTTTTCTGAAATACAGGTAATTTTGTCTGCTATTGTGATGTAAAAACGAAGCAGCTCAAGGGTTTTTTTTCTTCCTTGTTTGTAACTTGAAGTTGGAAGCAATCTTTGAAGAGAAGCCTTAAAAGTAATAAAGGAAAGCACATGATTCTTGTATGAATAGGCTTTGCATATAGTGAATTACAGGCTTAGATCTTTCGAAAGAGACATGGCAGGTGTGGCTGTTCAGAACAAGTAAGTAAAAAAATATTAACCTATTGAAATAACCTGCTGCTGTAGATTTCAGTAATATCACAACTCTGACTCAGTATTTAACTCACATGCATTGAATGAAGTAGATCTGCTAGTAGACACTGCTTGAGTTTTTCATCATTATTTATTCCATGCAGCACCAGATCAGGTATATATGTATGACAGTAACCACCCAGAAGTGATCTTCCAAAGTTTTTCACACATTGACTGCTGATGGTATTTGACCTGAAATACAAAAATACAAAGCAGGTAAGACTCTTGCTTGACAAACTGCATTCAGATTTTGCATGAATACAAAGACATGCCTGCTTCTACTGGAAATATTAATCAACAGTTGTACTCCAAGTATATACAAATGTTCACACCAGTAAACATCTACTGACGCTCTTTGAAATAAGAATTTTAAAAGCTGAGATTTAACAATGCATTGTTTTCTTCAAATTTGTAAGTAAGTAAATTTATATGCACTGGAGTTTGTGGGATGCATGAGCTTCACGTTCTGCAGATGACAATTTTGCTAAATTTGAGTTTTCTTCAATTCTCATGGTTAAGGTAAGTCTAGAAACTGACCTTAAGCACCATGAAACTCCATATACACCTGTAATGCTCAAAATTTTCAAATAGCATACCCATGTTTATTCCAAATCTGTATTTGACTTAACAATTATGTCAAATCTAAACAGTTAGCTTTTTAAGCAAAATTTTGTTGGTCCTCAGATATTCTATCTGCATGTCTACATTAAATGTTTCAGTCAGTTTACATAAGAAGTTTGATCACCTTTTGTTAGGCATTTGAAGTATAACTTTGTCATAAAACTTCATTAAACCTGCTCTATCTGTTTTCTTTCTGCCAAATCTGCTTACAAGAATTCTAACCACATCACTGTCTGCTACTGATTTGTTTGCAAGGAACTTAGTCAAGATCCCAGAAGATTTTAGACTTGAAACTTTAAATAACTCCAAAGCAGCCACAGCTTTTGACTCCATTTAGTTCTACATTAATCAGACTTCTATACCTTGGCAAAGGAAGTTCCACTTCTGCAAATTCTTCAAGTCGTTTGCTGATGTTATCATGATGCACTTCATTAGAGATACAACAATCACCTTCTTCATCACTAGCTCCAAGAGCACTGTCTGAACTCTCATTCCTTGGAATGTCTCCTTCAACTCTGAAGGAGGTTTTCCTTCCAGAATCCCCATAGGGGACATCTTTAGCACCTGCTTTAGGGGAATTCTGTTTGACAGCAGAATCTGCTTCTACGCAGTCAGAAGAATAGTTCTCCAGATTGCCAGAGCATAAAGTTCTATTTTCTTTCATGTTTGGCAATTTTACAGTTTCTATGTTATCTGTGGGCAATAGCAGTTCACTAGATATTGAGTTAATTAAATTCACTTCAGTTCCTTTACTTTCCACATATTTGTTACATATACTCTCCTTTTCCTCACACAGTGGGATTTGTGCATAACAAACATTATATTTACTGATGGGTATAAAGGCAGCTTCACAACTGTCTTCTTGGTTCTGAGAAGCATCCACAGTCAGATTTGTGGAACTTGAGGCACAATGTATCACCTCTGGATTTTTAATTAATGCCTTCAGATTTTCTTCCACTTCTCTTCTATGAGTTTCTAAGTCTGACTCTGGTGATGCTGAACTTCCAATCTGAAAAGTGACCTTTTCTAAGTGTGAACTCCTGTGGCCAGACCTTTCAGGACAAGGTAGGGCAGATGACCTATTAGAAAACTGCTTTTCCACTTTTCTCTCATTCTGGTTCTTGTTCTTCTTTACATCCATTACATCCTCTAATTTAGATGACTCTTCAGAGTGGTAGGATACAATTCCTGTATCAGTCACAGTTCTTTTCCTACCATCAGCTGCTCCTTTACAGAAACTGCTAGTTAGACAGTCAACAGATGTTTCAGAGGTCTGGCTGGCCTTTCCTATTGCTTCCCTCTTTTCCTTTGAAGAGGTTTGGACATCCTGAGTGCTTTCTGGTTCATGCACCCACTCTGCAGTACTGTTGTTCTTACTTCCATCATTCTTTGGAGGTAGGATTGGAGGCACAAGAGCAGGTTCATTTTTAACAGTGACAACCACATAATCCGATTCTTCTACCTCTCCCTTTTCTAGTGCAGTTGTGATCTTGCTTCCATTTAGCACCTGCTCTCCTTCCCCAGCCTTCTCACTCCACGTCAGCTGATTTTCCTGCAGCTCAGAGCACCGGATGAAGTAAGTTAGGACGTAGAGCAAGCGCTGCACCAGCTCCTTGCGCTTCCCAACAATAACAGTTCGAGTCAATCGAACTGGAGAGCCTATGGCACCGTAGAGATCACCTACACAGGAAAGCAAATATTGCACAGGGTTATCTTGCATGGTAATATAACCTACACTGTTCGAATTCAACACGTTTTGAAACAGCACTTAGTACGGACACAATTAGACAGTAATTTCTTTCACAGTAAATTCACAATAGTCTTAAAAAAAGAAAAACAAAGGAAGCCCCTGAATGCTTCTTACACCTGGCTTTTGTCCAGAAGGGTTTTGTGAGGAATCAGCTGCTATTACTCATTTTCTTTCTGTTAAGAGCCACTAAAATTAATTTACACAATGCTTACAAGACATTAACAACTGGAAACTGACACGAGGGGGCAAAGAAGAATGTAGATCCAGCAAAACTCCGAAGCCAGCTATACTATTTTCTATTTTTCTACTGATTTTCTTTCACATCGAAGTTTTTCTGTTTTAGTGCAGTGACTTTTCTGTTAAACACAGGCACTTTTACACAGACAAAAATGATAATTACATTTTTCAGGACTAAGATACCAAAAAAGAAAAAAGGGAATAAATATTAGCTTAATAAATAAGGTTCAGAAAAAAGAGGCACGTAACTACCCTATTAAGTAAGGCACATGCTGTGTATGCAGGAGCCAATCTCACTCACATGAGCATTTAACGTTGGCAGGGGGCAGTAGAGAAGTAGAAAATCAAAATACAACTGCAATATGAAAGTAGGCACTACCACATCATCATCTGAGTCCCGCCAAGAACGACTTATTTGCTATTTATCCTGAAGAACTGCCTTTTTAACAGATGGTCATACGTATCCTACTTCAATGTATTTCTTTGGGACAGTGGCAATTATCTTCCAGCTGCTTATAATCATCTGTCAGCTAAAGGATTCCTACTCCAGAGTTCTGGGAGAAGTAAACATAGGTAGCCAGTAAGGGAATGTTCACATGCCCTACTGGTCAAAGATTAGCTAACTCAAGAAGTATCTATTCCTAGGATGAGTTAACCCAGTTGTCTTCACATCACACCCATCAGAGAACACTCACTAAATTGTCTTTGCTTAACCAAACTATGGCTGATCTCACCAGCACATGGGAGACAGCCAGCAAAAGCTCAATTTTCTTCAGCTACCTGAAGCGTGGAAAGCAGGCCTCTACCTTGAGGCTTGATCAGATACTGCTAATCTACCAGATTGCTTTCAGGTGCCTTCCTCTGGGCTGCTCAAATTCTGTTCTGGACAGAACTTGCCACCAAGATTTTGTACTAGACCTCAAGAAGCAACCCTGTATTAAGAGTTATAAACAGAAAGGTTTCTTCTGAAGGCAAGGGGGCCTCTGGTTTTGACACTAACACAGCAAAAAACCTCAAAAAAACCAACCAAACAAAAAAAAACCAAACCCAAAGAGCACATTTATGTCCAGCCTCCTTCTCATTATACAGAACATAAAAGGAATAAGGCTCCCAACTCCATTCCTACAAAACAAGGATCAATGAGACAGTAATTCCATGGCTCTCTTGCTGTCTCCATTGCTAAGATCTGCCACTTCCCATGATGCCAGTGATGCACTGGAGAGGCTCCTGGGGGTGGCAACAGTGGTGCCATCTTCCCTCAGTTAGGGACACCCTTTCAACCAACTGCAGAGCCTAACAAGCCAGCAAATTCATTCCTCAGGAGCCAAAAGTGGGCTTCAGACTCCTCAATTAATCTCAAAGGTTGGTAGGCCAACAAGGACAAGCAATCTGGAAGTGAAATTGGAATATATTGTTTTACTTTTGAGTTGAGCACAGTTGCTATGGAAATCAGATTCAGGCTTCATGTTCATTTGCAGAGTTGGCTTTTATATAAATACTAATAAGAAAGATAGTACAACAAGTCAAAATCATGATCTTCAAAACATACTGACACTTGTTAGTACCATTAGATTGAAGCTGTTTAAGAGACAGTATGTCTTCATGACAGAGGGACTTACAATTGTATCAGTACGTAATTGCAATTAATACGTAATATGTAATGAAAATACAGGTCTGAAGGTGGAAAGACAGGTACATCAAAATCCAATCATTTCCATTTTTAAGCACCAAGACTTGATTTTTTGTTTCTCTCCCTCTTCCTAAAGAAAAAGACCAGCAGAGGGCGACATCTCACTTTCATGATCAGTTTTTGCAACCACAACAGTAACAGATTTTTGGGCTTTATAAGAATGAAAGAAAATCAGAGAGCATTTTGAGTTCAGGCACTGAGAACTTGGCAAGACAAAAAGAGAAACAGACTCTTGATTAGTCACCAGTGGTGACTTCTGGGAGCGACCACAAGAGCTACTACTGAGCTTACGCCTCCAGTCCAGCTGGTTTTTGTAACTCCAGGCCTGGCTTCATCCTCAACACCACGAACACACTTCTAATTTCCCCTTCAGTCAAACCTCTGCACAATGTTTAAAAGACACCTTAAGCCAGGAAACAATTCAGCTATAACTACATTGATAAAGTAGCAAATCTTTCATAGAGGTTACTGAAAATAGAAGCCTGAGACAATTAGGAAAAAACAGCACCAGCATCACAGAGTAAATCTCATCATTGCCTCAGTGTACACGTGCGTTATTCTAAATGGCAGTATAGTATATCAGCTAAAGTGAAGGGAGGTCTGATGTCAGATTTTCACTTGTTGCCAAGAACAGGAGGAATTTTCAAACATTTACCACTGACAGGATTACTTTCTCAGCTTTCATTCACCTACTCATTTGACATCAGTTATCTAGTCCCTCGTATTGAGATAATTTACAAGCTATAAAATATTTGTCAGAGACCAGCCTGAGACACAGAGCATAGAAAAAAAATTTTGCCCCAAGCCCATTCATGTAACAGCAAGTGAATGGAAGTACTACTGCCCAGAATTCTAATCTATTGCCCTGCTCTCTATCCTAGCTATGTGAGAAAGAGACAAAGGAAGGTAGCCAATTTCAACTATAAAGAGCCTCCAAGGCCCAAGCAACTCCTCTCAATCCAGTCTGTTTTGGCTTGTTCTTTCCCAAACTGCTTAGACCATTCACAGCATTTACACCATCTTAATGCCCCTGTAACAAGTCAACCAGACAGTGTAACAGAGGGTGTCAACAAGGAACAAGAATAAAAAGCAGGATATGCAAAGAGGCCTCCAAATGCTCTGATTAATAAGGCAAAAGACACCTATTGGTAACAGGAAATGTGACCTGGATCACAAGTAGCCCGTATCTAAAAGGAGTGGATGCATAAAGGTGCTTGTTATAGAAAAATCTGAAGTTTTCCAAATCATACTGAGTACTGACCCAGCTGTGCCCAGAGAGGGTTATATGGGTGGGATTTTGCCAGCATGTTCACAGACTGGGATGTGCGCTTCTCGGAGAAGGCCTTGATGGGAGGATGGTCAACCGGCATCACTGTTGGGACCCAAGCCAGGTGATATGTTAGCACTGCAGTCAGCAAAGCAGCAAAGAACCTAGGAGAAAAAGTAAAAAAAGCATGTCTAAAGTAATACCAGCAAAAGAACACCCCATTAAGTGCTTTAACACATTCACAGGCACTGGGAAGCACACAAGCTTTTTCTTAGGAAAAAGGGAGTGGGGGAAGCTTACTGATTTTTGTTGATCTGTTCTATCAGAAATGTAAATTCTTTAAGGAAACGCTGGCACAGCTGATTCTTTTCCAGGGTGCTGGACATCATATTAAGCCACACAGGCTCTGCAATCCTTGGAACAGAATATAGGTTCCAGATGGTCACTCTGCTCAAAGAAAATTCCCAAAAATAAGTGTTAACATGCACTCTTAAATTCTGCAAATAAATATAAGTACACCCCTTTCCTCTTCTGTTGTCCAGATTTTAATTATTTTTTTTCTGTATGATCCAGGAGACTAAACAAACCGGAAGAGTTTTTACTGTTCCAGTAATTACTAGTGTCCAGAGCACTAGTCTGTTTAATTCATATTATCAGTAACCCAGTGTCTTCATATGAGTTACGTATTTGGCTTCCCTTTTTTGCATTCCCATGTAAATTTCATTCAGAGAAACCATTCAGAAATAAGTTTGAGGGGAAGAAGAACCCATTCTATTCACTGCATGGATTTGATTCTACATTCCAGATATTACACAAACTCCATTCCATTAAAGCCTTCTCTCTCTCCTGGGCTGACTTCCTTAGCCTTTGGCCATCCCATCCTTTCTCAAGTATGGAAAAGAGAGCTTTTGATTGCAACTTTCTTGCCAATTACATTGTTCAGCATCTATGGCTAGGAGTGGACACATCTATCTGCCTGAGTACATCAATCCACCTGTACAGGCATCAGCAGAAGCCAGCTCTTGATGAGATGTTTAGACTTTAACTGACAATCCGAGGAACATGTGAGTGCAACAGAACTACTTTCATTCTCATTTGGAAAACAGCTGAGCTGGTTTTGCTAAAGATTTCTGAAAACATTTACCCAATGCAGAAGATTCATTCACGCTAACTTCAAGACTGTCTAAAATACAAGACCTTACATTCAATTGCTTATAACTGAAAGTGGCAAATATCTTTCATGGGGCATGAAAAGCGCTCTCCTTGTAATTCAGAATTCCATCAACTCACCTGAATTCTCCCAGGGCATCCATGACACGGCTGATATAAACCTGCACTCTCTGGCTGGATTCTGCTATTTTTCTACATGAGATCATGGCCTTGATTAAGAGTTAAAGACACAAAACAGCTGCTTAAAGGATTCACATTCTTCATCTTTTTAAACTTCATTAACATGTCAAAATAACTAAGATCTAGCCCCAGTCCTATACAGCCACTCCGGACAGCAACAAACGCCAACCTCCCTCCACCTCATAGGAGACCAATCCCTAAGACACTGGACAAGGGGACAGAAGAGAACATTTCCAAGAGTAAGAAGACAGCAACAAATATTTTGTGTCACTCTTTTAGACACTGCACAAAAGGATCGAGTACCATCATTTCCACAGCCTCCAGGGAGTCAAGAAAACCTCAAAGTGAAATACGGCAAGAAGGAAAGAAAAACCACCCATAGCATAAGACTCTCCATTCTAATTCTGTCTAGAAAAGAAACTGCACCTCTTTCAGCAAATGCTGAGTTCCTACACTGGGCTCAAGCTCAAGACTGCATGTGTAAGAAGGGAGGCAAGCTTGAAACCACGCACCTTCTCCCACTCTTCATCTATCAGATTCTAGAATACTTCATTCTGATTGACATTTTTCCACATTATGCCAAATTAGTATTCTGTACCTTTTCTATTGCATATTTCAGCTTGTTCATGTGAGACTCAAAAAGAGGAAAGTGAGAGAAGAAGAAATCCTGGAAGTTTCTCTGTGCTTCTTCTTTTTCAGGCAGAGAAAAGATTATGCTGATCGCAATTTTTTTCCTCCGAACCATTGCAGGATTGGAGCTGCAGCTTTCATCAGCCATACTAAACATTTCTTCAGTGGACCTGTAAGACAGATTTGTTAGGACAGTTACCTGTGTACCGAGAGATGACTCAGCTTCTATCCATAGCTCTCTATATAGTGGAAGGTAATTAATTTGTAGGACTCCTTTGACTGACTACAAAAGGCTTTACTGTCACACGTTTCTGAAGAGGATACCTGACATTTTGATGGGTAAGTCCTGTGTTTGTTCAAATAGGAAGAAGACAATCCCCAGAGAGGCCTGGTGTGAACACTTTCCTCTGAAACAGAACTATTAGATTCCCTTCTGGATTTATCTTTCAGGAAGATGAAAAAAAGGGAACAGATATGTCACACACAATCATAACCAAAAAAGGTTAAAAGTAACTTTGGAGCTGTGAACTGCAGCACTCGAGCTCCTCTCTAGGTGCCCAGCAGCATATTTATAATGCTCTTGAATCTGGACTGTTGCTCATGAGGAAAGCTGGGAAACATATAACTTATACTACCTATATTGTTCTGGCATCTTAAGATGGATGTTTGCACCTAACTGGACAAAATAAAACTTTCTATTTTAACTGAAGACAAAATGTCACCACTTAGTAATTACTGTGAAAACACAAACTTAATGCCTACAAATACGTTTGACCAGCTCAAAGTTCTGTAGACATCAGCTTAGAAGATTTGTTTTCTGCTTAAAACTATAAAAAATACCAGAAAAAAAACCCCACCCACCCAGTGGCTATTTTACAGCCATTATTTTTTTCCCCAAGTTCTGTTTATTTCCTTGATAGTTCTGCCACATTTCTTTCAACAATTATGTCTCTTCTCGAGATTACACGTGGGTTGCTATTAGGATCAATACTGCTTACTGTTTTGATTATCAGCCTGGCCTGTGGATCAAAACACAGCTTCAGTGAGCTTGCAGATAATGTCAAATGGGGGAAAATGGGAACGGCAGTGTCTAGAGAGGCTGTGGAATCTCCATCCTTGGAGATTTTAAAGACTCAATCAAGACTCAAGTTCCACAGCCACCTGATGTAAATTCCAAGCTACCGCTTTGCAACTGATTTGGATGATAGCCACAAGTCTCATCCCAGCATAAGTTTTACTGTGATTATACAAAAGGGTGGCAATTCCCTCACTCTGTTCTTCTATAAATACTAGCCTGCCAGTGCTAGATCTTGCTACTCCTGGATTTACAAAAGTATTAATTTTTCTTGCTTAAAGAGTCTTGATCAGTTTCACTAAAAAAACCATATTTATATATACATATACACACACACAAAAAAATAAGTAAAACAGTAAGGAGAAAATGTCTGTTGGAAGGAACTTCAGCTGAATAATGTGTTTTAATCTACTGAGAAATTATAGGAAAAAAAGGTAAAAAAGACAAAAAAAGTCATGGCGACATTCTGAGCAGCAGCTCATCCGGAAATAGCTTGGTTTTAGAGGTTCTTTTAAGTTAAGACTGCAATACCAGTGAGTGGTAATTAAAAGTTTGAAGTCTTTTCATATCAGAATTATCTTGAAATGGAGTCTGTAGTATTTATAGAACATTATGAAGCAATTAACAAAAGGAAAAACTCAGGGCTAAGCATTCATTCTTAGCCCATTCTAAAAATAAGCGGTTTACAGTTTAATTGGTTTGACAAAGTTAAATATACAAAAAATTCTCATCACAGAGGTACGAGTCCATGAACACAGGATAAAACACACAATTAAGCCCCAGCAAAAGACAGCTTGTGGGAAAACAGAGTTCAAGACAAAAACATAACCTCATCTGAACTTCAGGAACTTGCATACAGAGACAGAAATTCCCAAGGAAGTCGGAAAAGGATGGTCAGTCAGCATCTAAGAAACATCACAAACTTTTGTACTGCTTCCCAGGAACAGAAATTGAGGAATTTAGGTCTGAGAGAGAAGCCTTTTCAACAAAACTGCTAATCTAGCTTGCTTGCCAATCGACTATGTGGAGTTCCAACTAGACGTTTCAATTTCTTTGAGCTATTGGCCTAAAACATCAGTCACAGAGACTGTAGAACCTTGGCTGTAACAACCTGGGGTGCAAACTCTGTGGCACTCAAGTATTCAACCAGAAGCCTACTGTTTCTCTAGCAAGGAACCAGAAAACAAGTATCTGAAGAGGCTTTTTGGCTTAGAAAGAATCCCAGTTGAAGAATAGTTCTAGACAGTGAAAATAATCATGTGCTGTTTCTAGTATCTTTCTCCAGCACAGGTTCTCCAATGTGGAAGAAACCCAAAACCAACCCTACTCCCGACAGCAAATAAGCAACCCAAAGAGGCTGCTTTCCTCTAAGCAATTTGTAACTTCCACAACACTTTGCAGAAATTTATATTTATGAAAATTTGGCTACTTCTTAAACTAGGCTGAAATGATCTTATTTAGCCTAGATGTTTTAACCTTTCTTACATGGGTCACTGTCAGCCTTATTTCCTTAGGAAACTAAAAAGTACTTCAGCTTACTCAAAGCAACCAGTTTACTCTCAACTGCAAGTGTGATTTAGAAAGCATGACTGCTACATTAGTAACAATTCTTCATGTTAAAAATGATTCTCTAAGAATATCTAGAGTTCTAGAAAGCTGCAAGTGTTGGTTGACACTAGGGAAAGAACTCTTTTCACACGGGGTTTAATTTTTATTTTTTACTGACTACTTATTTTAACTGGCAGCTTTTATGCTTCTCTTAACTGAAAAGGGAAACAGGCCAAATAGCAAGAATTTCTTGTAGGTCTCCACTAACTCTGTTCTGTCTCTGGGTACAGGTGGATGAGTACAAAGAGAGGATAATCAAGAACCATTTGCTATTTTGCAAATGACAAGGGAAGAATTTGCTTATTAGCTATGAAAAGTCTGCTGCATTCCATGCTTTGTTATGCCACTGAGCTACAAAAGCTAATAAAATTCCAAAACAGAAGCCAAGCTTTTTGATCACAGCTTTTTCTTCTTCCTGTTTTGGCAGAAGTCACATCAGGAACATCCTGTACCAGCCAAGAGACTCGTCATGGGCTATTACGCCAAAATTTCACTAACTGTTCACTAGTCAGACTTCATCATAGTATAAAGTCATTATGGCAGCAGTGCTGCTACAGTCCCTTTCATCTCAACAGGATGCTCTGCTCCCTCAGAAACAGTTCAGTTTATTTTTCAGAATATGGCTTCATACAAATCCTATACATTCACACCATAATAATACACAGCTTCTGTGTTCAATAAAAATAATTATATTCCAAATTGGGCTTTGAAGTTCACATTCAGCCAAAACTTATCTTTTTTTATATTTGCAATCTTATATAACACAATGATAGACTGAGTCAAGAACATTTAGTAACAGGATTTGTACTTTTAAAGATAAGAGGCTTAAGCTCTATTTAGCTTAAATTACTGCTGAACAGTTGTTGTAAGAAGAAAGGTGATACACTCACCACCTTGGAATAATTCCATTCTCTAAACTGGTTGTCTGACTTCGGAGCCAACGACGTTGGTAGCTGCTAGAAGATGATGATGAAGAGCTTGGAGATGGAAAAGGAGTAACCAGAAGACTGCTCAAAGATGCTATGAAGAAAGCAAGAAATCCCACATACAATGAATCACAAAGAGTGCTGGTTAAATATTTTTCTTCATACTCTAACAATAATTTCTCACAAATACTGTTCTTGCTTGCTTATCTTTTTCACAATAGGAGAGACAATTATTTTTAAAAAATCTTGCTGCTTGAGGACATTCACCTCAGGAGAGCATCCCTACTAAAACATACTAAAATGCATCTTATTAAAAGTGTTCTCTCCCAAAGAGTTGTTGCACCCTGATTACAACAGACAGGATGACTTCCCGTCTTCATTTTCCTATTCAGTGTAAAAAACCAATTCCTCTTCATTTGCACTAGTAAGGCTCCAACCAGTTTTTCCTCCAAATTATACATTGGTTAAGAACCTGGAACATGGTGGTTGCAAACAAAGAATACAATTACAAATATTTTTGCATGGAGGCTTGGGGCAAATGCAGAAGGCAAACCACCTAGCAGATAAAAACAATTATGGATTTACAGGTCATGATGTGTCTATATTTCAGGTGAATCACTGCAGCAAAGAATTGCAACAATTAAAAAAGCAGGCAAACAAGATAGACAGCAGATACCTGACCGAGCAATGCCGCTGTCTCTGTCCTCATTTTGTCCTCTGCTAGGCATATCAACAGGTGTGCTGTGTGCTAAAACAAACAGAGTAGATCAATAGAAAATATTACATAATTCATTGTACTGTTTGTCAGCATTTTCAAAAAATGCTTAAGTTTAAAGGTCATACACCAAAAAAATTACATCCCGTCCTGTTGCTCAAAATCAGTACGGTGTGAAAGAGGTGGCAGCAAACAGTAGCTTATGCTCAGTATCATGTTACTAGAGGAAGGTTATTTGCCCAATGTAAATGTAAAAACATCAAGTGTAAAAAAGAGCTTAAGAATATGAGTACAGTCTGCATTATCAGAAATCAGATATACTTTGAAAGTGAGGGCTGGTGACACCCTCATCTGTCACTCTTGAACTCTGAGTGTGCAAGATTGTCCTTTAACATAGGTTAAGATCTTAATGAAATAGTCTAGCACAAGGTCCATTAAAAGCTTCTGTTTCTCTTGCCGAGCTGAGACTTACTGTCCACAAAGCCTCACAGTCAGAAACATTCAACCTATGTCACATTACATTAAAGTGTTAGTAGTGCAGAGTTACTCAAATTGTAGAGCATGCAAGATTTACAAAGGCTGTGAAGAAACTCCATTGGTATTTATTTCAGTTCACATTTTTACAATTAACAGAAGTAATTAGGCCTGAGATCTACCCACCTGCATGGATCATCATTCTGCCTGTAAAAGGAAACTTTATGTAGCTTAAAGTTTTGAGGATTAAAGAAATTTATATTGCTTAAGAAAAAAAAACCCTTAAAGCCTCCCAGACTTAGCTCAAGAATTTTGAATGTCTGCCATCAAATTAAAAAGTAGCAAGAGATAAAAGAATAAAAAGCTGTACACCAGCAAGACACCTGCATGTTAGCAAAAAACCAGCAATAAGCCAGGAAACATAAGTTCTCCAAGAAACATAAGGGCTAATTAATTTTTAAAAACACTGCATAAAATATATTTTAAATTAAACACAGTAATTTAGCCATTTTTTCGGAAGACATATTTTTAGTATATGCCAGATACACCTGTTGTCACTATTTTAGCCCTCTGTTTCTAGAGACCAATTATGCATGTCCTGTAAAGATTCAGAAGGAGCTGGATTTGTGTGTGCATATGGATGGGTTACACTGTGGCTGGCATTCCACACAAACCTGCAAAGAAAGAAGCACTGCGGATGAGCCGGAGGGGACCTCCTTCAGACACACCCTGCAGCAGTTTGCTGCTACACAGCTGTAACACACCTAGGAAACAAAAGCAACGTAGAGAAAATGGAAAAAAATGGAAAAAAAATGGAAAAAAAATTCAAAAAAATTCAAAAGAACAAAACCAAAAATTATAAAAAGTAAAAAACCCAAGAAGGTGATGTACTGGGAAAAAAAAGCCAAAACTGAATGAACAGATGGCCTCATGTCATCAGAAAGACATAGAACCTGGAAATATTTACCTAAATTACTTCCACTGCGACAGGTTCCCAAACCATTCTGATTGGAGCTCAGCTTCCCCAGGCTGGGGTCTTGGTTGATGTATTCAAAGCTATCTTGCAAGCTACAACAGGGGGGAAAGTCAGTATTCCTTGAGAATGTGATAAATAGGCACCAATATTAGCTTAAGGTTAGGTTCATTTTATAAAAAAAGAAGGCTGAAATTAACTTTACAGCCAAACTGAAGGATAAGTAGGTTTCTGAAACTGGAAGGAAACAGACATTTATTTTTTTATATTTCAATTATTGGAAACTTCTTTATATGACATTTGGGATTTAGTTTATTCATATTTGCCCATTTTGGGGAGGAGGTACAACAGAACAGCCTATCTTTTGAAGGAAACAGAAGTGGGATACAAAGACAAAGCAGTCTCAACATATCCCTTCCTCGCCCTTCTGACAGCAGGAAGAGATGGAGGTTTTGATTGTCCAAAGCACCTAACCTCTGAACTTTATTGCATGACCTGGACAAATTAAGAAGTAGAAACTTAGAGAATTTTTTTTTAAATTAGTAACTTGGCTGGCCTAACTAGAATCTATTCAGAGAATTCTTCTCCACAGCTGCCTTCTCCATTTTCTACCAGAACTACAAAAGGAGAAAGAGAGAGACAACTGCACTGGCTGGGAAAGGGAAAAAAAAAAAATATATATATATATATATATAAAGATGTTCTTACTTATTGTTGCTTCCACTGAAGCTTCCTACCCTGGCTGAGAAGACTTTACTTATCATCAGCTGTGGGGGAGAGCTGAAAGGATAAACAGTCATTTCAGTGAGTCATCAATTCTAAGTGCCTGACAAGACAGTGTCTCACAGAAGAGGACACTCACCGTATGTAGTGAATTTTCAAGGTGGAGCCTTTGTAACTCATTGCCACTGAGCCAAACATCATTTCTCCCAGCATATTGACATCGGAGGCTGGTCTGGTGTACTACACAGACAAGAAGATGGCAACAGCAAAGTCAAAAATAACTTGGCATACTATTTCAACATAACATAGTGGCACAGCGATGCATTTGGAATGGAGAACACTAAGAAGTTCATCTTTTCCATGCAGAGTAAGATCAGCATGCACTCACTGTGGGTTTAGCAAGTAAAGCAGGAAGAAATCCTGCATTTTGCTCACTAAATGAGCAGTGCTACCCTTGTTCCAGGGGACCTCCAAAGGCAAGAGAGAAAAAAAGATCCACTGCATTTCCAAAGAAATAGCCACGTCCAGCAACATTCCCATATAACAGCGTTCGATAAAAGCAGCAAATGGTAACAGGACTTGGATTCTATGCTCTGGATCCCCAAAAAATAAACTGCATTCCTTATTCAAATGAGTAAACTCACCTTCCCTGCCCTTGTAGAAAGCTTCTTGGAATTTTTTTTTATTGGAAAATTATTTGTGATTATACTTAGAAATATAGTCTTCAGATCAGTTGCTTATTTTCAGACTGATCATCAGTAGGAAATATGAAGAAAAGTTTGTTAATTCCGAAGAAAATCATCTTCCAGTTAAATATAATTACTGTCTTTTCCCATCTTATCTATACATGCTTCAAATTTCATTTTTCTAGGTGAAATGCTAATGCTTTTACTAAGAAAGAGCCAGAGTGCCTAAAATTTAATGTTATAGTAAGACAGACTAAAGAGACTCTTAATACACCATGTTCAACAGCTTCTTCAGAACTGACTTGAACCATAAGCGGACATGAACAGAGAACAGTATATTGCTTCTTACAAGCCTCTTATGACAAAATGCTATTAGATATATTCCACAATTCCTTGAAAGATAAGACCACAACAGACCAAAAGGTTAAGATGCACCCACAAGTTTTTATTCTACAACACTTGAAGAGTAGATATCTCAAGGTTCAGATTAAGCTGTAACGTAATAGAAGTCAAAGTCATTCAATGCATCTAAGTGAAGGCTTTAATAAACTAACTTCTTCAGTAAAATGGAAAAACAAAAGCAACAAAGTAACAAACATTACCTGATACTTAGGTATCTGTTCTTTGATATTCTGCACACAGCTTATAGAGGGACTATGGGAAGAAACGTTGTTCCCATTGCTTGCTTGGCAGTTCTTGACAGAAGTCTTTACAGAAGCCTCGTCTGCCATTTTCTATGTCAGAACAGAACAATGGGATAAAAACTATTAAAGTAAATCTGAGAACTCCCATCTCCACACATATCATGGCAAGAATCTTCTTAGAACTAAAGGAAAGCAACAGAAATAAAGAATATTCTTATTTGGTTCAAAAACTATGTATCAGTTTTAAAATATTTTTTAAATGCCAGCATCAGAGCAAGTGGAGAACTACTCTTGCATTTACACTGTCAGGTTTTCATAGGAGTGAAATATAATCGGAGTAATTAGTCAGTTTCATGGGAAGATGATTCCCAATTGTTATGATTTACTCTTTGTAATATTTGCTGAAATTTATGTAAACAAAATCTCAGCCTTTGGGTTTCTTAAAACCAATCCCTGTAATCACTTGCACAATTAATCACTCAAATTGCATATAACTTTTGCTCCCCAAATGATTAACGGATTTCTAAACAGAAGAACAGCCAGCAAAAACAAGGGATGAATAATCCATCATTTGGTAGAATTAACAGGTTAAAGACAAACAATGTATTTGAATATTCAATGTGAATAAGCCTTACTGTATTTCAGAAAAACACACAGTATGCACACATGTGCTTCCTTGACTTTAATTTCAACAGGACTGAGTCTGAAAGTAACTTTGCCTTAATTTTAAATGAATCAAGATTTAGTTTTGCTATTTGATAACAACCAAACACTCAAAATCATTTTTAACGTCTATGTGTTTGCATGGCATTCGAAGTACTTTGGCTGTTTTAAAAAGGTACCTAGATTAGTGTCTGGCTAGAAAACAGATTATAGCCTGTATCATGTGTTATGAAGGAGGTTATAATCTGTTTTATGTCAGCGTTGCACAGAGGGTTTCTGACAGGACATTTTGTAGTTAACTTTTAGCTAAAGTCTTCAAGTAAGTAGAATAATTTAAGTATTTAAATGAAGCCAGAAATGTATTTTTTGCTAAGATGCTGTTTGTTTTAAAACAACTTAAGATACAAAGTAATGACCTTGATTTTGGGAGGGGGTGTAAGAAGAGGGGAAGCAAGATTAACAACCAGTCTGACCCATTTACGCTCTTAAGTAGATGATCAGACATCAGCTGATGATGCTCATCAGTCTTACTGATTCAGCACAATGGCATATTTACAGTGTGACTGGAACAGAGATTGCTGCTTTTTAAGCGTCTTTTAAGTTTCACAAGTTGTGACTGTTCTTATGTCTTCTACAGGTGTACATATATAGCTCTGCAATAAACCATGTTAGTCTAATAAGCTGAAGCTGCTAGTTCTAAAAAATCTTCAAACAAAAATTTGAAATAATTCAATGTAGAAGAGAAACATAAAGGCAATAGAAAAAAAAAAGCAAAACTACAAAACAGAAAACACTATTGGTTTACTGATCTTAAAATGATCTAAGTTTGCTGAAAGCTTTACTCCACAATTTGTGTGCTTCGAGAGAAGCAAAAAGAACTTGCATCTTGACAGCATCTATTCTTGCTTCTATGTGTCACCAAAATGTACATGGCCATATATATCACCATGTGTCATGCTTATACAATACAACGTGTTTAGCCAGTGAAGTTGTTTTAATTCACATAAAGACAAGACCTTTACTAATCCAAACACCAAAGGAAAAAAACCACCTTTAGACACAGTGGTGGAACATCACTGAAACACAGCCAGGGCTAACAATAAAAAGCACACCCAGTCAACATTAGAAAGGCTGAAGAAATACTCAGTTTAAATGGAAATAGATTTCTTGGCCTGAAAGCAAATCTGGATTGTTACATTTGAATACCATATTTATATTATAAATACAAAGTATCAGATATGTTTATAGGCTTGTTGCAATCTAACACATGCTTGTTGAAGCTATTACAGTGAGAGATCACAAGATTAAGAAGCTGACACTGTCCTATTAAAACAACTGCTTTTGAAAAGGAAAACAAAAGAGCAGGACAAGAGCAAAATTAACATCTCATACCTGAACCACAGCTTCATCAATTTTGCGGACTGCTTTGGAATCAAATAAGACCTGTCTGCCCCTCCTCTCACAGTCTTGATAAACTATCAGGCGGATTTCATTCAAGTCAAACTCCGAAGAGGACCAGCTACGGATGAGAAACACAACATGTTAAAATAGTGTGTTTACTTTGCAGGCTCATTTAAATGAAGAAACAGGTATTAGGCAAAACATATTTTACTTAGCATTTACAGAATCCAGGGTGCAAATCACATGGCTCCAAGCAAAAAGGAACTCCAAAGGAGTGTCCAAGCTCAGCGTCACTGACAAAGGCAGGCACAGCCAGACCAATTTTCATCCAATCTTTTTTCAAAATTTTCCAGAAAGAGAACATAAAACTGGCCCAGCAATCTGCTCCAGGCCTTAACTCTTATTATTCTCTTCTCTGTACACAGCCTGGATCATCCTTATTTTAAGGTAAGCCTACTATTTTATGCAATACTCCCAGTGGCAATAAACCACAATGGATTACCATCCTCTCTACTGCAGCCTTTCAAAAACACAAGGCTTACACCCTCTCTCTTCCTTCCCTAAACAACATAAACCTAATTCCTTTTGACCTATTCCTGACAATGTAAGTATCTTCCCAAAGTTTAAGTCTTGCAATTGATAGAAAAAGTTTATATTGTTCCGTTCTTTTTCCCCCTTTTCTGAGATATTTCAGCAGTTACAGAGCAGCCATTGATTGCTGAGACTTGATCTCCAGCTACAATAAAAATCATTTAGTACATGAAACCAAGATACTTGAACTTCAACCTGAAGCAGAACAATTCTCCCAAGCCAGAATCTGCCCATTCTCCAGAGATAGAATATGGCACACAACCTGCCTCACTGCACTGTAACACAGGGGCTGAGCGGCCAAACTGATCATTGTGGCAATGGCAAGAAACCTCATTTCCCAATTTCAAAAGGAGTCAGTCTGCACATCAGAGCATGGAGATTTGCTTGGCCTCAACTTCAGCTACAGAAAACACTTTTCAGGTTATGTAGGTGACAAGCTGATTTCAATGGAGAAAACCTACTACTGCATAAAGCAGTGCCACAAGAGCACTGATGCTCTGTCACATTGCCCCCAGCCCTGACCTGGATGGACTGCACGTGGGGGTGAGAGTATAACTGTTATTAATAGTTGTTGGTTTAACAAACTGCATAAGATACTTCAGTCAAGGCCATACTGATCTTCCACTCAAAAGGAGGTTTCATTTAGGAATTTCCCCCAAACTGAGCTTTACAGAAATGGAAGGTAGATAATTGAGAGAAGAGCATAAAACCCCTGTACAGATGGAAGACTAGAATTTATGAAGCTATTTCTTTTATTCCATGCTGTTCTGTCAACATCCATAAATCAACAGTGAGGTAAAAACTATCAAATCCTGCTAGAGTCAAGATAACTGCTTTAGAAGTACACTTCCAGACTTGTGATTTTAAAATAATTTTAAGTAAAGCCAGCTTAATTTCTTCTTTGTGCTCTTTCTACCTAGCTAAAAAACAAAATAAGCCTAAATAGGCACCTTTTTCAAACCTGAAAGACCTCAGTCTGGAGGTCTATTTTTAAACATCTTTGGACAGAATAAGCCAGATACCTATCTTCACTGTAACGTACTCTGATACAAGTATGTTGTATGTGCATACATAATAGGCAAGGTTCCCCATGGTGGAATGATGCTAAAGGCTGTTTTGCCATCCACAGTGAGGAAACTTCTTGATGTGTATGTAACATGTTGCCTCCAGAACTGCCGAGAGTGCCAGGCAGATTTCTTTTCAAGCCTTCCCTTTCAAAGGCAGTCAGAGCATTACATTAACCTGCATGAGACTAGACCTGATACCATTGTTGATAGTTGCCCAACAAAGATCCTACACACCTTGCTTACACAGAGAGGTGCAACTACACCATCTGTTTAAGAAGTCTGTTACTAGCTTCTCAGCCCACTGCCTGTGCAATGCTATTACAAAATCCAGTTACACTGAATGCAAGAGAAGTCAGAACCATCAATACACTGTATCCTAGTCTGCCACATGAATCTGATACTCTTCAGTATCAGATAACCCAACACCTCTTTAGTTACACAGCTAACTATTGACTTGCTGCAACAGACAACCTGAAGTAACTATGCTCTTTTCTTAAAAAAGCTGCAGGTCTTTCCTTTCTCTAACAGCAAAGAGAAAGCATATCTCTATGGCTTTCGCTTAAATTCTATCCAAGAGCAAAGTCTTATTTACCTCCATGACTGGCACAGCAGCATCCATACTTCAGACCACAGGCTTGCAAGTCTAAACTGAGAAAGATTCATTTCAGATACAGACTGAGCCAGTCTAGCCCTGCATCTGCCCTCTGATGCAGGGTTGCATGCAGGCTGGGTTGCATGGATTTAGGTTTCCTTACGAACAAATGAACTCCCTCATTATGCACTAAAGCAAATCTCATGTTTTTCATGCAGTGCTGACTTCTGCATAAGACATGAACCGGATTTTATGTTAAAGTAGCAGCCAATTTAACAGCCTTTTCCACACAACATGCTAGAACTAAAGATTGCTGCAATCTGCCAGAACTACAGATTCTCTGGTACCAGACAGCAATGAGCTAAGAAATTACATAAAATCTATCATACAGAGCTTTATGTGACTAGCAACACAAATCTAGGGAAGTAATTTCAGATAATGCTTCTTATAGTTCTAACCAAATATCAAACTTATGTTTTAATGATGCCACTGCTTACAGATGCAGTTCCTGCAGCAGACCTCCCATTACAGAAGAGATCCTCATTTGATAACATCAAACATATCTATAGGTAACTTACACAGGTATACAAGTCCATGAAGTCTCATTACTTCCACATGGAATCCAGCAGCAGATCCAAGACTAGTCAGATGACCGGGATGTGTATGCCCATCACAAAAGCTGATGAGCACTGCTTACAGCACTTCCACCCTGGATTGTTTAAGTGAAATTATGTAACACAGATCCCCCAAAACAGGGACAGCAAGAGTACTCAATCATCTCCTAAAAGCAGAGTGTTGAAGAATAGAGACAGTACGCAGACTCATTGGTCAGCTCTGTTTACACATGTGTAAAAACCAAAACCCCAAAATGTTACTTCCTTATCCCTGTATCAGCTTCTTGCTTATTTAGCAATGCCAGGTCCTGTGTATTCTTAAAATCAACCAAATTAACTAAATTAATATGATCTTGTGTGTATGTTTGCATTTCAGGTTAAATGTGGCTGTTCTCACTGAGCACGTTTTCTTATTTGACCACAAAAGTAAGAGCTCCACATATCCTTTCACCCCTTTTTGTAACTGTGTGACGCTGCCTGTTACTTGTGTCTGCTCTGGTAATTGTTGGACCCTTCCATACCCTAAACTGAATTCTTCACAGCAACAGAAGTCTATCCAAGCACATGAAAGTGGATCAGAAACATGGTTGGACAAAGGAAGAAGTAGAAGGCAGCGGAACATGCACCTCTTGGTGGCAGCATGACTTACACTAACTCACTTAGTCCATGGAACTATATACCTTTAGGAAAGGGCACAAAGAAAACGCTCCCAATACATTCCAAGTAAGCATTGAGGCTAGTTAGGATGTGAATTGAGTTTTCTTGTTCCCAAGTCAGTTCTCTGTCTGCTTAGTGAGCTGACTCCTTAAAGGGAGTCAGTTCCAAAAGGACTTGAAAGGCCAAGGCCAAGGGGAAAAAGGACAAGAGCATGATGCCAAAAATCAAAGGAAGAAGTGACTCCTTCAATACCATCGGTCTGTTTGAGCAGGTCAGCTTACCTAGCCTCACCTTCAGACTGTATCTTTACTGTATGAAGATGCTAGAACTAATAAACTTTATCGTCAAGTCAAAATAAATAAACCAAATCGAGTTGTCTCTATTCATATGACAGTAGAACCAGGTCTACTAGAGATACTACAATGCTATGGATTTTTTTATTTTTTTTGAAAGAAAGCCACAAGTTTGGAACAGCTTACAGATAGCCTGAAAAGTTTTGTCCTCAGAGAAGCTTAAGCTTGCTTTATTTTCTCCTACATGTGCATATAAGCTACTTTCCTTTGGCTTGTTCAACATTTCTTCAATTACAGTTATGAGACATGGAGGCAAGATCTCTCTTACTTAGAGGAAAACAGACTTGTTTGTTCCTGGAAAATATTCACAAAATATTTGCCCCATTCTGCCCTGAATAAATACTTTCAGTTAACATAGATCTCCAAACTCTAATGTTTACAAAGAAAGCTTTTGCTTCACCTTTATAATTATCAGCATGCATGCAATAACTGAACAGTGACCTATTCATTTATACTCAAAAACTACTTCAGTTGACCTTAAACTGTTCTTGAAAGTGATTAACCCCTCACTCCTTCACTGCAACATCTACATACAGGCTAGAGAATCAAACAGGCTGAAACATCCCTGTATTTTTCAGCTTCTTCGACCATCAACCCTGAATGTAGAATACTAACACCCTTCGGTGCTAGAACTTGGAAAAAGCCACCTTGAACTGTATTTTCAACACAGCTACATAGCTATAAAGAGTCAGACATTGGAGACATGCTGGCACATGTCTGAAAAGGACAACACAAAAGTTAGATAAATACTATTCCCACTTCAGATTACTCAGATGTAATGCTTGAATTAGAGGTAATTTAACAGAGTGGGTTCCCCTCTGTTCTTTCCCCACTTCACAGCATTCTCTCCTGTCAGCCACACACACTGTTAGTACTTGACCCACTAACACGGGAGTAAAAAAAGTAAAAGAGGGGAAACTAATTAGAAAACTAGAAAGAGAAGGTAAGATTATTTAACCTTAATTGAAAAGAAAGGCAATTACCCTTTCTGCCTCAGTCTGCATATATATAAATCTTACACATCAGAGTCAAGAATGTCAGTTCAGTTTCAAACAGGAAAGACTTTCTGGAGTTTCAGTCAGCATCATCATCAAGAATAAGTTCCTACCAGAACTTTTTAAATTATTTACAAAATAGCCTTTCAGGCACATAATTATAAATCTAGTGTTAGATATAAATGTCCTTTCTTTGTCAAAAATCATATACATCAAAAAAGTTACATGCATACCTGTTTTGCAGCAGTCTAGTCACTTTGTTCGCACAGGTGACACTTTCATCTCTCAAAGACTTTCTAATTCTTTCATCCAATTTGGTACAAGAGAGATTATTTCCAAATGGTACATCGTTGTTGTACATCGTTGTGTTTCTTGCTCTTTCTATTTGTCCCCCAGTGCCATTTGCAGTTTTTGGTGTACCCCCACACATTTTCTTAGCTACAAATCCTCTTGTAAGGCTCCCTCAAAGAAACTAAATACCCACTGAAGAGAAACAGCCTCAAGCAGGTTTCTTCACTATCGATCAACCATTAACAATGGTAATTTACCATCAGCTTTCTTCCCTATAAAGGAACACAGTCTGCTGAATTTCCAGTTGAGGGAAAAAAAGGCAAAGCAATCTTCGTATATTCTATAAGCCATTAATACAAAAAGACAGCTGTAGCTAATGTACTCCTGCAATTATTCCAGACAGAACAGACATGACTTTCAGGTTTCAGAAGCCATCGTGGACTTGCTCTTGCTGCTGTCAGAGGTTTTCCTTCTAAGCCTGGTGCAAAGCTGTAGCAGATACAACAGCTAATATTGACTTTAGCTATGTTTGTTTCCTGGTATGTGATTTAGGTAGCTGGCAATTATGTAGTCACAAGACTAAACCATATGGCCTCTTTAAAAAAAAAAAAAAAAAAAAAAGCATAGTTGCTTTTGCAGTGACTCGCCCTTAGTTGCAAGGTTGTTCTAACACTGGCTACAACACCCTGTTAATGGCTCTCATGTGAGCAAGTGTCATCTGACAACCCCTAGCAACCTCACACAGCTTAGGAGCAAGTAAGAGTCTGTCATCATTGCCATATGGCGATCAGTTTAAAAAACCCAACTACCAACACCAAGAAACATACTAGATATTCTGCACTGTAATGCTTTTATTTCTAAGGACAAATACTACTTATACGTGGACAAGAACTTGACACTAGTACTTTGAAAAGCTTTTTTAAAAAGTATGAAGGAAAACAACGAGAAAAGGTTTGTTGCAGACTTGAAGTTGCTTGATGAGAACTTATGGTCATGTGCCTCTTAAAATAATTCAATGGCAATACTGACGACAAAAGGATCTAATAAAATACTCCTGACCAAATAAATTTAAATTTTTGAACAGAACAAAGGAATCAGATGACAGAAGACAGAATATCATCAAGTCCTGCACAGGAGCATCCCCAAGAGTCATACTTATGCCCCTAAGTGTTGTCCAAACACTTCTTGAACTCTGTCAGGACTGGTGTTGTGACCACTTCCCTGGGGAGCCTGTTCAAGTGCCCAGACACCCTCTAGGTGAGTAACTTTTTTCTAATATGCAACCTATACCTCCCCGGAACAAGTTCAGGCCATTCCCTTGGGTCCTGTCCCTGGTCACCACAGAGAAGAGATCAGTGCCTGCCCTTCCTCCCCCATCATGAGGAAGGTGTAAGTGCAATGATGTCTTCTCTCAGTCTCCTCCAGGCTCAACAAACTGAGTGGCCTTAGCCATTCCTCATATGGCTTCTCCCCAAGGCCCTTCACCACCCTTGTTGCCCTCCTCTGGGCACTTTCTGATAGCTTATATATCTTTCCAGTATTGCACTGACCAAAGCTGCACACAGGATGTTCTGTTAGGCTCTGGTAATTCTACTGCAGAACAAAGCTCTCTTCCCCATCTTTGCTTTAAAAAAAGGTATCCAGACATATCTGCTCATAATTCACGTCTCTCATGAATTATGATGGGCTTTCTCCCCATCAGTAAAATTTTGGACATTTTATAAGATAACAGCCCCACTGCAATTTCCCTTCCAGGTTAAAAAGGGAAAATAACTTTGTTAATGGTCAACCAGACCAGCAGTAGAGTTAGAAGGAGGATTTCAAAACCCAGTGCTACGTGCCACCTGCTAAGCACAGCACCCTTAAAATGATTTTGTAATCATAGTTAACCCTAACCTCTAAAAACAGGACAGAAGTGAAGCAAAAAAAAACAGAGCAAGATTAGGTTGAACAACTTGCTCTGTTGCTGAGGGAAACCTATAGCAATAAAAAGAACCAGCTCCACTTCAATCCCCAGAGAAGTGACAAGTTCCGGATCACAATCACTCCTCCCCCCAAGAGTGGCAAACAAGTGAAATCTTTGGCCTGTTCTCGTATGATTTAAACGATCTAGGAGATGATAACTATAGCTCTCACCTTATTGAGGAAGACTACTTTAAACACCAGTGTTACCAGTCATCTTTGAAGTGCAAATGAAATAAGTGAAATACTACACTTCAACTAAGATCAGGAAGTTGTAGCCTTCACTTCTGTACTACCTTTTCCATAAACAAAGCACAATTCTGGAACATTCATCAAACTACCAAATTCACATCAGACATTAGAACAAGGAACTCCTGTAAGCTCACTAAATAGATGTGCTTTACAACACTACCTCATCTGTAAATGCAATCATCTGTAAAATAATATCAATCCCAAAGTACCTGGAGAATTAACATGGCAAATCCACAAAACAGTTTCTAAACAACAACAAAATAATACATAAATCCACACACAGAAAACACACAGAGTCCATAAAGTAGATAACACAGACAATGGAAGAAAATATCCTGCTCTGCAGATATAATCCTCTGTGAAGCAGAGTTTAAACACTTTTTTTCTAGGCTATGTGACAGCATGTCACCTGCTCTGTTTGTAGGTCATTTCCTGTCCTTCATCTTCACTGCGAGACAATTGCCTAAATGATTTGAACTCAAGGTAACACTTTAGCAAGAAAATTTGGGGTGGGGGAAAGAGGAAATAAATATATGTGATGTAGTTAAGAATAATTTTCTGTATAAGTTACAGCTGTCCACTAAAACTTAAGCACTGTTTTCAAATCTAAGAGAATATTTTCAGAGACCTCTGCAAGGTTTTATTTTCTAAACAGCTTTTAGGAGTGGCTAGAGAAGCTTAGGAAAAAAAGTTTGAATCGTATCTGCTGCTTCAGTGAGCATTTGTTTTTGCAGAACATACACTTAGCACAACTGATATACAAAAAATGCCTAGACCCAGACATTCAGGATTAGTGCCAAAACACATGTTTAAAGATGAAGTGGAATCTCTTTTGGATTGCTTAATGATAATTTTCCCTCTTTTAGTCCATTGAATATCTTAAGTGGAAGACAGGTTCCCGTCCTCCCTCCTAATTTGAATCATTTACCCTGCATTGTTTCTTCTCTTTCTAAAACCTCAGATATGGAAGAGTTGTGCTGATGCCACACCACATTCCTTTTCCACAATGACTTAAAGTAGTCCTAATATGGCAAAGCTCTATTAACCTCAGATGAACTACCTTGTTCAAGCATGATACATAGTTACTAGTTTCACACAAGTTAGGCGGGATACACTGCGGATTAGTCACGCAACAAGTGAAGGAAGGTATTACTTGGAGCACTGGTCTCACGCAGGACAGATTTTCCTGAAGAAAGAGTTCAGGGGGAGAAAAATAAAGTTCTCCGTATCAAATCACTGTACAGAAGGGTAACTTTTTTTTTAGGATAATTCTCTGTGTTCCTCTATGAAGTCCAAAACAATATTGGATATATTTGTTCATTGAAAAGCTAGAATTCTACAGATTCCTTGCTTAGGAAAGGACAATATACTGGATTTTTGTAAGGCTGGAAGCATTTTTTCATCATCTTTGTTGCTACAAAGCAATATCATCACAGGCATGCAAAAGAAATGACAAGACACACACACAGATAGAGGTTAACAAACAGATCCACGCAAGTTGGAGTCACCATGAAGTGCACACATCAGCCTTCCACAAACATAAAGAGCAGCCCATCAAATCAATGCATCGCAACTCAACTTCTCTAATAACCTAGAAATAAAAAAAATAAAACCCACAATAAAACAAAACCCTAATCAAACACCCAGCCAAGTACATTGTTTGAAGTAGGACCACAAATAGCACAGAGACAGCGCTCTCAGTTGCTAGCTCCAGAAGTGGAATTCCTCATTAGCAAAGAGAAGAGCTAAAGGCTCGTAATTGCATGAAAAAAGGCATGTATTTAATTGTGTTTTACCATTAAGAAATATGTGGGCTTTGTTAAAATAGGTCTTTAAACAAAGAAAAGCAAAGCCTACAGTAAGGTTAGCACCCTAGGTCCACCAGCTAGTTCTTTCCCCCATATAGAAAGCCATGCTTAGTTTTAAACAACTTTCCCCTTTCCATCATCATCTCCATAGCTTCTAACAGCCAGGAGAGCTCAGCTGACCCAAAGTAAGTCAAGTATTTTGCAGAAGCTATTTCATACTGATGATCTTCATCATTTCAAAGAACTAAAAATTTGCTTGTAATTGAACACTCTCTAGGATTTGAGATTGCTTGTTTCCCCACTTATTCTTTCAAGGCACCTGCAATAACCAGCTTCCAGCTTTCACTGGAGCCAAACAGCAATGGCCATCCGGGAGCCTGCAGTGCCGGGTCCGGCGTCTCTGCTGCGTGGCCGGGCCAGCCAGGCCACCCCACCTCCTCCGGCACGCAGCGCTGGGTCTCAGCTAGTGCATCATTCCCGTGTCACTTGTTCCAGCGGCGCCATGTGACTGGGCCAGCAGCCAGGAGCACAGCTACTAAATACAGACACTGCCAAGGCACGTCTGGGAACTGCCTCTGCCAGAAAATGAGATTAAGAGAAATCTTTTATCCTGCCTCCGCCTTTCCCCACCTTCTCTTGAACACAAGGAAGAACTACACATTGTATATCTGAAGGAGAATTTTGAGCAACAATGCAAGGCAGAACCTGGTATTGATAACACTGTACTAGCTCTTACTCCATTGCAATGCTGTATAAAAGTACTGACAGATCTCAGACCTTAGTATCTCCTACATAAGCGAGCAGGCCAAGACAGACATCACCACACCTTAGGGCTGGTATCCTGAGGCATGGGTTTGGTTGCCTGCTCCTTCCTGTCCTTCTCCCTCCTCTATAAAGCCCTCCTCTATAAAGCCCTATATTCTGTATTTTATTCTTTTTATTTAAGAAAAAGTCTGAGCACAGCTTTCAAACCTCTGTTCAAAGGACTAATTTTAGAATATGAAAAAAACTACTAAGAAAAAAGGTTATTTATTGGACATAAGTACATACATAGATGAGAGATGAACGATTCCTGGTGTTTAACATTCCCCCCAATTTTTTCTAGCTAAATGAAAAAGATTTTTTCTGCTGTAACACACAAACACCTTCACTCAAAGAAGCTAAAAACACCCGCATGTTAACAGCAACCACTTCTTTACAAATTTCCTCCACTTCTACTATGAAAAGGCTACATTCACAAGAGGGCTTTGTGAACAGCAGAGGATGTGGCACTTTCTCAAGCCTTACAGACAGAAGTTTAGGGTACTCTCTCTCCAGGGGTGCAGAAAGATTGCAAATCCCCATTTCTCATCATTGTTCTGAACACGCACTCCCACTGTACAAAAGAACACTCTCAAGGAGGGCTAGAGGCAAGTGCTACCCAGGGACCCCATGTCCCTCCACCAAAGAAAACTGCTTCAGAAAGGGTCAATTTCACCTAACCCAAAAGCACAAACTCAGAAGTATCACCTCACTTAAAAAGAAATTAAAATTTACCTCCCAAATTCCTATTCTGTGAAAAGATATCAGTTGTGGCTCTCTAACAGAGCTGAGAGCTGAAGCAGCCCAGTTTTTTTGACCAGCTAACATAATATTGGTAAGAGCTCTGTAAATGGTTATGTTAAACTGTTGTAAGAACAAGATGTTTTTTGATCCTTCTAAGTCAGAGATTGCAACTGAAAAGTTAGTCTGCAATAACCAGGAAGGGAAGGAAGAAAAACTAAGCTGAATATTTATGAGACAGTACTGATTTACCCAACAAGCAAGAATATGGGAAAGAACACATGCACAAGGAGCCACGCTTGATCACTCAAAAGTTGCTATAGCATGAACAGCAAAGTCCATTGCTTTGGTCTAGATGAATGCCAGGAAATCCTGACTTCGATTGAATGAAGTGATAACATGGACGGATATAACGTCAGCTCCGGCATTTTTCACTAGTTATAGCCAAAAATATATTTTGCTCCTCTTGTTGTTGGTATGATAATTTGTCTATTCCATCCGAAACACTTTCCTTAACTCTCTCTTGTACAAAGCACAAAAAGTAGCTTTCTAGTAACTAGAACTGAATTTTGAAGGCTTAGACAGATTTGTTTTTAAGTTTCACTGGAAAGGGAAGGAAGGAACCATGTGTTGGGACTGTGTGCAGGAGATCATGGTAATTAAATCACTCATACCATATACCTTCTCAATGAAAACGACTACACACAAAACCAACCAACCAAACCACAGTCCTGCAGCTGACTGGCATGGTCAAACCTACCCTTGCTGCAAGCCACTATGCTAAAGACTTACGTTCTGTTTACCACCAATTGCGTAGGACTTTGAATGTATAAATAGTCATTAAGTTATGAAACAGCCTCCCCTCCTTAAAGCAGGCCAACCACTCTAAACTACTCACATAGGATCCCAAACATTTTCTCGAAAACACTGGTATTACAGTAGACTTAGGAGTTTATCCAGTCAGGTTTGTACATAATTACAGCTGACCGCACCCAGTAGCATGCTAACATTTGGACGCCAAGTATCAGTCCATCAATCCTGAAATATGTGAGAAAAAAAAAAATTCGCACACAAAATCCAGTTGCACCCTTGCCCTGCACTAAGAATGATTTGTACATTGATAGATGCAAACAAGTTTCAGTCACCAAGTTTATGTAGCAATTATTTAGACAAATTAGAAAGCTTTCTCCTCATGAGAAGGTAAAAATTGGTCAAGCTCCTTTAGCATTCACCAGAAAAACAAGTGTACAAGAAAGTCCTTTATAACAGACCTGATTTGCTTCTGAGATGAAGTCTACCAGAGCAGACTTGCTAGAAAACATCCTAACAACTACAGATTCATGATAACTTCATTTAATTGCAAACAAAACTTTCTTTTCACTTTCAGTTAAAACAGGGATGAAGGATACAACTCTAATGAAGATTAAGTCAAATTTTAGTGCTTCAGTAACACAAACAAAAAGCCAAAATCAAATCAAATTTCAATCAAGTTTCCAGTTCACATGCTAACACATTTCAATGCAGATTTATTTCTTTAAGTAAACGAAGTTTAATTTAGAGGCTCAATCATCTTTGGCACTCCACACAGCCATGTTTTGCTTAAAAAAAAAAAAGAAATTGGGCAGATGTATTATCAATGTGCACATGGGTTCATTGAGTTGACTGATTGTTTCAAAAAAAGCACATTCACTACAAAATACATTGTCCTGTTTGCATTTTCATCTTCTTTGCATACCTATCCCTGCACTCATTATCCAGTCCAGCTATAGAAATGGTTATTTTCAAATATACGTTATTTCCCTAGTTCCATTCAAAAGCACCCCCAAATATATCCCTGTCTGTAAAACTGCTTACAGGAACTTCTGAACACAAGAAATTTAGTACCTGAATTTTTTTGAACTGAACTGTCCTGTGATCTAGTCCACAGGAGGTGACTGACATATATCCCCCAAGTCTCCCAAGTACCAAAGTCATTAGGTACTACTCACCCACTCTCAAAGCTAGAATTGTGTCTGAAATCATTTTAATGCTTTGTAAGCATGATTTATTTGCATGCACAGGCAAACCTCATAAATACCTTTATAAGGAGAGAGGGTAAATTTTTCCAACTCTTTAACTTGATGTGATCTAGAAATGCTTTTAACAGTTGGGAGGACAGAGGTTGCACTCCTGAAGCTGTTTCAAGTGGCTAACACAGGAGAGCAACCTTCCTCCAGACTAAAAGCCAAGACCAAGTAGGAGCTAAGATGCATGTCACTGTGGTCGTCTGCTAAGTGAACTGAAGTGGCCACCAAATTCCTGTTCTTTATTCCAGCCTTCTCAACACAGCTGAGGATTAGCCCTCCACAACCATTCCAGCATGTTATAACAGCTTAACACAGACTACTGTAAGAAGAGCTGGTACTATCACTGATCACTATCACTGAGAGGGCTTCAACACAACGCTACTGTGGAAGTGACAAATGTCCAGCCAACACCCAATTCCAGCACAGAACAGGGGAATGCATCAGCATCTTGTAACATTGGAGCCATTCACCAAAGCCTTCACATGCATGGACTAGCCCTGCTGCTCCCCAGCTGAGCAAAATGGTTTCTGCACCAAATTTCTTCTTCCTTGTGCCTACACCTTCCTTTGCAGCACCCTCATAGGTCTCTGCCCACCTTGTTCAACCCAAGCTGTTAAACAAGACAGGACACTTAGAAACAAAAGGCTCATGACCTTACATGCACCCTACAGTACAATTTATCCTAAAAAGCACAACCCATTTTAGAGTGCAAGTTAGAGAGAAGAGTGTTAAATGTGAAGATTTTAAAAGGTCATTTTGGGGGAATGTGAAAGGAAAGGCAAGCAAATGTGACAGAAACAAGCACTCAACTGTTCAGCAATAGTTGGCCAAGCTCATGTGCCCCCATAGAAAAACAGAAGATACAACAAAAATCTGTCTGAACATAAACTAATTTCTGTGAATTGCATATTTCAAAAAGCTCCAATAAGTGTCTTTTCCAGACCACAGAGGGTTTTAACATTACATTATAGTACATTCTGTAAAATTATCCACATTCAGTGAAATAATAATAATAATTTAAGAATAACTTGCTCAGAACTATGTATTCAACAGTTTGTACAGCCTTCTCCCTGGGGTTTCCTTCAAAAACTTTATCTAATGTACTCTGCTCAGATTTTCTGTACTCCTGGAGCTGTGCATTAACAAACCCAAGTCCAAAAGTTGAGCAGTTTCAGGTGTTGGATAACATCCAGATTCAGAATTAAGTACAAATACTCTGCACAGAAATTCAGAGCACTCAGTTCATTCAAGCCTCTGTTCTCTTTCATAAAAGTCGGCAAACTTGGTGAAAATAAAAGCAGAGATGTTATTGTAAGAAACTTCCCGAATCCATTATAAAAAATTAAGTACTACTGTGTTCAGATTTCAAATTTGAAAGTGCTAATACCAAATTCAGACTGCTAACACCTCTATTAGAAAAATAAATAATTATTGTCAATTGTTTACTTAATACAGCTGATTTCATTAGCACATGCAAAATTTCACTGAGCACCTTAGAGGAGAAAAGTTGAGCTGTATTGCAGCTCTCTGAGAGCATCCTGCAGAGAAAGCTCCATCCTGATTCACTAATTACATCACACAGAGCTCAAGCTTCACTTCAGCACAATCCATGGAAGCGGAATCATGACTCAGTTCTAACAGTAGCAAGTGTGATGTAAAGTCCTCATGCCCATTTATCAGTACAATTCTAAGAACCTCACCAATATCCAGAAGTGTTCTGACTGACCAAAGCCATTTCAGCTGCTGTTCAGGTAAATGCACCTGCAACTCACTCCAGTCGATGTGGGGAAGACACAAGCACTGTTGCCAGAACTCCTAAGCTCATCCTCTCAGTGTCTCAGAACACAATGCCTTGTAGCCTGCACAGGAGTTTGTCTTGTGACCTCAGCCTTGCACATTAAAACACGACATTACTAAGGTATTCAAGTGACAAACCCAGAGAAACAGGGTAAATGGAGTGACTTGAGAAAGGCACTGTTAAGGTGGGGAAAGAGCAGAACAAAGAAGCTGAGCATGAAGATTAAGAAGCAGCATAGGCTGAGCACACACAGGGGAGCTGATTCATGACAGGCAAAGGTGAACTGCCATGTCCATGCCTGTTAGTCAGATCAGCAGTAATCCGACACTATCACAGGAAGCACACAGAAAAAGTGCAGATGGATATTTGCTGTCTTCACATGAGTATCCCAAAGTCCTCCTTTTCCTGCTTATTCTCTCTAGCAAGCCTGTTAACCACCACCCTACAGAACTGCATTCCTCATCTTTTGCCTAAGAAGTGTACCCATGGAAACCTTCACACAGCAAATACTGGTAATTAGGACAGCCTAAGAACATTCTTCTTATAATGCTTCATCTAAGCTGCATACAAGACAACAGTGTGCTCTTAATCAAGCGTGCACTTAGAAGTAACTCTTGACAAATATAAAACACAAGACATGACTCCAAATCTGAATTTACTCTTCAGAAGCTATCCACGAACATCACTAAGGTGCAAAGTACATGACGAAAGCACACGACTGTCAGCGTCAGAAGGAATTCTTAAAGGAGCAGGTACATCGTCAAAGTTCATAGCACATCTAGTGAATACTAATCCAAAGAATTTTCTTTGCAAAGGAAGTCCTCAGCAACTTCAATAATAGTGAAATGCCAGAACAAGGAATTATCTATATGAGAAAAATTACCCCATCTTCTGCCCCCTCCCCGACCCCAGCTGCTTGGTCATTCCTACTGTCTCAGGGCATTTGGTCTGCTGTTACTCACTGATCAAACCAAAGCAACAGCTGAAGGCCACTACCATGCGTTAGAAACACCTACATCCCACAACGTCAAAGTGGGATGACATGATGACTAATGACTAAAACATTTTTGTCAAAACTCTTCCACCTTCCTTTCCCCTAAATTTAATAAAGCTATTTTGTAACTTTATCTTAGTTTACATAAGAAAAGTTACAAAGTTTATGTAAGTTTACATGAAGCCAGCCTCTACTGGCAACAAAGCTCTGCATCAGTTTTTAAAATGTTTCTCCACAAATTCAGCTTTTATGAATGCTTGTCCACATTTTTCAGCCCCAAGTAGCTTTATTTTCTCATTCACATCAAGCCATTTATGTCAACAGGTATTCCCTCACAGCATTACCATGGCTGTGTTAAATTGCAGTTTTTCCTGGTTCAAGTTGTGCCATCAACAAGGAAAGATACCTCCAAGGCTTTCTGCTGCTACTACTCCCCAGATCACTTTCCATATCACTTTTGAACATAGTCCTGTGGCACAGTACTCACCCAGTTTTGGACACGTCAACAGCAAAAGTGCCCTAAGCATAAGGAATCATGCACCTACTGTCCAACTGCACATCAATTTAAGAATCAATGCATGGAACTCCATGAATAAGTTACTTGTAAATCAGAAGTAAGTTAACCTACAGGCAAAGCCCATTTGACTGTCAGGCAATAATGAATCTTTTCATGGAATTAAATAACCAAGGTACATCCATTCCTCTCAGAATGTCAGTAGCTTGTGCATTTTCTGCACATTCTTTTGTTATTTGTGGCAAAGAAAAAAAAAAAAAACCAAAAAAAACAGGGTGTCTTCTTGCAACTTCAAGAGAGATGGAGCTAGACTCAGATCAAAGCTAGGGAAAACCAAGAAGTTGTTCAGTGACAGCAGTGTTTAGGGGAGGGGAAATCCAAACAACTAAAGAAGAATGGCCTTAGTTCCTGCAAAGCTCAAAACCAGAGGACTTGGGGTTTGTTTACCTTCAAAAAAGCCCCAGGCTGGAAGTGTGGTTTCCATGTCAAAAGACCATACTTTCAATTACTTCCTCTCTAAGCTGTTTTTTTGAGTGAGACTGTAATAAATCTCTTTCTGTAGAACTTATTCTTCAGCTCACTTTATGGATGAAAGACTAACATCAGTGCAAAGGTGTAATACTGCAGCCTAAGGCTCACCTCCAGCTGTCTGTGAAGTGGTGTAGGGCTCTGCTCTTTGACCTTTCCTGCCCCCATGCTCAGATCTGGCCCCGGGCTGGATTGCCCTTTTACAGCATACAAAACAGTCATTTTCTTTCAAATAATTTTCAAAGGTTTACAGCCAGATGTTTATGGATATTTCCATGTATGAAGATGTATATGTGTGCTCAGTAGGGTTATTGCTGTGTGGATCTCTACAAAACTGCAAGAAGCTCAAGATAAAACCCAATTAGGTCACAAGAACATTCCGAGGAGTGTTTCATTTGAACAAGCTGACATACAAGCAGACTCCAAGCTCACCACTGGTTTCTTTCCTTTTTCAGAAGGTGGAACATTGCCAGGCTGGTAATAAATGCTGTGAAATAATGCTTAGCAAGTAGGATCTCACCAAGCATTTCAGCACTATGACCAAAGGAATCACTAGTACCAGCTGCCAAACAAATGATCTCATATACCAAAGCTAACAAACTGTTACCAGATAGATATCCTGCAGCTACAACATGACATCCGTTCCATTACAGACACCAGAAGGAGCAGCTGATACTTCAAGCTGAAGAAATAGACTGCATGCAAGTTTCAGACACAGCTGAAATAATAAAACCTTTAAAAAAAAAAAACCCCACATAAAACGAAGCTATTCCCTACTTTACAACAGTCCTTCACTACACATACCAATATCAAAGAAATTTAATCATAGGTTGCAATGCAGAAATTATATATTCAGCAGTGAAAGCAGTCTTCTAAAAACTCCAAGACATTTATTCTCATTTTAAAAACCCAAAACCAAATCAAACTACCAGAGACTGAAATTAAGGCGAAGTCTGAACCTGCAGCTTAAGGATAACCTCAGACTTTATGTTGAAAAGTACAGAAAAGCACTTAATCAGGTAAACACAATTACAGAAAAACTGCTATCAATTTAAGTAAAATCAAACTATCTGCAACCCATATAAATTTCCTTAAAGCCAGCCCCCAATATCTTACTCAAATATATGCTTCGCAACTTGAGACATTCTTGTCTTGAGATACTATGTGCTTATACTCTATGTAATCCCTAAAACTTAATGGACTGTTCAATAGGTAAGGAATTGGTTGGATGGCCACATCCAGGGGGCAGTGGTCAATGTCTCAGAGTCCTGATGGACATCAGTGACAAGTGGCGTCCCTCAGGGAATATTGACAATGGAACTGCATGAGCCCGTCTGCAGATGACACCAAGCTGTGCTTGTCTGCACACCTGAAGGATGGGATGTCAGCCCAAGGGACCTGGACAAGCTCCAGAAGTGAGCCCATGTGAATCTAGTGAGGTTTACCAAGACCAAGTGCAAGGTGCTGGACCCAGGTCAGGGCAAATCCTGGTATCAACACAGGATGGGGATGAACAGATTCAGAGCAGCCCTGTCCAGAAGGACTTGGGGATGCTGGTGGGTGAGAGGCTGGACATGAGCCAGCAACACGCACCTGCAACCCAGGAAGCCAAACTGTGTACTAGGTTACACTAAACAGAATGTGGCCAGCAGGGCCAGAGAGACTATTCTACCCTTTCACTCTGCCCTCATGAGACCCCACCTGCAGTGCTGCATGCACCTCTGAGGTCCCCAGCATAGCAAGGACATTGACCTGTTGGAGCAAGTCCAGAGGAAAGACACATGCTTAGAGGGATGAAGCATCTCTCCTGTGAGGAAAGGCTGAGAGAATTGAGGCTGTTCAGTCTGGAAAAGAGAAGGCTTTGGGATGACCTAATTGCTGCTTTTCAGTACCTGAAGGGAGCCTACAAAAAACATGGAGAGAGACTATCTTAAAACACATGTAGTGACAGGACAAGGAGGAATGGCCTCAAACAAGGAGAACAGGTTTAGATCAGACATTAGGAAAAATTCTTTACTGTGAGGGTGGTGAGACACTGGGAGAGTTTGCCCAGCAAAGTGGTGGATGCCCCATTCCTGTAACTGTTGAAGGCCAGATTGGATGGGGCTCTGATCAATCTGGTCTAGTGGAAGGTGTCCCTGTCTAAGGCAGCAGTAGTTGGAACTAGAGGATCTCTAAAGTCTCTTCCAACATGAGCCGATCTATGATTCTGCTGAGTACATGACCCTGGTAGCACTCCAAAAAATTGTATGAACTACGCTAATCCAATCCTGTAAGGGAAGTAACATTTCATAAGGAAATATGTTTTAGGGGAATTTATCCACATAAATACACATTGCTTGCATACAAAGTAACTAGGGAGCCTCAGAGAGCTAAGAAATATATTCATTTACAGCCACTCAAGTGCCTCTGTTGAAAGGGGCATGTGTATACACACACATACATCCTTACATATGCATTACACACACAGATATATATATTTTCAGTTAAGGAAAGCAAGAAGCAGCAGTAAAAAAAGAGAAGCTCAATTCTGTGTACAAAACTGCTTAGAACAAATGTAATATCTCACTAATACATGTCTGTTGTCCAGCTGCTTTATAATTTCTTTTTGTAAAAAAAGAATTAAGCTATTCTATAATTCTAACTATTACTCCTCTACCACTTAATACTTCCATTATTTTGAAGGGAGACCTGGGCCAGTAGAGAGTCCTACTATCCCAATAGCTGTATATTAGCACCTACACCTCATGTTTACATTCTCCTCACCCAGCAGGTAAGGGTTGTGCTCATGGGAACATGTAGTGCAGCCCAGACTAGCTCCACAGAGTGCATTCATTGGTGCTAATGATCAGACACCCACACTATATGTGTTCTGAAGTTTTACTTTTGACCAGCTGTAGTATGGTCCCAAGGACTGAATAACCATCCATTAGTGGTCGGAACACACTTTCTAATTTCATTCATTCCAACAGGAATCCAGTTTATGTACCAAAGCCACTTGGCTTTGTGAGCCAAAGTGCAGTTAGTGGAGACGATTTAGAGGTTTTCTTTAAAAGAACACTCCCGAGCCAAATTAATATGCTAATATTCATGCACCCAGAAAATAATTTCCTATGGCTCCACTCTCAACTATAGGCAGCATGCCTCTTGCTCTTTGAGGCTGTGCCAGCTCATCCTGGTAAGCAGCATGGACCTTGAAGCTTGATGTTTCCCTCAGAGTCGAAAAGACGAAGCAGCATGAACCTCTAGCAAAGATCTAGCTCCCATTAAAGGAGAGAGTGCAACTGAATGAGCACATGCAGTACTTGTTACAGGCAAACCATAAGCCTGTTGATACCCCTCTGCAACAGAACTTTTCCCGGTGTTGCTGGGAAGACTAAAAACCACAAAGCTTCCCAACAATGTAGTTGAAAAAAGTTGTCAAACTACATTAATTTGAGGGAGCATTGTCTACTAAAGAGATTTTTGGTGATTCCTCTGTTATTCAGGGTAAGGAGGGTATGTGAATACACTTAAGCTTTCAAGGCTTTCATAACAATTGAAAGTCCAAGGATACAGATTGCTATTGGTCTCATAGGGCTCCTTAACAGAGCCAAACACTATTTACATGTAAACATGTTGAATGTGGAGGGACCTCACTAACCAAAACCTGGAAGGAATAAAGCTAACTAAAAATCCTTAAAAAGACAGTCTTGTCATTAGAAAATGATTCTGCCATTTTGCATCTAACAATGACCAGCAGTATACTCTTACTACAGAAGCTACCAAAGGATTATGTCTCCTACTTTACTTAGATCAAATCACATCTCTCCACTCAAACAGAGATTACTGTCAAACAGAAAGTCTATTAAAAGCATTGCAGCAAAGCTTCTAAGACCCTGCTCTGGCAGATCATGAACAGATCACTGGAAAGAAAGAAAAAGCACTAACAGCATACTTAAAAGTTGTAAGGAAGAAGCTCAATTTTAACAAGCCAAAAAATCCCCTCCATTCACATGTAAAATCCTTCAAATAATTTTATTAACCTTAGGTGTGTAAAAAAAAGTCAGATAGAAAAGGAAGGAGGAAAAATAGGGGATAAAACCAGTGAAGGTTACCTACATCAGTATTTTCACTACATTAGCTTTTATGTGAAGTGTCACATCATTTAAACGTTACTCAAACTGAAAACTAAGTGTGGAATATCTTACCCAAAAAAGAGGAAAAAGGAAAAAGTACAATCCCTAACTTCACTAAATACTCCAGATGGAATAATCTTACTGATTTTAAAGGGAAACACACTGTGCAAGGAATCTGCCTTGGTAGAGATACTTGATAATTCAATAAAAATCCAATAATCCAGAACTAACAGCACTGGTCTATGACACAGAATATTTTAAGTACAATGCAAAATAATAGAGTTAATCTGGAACTGTCAGTTTCAACGTGGAAAATTGTTTTCTTCCATATTAAAGGAGATATTTAACTCATAAGGTAAAGAAGTACTAAAAGAAGTAAGCAGCAGTTACACAAAAGTAACCTACAGTTACGAGTACAGCATATACACTCTGCAGCTTTACAAAATTCACCAGATTTGTTCTCTAATATAAATGCAGCTCCAATACTGTGTCCAATCGCTTTCAAAGGAATCACTTTCTACCCAAATATATCGTCATTTTCATCTAACACCATTGCTCTCCATGATCTTGCAACTTTAGTCACACAAACGGCCCCGTCCCGCACAGACCATGTTTGAAATTATAATGGTTCCACAACTGTGATCTTTCATACATCGCACTATGGTGTTTTGTGGATCAAAATACTGCCCCACTGCTCTCCCTTACCATCCTTAGTAGTTTCAGCGGCGAAAGCCCAGATTCCAATTCAACCCCGTGTACCATCTGATCACAAGACCAGTCAACTCATGCCGCACAGAAAAACAGGCACAGAGGTTACCGGGCATGCATGTGATTGTCACTGTGCTCACCGGCCCGCTCGGTCTTGTGAGCAGCACAGATGTCACACGAACAAAGCTCCAAAGCACCAGCCTGAGCAAAAAGCTGTCCCCGAAGGTTCAGAAAACACTAATAGTTCAATATTACACAGAGAATCAATATTATATAAAGGTTATACACAAAAACCCTGAAGCAACGATAGCTACTGAACCTCACCTTTCAGTATGCGCGCTATCAAAAGCAGGGGGCAGTGAAAGGTGCCTAGTGCTTAGCGGGTCACCAGACTGCGCACGTGTATTTAGGTCAAACAATTAAGCCATGTCTTAATTTTCATGTGCAGATGAGACCCGGGCACGAGTTATCACATCAGCCGCGCACAAACGCCAGACAGGGGCCCGGCGCCTCTCCCCCACCGCCGCCGAGGGGCGAGCGCCCCGGGCTCCCGGGCGTGCCACCACCAACTCGCGCAGAAAATGGCTGAGAGATCCAACGAGAGGGAAAGGCGGGAGAAGAGCCAGTCCGGCGCGGCCGTGGCCTCCCACCGCACCCCCTTCCCCCCGGAAACCCAGCGCCGGAGGACCCCCGGCGGCTGCGGCACACCTGCGCCCCACACCGGCCTCTCAGGCGCCTCGGCCCCTGCCCCGCGGGCGCAGCCCGGGGCCCGCCGCCGCCCGCCCCGGCTCACCTGAAGGCGGGCCCCTCCCCCGGAGCCCGGCCGTGGGGGGCCGCCGCGCCGCCGCCCCTTTTGTTAAAGAGCTTCTGGAGCAAGGTGGGGGCCATGCTGCCGCCCCGCCCGGCGGCGGCCCCGCCGCGCCCCTCGCAGCGGCTCAACGGGCGGCGAGCGGCGGCGGCCGCGGCAGCATCCCCGGAGCCGCTGCGGAGCCGCCCAGCATTCCGCGGAGGCGAGGAGAGGCGAGGGGAGACGAAAGGAGGCGCCGGCCCGCTCAGCCGCGCCGCTCCCGGCGGCCACGCGTCACCTGAGCGAGGGGCCGAGCGCTCCCGGGCGGCGGCGCTGACGCCGGCCGCGCACCGGGCAGGGCACAGCAAGGCAGCGCTCCCCGCGCCGCCGGCGGACGGAGATGGGGACGGGGCCGCGCTGGCGCCGCGCCCCTCGGGCGGTCCCCATTGGCCGCGCGGCGCGCCCGCCCCACCCCCAGCACGTGGTAAAGAGCGGAGGCGGCCTTAAAGGGACAGGGCCCGACCGGGCCGTGCCGCGTGTGTCGGGTGCGCCGCCGTTACGCGCCCGCGGTGAGCGGCGGATCCATCGACCCGGAGAATCCGTGTGAAGGGGCCGTAAAGGTCATCCAGTTACAAACTGCACTCCCGTGGGCAGGGACAGCTCCGGCCAGACCAGATTTCTCAAGGTCTTATCCGACCTGGCTTTGAATACCTCCAGGGTTGGGGCGTCCACAACCTCCCTGAACAACCTGTTCCAGCTCCTCACCACCCTCACAGTAAAGCATTTCCTTCTAATATCTAACCTAAATTTCCCCTGTTTCAGTTTGAACCCATTATTTTTTGTCCCATCACTACAGTTCCTGACAAAGAGTCCCTCTCCAGCTTCCATGTAGGCCCCTCCAGATGGCGGAAGGTTGCTGTGAGGTCTCCACGCACACAACCTTCTCTCTCCAGGCTGAACAGCCCCAGCTCCCTCGGTCTGTCTCCCTATGGGAGGGGCTCCAGTCCTCTTAACCTTGTGCTCCTCTGGGCTTGCTCCAGTGGTGCCGACTCCTTATGTTGGGGACAACCAAACTGCATGCAGTTCTCCAGGTGTGGTCTCAGCAGAACAGAGCAGAGCGAGAAAACCACCTCCCTCGACCTGCTGTCCACTCTGCTTTTGATATAGCCCAGGATTTGGATGGCTTTCTCGGCTGCAAGCACACATTGACAGCATATGTTGAGTTTTTCATCCACATCCACACATGGATGTCTTTTACAATACATTTCTCTACAGACAGAATAGTATTTGAGTAGGCATGTGTTCCCTGTGTGTGCACACATGTAAATCATGTGTTTGTGATTTACAAGACTATTTTTGTGCAGTGAAGCAAGAACAAACAAAGCGCTGCCTGCATCAGAAGCGACTGTTTCCCTGCTTGGGCTGAAAACAGAATGTGGTGTCCAAGTGCTCTCCCACCCTTCTTGCACCAGCCAAATGTATTGACAAAAATACATTGGGGTTCAGGAAGTTTACATCTCCTCGTTTTGCTCCATGCAAATGCTCCAGGAAAATTTTCATGTGATTTTCTCCCTGGTCAGGACTAGAATATCTGTAATGGAGAGATCCCTGGCATATAATTGTAGAAGTACTGTGATTCCCTTGGAGAATCCGAACCTTTACTTTAATGTTTGACCAGGCAATATTTTTGCAGGAAGGTAGGTCTGCTGGAATGGTACCTATTTTCACACAGATCTATTCTATTCACAAATAATTAGATGAGGCTACAGTATTTAGGTATCATTTGGATCATTGTTTGTTTAATTTGAGGGAAAGGATTGTTTGTGTGGTTTTGCCCAGCAGCAGGATGACACCTCAATGCACCTACCAAAAGAACATGACTTCAAATGCTCCTTTTCAACCAGCTAAGTCACTGCATACTGTGGTGGAACAACAAACAAACAAATTCCCCCCCCCCAAACCCCAAGAAAAACCGAGTCACAATAACTTCCTGCTCTTTTTAGGAAACTGGAAGATGAGACATGGAGAATAGTGGTTATTATAATAGCTGTAAAGAATCATTACAATAGTTGTCTGCAAACTCAGCATCCAGTAGTGGTAGAAGAGGCGATGAACATATTTCGTAGTCAGCCTTTCACTGTCTGGAGAAGATGATTTCTCTTTAAATAAGAGGAGACTGTCTACTGGCCTGATAATCTGATCAGCTGCACCTTGATAACACCAGACTGAATCTTGTAATGCTCAAATGATCCTGTACAGAGGTCCATCCTCAGAAGGGCTTTAACCACTTCCTCTGTGAGACTGAATACCCAATGTAAATCTTTCAGCCTGGATGTTGTTACTGCCTGCAGTCATTAGAGTCAATCCACTCAAAAAAAGCTGAAGGACAGAAGAGAGAGGGTATGATGATGACAGCACACAGAAAGGTGAACAGCAGGGTGTGGCTGGACAAGATGTAAGACATCATAGTTGACACAGTCATCAACACAAATGAGAATCTGGGCATCCAGCTCCAGAAATAATCACTGGACTGCAGTTCTCAAGGAACAGTCCTGAGAAAACACCACGGCTGCCCCTCTAACGTCCATCAGTGTTAGCAAGGATTGCTGTGGGGGCAGAACCAGGGGTAACAACCACTTGTCTCCTAATGTCCACACCACAAACATTTTACATTTTACACAAACATTTTACCAGTCCATTTATTTTGGACGGGTTGCAGTCTGGTCCTGTCAGCAGAATGCATGTCAGTGGTTGAAGAACACTGAATGTGTTTCTGAAAAATATGTGGTTTAGTTTCATCTGAAAATAATCCACTTTGTATGCCCAGATGCCACTCCAAAATACGAAACAACACAAAGTCAGTGAAGACAATTGGGATACTCTCTTCACAAATAGCAGTGTAAATGCACCCTACATGTTGCCTGATGCTCAGTGCAAAATTAGTTCTCAGTGTGTTCTGTTAATGTGCATTACCATCACTACTGAAATTGATAACAACACATTAGGACACTAGTGTTCTGAAGACTATTTCTGGGGGGAAAGAAAAGGGAAAACAGCAGAATCAGTAAAGGACTACAAAATAATTTTCACAATCAGAACTCACTGTAACACCTCAAACGGACTTGGGCTATAAAGAACACCTGGCAAAACCAATGCAGTGATTTTTCACTAACTCCAGAGTGCAAAATAGGAGCAGATGTAGAGAAAAAAGCCATACCAGCTGTCAAGCAAAGATCATTTTCAGCAAGATAGTGCATCTACAACCCTCACTCTTCTAGGAAATACAGGAAATAAAAATGGCATTTAAAAATCAAAAACTGATATTCTGTCTGAGGGTCAGACTCTTTATGTGCAGACAAAGACAATTTAGTTGTTTAAACTTCTGTCAGAAAAGGAGCCAGATTCTCAAAGCAGAAATAGATGGGACTTTGTTAGGAAACTGACAATACATAAGAAAAGGATCATTCAAATCCTGGCATAGCTGAATGCTTGGAAAAACATATCAATGTTTCATAGCACATAAATCTCTCTAAATATTCTCTGGTGAAAATGTAGCCATGTTTAATAGCCAGGACAGGTAGGATTAAAAGTCAAGTCTCCTAAGTCACACTTTGCCTCCCCATCACTTACACCTGGATGAACTGTGGAGTTCCTTTATGGATGCTTTCATTCCACTTTGCTCAGTCCTGAATGCACAAATCCAATATACTCCTAAACCTCTGTTGTCAGAACTAGGCTTTAGAGGTACTGCAAAGAGAAACCAGAAGCCAGAACAGGTAAACTCTGAAGATTTAACAAAAAGTTTGGTAATCTTTTTGTTAATGATTTACTGCTTAGTGTGGTAATTTATGCTGTTTAGGTTACATGAACTCAGGTAAGTCTTGCTACACTTTGCAATGCATCCGCAACATTTTTGGTTCTGTAAAATAAATAAAATCCAATTTTTAATGCCAATTCAAACATGCCAAGTAAAATGTGATATTAAGAAATACCCAGAATTATTATTTCTCCATGTTGTTATTATTACTATTTAGCACATTAAATCTAAATTACTCTCCACAGAGGATTTAAAAACCTATTGTAAAATGTATTTCACTTCACAAGCAGAGACAGAAACTGACAGAAAAGGAAAGCTTGGGACTGCAGCCCCCTGCAAATCAGCTTACTCATTCTTCACTGAAGCATTACATAACTTGAGCTGTTGCTGCAGCAACTTTCCCCAACCCCTGAACAGAGCCACAAAAGTGTTGCCATAATACAGATAAGTAGTTTCACTGTCTTTTTACATGGAACACACATTCAGTTAAAAACCAAAGAGTGTTTGAAGGGAAATATTAATTTGTTTCAAAATTACTGGGAAATATTGATATATGTTATGAAACATTTAATTTTCAATAGTCTTTGGTGTTAAAAGCAAAGTGAATGGCCAGATGAGGAATGTCTTCTTTAAATCACCAAAATATAAATATCAAGTAACATGGAGAGAATTGGATTGTGTCAAGGTGATAGGTACAGTCCTCGGAAATCACTACTGTACATAAGTGTCTTGTCAACGTTCCTAAAGCAAGGGTACACTACTTTTTCCTCCAGAAGAGCCTGAAAATGTACACACCTGTGAATGTTTAAACACTTGTTTAGAACCTTGTTTGGTTCCTCTTCTCAACAAAGCTCTTAGCATTGGTAAATTGTATTTGTAAGTCTCCTGCCCAGGACTCCATCCAAAGCCTAGCTGGAAATCCTCACATCCCAGATCTTCAATGGTGAAACTCGCCATGGGCCTTCCTATTTGCTGGCTGAACTCTTGTCTTTGAGTCCATGCAGATGTAGTTCACCTTGGACTCCATCCTACCCACATTAGGTGCAGACCAAAAACATTTTCTACATAAGAAAGACTGCAGTCATCATAACTGATATTTCAGTACCTTTTGGTGGTAACTGTGATGAACATGCATTTACATGAAATGGCAATAATATCAGGACATACATTTGTATCAAAACTGAGGGCAGGAATTTAGCAACAAAACCGATATGCTGCAGCAGTGACCACCTGCTAGCTGACACAAGCCATGGCTTCTACTGTTACCAAGAAGTCACAGGCACTCTCTTCCACGCCTTCTCACATCCTGAGGTCCGAAGCACTACTCTGAATAGTTCCATCAAAAACATGTTTTAAGCAGACCTAAAATACATAACAAAAAAGTCTGCTTATTCTTGCTTGGTTCTTAACCATTTATTCAGGGATCAGCATATCTGAAAGTTAGTGACAAGTAAATGCATGACTTTATTTTCAGTTTCTGTCATGTCAGCTCTGTGTGGAAAATCTTCTTTTTAAAACATCCTTAGACAAGAACATTTGGTTCTTTCATTGTTTAACATCGCATTTTAACTCAGCTTAGAGAAATCTGCACAGAGTTAGTAACTGCTCAGTGTGAGTTTAATCTGGGCCCTCTTTATTCAATTTTATGCAGAAAAAGACTTGGTTCAGGTGGGTAACAATAAACCTGATGGTGAAAAACCAGATTTATTTTTTCTCTCTCGTGTGTCTCTCATGAAGGTGACATGCTTGATGTGCCAGGTCACATGGGACTAGCACATGATGCACCCTGTGTGTCACATGGCACAGCGAAGGCTGAGTGGCTGCTCTATTTCAGTGAAGCAGTGAAAGCATCCTTTCCAAGAATGTTTGCATGTTGGGAGTTTCGTGATAGCTGTTCTGAAAAGCTGGTGAGGTATGTGTTTCAATTGCTTGTCAGATGGATCCCATCAGTACTGCACCATATTCTGAAGCTGCAGCTCAGTCCAATGAAAACCTCACATATGATTACTTCTGTACAAAGCAAAATGGCTTTTAATATCCTTAGACAAAGCAGTCCTGCACTGAGCCAAAGCACTCACTTTCCAGTGGAATTAGCATGTTTAAGACTTTCTTTTCTTTACAGTGTCAAATACAAAGGTGAAAAAAAACGCAAAAAACACACACACACACAAAAATCCTAGTCTGTATATATACTTATTTGCCCATCTTAAGACAATCTGCAACAACTATAAATAATCTTTATTTTGCAGTTTATTCTTTTGTGAATGCAAATTGATAGGCTAGAATAATCATGAAATAAATTTGCTTATTGTGTATTCCATCAGAGTACTAGTTTTAGAATTACATATGCATTTCTATGCATTTATCAATGATTGCATGCTTATTTAGTCAGGAAAGGAAGAAGAGGTAAAACCAAAGATTTTTGAGTTTAATTAGGCTGGAGGGTCATACTCCAGCAAGCATGATGTATTTGGTGGAAGGGAGACCTGTACTTGAAGCCATTTGCTTCAGGATTTTAGCACTCACAGCACATTTAGCTATCAGTAATACTCAAACTACTTTACTGAGTAGCCAAACCTGTATATGTGGGAAAATAAACAGAGGAATTAAAAAATTAACAGAGAATTCAGTTACAGTGAGTATTTTCAATGTACTGCTTTACAGGCATTTACTATATAAACTACTGGGAATGTCAAAAGATAGGAGGTATTTTGGTGATAGGAAATATTTTTAAATTACAAGATCACAAAGTGTTAGAGGGACACAGGGGTGATTTCACTGCTTGAAAACAGATTTTAGAGGACTTTATAATGGAAGTCTCACTTTTTAAGGGGTTATTTGTATATAAATTCAGTGTATAATGTAACACATGAATCTGAACATGAAATCACTCAGTAAATTCTTGACAGAAGTCACATTATGCTTGTTTTTCACAATCTGTCAATGACTATAAATTAATATGAAAATAATTACGCTTCTGCAGTGCTTGGGAGATATTAATTCAGTTCACATATTTTCCAGAATCTGCTACTGACATTGAGAAAATCACTTGATTTCTCTCTTGTTCAGCTCGCATCTCCAAATTATCATGGAAATGCCTCTTTCTTTGTACCTCTAAAGGACCTTGCACATAAGGACTTCCAAACAACTAGTGTAAAAAGAATTACTGATCTAGAATCTAGACTATTCCAACTTCACCAGTAAAAAAACCTGCAGGGACTGAATAAGTCTACTCCTGGAAGAATGAATCACTGCTTCTTCCTGAGAGGAAACTGCCAACAGCTCTTGCGGGGGACACACACCAACAACACACACTTTACTCTGATGTCTGCTACAGAAATCTCTTCTAGACTCTACTCACTTGGCTAGCAACTGACTCACTGAGATCATAGAATATTTTAGGTTGGGAGGGACTTTAAAAGGCCTTCTAGTCCAATCCCCCTGCAATGAGCAGGGACATCTTTGATTAGATTAGGTAGTGCAGACCCCTGCCCATCCTGGCCTTGAATGTTTCCAGGGATGATGCATCAGCCACCTCTTGGGGCAACCTGTTCTTGGGGCAACCAATTACACCCTCATTGTAATACTCTTTGATCTTTTATCTAATCTAAATTGACCCTTTCTCTGTTTAAAACCATTGCCATATCACAACAGGCCCTACTAAAAAGTGTGTCCCTGTTTTTCTTATAGGCCCCCTGAAGCACTGAAAGGCTGCATTAAGTTCTCCTCCAGAGCCTTCTCTTCTCCAGGCTGAACATTTCTCCAACCTCTCTCACCCTTTCCTCATAGTGGTCATCCCTTCATCCCTTACATGATCTTGGTGTCCTTCCTCTGGACTTGCTCCAACAAGTTGTCATCCTTCCTGTGCTGGGGACCCCCAGAGGTGGATGCAGCACTGAGGGGCTCATGAGGGCAGAGCAGAAGATCAGAATAGTCTTCCTTGCTCTGCTGGCCACGCTGCTTTTAATGTAGTCCAGGATATGGTTGGCTTACTGGGCAGCAAGGGCACATTGCTGGTGCAAGACCGCTTCTCCTACACCACTGCACCTCAGCTAAGCGTAATGATAAAAATATCTCAGCCAGTGACCGTGGCCAAATGCCTCGTGAATTACAGATGACTCAAAGCTTTGGTGGCCTCTGACATCGTGGAGCATGTGAAATCCCTGACACAGCTGCATGACCTGGCTCAGAGAGAGAAATGCCTTAGTGTCGTTCCACTGATTTCTCTCTTAAGTGTTCCCAGATGGTAGCAGATGGCTTTTCCTTCTGGTAAGGGTTCCCAGATGCAATGTGTAACAGCACTCCGTGCCAATCACCTCTCCTACCCAACATCTGTGCAGATGTGTGGGAATGATTACAATGCAGTATATGGACTGCAGTTATTAATATCAATGCTACTTTATCTTTTCTTTCAATCTGAGAATTACAACTGCCCTCTGACACATCCAGTGTTGACAACATACTGAGAGATGAAAACCAGCTTGATGATGCTCAAGCCCAAACATACAGACATGAATTAGAGGGGAAAGCCTTTGGAGAACACAATGAATCAAAGAATGAATGTAGAGGTTTCTGGGATGGATTAGAGGAGTCCAAGAAATACAGAGGCTCATTTTGATCAGCAGCATTCCCAAAAGGACTATAAGTTTGCAGGAGTCAGACCCCAGCACTCTTCTGCCCCGTCTGTTCTTGCCACACGTACCTTGCCTCCATGATGCCATTCAGTGCAGGATGTGGCCATGCTGAACCATTCACCTGCTTGGGAATCTACACCTTGAGGAGCCCCAGCCAAGTGTATGGATAGCACTCATGTCCGTTGGTCAACGCAAATGTCCAAAAGAAATTGCTTGCCTTGGAGCAATTATCGTGATATTCATCCTTTGGGATAAAACACACTTTGTTTTCAAAACCAAAAACATGTTTTTGTTTTCAAAAACAGCCTTAGGAAGGCTGAAGTTATTCTGAGTTTCTAAATCTTTATGGGAAATAGTCACTTTTGACAATTTGCCCATTTTACCACAGATCACCGCTTTTCACACAGCCTGCCATTTCTCTCATAAAATATAAACCCAGGCAAAATCTAAAATCTCTTTCCTTCCCTCTATTTCCAGGCCCTGTATGTGTGTATAACCTCGAGAAAGCAATGCCCCTTCTCAGCGGATTATCTCCGAGTCACTCAAGGCCGCTCAGAGGCAGGCCCAGGGGCGGACCGGCCCTGCAGCCATCCGCGGGCTCCGGCTCCAGGGGGCCCGGCCGCCCGCCCCCGCCGGTGGGAGGAGCGCCGAGCGGCCCCGACCCGCGGCGACCGGGATCGCGGGCGGCCGAGCGGGCGGAGCCAGCGCGCCAGCGGGCAGCTGCGGGATGTCGCACCCGTCCCCTGTCGCCCGGCCCAGCAAGGCCAGCAACCCCCGCACCTTCTTCGATGTGGACATCGGGGGCGAGCGAGGTGGGGAGGGGGCGCGACGGAACCCGGGGCACCGTGCGGACCGCGCGGGGCCCGGGCCGGGCTGCAGGAGCGGCGGGAGCGGCTCCGGGCCGGGCCGGGCCTCAGCGTTCAGGACGTGGGGGGACCCCGGGCAGGGCCGGGCCAGGCGCTGCCCTGCGGGCTGCGAGCGCACAGCCCCGGCAGCGGGAGGAGGAGGAGGAGGAGGAGGAGGAGGAGAGCGGCCCCACCGCGCACGGGCCTCCCCGCGGGGCTCCCCCGCCAGAGCGACCAGGCCCGAGGAACATGGAGAGCAAGGCAACATGGCAGCACAGGCGCCCGGCCGCGGGGTGCCGGGGGTGATGCCGGGGATGGCGGCCCGCCCGCCGCCTCTGCCGCCGTGCCGCCCGTTCCCATGGCAGCCGGCGCTGCCCATCCCGGCTCCCGGAGCTGCCCACGTGTGCGGCCCGCGCCGCGCTCCACGTGCTGCGCTGTGCCCGGCGCGGCCTCGCTCGGAGCCGCCCCGACTCCCGGCCCCGGGGCCCCGCCGTGGCCGGGGAGCTGCCGCAGCACGGCGAGCCTTGCCTTGCCTTGCCTTGCCTTGCCTGCCTGCCGCGCCGGCAGCGGGGGCTGCGCGGTGAAAGCTCGGGGAAACCGGCCGCCCTGGTTCTCTTGGCAGCGCCAGTGCTGCCAGAGGTCATTCAAAAATCTGGGCAAACGGTCAAAATGGAAATAAGGAAACAACAGCAAGTTAGCTGGGGTACTACGTGAAAGCGTAGGTTTAAAAAATTTAAAGATAAAATGGATAAAGATAGGGACTTCCTAAATTTCGTCAGGATATTGCTTTTCACTTATTCAATTCTGTTACTCAGAAGCATAAAAGAAGAAAGTCTGTGAGATGATTTGCCTTTTATTGACTTTCAGTTGCCTAATTTGTTTTCATTCCTGTATTAATTAGAATCAATATATTTACATTTATCTTCCGGTAGAGTGAAGTTATGTTAATTAATTGACTGTGAGGCTGATGAGAAAACAGGAGCATGAGCTGATGGCGGCTGCTAGGAGTGAGAAATAGCTCTGTGAGAAGCCAGTTTGTGAAGGAATGACAATTCGGCACAGAAACCATTTATCAGCTATTACAGGATCTGTTAGCTACTCAGGTTTAATTTCCTTCACTTAAAACATGTACAGCTTTGGATTTAACAATTACTTGTGGTGTCTCTAATTGTAAATGGCCATTATTCATATGCATTTTAAGTACCACTGTGTCTTAGTAAAATTCAGGTGTAAGAGCGTGAAGAGTTAGGGATGTGTTTGGCATAAGCTTTTTTGCGGATTAAAAGTCTCCACAAAACAGTCTTTTTGTATTGTATCTACTTTTGATAGAACAAACTACAAATATACTAAAATTGACATAAGTGTGCATATTAAAATTCATAATTTGGCTTTAATATATATGTGTGATTTCCCACACACCTTTTTTTGGCAGAAAATGTGCTTGGCATTTTCATTAGTTTTTGGCAGAATCTGTTTCCCCTACATTATTCTTGACAGGAGAATTCACTGTTGGTAATAACCTTGCTAAAAACCCAGTGTAACTCTGTGAGCAATTGCCATGGAACAACCCCAAGACGGAAATTGAATAGTAATCTAAATAAAAATAATAATAACAAAGCTTGAAAACATTAATTTCTTTTGACATATAATGCTTAACACGTCGCCATGCCAAGGACAGGACTTTAAAATGTCTCATTCTCTCTTTGTCATTTCAGTTGGACGAATTGTCTTTGAATTGTTTGCTGACATAGTACCTAAAACTGCTGAGAATTTCCGTGCGTTATGTACAGGAGAAAAAGGAACAGGGCCATCCACTGGAAAACCTCTCCATTATAAAGGATGTCCTTTCCACAGAAGTAAGTTCTGTGAAATCCTCCATTTTCGTATTGGTAACAAAAGTTGTCTACCATGAATATTTGAAATAATATTAAATAGTATTTCAAGTGCCTTAGTTAAAAGTACCAAAGTTAAAGAAATAACTTTGCTGAAGAAATAACTTTCTGATCCTCCAAATGACTACTTGTTCTTACCATGCATTGACAATAGTAAATTATAAATTTACTAGTCATTTTGCAAAACTAGTTTACTCTGAGTTGTAAACAGGTTAAAATGAATCTCAGGAAAAGGTTTAAATATTAAGTGATATCCACCTAACTGAAAAGGAGTACCTAGGTGACACTTGGTAAATAAAAAATGGATTTTTTTTTTCCATTTAGGTGCTGGTGACAAGGATTGCTTTTCATCTTAGAATGACTTTTTTTTTTTTTCTCCTCATGCCTTTTGTGCCTTGCTGATACATTTTATAACTGTTTTATTTTACAGTTATTAAGCAGTTTATGGTCCAGGGTGGAGATTTCTCAAACCAAAATGGCACAGGTGGAGAAAGTATATATGGAGAAAAATTTGAAGACGAAAACTTTCATTATCAGGTACTCTATTGAAAACACTTACTCTGTTCAGTTTATGATGTTTCAGTGATGTTACTCCTGCTGCAGTAATAACAATTGTCAACATTGGCATTAACCATTTTCATATCATGTTATATATGGTAGCATATGTGGGACTCTGAACAACACTGACTAAAAAAACTTACAGACATCACTGTCCCATGGTTAAAGCAAAGCCCTGACTGCAGTTGTACTTGCTCCCAAACAGTATTTTAGGGAAAGAAAATACAGCAATCCTCCACTAATCAAATATCAAAATCCTGTATCAGGCTCACAGAATCTCAGAGTCTATTAGGTTGGAAAACACTTTTAGCATCAATGAGTCCAAGCCTTGACCAAACACCACTTTGTCAACTAGAGTGTAGCGCTAAGGGCCACATACTCAGATACTGAACGTGTTGAACACTCCAGGGATGAGGACTCCACCACTTCCCTGGGCAGCCCATCCCCTTCTGTCAAGAATTCCTTACAATGTCCAACCTTAACTTCCCCTCGTGCAACTTGAGGCCATTTCCTCTTATCCTGGTCCTGATTGCCTGAGAGAACACTTACCCCCTACCTTGCTTTTGGGTAGTTGTAGAGAGTGATAAAGTCAGCCCTGAACCTGCTTTCTGCAGGCTAAAAAACCTCAGCTCCCTCAGCCACTCCTCAAAGGACTTAAGTTTGGTGCAATAGCTGGAAATGTGACTCTACTATTCATCATAAAGATAATTCCAGTTATGTTCTCTGCAGTCTGACACTCTGGTGGTGCCCACAGCACTGCTGCTAGCAGTGTCTGTTCATTGGTAATGTCACAAGATCATGTCCCTGAAGATGACTTTGTGTCATTACATTTTTGGTGGTTCTTTGTGATCTGGAGGTAATTATGAACATGATAGAAATGATTCCTATTTCTCTACTTCTCTGACTTCTCAGCGCTAACAAATGTGGTCAAAGTGCCAGAGATGAGTTGAAGAACCCATTTGGATCCTGAGATCCAAACAGATCCAGACAGAGTCTGAGAGCTTGATTCTTGTTATCTATTTGCCAAGTATGTTAGGTTTTTACTGGCAGTTTAAATGTCTCTGCTATGTAGAAATTCACTGGTTCTTGTACTTAAACCAGTGCATTGTTCTCACCCACTGTCTCGGAAAGCAAAGAGTTGTTTTTGTTGATGTTTGATGACACTGGCACTGTTTGCTCTTGTGTTGGTTGCATGGACTGTTGCAAATTGCGCTAAACTGCAAAACTTTTGTCAGTAGTCAGCTTATCATCTCAGTTCAATCCCACTAGGCTTTTCTTGATGCCACTTCTCCAGATAATAGCTCTGCTGTTGTGGAACACCCAACTTACACAACCCCAAGCACTGTTACTATGGCATAGTTTTGCAAGCCTTGGATCCGGCAGAGAATCTGATTTTGTCCAGATTTTTTTGCTTGCTTTATAAGCTTACAAAATGACAGCAGAAACCATAATGGGAAAGACACTCCCATCTATCTGCAGCGTTTTCGAAAACACAGCAAGAAAATTAAAGAGTGACAAGTTTTCTTTATAACTAGAGACTCATAATTTGGGACTAACCTTGAGATTTGGTCCCTGCTCTCTACAATTTCCAGCTTGTCCCCTTACATCATAACAGACAAAAGGTAAATCTGCAGGTATAAGTCAACACCAGAGCTTACTGTTACTTGTTTTTTTTTGTTTACAAACCATTGCTGTGTAGCATTAGCTGTAACTGGGGAGAGACGCGGGGGGAAAGGCAAGATTTAGATGTCTTGGGCAGTGAAGTAGTGACCAGCCTCAAATGGTATTTGCAAAAATCTGCCATGGGGCAATGCTTCTATTTAACTTGTTTGCCAGCAACTACAATGCAAAGTGTTAGATATTTGTTTTGGAGGCTGCAGTCCTACGAGCTGCCTTCCTTGCTCTGGAACACAGGCTCCTCTGTCATTTGCCATCTCTGACTACCAGGGTGAGTTTTAGGGTTAGAACAGACAAAGCCAAGATTCCAGTAGCTTTCTGTTGGCTGGGTGTGATTCTGTCTCTCAGCTATAGAACCTTTTCCCAGAGTTCCTAAGCCAAATCCTGACTGAAAAGATCCAGACTTATTATGCCTTATGACCAGATGAACAGTTAGGCAAGGAGGTCTCCCTACCACCATGGAAATCCAAACAGTGTGTGGGAAAACAATTTTCAAAACAACAGCTTCTTTGAACTGGTAGAGAATGTAGGGAAAAAACAGATGCTTAAATACACCAGGTTCAGACTGTTATCTCAAACTAATCAACCTCCCATTGAGCTCCAAAATCTGTTTCTATGTCCTCTCTGCTATCATCATTTTTTGCCTCACCTCTCCTTCCCACAGTATCAAGTTTCTTAGTAGTATCACAGCATGAATGCTTTAGATATGTACCAGTGTCTTGGTATAACATCCTCACTTACATTAAACGAGTTCCTTGCACGTAATAACCAGACCAACTTGAGGAGAATAGTACCTTCATGGCTGGGTTGTGTCAGTTTAACAAGACATTCATAACACATATGAAAAATACACTTTTGCAGTACTGGTGAGAACTAAATAATCTACATGACAGGACAAGAAAAGTCTTAGTTCAAAAAAGGATAAAGTACTTGCAAGAAACAAGATAAACAGTATCTTCTTACATTGGGCTGTTTAACAGTTTTCTTTTACTTTGAGGCCCAGTGGTTTAAGTGGCAAAATAATTACATGGTTAAAAATCCCAACAGACTAAAAACTGTGTCTCTAGGAAAGTGAAGGAGATAAAAAAGAATCCCCAAACAAAATCACCAACCCATAAATTTTAAAGACCACAGTCCTCTAAACTCCACAGTTCTACACCATACTTTGTGTGAGTAGCCCTTACAAAATTCACATTACATACCCATCTTAGCAGTACAACATTAAAGTTGGTTCCGTTGGTGTTTAGCCTCATTTCTTAAGGCCAGTGGTCTTAATTCAGTGAGCAACTTCACTCGTTTCTCAGGTGATCTGCCTAAACTCAGCAGCTGTGCAGGGGATGGAGTGTAGAAGCAGCAGACAGGTGCTACAGCATTAAGTCACACATGTGGCTGTGCTTACTAGATTGGTAGGGGGCAGGTAAAGACCCAGAGCTGAGCATTTGCCCTCTTCAGTCATAGTAGGTAAAATTAGTTGTCACCTGTATGTAACTGTCTGGTTTACCAAGTTGTAATAGCTGTCCTGGCTGTGTTTATGATCAGCCTTACAGAATCTTCCGCATGGTTTTATAACATACTTTAAGTGTTGATGGTGATTTTTTTTTCTCTCAATGCAGCATGATAAACCAGGTCTGCTGAGCATGGCAAATGCAGGACCTGGTACTAATGGCTCTCAGTTCTTTATTACGACGGTGCCTACTCCTCACCTGGATGGGAAACATGTGGTGTTTGGCCAAGTGATCAAAGGAATGGGTGTAGTTAAAATACTAGAAAACGTTGAAGTAAAAGGAGAAAATCCTGCTAAGGTAAGCAAAATGCAAAGCACTGAGGGATGATGTTTATTATTTCATTATATGATGTATAATAATTTCTTCTAAATGCTTGGTGTAATATTTAGAACTATTAAATGTTAGTCAGTTATTTTTACTAACTGGTAATTTCCATTTTACTGTCCTTGTTAAGAGGCTTTTGTTCTTGCACTCTACATTTCCCTTGCACAAACCACTTATTGTTCAACACAGCTGTGAGGGTGGAAGCCTTTGCTAGAAGTGTAGGATGGGCAATGAAATTAAAAGGTGGAATTCACAATCCCACCTAAATGATATGTAATTCTTATAATTTTTATGTCAGAAGTCATGTTTCTGAAAAAGCAATCGGTGTGTAGGTCATAGCAGTTTGTGGGTGTTTGATGAATTAATACCTCTAACTTTAAAAGACTTGGCAGTTGAAGAAAGAACCATCTTCACTAATGTAGAACTTCCATGTCTTGTGTTTTGCTGCACTTCAGCTTGCTGCCAGTTCCTCTTCCAGCCTCTCTGTGAAGCGTGGGTCTAGTGTTTTTGGAATGCTGATCCTCTGAACGCAACACTTTGTGTGATAAAAGCCTTTTGATGAGGATAGGCTAATGATGTGATGGGTTTCTGAAATAAATGCACCCAAACAACAGATGAAAAAGTCTTTTTATGGCATTTCAAAAATTTCAAAGAGCACTTGGAAGTTACTCCTTTTTTAAAAATTGTCTTAATAAGCAATACTACTATTTACACTTCATTTTTTTCAGTTGTGTGTCATCGCCGAATGTGGAGAGCTAAAAGAAGGAGATGATTGGGGAATTGCTCCCCAGGATGGATCTGGAGATGCTCATCCAGATTTTCCTGAAGATTCAGATATAGACTTGAAAGATGTAAGTATTTTTCTTGGGTATTTTACAGATTGCAAGACTTGTAGGTAATCTGAGTTACATGGTGTCTCTGATGATGTTCATTAAGCTTTTTTTCTTAAGAATGGATCGAAGTCCTGATTAAATGGTGACATTCCATTTTAAGAAAGAGAAGGCTGTGTGGGAAGGGATTGTAATCTCTTTTTTTTCAGTGCTAATTGCAGCCCATTTTTTTCCCCAGTAACTAAAACCTCACTTAAAAATGTCACTTATTTTCTATTCTTGATTTCTTTTTACTTTTGTTTGTGCTGTAATGTCAAATTGCAATTACTAGAACTCCATCCTGCAGATGACTAACTTAATGTTATTACCTACACACTTTTTTAAATGCCCACCCTTTAACAGACTCTGCCCCACTTACTAGAAGTAAAGGATCAGCCTTTTTAAAAGGTTTTTACTACATCAGAGCTAGTTGTTCTTAATTCCCAGAAGTTGTTTACTTTTAGATTGTTCAAACTGAAGGAAGATCTGTTGTTGGGAGTTAGGGAGCAGACTGGTGAAAGCAGCTCTTCTGCAGGTTTTTACTTTCCCATGAAGGTGAACCAGACAAACTGTCTAAGTCAAACAGTGATTTGTGAGAGGGGGAAGAAAAGGGCTGCATGAGTAGATTCCAGATAGAGAATTAGAATAGTAAAAATCCATTTGAGCTAGAAAACAAACTTCTTGGCTGTTGAGAAGCACTTCAGCTTATGAAAATGTTTATGGATAGCATTTGATGTGGTGCAGAATCGAAGTTGGCAGGTGCCTGTGCCCTTTAACTTAAAACTTGTTCATACAAACCAACTACAGAAACCATGGTGACATGTTTCTCACACTAATCAGTTTTTGCAAAGGTTACTGATTTTAGCAGGGTAGAACAGACAGCAGTAATTGTGAACTATTTATTGCCACTGGAGAAGTAACTTGAAGTGTATACGATTCAGAAATAGAAGTGATGGATTTGATAAAGACAGGCAGTTGTTCTTTTCTCCTTGCATTGATACTCCTAAGTGTTCAGAGAGAATTGTGTTGATACAACTTCCAGTTTGAGAGTGTGCGGAGTTCACGTGAGTAATACTGTTTTGAGAAGCAGAAGACAAGATTTCATCAGGAATAAGAAAGTCTTGGTTGAATAATTGTTAACATAACTTCTTTTACTTGAATAACGGTCAACACCTTTATATATAGCTCTGTGTGGGTAGCAGCATTTAGGGAAAAGAGTTGGACTGCTATGTCTTCTCTAGTATTTTCTCACCATTTATACTGTAGAAAACCCACTAGGAATTTAATCTTTCAGACATTTGTGTTACATAAAGCAGGGAATATTACAGAAGTGGTTTGAAGGTAGTATTTTGTCTAAAATTGGAGTACTATTCTGAGATTTTTAAAAACCTTGAAAGAGGATGGGCCTGGGATCATACTGTTAAACATTAGATAATTCACGACTTCCTTCATAAATACATTGATACTTTATATTTCCCATCTATTTTATTAGGTTGACAAGATTGTGGCCATAGCAGAAGACACAAAGAATATAGGAAATACTTTCTTCAAATCGCAAAATTGGGCAATGGCAGCTAAAAAGTATAGTAAAAGTTTACGGTAAGGCTCTCATCGCTCAATCAGGTAGTTTCTGTAACCCAGATTAATCCTGCTATTAAGCAATAATTTGTGCTTTTAAAAGGTGCCTGGTACAGTGCTCTTTTCGTTTTTTAAACTAAGAGCCTTCTGAATCTGGAAAACATCTGGTTGATTTATGGAATCAAGTAGGTCTTCTACTCATTGCTAGGTAAGAGCTACAGGCAGGAAGTATTGCTTAGAACTGGCTAAATACTCCTTTCATAATACTCTCACTATGCTGGTACATACCCAGGAAGAAAAGCAAGTAGTATCCAGGGTAGTTAATGGACAGCAAGGAAGGAAAATACTTTTTCTATGATTTATAAAAAGCAATAGGTTTAGGAAATTGGTAAGTTCAAAAACAAATGTGGCCCTTACTCATTCATCACTGTTTTTTATTGAGGGTCCATGCCATCATCCTGCCTCAATGTATAATTCAGACCTGCCTTCAAAACCATAGTCTTTCTTGCTTTTGTTTCCATACTGCTCCTTTCATATTTTCATGCTTTTTGCTTTAAGTACATGAACATGTCCTAAAAATAAAGTTATACTTACTGACCTTTATCCCAGCCTTCTTAATGATCACTGGTTAAGCAATAGTAACAATAATGAAAGAAAAAAAATCAGGCATATTTAATGCTTCAGCTGAGGTTTTAGCAGACTGGGTTTTGAATAAATGTTATCTTTCTGAACCATAAAATGAATCCTTTAATTACAGATATTAACCCAAGATGCAGTGTCTCGACCTGCCCTCAAAAAGCCTATCATAGAAACAGAAACCCCGAAGTAAAAAGGATTTCTATGCAAACCATTTGGAAATCATACATAAAAAAGGCTGGAATGGATTCTTAAGGATCTTTGTGTTGTATCTGTCCATTTTCTCTCCCCATTCTTAGGTAAATGCCAGGTACAATTTCACCATCCCTTCCGGTTAGTAGTCTTGTTCACTTTGAAGCACATCCAGTGAAGGCTTTTCCTGTCTGAGCTGCTTTGGTGCTTATTTGTCCTTGTAGGTGGAAATTGTAGTAATTTTTCTAGACTAAACAAATCTGATCTTTCCTTATAGGCCATGCTTTTATGGACATGCCCTGTTACTATATTATAGAATCTAATACTTTATGTAGGACAGTGATCTTTAGCTGGCACATCACCAGAACTGATAGGAATAGAATAGCTCTTACCAGGGTATCCCATGGCTTAGGTACAATTCACCTGGCACACCCATCTGACAATGCTGACCTTTTCTTTTCACCTACAGTAACCATTATAATCTTCTGTCCTTTTTCTTGTTTTATTGCTTCTTAGCCTTTTTTAAAAAATATTTTATATGTTAGAATTGACACTTTTTTTGTAAAAAAATGCATTACTTCGTATTATCTTCCTTGATACTCACTCCACTGATTTCTTTGACTTGGAAGCTCTAATCTTATTTCCAGAATGGTTGCAGGCTTTTTTGATGTCTTGGTGTGATTTATAAATATTATATATGTGTTCCGTTTGTTTGGAACATAATACAGATTTGTGTTATAACTCTCCTTACCTTTTTATTGTTTGCTCTTTCTTCTGGTTCTCATCTTTTGCATGATGCCTAGCAAGTGGAACAAGCACTGTGACTGCATCTAATTTACAAGCACAAAGCATCTAATTTACTTTTTAAGTATTGCTAATTTTTGTGATCCAAAGGTTGTATATGAACAACAAAAAGATGAGGCATGCAAAAAAACTCACAGAGGTTCTATCAAATAGACCATTAAGGAGTTAAAACTTTTGTATCCACAGCAGACCTTTGCCACTGGAAATAAAAACCAGACAGCATTGGCACATTGCAAATTAAGAAATTTGCTTTCATAACAGAGATGTAGTAACTGCTGTGGCTCCATCCTGAACCAGTGTCATTTTTAGAGTTCAGGAAAAGTCATGAAGGAGGACAGTGGGAAGAAGGTGGTGTTACTAATGCTCATAAACCACACTCCCTTACAAAGTAAAGTTAGGTTCAGATTTTAGCTACAAATTCCTAAGATAATTAGGAGATTATTGAAGCAACTCAAGAAGAGATGAAGCTTCTCATGAACATGGAAGGTGCAGTGGTGGTGTTGATTTTTTGGCACTGATGAGGAACATGCTTTTTGAGAATAAACTGAGATAAATTCTAATGTTTTCCTGTATTAGAACAGTGCTTTTGTCTAAGAAAAAGAATGTTCTAGTACAGTGGAGACTAAGAGTTACAGGAAAACATTCCTTAGTGAGTTGACTGTTAGGGTGGGTTTTACGTATTCAGTTTAATAAAGATTTGTAATAGTTGAATTGAAGCTGCTTTAGAAGCCGTGTGGATAGGCTGGTTCACACATATCCTGGAGAGATAGTCAAGGGCAGAATGGAAGTTGAAACACTTGAGACATGTTGTGTGTGAATCTGCTTTTCTGCAGGTATGTAGAAGCTTCTGAAGGAGTGGCAGAGGAGGCAGACAAACCCAAGTTAAAGACTGTTGCTTTGAGCTGTGTTCTAAACATCGGTGCTTGCAAACTAAAGCTGTCGGATTGGCAGGGAGCCATTGAGAGCTGCTCAGAGGTAAATGTAATGTTCAGTATCTTGGTCAAGAATTGGCCTGTACGGACAAGACTACAGAGCTTTTTTAAAGAGTCTTCTGACAAGCTTATGATTTGAAAGTAAACAAGTAGAATCTCATGGTGAAGTTAGTACTAACTTTCCAATATGTGACTTAAAAAAGATACTGAAATTGAAATGAATCATTAGAAACAAACAAAAGAGGGCTGTTGCTTACTGCACATCATTATCAGTTTCGGGAAAATGCACATCATTGTCAGTTTCGTTTGCAGAGCTACTTCTTATGTTACAAAGAGTTAAACTGTGTTCAGTGAAAGAGGAAAACTTTTCTCTGGAACACTAGTATGAGAAAAAGTTTTACTTGCCTCTGGATTTTATGGCCTTGTATTTTATTCATGGCAGGGACTTTCTACCTAAATAACTAACCTTTCAGGTAGGCTTAGTGGTGAAATAAAACGACTGCATAGGAAGAAAGAAACAAGGTAATGATATATATATGGAAAAAAAGAAAACCAGTAGAATTAAAGAAAAAAATGAACCATGACATGGACATAGTGCAAATTTAGTAAATTTGAGGAAACTCTAAATAATTCAGTAAAACACTTAATATTTTGAAGGAAACAGAGGAAAGAATGCTCTTATCTGGTAGCAAAGAATCCTGAGCAGCATCTCCTAGGGCTTTGTGCTGAAAGCAGGAGTCTCAGCTAATCTGTGAGGTCATTAGAAAGCTGTCTTGCTTTCTAGCCTGCTGATAGTGGAAAACCTTCATAAACCTAAATTCAGAATGGACAAATGAGGAATGAAAATAGGAAAACTGTGTAATGTGATATCTGTCACCTAGAAAATGGTAAAAACTGAAACAAAAGTGTTACAGGTAGAAATTACTACAACTAATAATACTTGCCATTGTGGGAAGAAAATCACACTTCCTTTTTTTAAGATTAAGCAATTGTTAGATAAAGGCAACTCCATAGCTATAATAGACTTCTGTAACGTATTTAGCTTATGTCTCATAACTGTGTCAGTGTTTTAATCAGAACACCAGTTTCCTAAAATTAGCCAATAAAGTTCTAGATAATTGTTAATGAGAAACTATACACTTTCACTTTTATGATTTCACAAGGCCAAAAGCAATTTAAATTAACAACCTGGAATACAAGCATTGGTTGGTGTAAATAATGAATTATGAACAGCTGAACCTGTTCAAACAAACCTTGCATTGAAATAGCTGTAAGCACAATGCTCAAGGTAAAACCAAAGAATGCTACCTCTGTGTATACAGTCCAGACAACTAATTCTTAGCACAGTAGAGGCTGAAGGCTTTATTGTAGGTGGATCAAGAGGAGCACCCACAGTAATACTTCCTTCATATTAACAGCCAATACCCGAGTGATTTAAAAAAATACAGATGCTATTGATGATTTAAAGTTAATAAATTAAATAAATAAAGCAACGCATTGCTGTGAAGACATTTCCTCTACACAATGAAAACTATATTCTTAAAATAAAGACACACTGTACAACTAACTGCAATAAAAATGTGATTTTCACAGGCAAGATAAGGTAACAGCTAGCTGACCAAATTAGCTGAGGTATTCTGAAAAAATAATCAAATAGTGGAACACAATCTCTTTGCTCAGCCACTGTATTTCCTATTTTGAAATTGTCATATTAGAGTTGGCATATACATATTATTGAAAACATTCAGCTCAAGGAAGGCGTAATGACTGGAACTTGGCAAAGTTCCTGAAGCATGATAAGATGGATTGCTTGTATGTATCTTTCTAGCCCACAGTGAAAAAAAATCTTTACAGGAAATCTCTGTGTTTTATTTATGATGCCATTTGAAGAGGTTTTGGTGCAAAGGAAGGAGCTGCAATAGAGAGTTGCCCTGTGAGACTCAAGGTTAGGATAATTTGAACTGCAGCAACTCCTCAGCCTTGACAGCTATCTATATATACACACACACACAGCTGTTCCATTGGGCCTCGTGTATGCTCATCCTTCACAAAAGACCACTTTTGGTGCAGTGGTACTGAAGCTGATTACTTGCTATTCAGCGTGCTGCATTATAGCATTCCTTTTTACATAGTAATGTTTTGACAGCTTACCCTCAAACCAACTGCGAAGATTGTCTGCTGGTGTGAATTGTGCCATTTGTGGAGATGGGAGGCTGTGAAGTATAAGAAATGTTAATGTGACAATTTTATTAAATTTACAGGCTCTTAAAATAGATCCAGCAAATACTAAAGCTCTCTACAGACGGGCTCAAGGATGGCAGGGAATAAAAGATCTCGATCAAGCACTGGTAATGATCACTTCTTTTTTTCCTTTTAAATTTAAAATTCTGTCAGGTCATTAATTTATATTTTTCTTTTATTTAAGGCTGATCTCAAAAAGGCTCATGAAATAGCCCCTGAAGACAAAGGTAAAATAAACTGTTCCTTTTAAATTTCCCTTAAGAATTTGAAGTACCCAAGGTAGTATTCAGTTGGAATTCATAGCAGTGTGATGCCTAAAATGTTAGCTTCTTAAACAGTGATGTTCTGAGCACAGAACCCGAGGTGGAAAACCTGATTTTATACAGCAGTGATGCTTCTGTTGCACTGGAAAACCTGCCTATGTAGGTCAGCAGCATTCCTCTTGAACTATGCCTGTATCTCACCGGGCTCTTACTCGCTTAATTTCCTGCTCTAATTGGGTGAGATTTTTAGCTCCTAAGTTCTGTGTTGGCACCAATACCATGCTTGCTATACACTCCTCTATGTGGTTACCTTACCAGTTGAGACAAAGCAAGGGACAAGGCTTTTGCTGCTAGTATCTGACCTAATCAAAGATTAAATGCAGTTTTATGAAATAACATAGGTAAGTTCAGCAGTGACCTGGTGTTAACCTATGAGGAGACCTAATGTAAAGAGATTACTGTAACTCTGTCATTTTCTTTTGGAGCAGCTATCCAGACGGAAACACTCAAAATCAAGCAGAAGATAAAAGCCCAAAAGGAGAAAGAGAAAGCAGCTTATGCTAAAATGTTTGCTTGATTTTTTTTCCCTAAACATTTAAATCTATGCACTAACTCATGCAAAAGGATAAATGGAGCTGCTTCTTTCATTTGCCCTCTGCTGCAGTTTTCAGTGTTTACAACACAAAAGTCTAATAATAAAGACAAATTGTTCAAAGGTGATGTGGTTTTCTCTTTTTTTAAGCTGTAGTAACTTGTGTTTTGCAACTCAGGTATTTTTCTAATGTGTAAAGCAATGGTGGTTGTTTTCACAGCTTAATAGTGCTTCCTAAGCAGCTTAGTTTCACACGAAGAGAATATTAGAGCAGGCCTGATATCTTGTAAGGAATAAAAATGCTGGTAGACATAGAATGAAGATGCAAGTATTATTTTTTTAAACCACTTTATAATAGGTATTCCCTATTATCATCATCAAAAAAAAAAAAAAAAAACCAACAAAATTGTAAATTTGATGTAAAATGTAACACTTTAAAGCAGTGACAATTTTCTAGACCAATCTATTTCCCTGACTGCCAGGTATGATTACATGTAAATCACTCCATCTAGAGAGAGAAAATACTTTTTTAAAGGTGGGTACTAAATTATTCCACCATATGCACGATTCTGGATATGGTTCCTGTTATCACTGAACTTCAGCAGTATACCCAAGATCCAAGCTTGTCAGTCCTGATAAGAACTTTTGCCTGCCATACAGCTCCTGTAAAGAAGTACTATTTAAATAAGGCTAGGGTTTAACCAGAAGGCACCAACTTTCCATTTAATGCAACAGTCATATGTAAAATTCAGAATGGCACATTAGTCTCAAACTCTTAACATTCAAATCAGTGCTGTACATTAATTACGCTGCAGCATAAAATACTCCAACATATTTGTTGGTGATCAGAAGTCACTGAATAGATCTCCTGTTAGTTTACATTCCATTATAAGCTGGTCCTCCTCCACCTTCAGGTACTACCCAGTTAATGTTCTGACTTGGGTCTTTAATATCACATGTTTTGCAGTGGACGCAGTTCTGAGCATTTATCTGCAGCCTTGATCCTTCTCCTGTTTCCAGAGGAACATACTCATAGACTCCTGTAAAGACAAGAAGGGAGCTATCACTTTGCTGAACAGCTTCCACCTGCATGTATACTCTAGTTACCAGCAAGTGTAACGAGGGAAGTATATTACTAAAGTGATTTCATTCTCTTCTAACATGTTTAACAGTTATTTCATCACAAAAGTACTGCTAACGTATTTTAAGATCTGCAACTGAACTCCCTTCTTGGAGGAAAATTGGGATAGAATGCTTGAAGTAAGTAGTAGGCCAGGTGGACCCTTCCTGAAGTACTTAGTCCTTTATCTTGGAGAAACAGCTGACACACACATTTTTGTTACCTACCTGCTGGACAAAATCTTTGCTCTGGTCCATCGAATACAGCCAGATTCCTGCTCACAGGGACACTGTCATCTTTGAGTGTTAAATGAGCGGGCTGGTCATGTTCATGGTTTGTACCACTTAAAGCCACAGATGACAGGAGATCAAAACTGATTTTTCCATCGGGCTTTGGGTATTCAATAGGAGTGCAGTCTTTGGCCGGCTTGAGCTGAGCAAAATCTGGTCCTAAATATATTTTTAATAAATGTCAGTATAGAATTGCAATTTGCTGTTACTCAAGATCAGTTTAACTAAGCTGTTTTAACTTCCCTTGTCATCACAATGAAGTACTTCATAAAAGGCAGCCTTTTTCATGAGACAAATGACTATACCAAGTTGTACAAAAAAGTGTTTTAATGTCTTAATTTACATTGTGTGGTAGCTAATACAACAAAGTCTGTTTCAATGCTTTATCACGCATTTCTTTTGTACACTTTTTAAGGCTTCACCACTGGACCACATGTGCAATAGCTGAAACTAAGACCAGAAAAGACTGACATAAAAATTTAGAATCTTCTTCAGGAAATAATGAAAGTTACCTGGATGTTTTAATGTCCATGGTTCCATTCCTCTCAGTATCCAATAAAAGATGCCTGTATATATCATTCCTCCGTACACACCAAGTACGCTATGGCAGGATGGTCGGATGTTTCTTACTGCATACAGCTCTTTCCAGACCCAGGACTTTTTCAGGTTCTCTTCATATTCTTGCACATCAAGTCCTAAGGCAGTACATTACTTGTTAGTTACCTACAGTACATCAAGACTATCCTTGAAATAAAAAAAAAAAAAATAAATGCTGAATAAAAGCAACTGCTAGCAATGAAATCCACAGAATGAGAATTTCAGAACTGTAAGCTAGGAATGTACTAGACAGCATGCCTCTTGAATCAAGAGACCTGTTTTGTTGGCAGGTACATACTGCTCCTTTGTAGCCTCTATTAAATGAGACAGAAGCAGCATTAAATTGCCTCAAACCTCAGCAAAGTATAATCAGACAGGTGGCTACATTGGCACCTCTGTGGGAAAACAGCTCATCACTCAGAATCTGAGTGCTGACCAGGACAGTCCACCTGTGATTCAAAGGCAGGTTTGCAATTCTAATGTCAGGTTCAAAAGCTTTTTCCAAAGAAGTTTTGCAACCAAAGTTCCATTTCAGTAACTATGGCTATGGGCCCAATGGATAATACCAGTGCTAGATAATTTCTCCCTTTGTAATCAGCACATTCATGAGATACATTTGACTGCAAACTTTTGATTTAAATATTTTGTATTCTTTACAAATACTGGACATTTCATACTTGACACATCTACCACAGTGTAGTTAAAGTCAAGTAATTATCTTAAAAAATAATGTTTCTTCAAATGAAAATTATTTGAGCTTTCCCTTCACCATTCTCCATTACTACCTTTAGGAATAAATGTTTTAAATAATCAGTTTTAAGCCCTGTCTACATATGAAAAACATGCTTCACTCCATACTTCCCATAAAGTCCATTATCCCTGCAAAGAGAAGAAAGTGGGCTGTAGCAGTCCAGTCTTGACAAGACTGGAAAACAGCATATAAAACCTGTCCATAATCAAATAGGAGTGGCACACTACCCCCCAACAGTGTTTATAGCTTCAGATGGATTCTAAGCATTTTAGCATGTCTAGCTGAAGTTTTAATTGTTCAGCACACCTTCTGTGTATGGCACATTTCAGCTGAATGAGAGCTCATTAGGCCTGAATCCATCAGTACAGAGAGGAGATTTCTAAAATAATCATCATGTGGCACCTGGCTCTAGTGTCTTATCTCCAGAGTGACTGAAATTCTCTCTCTTTCTGTCCTGACTTTATTACAGATTTAAGGGGACAACTAAGGCTTAAACGAATCACTACAAGGTGGTTAGGGCCAGGTGATTACTACAATGTGCTTGCATTATGTACAAAATAAAATACACGTAGTCTCAAACTGAGACGACTAAAAGATTAAAAGACAGAAAAAAGGACTGAATGAAAACAGCATCCTAACAACAGTAAGAGCAAATTTGAAAACTCTCATTCTGTTTTGCTTGCATTTAATCTATTCCTTTTTTTTTCCTGTATTGGCAGGCTTTCAGTAGCACTTTATAAATCATAGAGCATCACTTTTTATTGTGTTTATTATGTTGTGTAGGAATGAAACTATTCTGATTTACTTACACAGGAAGCATAAGCTTACTTTTCAGATGGTCATTAGAGCTTCTAGCAGCAGAGCAATACTTATGAATAACTGAGCAAATATTCATTTCTTTCATAAATCATCTGAAATTATCAATAGTAAATAAACAATAACATATATTTTAAACACACCCATTTCATGATTTATTCACATTTCCAACTCATTCATGCAGCCAGACTAATTACTGCTGTTAGCTGGTGGTGGTTCTAATTGAACACAAGGTAATTACAACTCAAACTCAGTGATCTTACCTATTGTCTTTGATTGGAGATTTTCATTGATTAATTGACTAAAAATGGCTTCTGAAGCCAACATGCCACTTTTCATTGCAGTATGTGTTCCTTTGATCTTAGGAACATTCAGGAGTCCAGGACTGCAACCAATTAATAATCCACCTGGGAAGGTGAGTTTGGGTATTGACTGAAGGAAAACAGAAAGAAAGGTGGTTGTTTTATTCTTGTTTGTTAAAGTGAAAATAACATTTTGGAAATTAAACTGGCATAAGGCTTAAGTGTCCTTTCCATTTTCAGACTTGGCATATGCACTCTCTAAACATACACCAGTTACTCCACTTACTCATGGAATTTGAGTATAGTATGCTTATAGGAAGACAGACACTTGTACTAGTGCTGAGTATGAAAGTGACAACATTTTCCTTATGTCCTCTCTCCAGCTGCCTTATCTGCAGCAAAACTTCACTAGTGTCACCCACCAATATGGTTTTCCTCTTTCAACCCTAAGTGAATTCTTTAAAATAAAGAACCCAAAGCCCCATTTGTTTCCCTGATTTCCATACAGTAAGTTGTACTTGTCTCATCTCACCTCACAGTGCTTTTTTCCACAAATCTTTTCTGTGAAACTGCCTAATGCTATCATGCCTGTCCTCCTCCTCCTTATTTTAGAAGTTGTTCACAGCCAACAAATATATTTTGGGGCAAAATCACCATCTTACTCCCATTCTGTAAGCATAATGTCATAGAGTATGGTCAACTCACAGACCTAACACAGCCAAGATGATTTGCAGTATCAGGTCAATAGTATTAATATACTATATTATACACCTATATTAACTAAGGAATACCTCAGCTACCAAGGTGATTAAGATTTTAGACCAGGAGCAGCTTCAAAATGCAGACTGACTGCAGAACTCTGAGCAGAAAGCTCTGATCAAAGCCTAAGTCTCAAATTGCTGAAGGCAAGTTTTGAACATACCCTTCCTCCAAAAGTCTTTAGTACTAGTCTTAATCTAGCATCCTGCTTTTATTAAAACTGTCTGAAAGAATTCATTTCACAGTAACCTAAATATTAAACAAGTAGTAGAATTTAATGAAAAATGTCCAAAAAAATATCCCTTGGAATTTAAGATAACCCAAACTGAAAGCTTTGTTTCTTCTGCTTGTTCAATTGTTACCTCTTTACTAGTCACCTAGGACTGCTTATTTTTGTATAGTCATACAGCAATCACTAAAAAAAGTTCTATTACACAGCATTTCCTCTGTGTTTTGTGCAATTTATTTAATCAGAGACCTAGTGATTTGGTTCATAGGAAACATAATTCAGGCTGAAAACACAACTACAACTTTCTTTTCTGGGACAAGAAGTTTTAAGTTCAGCTACATAACACTATCTCAAAGGAATTAAGTATGTAGGATGTTCTCTCTTTTCACAGAAAGCTGCCATTCTGTTTTAGCTGTTAGGATTCAATGGTGCAGCACTGACATAAGCATAGAAAGACTTCTTGACTGACACTCTGAACTGCATAGAAAGATGGTGATAAGTACTTTTCTTCTGCAACCACTGTTTCACGTAATATGCACACAGTGACCCAACGATTGCTAAAGAATAAATGAGATTAAAGATGAGTCATGTAACACAAAAGGTAGTACATACTGCAGCTTTGGTAGTAATTCTCATTATTAGTACTATGACACTTGGTGCCTGCTTTCACAGTCAGTGGAAGAAACACATCATGCCCCTGAGATACAGACACAAAACCAGACTGCTTTAGAGAAGGGGAGACACCTGCTCCCTGCAGTCTTTCCTGCCAGCAGACAAGAAACCTCATGTTCTTCCTCCCCTTAGCTCAGATCAAGGTTTAAAAACTGTTAAGTAAATCTAATATTTGACACTTAAATGGGTTGTATGTATAAAGGTTTTTCTCTCTGATATTCATAGCATACACTGCTCAACAACTGCAGTGCCTTTTTTTCCACAAAACTCTTAAGCCTTTCAAGAGTTTTTGATAAAATGGAGACAAAATAGAGGGTGCATGGGAATTTAAATGCTTTGTTTTGCAATTTTAATAAACATAAGAAATAGTAGCTACAGCGATTAAGTTACTAAACTCTGATCCTTCCTTCCACATACATTAAAAAAATGTGCACTCTCTTCACTCTGTGCTAAAGACTGAAGATCATGGTCATAAGGTTATCTATAACTAAAAAGCTGAGGTTGATGGTAACTCTATACACCTATTTGATGCAATTCTGTTACCAAAATCAAAAACTGGAGCTACAGAATGACTTACATAAGAAAATATTCCTGGATTACAGTGATACAAATGAGTCAGACTGCTACAGTTATTAATCAAAGCAACACATGCAAAAGAAGAGCTAATCTTAAAACTCTTCCTAAGTGAATCATCAATAAAGTTTTTTTTTACTGAAGTCATGTATTAAAAAAAGTCTTTTAAAAGAGTGACTTCATGATCACCTAGACAAATCTATCTACAGGAAATAAAAAAAAAACCAAACCCAAAACCACCAAAAAACCAACAAAGCAGAGCATACTTTTATATTGGGAGCAAGGCAAGGTAAGGGACATATTGGTTTAAATCCAGCAAAAATGTCCAAAGATGAGGCAGAGATGTGCAAGATCTGTAGTTCTACTGTGTAACTTAGCATAATGTCTGTAAGTGACTTCAAATATACTGTGTTCTTTCAGCTATAGGTTTTGAGTAAAGGGAGGGTGCAACTAAAGTCACAATTTGGCTACTTCACCACAGCCAGAAATTCAATGACTGTGTGTGGTTTTTGAAATAAGCCAGTAACACAGCTGTGTTACAATGTGATGTGACATATTCCCACTGCAGAGTGGACAAAATCAACGCTCAGGTTGATTAAATGTGCAGCATGGGTGTAATCAAGAAGTTGCTTCCTGAACCCACATGAGTCACTGCCAGGAATGCACACTGGGGTCAAAGCCTAACTCCACATGACTGTGACAAGAGTGATGCTGTGATGAAACTCTGCTTGTATTGCACAAACTGCGTGAAGCCACATCTATATTAAGAAGAGGTTCAAAAGGAAAGGCAAAGTAGTCAGAGGGCAGAGTGGCATGACCCCACACACAGGCTGCAGATGATGAACACTCAGGCTAGTTTTAAGGTCCAAACTGAAAGGAGCATCTGGAAGATGGATCTGGGAGTACAGAACATACTGCCACGCCCTGTGTTTCAAGATGAGAAGCTAACAGGTTGAAAATACTTTAAAACTGTTAAATGTAAACTCCAGACCACTTTTTGCAAGCTTTTCCAGCCCTTTCAACTGACCTTAAGTCTTGATGAATACATATCCAAATTTTACCTTTTACACTACTTAAGTTAACAAAATGAACCAAGTATTCTACCTCCCAAAAAAGCAGAAATTCAAAGTTGTCCGTGAAAGAAACTCAAGGTATTTGTACTTGAAGAGGTAAAGATTTACCTGCCAAACTACATTACAATTTCAGCACCATCAGTGACATAAGGCTCAAGCACTGAAATGAAGTTCCTTTTGCTGGGATCAACAAGTAATTTGGAAGACCTCACAGGAACAGATCAGTGGTACTACCCTGTCTTCCCCAAGATTCCAGGCAAAAGAAAACATTTTCTGTGGCATCTTTGCTGCTGAAAATACTTGACTGCAATATAAATTCCACTTCACTGGCTGCTCGTGGTTTGGACAAACACTCTGCTGGGTAAAAAACTCTCTGGATGTCTGAACTCAGAGAATGTTGGTGAACAGTTACATCCACTTGGCAGCCAGTCACTAGTGGGGTTCCCCAGGGCTCAGTACTGGGGCCAGACCTGTTTAATATCTTTATCAATGACCTGGACAAGGGGATTGAATGCACACTCAGTCAGTTTGCAGGCAGCACAAAGCTGGGTGGGAATGCTGATCTGCTGCAGAGGGATCTGGACAGGATGGATCTATGCACTGAGGCCAATTATACTGACATCCAGTAAGGCAAAGTACTGTGTCCTGTCCTTGAGTTACAACAGCCCCATGCACTGCCTTAGGCTTGGGGCAAAGTGACTGGAAACTGGCCAGCAAAAAAGACATGGGGGATCCTGCCAGCTGAATGTGAGCCAGCATGTGCCCATGTGGCCAAGAAGGCCGATGGCATGCTAGCTTGGATCACAACTACTGTGGCCAGCAGGACCAGGGCAGTGATTATTTCAGTGATTATTCCCCTGGAATCAGCACTGGTGATGCTCTACCTTGAATCCTTTGTCCAGTTTTGTGCTCCTCACAAGACACTGAAGTGCATCCAGAGAAGGGCAACAGAGCTCACGAAGGGCCTGGAGCTCAAGTCTTATGAGGAACAGCTGAGGGAGCTGGGGGTGTTTAGCCTGGAGCAAAGGAAGCTCAGGGGAGACCTTATTGCTCTCTAAAACTACCTAAAAGGAGGGTGCACTCAGGTGAGGGTGAGTCTCTTCTCCCAAGTAACAAGTGATAGGAAGAGAGGAAAGGAGCTCAAGTTGTGCCAAAGGAGGTTTAGGTTGGATATTAGGAAAAATATCTTCACAGGAAGATTTGTCAAGCACTTGCACAAGCTGCCCAGGGAAGTGGCTGAGTTGCCATCCCTGGATAAGACATACAGATGTGGCACTTAGGGACATGGTTTAGTGGTGGACTTGGCAGTGGTGGACTAGTTATTGGACTCAATGATGTAAATGGTCTTTTCCAATCTAAATGCTTCTATGATTCTGTATTTCATTTAGAAAGCAAAGTGAATATGTCAGAAGATTTTCAGTATGACAGAGCCTAAGTCTAACAAATCTCAGCAGCCAGTACCCAGCAAGACAAGAAGGTTTTTCTGTCCAGCAAAACATTTGGTACAGCTTGCAACCCAGATCTACAGCACTAAACACGTGGCTATAGAGAACTCAAAGATAAAAATGTCATGAAAAAGAAATCACCTGGATGCCACCTTCATTTAACGCTCTGGCACCGTAGGCAATCCTTGTTCCACCCTCCAATGTAGGCTGTACACTAGGATGGTGCTTCCACCTCTGAAATTCCCTAAACGGATTCAAATAGGGATTTTGATAATCTAAACCAACCTTAAAAAAAAAAAAAAGAAGTGCACATTAATAAAAATAAGGTATGAAATTTCAACAAAAATTTGAAATTAAAACAGTTGCATATTACCACATCAAGTCTTTAATCTATTTTATACTAAAGCAACCTTAGGATCTTTCTACTTAAACTACTGTTTAAAAATATGTTCTATTAATGGTACAGCAGAAGCAAACCTGAAAATTTGCTGCTACAAGTCTGCTCTCGTCCCCACCTGAAATATGGAAAATATTTAATTGCATTGTTACCTCCTTTCATCTGTCTTTAGTATAAAAAGGATTAAATTAAGCATGATTTAATGGGTGGGATAAGCAGAAGAACTTGTTTTAAATTTGTATTTCATACCTCTGCCCTAAAAAACCTGAAAAAAGAGGTAAACAATTATTTTTTGATTGTTATGTCCTTGTGCTCTCATACTTTAAACAGCTTTTCAAATTGTTTAGTAGTCAATTATAATTTCCAATTAGGTGAGCCACTGTAATAAAGCACAGGGGAGCAATGATGAAAGCAGAAAATGGGGTAAAAAAGACTGCCAGTGGGCTGGATGCCCAGGATTGTTATGCATTTGAGAATTTGCCCAAATATATCCTCTGCATTTCCCATCTTGAAGATGCTTTTAAAAATAATTTTCTTGCTGAAATTTACTCTTTTGAGAAAGAGATTATTTCTGGTTCCTGAGAGCTTTATTGGAGATAACTAACAAAATACATCATGAGTCAGCAGCAATCAAGACTTGGGTATCTGTGACAGTTCACTGCTTTTAGAGCAGTGCTTGCATCTGCATTGCTGACAAGACAAAATTAATGAACAAGTTTCAAAATAAAGGTAAAATAACCCTACTACAAGAATCATCTCAGACTGAAATAGGTATTAAGTTCAAAGACAAAAAAGTGACTGTGTGTTTACACAGAAGTTGAGTTTTCCTCTCTGGAAAGAACATGAACATTACTGATTACCTACCATTCTCTGTGAGAATCAGAGCTCTCAGCCCTTCTAAAATCAAACAGAATTTGAATATCTACTGTATGTACTTATTAATTCCAATATTGGAAATCTGTACAGGACAACTATGTGTGTCCTGTACAGGAAAAGCTAACAAGTTTGTTTTGTTTTGTTTTTTTTTTCAATGCTTCTTACAAAACAGACAAAAATAGTTTTCCCACACACTCTGTAATCCTTCTGAAATCTAGGAGACAGAAGTGTCAGCTCAGTCCCATGCTGCTGGAAGTCCAATCTGTATGCTTGACTCTTACAACATCTGTGTTGAAGCACGTGCACAGGGTAAATAGTGAATTTTTCATTTTGAACTGTAGGTGATAGAGAATATTTCCAATCCTTGCTCCTTGCATCACCCTGGCTGCCAGAATGACACCAGACTATCTCACAGTGATCTCACTGCTTCTGATAAAGTGCCAATGAGCAGGAAGAAGCTGCCTGCCCAATTCAGAAACGCAGTTGCTCAAGAGGGCAAGGCCAACAGGGGTGGAGAATACCAAAAACAAACTGAAGAGCTCAGAAATTACAGGGACATTGCTTGTAGCACTGCAGTGCTTCCACTTTATACACTTTTCTCAAAATGTGGAGTTACACATGAGGTTGACACATGAATTAGGAAATGGAACCGTACAAAGTGCATGTGATTTAGATTTCCTAACTTACAAGAATTTTTTGAGCACAGTTTTGATTAGTCATTTGGTTTTGCACTTACCAAAATTTGCTTGGTTTGCAAAGAAATTATTCATAAGTTTTCTAGTTGGTCTCAATAAAAGTCACTGGATGATTAATATGACAAATTAACCTTCCTTAATATGGTCATAAGCACATTTAAGATTGAGAAAGGACTAAATTTGGTCTGTTCTCATTCTTGTATTTACATTTTATCATTAAAACAGAGAAAAGAAACTGCATAAAATAAAGATCAAACAACAAGCAAGAATGAAAAACTAACTTCACTTACCACAAATCCAAGAGCAACTAAAGGCTCAGGCTCATTTAAGTGATAAAGAAAGGATCCTCCATATGTATGTCTGTCTAAAGGCCAGCCTACAGTATGTTCCACTCTTCCTGGTTTCCATTTCTTTTCATCAATAGTCCATAACTGAAATGAAGATGACCAAAAAATTACTTCAGATTGCAAAGTAATGGCCTTTCAATAATATATTAAAAGACAAACACACAGTTACATATAGGAGAAACTTAATTTACTCCTATGAGCAATGCAAAAACTCCTACAGCAAAATACCAACTGTTCAGTATAGTTTTTTGGATTATCATTTAGGATTTTCCCAATACCTCTCTTTCTTTAAATGTTGTGTATCAGAAAACGTGACTGAGACTCCAGTACTACACCCAAAATTTTCATTCAACCACAAGATTGCCAGATACTTCTGCCACAGAATGCAATGCTTGTGTTGATTTTTTTCTTCGAAAGTATTATTTTTTCATACAAATTTATGAATTATCTTTTGAGTTTTTCAAGGTCAGGACAAAGCAATATGCCTGAGTTGATAGAAATATTTTCTGTCAAACAAATCATCCTGTCTCTGCTGTCTCCTAGATGTTTCCAGTGCTCCACTGACCCATGGTGAACTCAGAGAAGCATTTTCATGTTTTCAGGAGCGAGTCCATTTTCTGCTCATTTCACAAAACATCTTTGCACCATGCCAGGCACAGTCTAATGACAGGAGAGCAGTTGAGCACCATAAGATCAGCTCAACCATGGAAGGCATATCTACAGTAATGTTCCAGTTTAGATTAAAGAGCACATTTTTGAGCGGGACTTCTGATTCCTCTCACCTGCTGTGCTTTGACTTTGCTTTGACAGCAAAGGCATGACTCCTTCAAGGTGAAACTAAAAGACAGGGTCCTAAAAGTCCATCTAAAGCATTCCAGTCATGAAAGGGCACTCAGTCCATGGGACTAGATCATGGTTAGTCCAAAGTAAAAATAAACCTGAGGCGTGCATAGTGAGGATATCAGCTCATCAGATCCACTCCTACTGCACCACTTGCTAAAGCAGACAGTCTCAAGGGAACTCTAGAGGAAAACCCTTCTTTAATGACAATTTCAGTATTAGACACTGTAACTAAGATTATGTCATAGTTACAGAGTGGTTATTCTCTAGAGAAGTGTAAACTAATCATTTAACAAATATTTTGTGGCTTTAAGCATATACTAAAGTAATAAAGAATATGTTATGGTCAAAACTCTGAACATATTCTAAAATGATACAGCTCCTTTTCATGAGTAGTATTTCTGAGAACAGAATATTTTAAAAAGGAAACCTCATTCCTATCCCAATTTCATATGCCCAGTGAAAGGAGGTGTTTTTTTTAAAGAAAGGCTCATCTGGAAGGTTCTTGAGAGACCACGACTCATCATCTGAAACAGCTCTCCTCTCTCTCTTTCACTAACATGCAGAAAGCACATAGAAAGTATTTTCTCATTTCTCATAAAAAGTATTCCCCATTTACTAAAACCCCCCCCAAATTAGGCAGCACAAATCCCTCTCTCATTTAGTACAAGTACAGAAAACAGATTTCACAAACAACCATAATCTGAAAACATTAACAGAGCAGATTCACAGGTACCTGTAGTTATAACAGATACAAGAGAAGCAGCAGCTGAAATGGAACAGTCACAACATGCAGGGAGCATGTGCTCTGATCAGCTTCAGAAGAGCAAAGATTCTGAAGTCTGAAAGTGTAACTCAAATTCTTTAATTAATGATATATAATAACTTTATTATTATTACTATTTGCTTTCTAACTAATTCATGTAATAATATAATTATTACACAAATTAGTTAGAAAGCAAATAGAATCTACCTTACGCTGTTTTCTAAAATAGTTAAAATTATGACAGTGATACCTCTTTCAATCCAATGCCATAGCTCTGGGGTTGACAATTCTCCCTTAGATTGTATTTTTTGTACATCTGTTTGGCTAGATGTCCATGACAACCTTCAGCAAAGACTGTGACTTTAGCATGGAGTTCCAAGCCTCTTTCAAAGGTAGCCTGCAAAAGTAGAGCATTTCATCAGCAGTTAGGTCTGTGCCACACCAAACTCAGAGCAAGAAAATGGAGAGTAATAAAGTGATTTTACTCTGCTTGGTAACACAGCTGAGAACCTACAAACCGTTGAAAATTATGGTTCCAGTTCAGTTGTCTTCTCCACCTAACCATGACACACCCCTGGCAAGTCTTGGAAGGGGATTTCAGTAAAGCAGGCCCACAGTGAATTGCTATTCATTACTGAAAAAGAGAATCTTTCCAGATCAGAGGATACTTATATCAAATCTGCTCATTCACAAGGTGCAAAGGAACTCTGACAGACAAAGAGTCTTTACCTGTAACCTTACACTTTAGCTTATGAAGTCATGTTACAATAAAATATTGTGTGTGTGTGGCCCAACACACATGATAGACTAGACAGAACTACCATATCTGAAAAACCTGAATCACCCCTGCTCCCAAAAGGACCTGCTACTTCAGAATAATGGCATTACTCCAATCTGGCATGTTAAAACATACAATAACATTAAACTAAACAAAATATAACTATAAAAAATTCTCATTAAAAATTCCAACAATGAGATTGAGAACCAGGTAAGGGGGATTGGTATACTGCTGTATGAGTACATCACCGGCATCTGTGAGCACACTGGACAAGAATACAGATTATGTTCACAAATTTTTTATAACAAAAAAAGCTTGATTTCAGTCAGAAAGTTTACTGTTGAAAAAGACAAGGAAAACAGTTTTGGATGAAGCTCTCCAGCAGTACCCAATCAAATCATGTCAAGGTCAGCCACCATAGGTTCAAAAGAAGATTACTGCTTTGGTTTTGAATTGTCTCTCAAGTGCAATCTGCTTGTAGCTTACAAATGAAAATGTTCCCTCTAGTTGAGAATTACATTTAAACAGGATGCTTAAGTCACAGGAGTCACAGGATCTCGTGAAATTTTTTGTACTCTTTGAATTTCTGATTGTTAATGTGAATATGAATGAATTTTACAAAATACTAAACAAGAGTTACCTCTTGAATATATAGTGTCCACTTTGAAGTAGCTTTATATAAAACAAATTAACTACAACTCCACATTGTAAATATTAGAAATTCATTCATTTGAAACATTTCAGTAATGTGACAGAGTTGTATTTCATAGTTAACAACTTTCTCTGGTATCTACACAAAAATCAATGTGCAACTTTCTACAATGTATTTTTACCACTGTCATTTTTATTTGATTGGTGCTGACTGCAAGGTGAAAATCTACTCATTAACCACAGTCTATTTGATTAGGCTCTGTACAAACACATTGAAGATATTCTTGCCTTGGAGGTTATACAAACTACATCTATTTACCTGAGCCTTTATGAACTGGAGGTAGTACCAGCTGACCTGACAGCTAAAATACTTGAATTGAATGATAGTGCAGTAAAAAAACCCCTGCAGTAGAGGCATACTCATTATGTACATTAAAGAAGTTAACAGAGACACATTCTCCCAGAACAAATGGGAAAAAATGAATCTATGTTTTGAGGATGTTAAGAAATACACCTAAAATTGTTCCTTCCCACCTTAAAACAAACCCAAACTCCCAAAGAAGCTTCATTACAGCAGAAGCTGCACACATCACTTGTGCCACCTTCTGGACAAAGCATGCACTGGAGAGTGTCTGTCCCCTACTGTAGATACACAAATATTACACTGGAAAAATACATTACTCCTCCACTGGCTATACCCTCTCAAAACAAGAAAGAGTCTTTTCTTCTCACTCCCTGCCTTAAATGGGGAAAAACAGCCCACAGGAAACTAGAATGAAACTTCATAAAAAACAGAAAGCAAATGTTAAGAAAAAACTTGTACTCCTAATTTACGTAGTCAAGTAATTCTGTGTGAAAGTTGTTCCAAGTAACGCTGAGGTGCCACATTCTCCCAACATATTATACAGCACACTTAGGGCAGGTTCTGGATTCCACCAAAAAACCAAAAATCCAAGTCTGACACTTAGGGCAGGTAGTCACCTTCTGGATACAGAAACATAACCAACCAGCATAAAGGTATAAAGACTCAGTGTGTACCTTGCCCCAACAGGGTAGCCAGACTGTCAGCAAGTGCAACTGCAGTTGTAAATACCAAGGAAACCAAATCAGCCAGAAGCACACACATGTTGCTAGTTACCAGATTGCTAGTTGCAGTTACCAGGGCTAAAGCTTTCTACTTCACTTTTGGACCTTTTTTCCAGGAGTTCCTAGAGTTCTTTCCCTTGTTTCCAGATTTCACATATGCCAAAACACACTCACATAATCTCCTTCAAGACAATTTTTCTGAAAAGGTTTTTTCTACTAATCTCAGAAAAATTTTACAATGTTCTGAGACCAGAACTTTCACAGGTAATCAATCCAGTTAAATAGAGAGGGAGGACACGTACTGAATTTTACAACTTTTCTTATGCTGCAGCAAGACTATTGATGGCAGTACAAGCAGATTTATCACAATTTTTCCATAATTAGACCCCTAGTTATGGGGAAGATAGATACTTACTTTAGGTGCTCCATCCTTCTGAATGCCTACATCATTAGTTGCTATCCCTTTCACGCTACCATCTTCATGAAAAAGTACCTTTGGAAATATTTAAACAAACAAAAAACACTGTAATGAAACTGTACTTTGAATCTATTCACTTAAAGTTCTAAAGCAGAACTTCTAAGCACTATGACTTTAATGGTCAAACATGAAGATTATGCATTTATTCGCATACTGTATGATCCACTTGCACTTTGCTGGATCTGAGCCAGGGAATTTAGACAGAGAAACACAGTTTTCACAATATGTATCAGTAAAAGGAATGTTGCACATGTACAAATGATCATGACTGCACTGAAGGGGGTTCCAAAGCCATTTTTCATAAACACACACTGATGTCATCAGTACCTCAGCTGCTGCATAGCCTGGATATATCTCAACACCCAAAGCTTCTGCTTGTTCACCTAGCCAACTGACAAGGTGGCCCAGACGCACTATGTAATTTCCATGGTTAGCCATCGGAAGTCCTAGGCAAAAAGAGACACACACACATATAAAACATCAGACACTAAGCAAAATAATCAAAGCTGTATACAGCAGGTGTCACACCTACAGCTACTATCTTCAAGGTAATCTCATGTGTTATCAGAGCCATTACCTGCGCAGAGTGTATCACTGTAACCTGTTATATTCTACATACACTTGCTGCTACACTGAATCAAACTTGTTTTCATTCATGGGGAAGTTCAAAGAGACACAGAGGACGCTGACTCTCTTCCCCCTCACTAAACTTTACCTGGAAGAATTGGCACTGGAATTCTAGATGTCTCTGTTAAAATTCCAAACTTGTCTTCAGTTACAGGAGTATTAAGTGGAGCCTACAAAAATAAAATAGAAGTTGAGAGTTATGTTTTCTTAGCCAATCCAACAGAAACAACAAAATCAAACAAACTGGCAGTCAAGTACAAGTTTAGTATAGCACTCATATAGGAAAGTACCACAAGAGAGAAGATAAAGTACTTTATGAGGCAGTCATCAGGCAAGAATCAACACAACTACTGAGGTAAAAAAAAATATGGCTTTGCAAATAACATCTGTTGTACATAGGCTTGCACTACATCAATATTCTAGACCTTCTTAAAGAAGGCAGCTCAACTTGCAGATTTATCACCGTAAGAGTTGACAGCTGACTTTTTGCAGCCCTCAGGTGACAGCAGGCAGGTGGCTGCAAGTCAGATAGCTGTTCTGGGACCTCCCTTCTAAAATCCTCTTAGGCCTTTGTTCCACCCCAGTGTCTGCACAGAAGTCAGTGTCAGTCTGTGCCATCCCCACGAAGAGCAACTGTACAGATCCAACAAGTCTGTCACTGGTCAGGACCAAACATCCTCCTGCTTGTACACAGGAGCTGGATCTTGCACAAAGGCAGCAAGTGCAGGGCACCCCAGGCTGCACCAGACATACTGTGGATATGCAGTAGGACTACTACAGAAAAGAGCAAAGGCTACACCATATCTGCATAGACAGAAAACTTCTAGCACTGTTAAACTACAGGAAACAGACTAAAAAGAAGGTACCCGTTTTTGCTATGTTCCATCAATGTATTCTAAAACGGTACTAATTACTAATGTCACCAGGTACTAACTCAGACCAGAATGAGTCAGATATCAAGTTCATTACAATGTAGTAATAAACTTTGGCATTTACATGCTCATACATACCCCTCGCTCTTTCCAGTCTGGAAAGAGTTCTTCTAAGGACCTTGGCTCCACACAAGCACCAGACAATGTATGTGCACCGATCTGAGAAGCCTTTTCCACCAGACAAACACGCACTTCTTTGTTGTGCTCAGCAGCCAACTGTTTGAGTCGAATGGCTGCAGAAAGGCCTGCAGGGCCTGCTCCAACAATGACAACATCAGCTTCCTCTGCAAATCTTTCCATGTTTACCCCTTCAATAGAAAAAAATGGTAATAACATAAGCCAATCTCCAATTTCTTCCAAACTCTCTCTCACTAAACCTAAACCCTCATGGTAAGAACAACTGAAAAAACCAAGCAGATACATACTGAACAGAGCTAAATCTTTATGTGATAATCACTAAACCAAAAGCTGCCTGTATGTTTTCTTTACAAAAACAAGCATAAAGTTTCTTCTGAAACTATTTTATAGCACTAAAGATACTCATTGTGAGATAGCAAGCAAAATTTTCATTTGAAATATCAGCACTGTATTTAAGTGCAGAGAATTTCCATACAGAGAAAAAAACAGCAACACATTTTAGTGTCTTTAAAACTCAGCAATGACAATAATATTGAAGTAGCTTTTAAAGAATGCAATGTTTTTACCTTCCCATCGTTTGTCTTTGTCCCGAGGATGGATTGTGTAATGCGTAGTTATGCGAGGCACAGCGGCAGTAGAGGCACATCGTGAGACACGCAGTGATAGATGGCAATCCTTCTTTAGCAGCTTTAGAGCATGAAAGCACTGACGGGCTGCAAAAAACAGAAACAACTTTGTCAAATCAGTAGTTTTATACATTTTTTAAAATTTCAGAGATGCGAGTAGCACAACCAATATGACAGCTTCCCCCTCCCAAAGGCTGCCAGGTGATACAAAGATGAGAAACAATAAACATGGATTTTTAAATTTTCAAGTTAGGAGAATGCTGTATAATTATTTATCAGGGAAAAAAAAAGAAGTTTCCCCTTTCAGTTTTCTTTACTCAGTACACAGGCCAGCCATGCACAGCTGACATAAGATAACATGCATATACACAGGTGAAACATTTTAAGTTCTGATTTAAGTTCGAACTTCAAAAGGTTTATTTCAGACTGCATTAAAAGTGACCTAACAATGGTGGAAACTGGACATGCAAGTTTAGCTCTGACATCTCAACACATGTTGAGACAGACACCTTGGGCTACTAATATAAGACAGTTCATCTAAAGTACATGCCATGGTCTCCAGTAAAATCACTGACTTGAACCCAAGTGTGCTCAGCCAAAGCTAGGAACAGTAGATACAGGTAACCTTCACCTTTGCTGCAGATACAATAATTGTTGTGAGAACAAATTAGAATTTCTGTGTAAGCAAATGGACAAAAAATGAAGTTTCAAATTATCAAACCAGGACTCTTTTCAGAGGGCTATTACATGTCAACATTTTCTTCTTTCAGAAACAAATGTGTGTGATCTGTATTAAAAAAAACCTAATATCGTTAGTATGAAAACTAGTTATAGTTAAAAGGTCTGTGAACTAATGTGCCTTGACTAATAATATTCCCTCCTTAAAGAATTCTCTATATTCAGGGATGAAGAAAGATACCATATTTTAAGTGGAGTATTTCTGCAAAACTACATAAGTAAAATCACCAGCATGCTTTGACTGAAATGTTTAGTTGAGAATGGCAATTGGCAAGGCCAGCACAAGCATCCTGTGTCATAACCCTGCCTAGTGACAGTCAGGACAGAGGTCTCTATACACAAGGTAGTGAGTATTATCCATGCTGGTTCCTTAACAGGAATTCTGTACCCAAACAACATAAAAGCTATTATCATACCACCTCATTATTCTTTGTTATCCTTTACCTGCAATCAGGCAGGATCTGAGAAAAAGTACTCTATAAGGTTGGTAACAACTACATCCATACATATATATTAGGAAACTTTAACTTTCAGCATTTTTTTTCATTTGACCATAACTGATGGTATTAAGAATCAAACAACATATTAAAAAAATCAATTATTTTGCACATATGCAAAAGAAGTGAAACTCTGCTCTAAACACGTCTGAAAATAACAGAGGTGGGTGCAAAGACTGGACGGGCAGAGTCTTCCCCAGCGAGCACACAGCCACGATTTTGAGAGCTCACGGACCCGGAGAGCGATGGGAAACGCCTGCAAGGACCAGGCAATCTCCAAGGAGAAACTTTGCGGCAGCTCTTTAGCAACAGCTGTCGGGATGCTGTCTCCACAACTACTTCCCAAGTAAGGGCACTCGTTCCACTGCTTTATTTCAGCCTTTAAAGCAGGTGACACTTAGCTCAAAAATCCCGCCCATCTTTTTACGCACCCCACCGCAGGTGAATAACCCACGCCAATACCACAGAGCTGGGGCGCGGGCAGCGCTCCCGCACAGCGCTCTCCTCCCGCCTCAGGGCGCACAGAGGTCCCGGGCAGGGGGAGTCACGGGGTCCCCGCCCGCCGGCCCCGCGTCCGCCCGGACACCGGCGCGACCCAGCCGCGACCTTTGCTCTGCCTCGGCGCCGCGCCAGCCGCCGGCCCCACCCGCCGCACCGAGCGGCCGCCCCAGCCCAGCCCTGCCCAGCCCAGCCGGGGCCGCGGCCCCGGGCCCTCCCGCCGACCCGGCGCGTTACCTCGGCCGGCGGACGGGCAGCGGTAAAGCAGCATCGCAGCGGCCCCCAGTCACCCTCCGCTTCCCGCGACCGCCCTGCGCGCACCCCGCCGCCCTCGGCCCCGCCGCGCCTGCGCGCCCGGCCGCGGGTCGAGTCGGCCCCGCCCCGTCCCGGGGCAGGACTACAGCTCCCAGAGCTGCCCTCGGGGGCGGCGACTGCGGCCGCTGCCCACTCACCCGCGGCCCGGGCGGCGCTCGGCGGGAGCGGGCCGGGGCGTGCCGTGGGCGGCGCTCGGGCGGGAGGCTCGCCCGGCGCGGGAGAGCCGAGCGGGACATGGCCGAGGCGGGGCCGCTGCCGCCCGCGGCGGTTCCCGAGGGATCGCCCGGCCCCGAGCCCCGGAGGGTCCGCGGCGGGAGCGAGGGGTCGGGGCCGCCGGAGCTGCCCGGTGGCCACACGCGGGAGCTGCTGGAGGCGGTGGAGATGCAGATCGGCGACGTGAGTGCGGCGCGCTGCCCTCGGGCGGGCTCCGGGGCTCCCTCGGGGACGGTGCCGGGCGCCGGCGACCCCCAACCTCTCTGCCGTCCCTCCAGGCCGCCTTCTCGCTGGCGAAGATCCTGGAGGCGACGTCGGCCGTGTCGGCCCAGGTGGAGGAGCTGGCCACCAAGTGCTCGGAGAACGCCCGGTTCCTCAGGACGTGGCGGGACCTGCTGAGGGAGGGCTACGAGTCCCTGAAGCCCAGCGGCTGACGCTGGCCCCGCCCGCCGAGCCGCCCGCTCGGCCCGGGCTGCGGCGGGGTTCTTTCCGACCGGCACCCTTAGGGAGCTCACCTGGAGTTTCGTTTTCCCCCAGAGTTCTTTCACAAATACTTGAGGGCTCTCGTATGGATGTTTTATGTTAGTCTACCGAATAAAAAACCCTTTGTTTAGGGAATCAGTTTTGACTTTTAGATTTTTCGTTGGAGCTCAAGCTATCTCATTCGCTCTCTCTCTCTCTCTTTTTTTTTTTTTTTTTTTTTTTTTTTCCCTCTCTCTTTCGTGCTAACGTGGTAGATACAAAATTAGTATTGTGCTACCTTCAGAACTCATTACTGGTAGGGAAGTGGTGTTCTATGATAAAGACTTGCCAGCCCTCCTTTTTAAGAGCTGTCGCCAGCAGAAACCCTGCCAATCCCAGAGAAACTTCAACTAACTTCAGATTTTTGTTATGCACACTTTTTCTTCATGTTGACTGTGGGATAATGCAGGAAGTTGTGGCTTATTTATGATCTGTAAAAAAATCCTATATCCCAAACCTTGTACCAGTATTGCAATGTATGTCTATAAAGCTGCAGATTATTTTTTGTAAGATGTTTTATTACTGCAGACAATTTTACCTTACCTTTTGTTGTAATAAAGTGCCTTATGATATACCATATATCTCTGCAGGGTAGAAATTTAACAGCATTGCTTACTGATAGGATGGATTTTTTTGAACTGTAAGCAAAAGCTTCCATTAGTTAGAAAAGAGTCTGTGACATGTCCCGTTGCTGGGGAAACACGTCAGAGCTTTTGCAGTATTTGGTCCTGTTTTTCATCTTTGCCCTAAGCAGTGACTAGTTTGATAGTCTAGGGCTTACTGTTAATAGAACCTTTTGGTCTGAAAGATGGCTGAGCTCTAATAAATAGCTGTCCTGACACTCCTGTACCTTTACCAGGCACTGTGAAAAAAAGTAGTGCTGAGATGCAATGGCAGGCTGCAGGAGAACATGACTCTGCCATGACTTATTAGCAGGCCTTATTTTTACTTATAGGACTTTGAGAAAGACCCACTGTAGTTTGCTTATTAAAACAATAAAGATGTTGCAAAAATTCTGAAGTATTGACTATTATTGTGTTACTGATAGAAACAAGGGTGACAGTGAATATGACCATAATCTCGTGTAGTGAGAAACAAGTAATAGCAAGGTCAGGAATCCTTGCATATCTCAGCAAAGGCAGTTACAGTCCTTGAGAGGGCTTGGCCCCTCAGAGTAAGGAGTTCTGAATTGAGTTCTAATTGTCCTAGTTAAAGGCAATCCATGTGGCACGATTTTGCTTAGGTGTTTTTAACCCCCACAACCCAAAATGTTGCTAAAAAGCTTGGAAAAGAAGTCGTTTTGTTCAGCAGATAATATTTTATTTCAGTAGGACATACAGTAGTGGAAACAAGATGCTTAACAATCTTCCATTTCAAGATAATCCAAAGTTCTGTAAACAGCTGAAGTGTGAGTCACACTTTTTCAAAATTCTACTTCTTACACTGTTAAGAAGTTAAGTGCAAACATTGGAATTATCTTTTAACTTAAAGTAGTTTCAAATCAATGCAAAAGAAAAAGCTTTTTTTTACCTTTTTGGGCTTCTAGGCCATCAGAGTGAATACGGTACTGAAAGAAGAAGGGAAGTTGTAATAATTCATAGTAGAAAATATTCTCTTCAGTAAGAATGTGTGAAGGAACTGCCTCCAGGGGATCGTTTCAGATGGGATATTTTTTATTTTACCCTTGTAATTCTGGGAAGTAAATTAATGCTTCAAAAACTGCTGAATGGCTGTGGTCTTTAAATTACTTTAACTATAATGTGTCCAGTCATGTACAAAGTGACTAAATGTAGTTGTCATGACAGCTATTAAGACTGATGATTTTCTATTTGACCATCTCCCTTGTACATAGAGAGACATCTTAAGACTGGAATTTGTTGAAGTCTGCAAGCTGTGGTGAGCTACTTTTGGTAGCCTGTTAAGAAAAGCGAGGAAAAGAGCAGCAGCAAGATGCTGGGATACTCAGTCCAGTCTTTCCAGTGTAAGAAGGGGGAAACTGCCACCAGTTAAAGCTGGGGGACACTCACTTGGGGAAAACAAAACAAAACAAAACAAAAAACAAACAAACAAAAAACAAACCCAAACCTCTCCTTTTTATTTTTATCTTCACCACAGTTCTGGTTCTGCCTGAATTAGAATCTTAAAGATCATCTAGTCCCAGCCTCTCCCTGCCATGAGCAGGGACACCTCCCAGTAGACCAGGATGATCAAGGCCTTCCTTGTCCAACCTGGTGACTGTATTAGAACTATGATTACAATTTCACTATGGCCTTTACATGAGTGAAATAGTCTGTAAATTTATAAAAGGAATATAATTTTCTCCTGTTTGGCTTTGACAAATATAATTAACTGACCTAATTATGAAATGTTTTTCTTATGGCTGTTGCTCCTTAAAGCTTTTTAAGAGATGATGCAGCTTGAATAGAGCCAGTCAGAAACTTTAAGGAGAAAACACATTTCTTAATGAGGAAACCAATTAAATCTTTTAAAAAAAAATCAGCTGTTGAAATGGGAACTTAAAAAAAGAAAAAAGAAAATACACACACACACACACACACAAATGCACTTCCCCATAAATAGATGATTTTGAAACAATCTGCTCTCAGGGTGAGATGTTTCAAATGACAATTCATTTATTTTTTCCCACTCTCTTGGCTTCTGGAAGAAAAAAAGCCCCAAAAAACTGATACCTCATTCTGATCTAGGATGAATTGTCAAAATGTCAGGTAGTGCTGTGAGATGGTAAAATGCCAGTTCTACCTGCAAACAGACACACGGCTGGCTCCCTCTTCTTCCCGCAGTGCTTCACGTGAGCCCTGTTGTCACACCTCTCCCATTTTCCTCATGGCTGTAAAGCAGCAAGCCCACGGATGTGAAGCTAACAGTGCTGATGTCACCGTGAGGATTCAAAATGTGATTATGTGTATGAATTTAGTCTTGTTGACTGTGTAGTCACTGAAGCATCAGAAGAGTCTGTACAAAGCACAGGCTTCGCAACCTTTGGCGTGATTTCATGCATTGGCCACATCTCTACCCAAATGAATGACGGACCGTACGGTTTCTGGCTGCCTTTACCTCTTTTGGACCTTCTTTGTCTGTAGTTGTACCAAACCTGATGAATCATTTCCTTGAAAGGCCGTGTAGTCAAGGTGTAGAGAAGAGGATTCAAAGCACTATTTATTGGCAGTATAAAAATCACCACCCAAGAAGTTATGGTACCTTAGGGAGGGAAAAAGAAAGGCAGCTGTAATACGCATCCCAGTGTTTGCACTCCCTAGCTTGCACAAGCACTTGATGCCAACACAGCACAGCTTCCTGGTGAGAGGGGGAGGTCATGTGCTCTTAGGCTGAGCTCCTGGCACAACAGGTGCTTTTCTTTTTCTTCTTTCTGTTACACTTTCACTGCTTCTTATCTCCCTCTGTTTCCAGTACTCCCTGCAAAAGCTGACATTTATTTATTCTCCCAGTAGTTCCATTTATCCCTCTTTTTTATGCCATAGCTTCTTATTTGCCCTGACAGACTTCGTGTTCTGGCTGAGCCCCTTTTTCTTGTCCCCAGATCTTTTGTCTCTGCTTTGCTCCTTATCTCTTCCTGTGATCTCTGTTCCCCATCCTCTTCCCAGGACTGATGACATGCAGTCCTAATGATGCCCCTGATGTTCTGTCTTCCTGCAAAACTACCCCCCCATTCCCTGTATCCTCTCAGAGACTGTTTTTCTCTTTTGCACCAGGCCTTCTTCATTCCTCCTCCTGAAAAAGAGCGTTGTATACATCCTCCTAATTTCCTTTTCCTGTTGGTAGGAGTTTCTGTGTTCGCTGTCTGCCAATGTCAGCCTGTGCATCTTCACAACATCCCTTTCTCATCCTTTACTGTCTGGGAGATAAGTTACCTGAGGGGCAGGTGGAGAAGGGACAGAAAAAAGTGCTGAAAGATGCCAGTGGGTGCCCTCCGTTGCATTGATTGACTGATAAAACTGTTAGAGAACTGTTCCAAGGGGCATTAAAAACGTAGTTGATACTCTCCTTCCCGAACACCCCACCCCATGCCCCTCTCCAGTTTTACAACTTTGTTGCAATATCGAGATATTCCTGTTGACACCCATCATGTTGGCTACAGTTTTGGAAACAAGCGGGCGCTTAGTTCTAAATCTGTCACAATGTATCACTGACAGAAAACAAATGCTGTCAAACGAGGTTTACAGTTTGTGTCAATTCGGACAGTTAGCTGTCATGTCTTTAGTTTCATGAAATGAGTAATTACTGCTTAATCTGGTACATCTACCACAGAACATTAATTTCCTGAACACAAGATCACCCTGTGGTTCAGCAAAACTTCTGCAAGGTTTCTTGCTATACAGCTGCTTCTACTTTTCACAATATTTTCTTTCAAATATCATAGGTGGTTTGATAGCTTCTTGAAGAAGAATTTTAAAATGTTTAAAATAACTGAATATTTGACATAATCAGTGTAACTTCCAGACATCTGAGATGCAAGTCCAAACTTTGAAAATCTCAACTTCTAACCATCCTGGTTGGCACATAAGGCAAAATCGTCTGAGCTAAAACATTTTCTTGCCAATGTAATATTGTGACATACATCTGTACATTGAGTCTGAATCCGTTGTTGCTGATTGTTCTGTTCATGCTCACATATCCTTTCTAACAGGATTTACAAGCCCCACACAAAGAGGCTTTTTTTTTTTGGCATCTACTCATATTGCGAAGAGAAGGAAACAATTAAGGTGCGATTTCAGTCTTTCAGCTTACACTATTTTTACATGGGAATATATTCACAGCATGAAAAAGATAAGCAGAGCTTTGTGTAACTGAATGAGTTAAACTATAAATACTAGCTTGTAAAATAAAGCTCTTTCAGAAAAAGTTACATTATTAAATCAAGATAGAAAATACTATATTGTCCTAAGACATTTAGGCAACAGAACCAGCAAAAGTCCTAAGAAGAGAAAAGCCCATGCAACTCAGCCTTGATTTTCAAATGTATTTTGTACACTTTATAGATATTATATGCAGACAGACTTGGATGATTTGAATTTTGGGGTTTTTTATGTAACTCAAAGATGGCTAATCTTTCATGATTATATTAATACAGTTCAATTCAGTAGGAAATCTATATAGCAAATTATATTGTGTGTACATGTATATAAATACAGAACATGAAGTTAATTGCAGCAATATAGTTCATTTAACTAAATTATTTTTCTTCTGAAGTTGAAGAAACATTTCATTCAGGCACTGTTGAAACAGCCTCATAAAAGAAAGGACCTACCTGGTATTTCTACTCGAAGTAAAGAAAGGAGTTTCAAAATAAAAATAGGTATCCAACATAGTGCATCAGTAAATACAATGAAGAAAAAACGTTTAGCAAGGATCATCTCTTTTTTAATATGATTCCGAATTTCAGTAGCCATGATAGCTGTCTGGTGAACACTGTAGAACATACTTCCATAGGAAAACACAATGATGATAAAAGCTGCCAAGTTTACACCTGTTTAAAAGTTAAAATTAATTATATCTTAAAATCATAATGGCAATTCTACATCACCTATTTACAGTCTGGGTAATAAAGAAGAATATTTCATCTAAACTGCTAGTCCCATGTAATTAAGTGGCCAGAAAATGTGAGTCTGTCCTCATCTGAAGACTGAATTTTTGCCTCTACTCAGATATTCATTTTATTCACTGATAACTGGCAAATAACTGCCATCTGATAAAAACAAAATAGTTCTTCTCTGGCCTTACCGTTGCTCTACTTCCCTGACATAGTCTATTAATTCAAGAACATAATGGTCAATGATTTCTACTTTCTCAGCCCTTCATGCATTTTAGGATAAGTAGGTACACATCTAATACAGTAAAGTATTTATATTGGAAATAGTCTTTAAATGCTTCCTGGAGCAACTAAATCCAGGGAGGTGTAAACATCACAGCTGTCTTATTTGTCTGAAAACTTGGTCCTTTTGCAGCTCTAGTAATACATAAAGAAGAAATGCAACTTACCTAAGAAAATCACAACAGAGTAAATCTGACTTCCTGAACTTTCTGATTGTTCTGAGTGAAGAGGAAAACAGACGCCATTGGTGCCATAGTAGTTCCTGAAAAATTCCTTATTGCTCAGTGGGATAAAAGCAACAGCAAACCCAATTATCCAGATAAGAACCAAAATGGAAATTGTCCTGCATTTTCTGGGCTTCAAACACCTAAAAGGATA